>PVHT020000015.1:26708230-26829521 GCA_004024745.2 Catagonus wagneri | reverse complement strand
TAGGGGTCTAATCGGAGCTGTGGCCACTGGCCTGCGCCGCAGCCACAGCAACGCAGGATCCGAGCCGCGTCTGCAACCTACACCACAGCTCACGGCAACGCCGGATCGTTAACCCACTGAGCAAGGGCAGGGACCGAACCCGCAACCTCACGGTTCCTAGTCGGATTCGTTAACCACTGCGCCACGACGGGAACTCCTCAAGTTCGTGATTTTAGCACTTTTCTATGTATGGGGAGAGGCAAGAGTCTGGGCTCACTGAAATCATTCTTAGACATTCATCTTAACTGTTTTAGGGCCAGTATCCTGTTTTCTTCGGGGAGGCTGCAGTAGCTGCTGGCTTGATGGTGGGCAACATTCTTTGTCCATAGTAACCAACAACTATTAGGTGCCACAATCATGATGAGGAAGAGACTAAACACAATAGGCAGAATCAAAAAGTACAGGAGTCGGAAAGCCCCTGCCACCTACCCAAAGCTGGGAGAGTGTGCCTGGGACAGCAGGGGCAGGTGTGTCTTGAGCTCTCACTGTTCAGGCCCCATGCCCAGCAGCGAGGCAGGAGGAGGACTCGCGTGGACACTGGCGTTGGTGAGGATGCAGTCTCCTGATCTACCAACACAACTGGTGATGAGGACTGGCCTCAGCTCTCTCTGCTGGTCTGACTCCCACACAGCCCATCAGACCAACTGCCATGAAACTTCTAGTGCCACAGCAGGCCCTGTTCCACAGCCCTGCTCTCCTCCTGGGTTCCCTGGGGGTGGGGAGCTGGGAACACCAGGCTCCATGGTAGGTGCACTCCAAAAGGGCAGAGCTCCAGAGTTCCCGTCGTGGCTCACTTGTTAACAAACCCCGACTAGCATTCATGAGGACGCGGGTTCAATCCCTGGCTTTGGTCAGAGGGTTAAGGATCTGGTGTTGCCATGGCTGTGGCATAAGCAGGCGGCCCTAAAAAGACCAAAAAAAAAAAAAAAAAAAAAAGATGCGCCAGAGGCAGAGCTCCAGCCTCCTGTGTGTCAAGCTTTTGTGGGCAAAGCAGCAAGACCTCTGCTAAGAAGCCCTGGGGCTGTTAGTGAGAGGCCGGAGGTGAGGAGCCTTCCTAGGAGTTTGGGCAGTGGGGTTCTTAATTGCCCAGAGGAGAGAGACCCTGCAGGCCAACCAGGAGAAACTCCTAGTAGGCAAAATGTTTTCGTGGGGGAGCCAGGAGCGATTTCCCAGCTGATTAAAAAGGCTCCTCTTTGGCGCTCCCTCCGTGGCTCAGTGGTTAACGAACCCGACTAGAATCCATGAGGGCGCAGGTTTGATACCTGGCCTCTGTGGGTTAAGGATATGGCGTTACCGTGAGCTGTGGTGTAGGTTGCAGAGGCGGCTCAGATTTTGCGTTGCTGCACCTGTAGCGTAGGCTGGAGGCTACAGCCCTAGCCTGGGAACCTGCTAGTAAAAAAATAAAAGGCACCTCTTTGAAGCAGGAGCGCTAGCTTGGTGGGCCAGAACTTCACCTCCTACCCTCAGCCGAGCCCCTCACTGAAGTGACACATTCTGGCCTCCGGGCTGTTCAGAGTGAGAGGCTTTTTTTCTTTCTTTTCTTTTTGTCTTTTTGCCTTTTCTATAAGTTCCCAGGCTAGGGGTCGAACTGGAGCTGTAGCCGCCGGCCTACACCACAGCCACAGCAACGCGGGATCCGAGCCGCGTCTGCAACCTACACCACAGCTCACAACAACGGCGGATCGGATTGTTAACCCACTGGGCGAGGCCAGGGATCGAACCCGCAACCACATGGTTCCTAGTCGGATTCGTTAACCGCTGAGCCACAAGGGGGAACTCCGAGAGTGAAAGGCCTTTTGCCCGCTCAGGCTGAGCTGAGGACAGATTCTTCCAGACCTGTCCTCCTCGGAGGCCTCCTCCTGGGTGCAGATGAGGGTGGAGAAGTGGCACCGAAACCCGGAGAGAAGCGGGTGGGGCGGGAGGAGGGGCAGAAAATAGACTCGGCCCTCGGCAACCTCCCTCTGCCCCCCGCCCCGCCCCGCCCCGCCCCGCCCCGCCCCAGCCCTGAGCCCCGTCGGTTTCCGGCCTTGGAGCCCCGCGCGCAGTCCAGCCCGGTGCACCTGCCCGCATGCACCTGCCCGCATGCACCTGCCAGAAGGTGGAGCCTGTGCGCAACGTCAGGTCCTTCCAGGTCCCGCCCAGGGAGCCTCCCAGCCCACGGTGAGTGCGGAGTGTGCGCGGTCCGCTTCCGGGGAGACCGAGGGCGATGACGATGACGATGACGCGGGTCGCCTGTGCGTCTCGCCCGCTGGGCTTCCTTCCTTCCTCCTGGGGATCGGGAGGGCAGGGCCTGTGGGAAGTGGGGCGAATTTGTACCACGGACGCTATGCTCGCCAGAGAGTAGCTTTGGAGATGCATTAGCGTCGCTGCCGGCTTCTTCCTGAATTGAGGACCGTGCGGGAGCTAAAACCGGGGTCCTCCTTGAGTCTTGAATTCTGTTCTCTCCCATCTATGTCCCTTCCGTCACGTTCATTCCTCTCAGTTCCTGCCCTCGTTACCCTTGTGCCCTCAGGCACACCCTGTCACCCCTTTCCCTTATTTAGCTTCTTACTCCTCCCCCATCCCTCCCCTTAAGTCCTCCCTGCTTATGCCCAGCGAGGCTGTTGGTTCTCAGCCATAGAGCTCTGGCTCAACGCTGATGTTCTCTTGTCAAGCGAGCCCAGTCAGCCAGCATTTAAGTACCTGCAAAGTGCACAGGTGGGAGGCACTGTCTTGAAGGGAAGCTGAGGATGACAAGGTTCCCACCCTCAATGCACCTGCCATCTAGGCGGGAAGATAAGGTTGGATTTGAGCAGGCTCTAAGTAAGAGTGACGGACTGACTTCACTTCTAGTCTAAAAGGCTTCCCAGACTGTCCCGGGAAGGGAGAGGAGGCAGTAGGAGCCCAGGGCCTTTCCTAAACAGAGGCCCATTCTCCACCCATGAAAGTCACACACGCAGAGTTCTGTGCTGGTCAGTGCCGTGTGGGCGGATCCCTTTCTTCCTACAATGAAATTACTATTGTAGTTTATAAAGATGAGTGACCCAATAGAGGGATGTTAGAACTTTAATAAGTGACATTCCAGAAAAATGGAATCATCACTGATATAAAAACCATGGCTCCGGGGATGGAATAAATTTCAGGCGTTTTTTGTTTTGTTTTGTTTTATGGCCGCACCAACAGCATACAGAAGTTCTCAAGCCAAGGACTGAATGCAAGCTGCAGCTGCAGCAACGCTGGGTCCTTTGACCCACCAAATCCATGCCTCTGTAATGACAGAGCCACTACAGTAAGATTCTTAACCCAGTGTGAGACAGCGGGAAATCCCTTTTTTTTTTTTTTTTTTTTTTAAACAGTGAACGTTCAGGTTTAGAGGCGAGCTGAGGGAGGACCTGGGATCTGAACTGTAATTTTAAAAAAAAAAAGAACAAGGAGTTCCTTGGTGGCTCAGCAGTTGTTAAGGATCTGGCATGGTCACTGCTGTGGCTCAGTTACTGCTGCGCCTTGGGTTTGATCTCTGGCCTGGGTATTTCTGTATGCTGTGGGTGCAACCAAAACAAACAAACAAAAAAATAAGGAATGGGAGAAAGAAGAATTGCACCCATATACTTCTGAATAAGTAGAATTTTTTTTTTTAGGGCCACATCAGAGGCATATGGGAGTTCCCAAGCTACGGGTCTAATCAGGGTGCCGGCCTACACCACAGTCACAGCAACGTGGGATCCTGAGCCGTGTCTGCGACCTACACCACAGCTCGTGGCAACACCGGATCCCCTACCCACTGGGCGAGGCTGGCGATCAAACCTGAATCCTCATGTCTCCTTGTTGGGTTTGTTACTGCTGAGCCACAACGGGAACTCCAAGTAGGAAATTTTTTTTAAGAAAAATCAGCAACATTTCCTGAAGTGTTCCTTGGCGGAGACTCCGGTTTTCAGGGTTTCTCAGTCTCAGCAGCACTGCCATTGCAGGCCCCCTAAAACTGTCCTGGCACATGCTGCTCTGGGCGCTGCAGGTTGCTGAGAAGCATTGCGGGCCTCTGTCCACTAGATGTCAGTAGCACCTCCTCCAACTCCCCATGTGATGGGGAAAATTTTCTCCAAATTTTCCAAATGTGACCTGGGGGTCAAACTCAGCCTGGCTGAGAACAACCACTTTCAGTCCTCAGTCCATGATCTGCAGAGCAGCCTGGAGACATCTGCAGGTGGCCACCCCCCTCTTCGGCTCCCTACCTTCGGAGAAAGTCCAACCCTGCACCTTGCATTCCAAGCCCTTTGTGCTGTGAGCCCTGCCAGCCTTCCGGTCCCTCTTCCCCCTTCTTCCTGCCTCTAGTATTGCACAACTACTTGGGGCTCTTTTCCACACTGCCATGGCTAGTTTGTCCCCACACTCACACTGTTTTCTCACCGCAGTTGCTGAGCTCATCAACGCTCCCCAACCTTTAAGGCTTGGCTTGGTGCGGGCATCACCTGGAACTTACTAGAAGCCCTTTCCCTTCTCCCGCTCTGAAGGCTAGGTCTGGCCTCAGCTCTGTGCTGTGGCCTTCTGCAGACCTCTGTCCCGGCACCTTGTCAGCCCATACTGTAACTGTCTTTCACTCTTCCTGATCCAGCTCCAAAAGGGCGAGGATGTCTTATTCAAACTTGGGGCACAGTGCCTGGCATATGGCATTTACCCAGTAGTATTTATTTATTTTTTTTATTTTTGTCCTTTTCTTTTAGGGCCACACCTGCAGCATATGGAGTTTCCCAGGCTAGGGGTCTAATCGGAGCTGTAGCTGCCAGTCTATGCCACAGCCACAGCAACGCGGGATCAGAGCCGTGTCTACAACCTACACCACAGCCTTAACCCAATGAGCAAGGCCAGGGATCAAACCTGCATCCTCATGGATGCTAGCCAGATTCATTTCGGCTGAGTCACAATGGGAACTCCTGTGTATAACTCTTTCAAGAAGTAAAGAAAACTTGATTTTACTTTTTAAATTTTTATTACACACTACAAAACACACTGCAAGCTATATAAGACACCATATAATCTTCTATCAGGGGTAGATGAGCATAACTGAGTTATTTTTCATCAATCAGGAAAGTGCTTCCTTAATCAATGTTCTCCAAACCCTGAAAAACAGTTTAAATAGGAAAATGTGAGAATTCTATTCCTGACAAAGATGTACATGTACTATAACCTATAATGACTCTGATAACCTAATTTCCATTTTCTGACAGTAGCAAACATATCACTTCATATGAAAAGACAACCTCCCCTCCCCCACCCTGCAATCGGAACTAAAGTCAAGCAACTATTTACCATCTGGATCCCTCTACAAAGTACCCTCAGAGTCAAAGCACACTAAAGTATAACCATTTTATAAAATAACAGCTAATATCAGGAAGATATTATTAGCCTTATTCTACTTTTTCACAGACGAAAAAAAAGGAGGCTCAGAGAGGTTAAAAGTCTCTCGTTTAAGTCAGCAAAGTAGCAGAGCTAGAATTCAAGTTCTTGGATCCCCAACGTCAGGACTCTTGCCCTGTAAGCATAATACTATTTTATTCAGAAGACTCACTCTATCTTATCAGTTCATAACTTAATACTTTAGAAACTATAAAATAAAAGATTAGTGATAACATTCTTTCAGATGTTAAAGTAACACAGTCCAGGTATTTTGTTCTACTGCAGTAAGAATAACCATGACAGAAATTAAAATTGCCTAGTCCGGGGGTTCCCGTCGTGGCTCAGTGGTTAATGAATCCGACTAGGAACCATGAGGTTGCAGGTTCAATCCCTGGCCTTGCTCAGTGGGTTAAGGATCCGGCGTTGCCATGAGCTGTGGTGTAGGTTGTCGCAGCTCGGATCCCACGTTGCTGTTGCTGTGGCTGTGGCGTAGGCCGGCGGCTACAGCTCCAATTCAACCCCTAGCCTGGGAACCTCCATATGGCGTGAGCGCGGCCCTAGAAAAGGCAAAAAAGACAAAAAAAAAATAAAAATTGCCTAGTCCTAGGAGCCACCATGTAAAAATCCTAATTCATTTGTTCTGGCCAAGGGCCCAGGAATCTGTATTTTATCTCACATGCCAGGTGATTCTCTGACGGTTATTCCTTTTTTTTTTTTTGGCCGTGCCTTTGGCATGTGGAAGTTCCCGGGCCAGGGATCAAACCCAAGCCACAGCAGTGACCTAAGCCACTGCAGTGACAAGGCCAGAGAACTCCCTGATGGTTATTCTTGAACCATGCTTTGAGAAATACTGCTCTCGATGAGTAGGTTATCTATCATCGTGTTCATCAGATAGTAGATTCTCAAATAGCACAACACTGAGAGGTAGACCACCTAGGCTGAGTCCTCAAACTGTTATTTAATCTCTCTGCCCTGTTTTCTCATCTAGAAAATGGAATGTTTACCTAGATCTGCTGTGAAGAGTGAATTAGCAAGAAGAAAATGTAAGAGAGTAAAAAAAGCATTTTTAAAGAATAATGAGAATAAACTCCTACAATGTATAAGAACTTACTATTACATTGAACTGTATGAAAATACTACTGCTTGGCCATTTTTGACCCACAAGAACAGCAGTTTCAGGAAGTTTCCTTGTGGAGCAGTTGGTTAAGGATCCAGCATTACCGTAGCTGTGGCACAGGCCACAATTTTGGTGAGGGTTCAATCCCTGGCCCAGGAGAACTTCCACATGCCACAGGTGTGGTCAAAGAAAAAAAAAACCAGGAGTTTCATATGATTAAAATATAAAATTACAGCAATTCTCTCTCTCTCTTTTTTTTTTTTTGTCTTTTTGTCATTTTAGGGCCGCACTGCGGTATGTGGAGGTTCCCATGCTAGGGGTCTAATCGGAGCTACAGCTGCCAGCCTACGCCACAGCCACAGCAACGCAGGATCCGAGCCACATCTGCGACCTACACCACAGCTCAAGGCAATGCCGGATCCTTAACCCACTGAGCAAGGCAAGGGATCGAACCCACAACCTCATGGTTTCTAGTTGGATTCGTTTCCGCTGAGCCACGACCGGAACTCCCGAAATTATATTAATTCTTTAATGTACTGGTACAGCAACTAGCAAACCAATGGTGCATTCATGAAACAAGCTTATATGTATATGGAAATTCTGTTGATTTCAAATAAAAAAATGGACTGTTCTGTAAGTAGATTATTGTGACACCTGGGTATTTCTTGGAAAAAACTAAAATCCTTGCATCCCATTATACCCCAAAATGAACTGAAGATGGGTCAAAGCACTAAATGTAAAAAAGGAAAAAAAGACTGTAAAGGTATTTGGATAAATTGTAGACATATTTTTTTTAATTTTTTTTAGACATATATTTTTAGAATCTTGGGTAGGAAAGTCATTTTAAGCAAGACATAAAATTCAAAATCCAAAACAATAAGATACGATAAACTGAACATCACGATTAAAAACTATCTGATGAAAGCCATCATAAAGTAAAAACAGACAGCAGAATGGGGAAAATATTTACTGCATATAAAATAGACAAAAGATTAATATCCATAATATGTATATAAGAACCCCTATAAATCAAAAAGAAAACCAACAGAATAAGCAAAGGACATAGGCAGACAATCTACAGAGTAAGAAATGCAAATGATCATTAAGTATGTAAAAGGCTGCTCAATCTCACTAGCAGACAAGAAACTGCAGATTAAATTAGCACTGTAAAACCTTTGGCAAAACATTAACCAGAAGCCACTTCAACCCTGACAGATGGCTAGTGTCAGAGTCATCTTACCTTTGTCACATGGTAACGATTAACTCCAGAGATGCGCCTATCTCTTTCCATCAAACTCCACTGATATGAATAATGGGCAACCCTTTTTTCCTACAACGAAAAGAAATATTACTGTAGTTTATAAAGATGAGTGACCCAGTAGAGGGATAGCAGAACTTTAATAAGTGACATTCCAGAAAAATAGAATCATCGATACAAAAAACAAATTAACAGAGTTCCCATCGTGGCTCAGCGGTAACAAACCCTACTAGGATCCATGAGGATGCAGGTTTGATCCCTCGCTTTGCTCAGTGGGTTAACGATCTGGCATTGCTGTGAGCTGCAGTGTAGGTCATAGACTCTCCTGGATCTGGTGTTGCTGTGGCTGTGGCATAGGCCAGCAGCTGTAGCTTTGATTAGACCCCTAGCCTGGGAACTTCCATATGCTACAGCAGCTGTCTTAAAAAGCAAAAACAAAAAACAACGAAATTAACAACATAAGACTAGGAATTTCCGTTGTGGCTCAGCGGATCAGGATGAGGCTCAGCCTGACCGTGTCCCAGAGAATGAAGGTTCAGTCCCTGGCCCGGATCAGTAAGTTAAGGATCCGGCGTTGCCAAAAGCTGTGACATAGGTCACAGATGCAGCTCGGATTCTACCCCTAGCCTGGGAACTTCCATATGCTGCGGGTGTGGCCCTAAAAAGAAAAAAACATTAGACCAGAGTCCTAAATAAAATCAGACCACTAAACTCTGTAATTATGATGGTAACCATGAGTTTTTACAATTTCTATTTTAACCAGCACCGTTTGTTTTTTTTTTCCTTCTTTGGGGACCCTAATGAAAAGAAACAACAGAGGCAGATCACACTTGAAAGAGGATCACTGAAAGCAAATACACTTATACTCTGTACTCCAGAGATGATGTGAAGAACTAGTAAAGAGGAAAATTACAATCCTAATGTGAAAAACAGGATCTTGGCGCTAAATTCCTAAAGGCTTACATGGGTAACGGGGTGGGGGTGGGGGAATAGAGAAATGTCAAGATAAAAAACCTAGTTAAGGCTAGAAAAAACTGAAAAATGACAAGATACCGATAAGTGGATGCGAGAAATTCAAATCAAAATCCAGCGAGAAAGGAGACTAGACGTCAGAGGGAGTGGGGCCAAGACTAACTAACGCCTCTCCGTGCCTAGGAGTTTGACATTTTTCAGTCTCCTACCTTTCCAGCCCCCAAATCTCTACTTTGCCCTCCCGCCCACTCTTCACCCAGCAACTAGCTGTTTCTAGCTAAAGTAGAAGACGGTTCGCATCGGGCTTCACTCTGCAAGCCTCAGCTTTTAGGCTATTAAGGGGGGGGGGCGACCTCGGTATTCCCCACCTCGGAGAGAGGCTGCGGGTCCTAACCGCCTCCCGACCCCAGCGCCCAGTTCGTAAGGCCAGTTAGCGGGGGGCCGTCGCCAGGCCGAAGAAGCCGCCTTACCTTGCCCCCGTTACTGAACTTGTGGAGATGAGCAGTGGCCAGTCCCGGGATGAACAAGCACACGGCCATGACGGCGACCCCGGGCAGAACTTCGAACCACATCGCGACGCGCTTACCAAGGCTAAACCCTTCTCCCCAGCCCCTTAAAGGTGACCCGGCTTCGATCCCTTCCCGGGAAGCTCCGCGGCGGCGGCGCGCACGCGCGGGGCGGGGCCACGTCCGCCTCCGGAGGAAGCGACGGGGCGCGGCAGGGCTCAAGGCTGGCGCGCGCCGGGGCTCTCGAAGGCTTGAACTCCCCGCAGTCCTTTTTCAACTGGCGGTTTTTGCCCGGACTCGCGGCCGAGCGCACGACGTGCCGTGACGTGAAGAAGCCCCGCGCCACCTAGCAGGCCTCGGTCGTTCCGGGGCTCGAGACTCTTAAAATGGCGGAGCAACTTTCTCCGGGAAAGACGACGGACCAGGTGTGCACTTTCCTTTTCAAAAAGCCTGGGCGAAAAGGGGCTGCAGGCCGCAGAAAGCGCCCGATCTGCGACCAAGAGTCCGGAGACAGCAGCAGCAGCAGTGACGAAGGCAGCACTGTGGTTCGCCCGGAAAAGAAGCGGGCGACCCACAATCCGATGATACAGAAGACCCGTGGCAGCGGTAAACAGAAGGCGGCTTACGGCGACTTGAGTAGCGAAGAGGAGGAGGAGAACGAGCCCGAGAGCCTCGGCGTGGTCTACAAGTCCACTCGCTCGGCGAAACCCGTGGGGCCAGAGGACATGGGGGCGACTGCTGTGTACGAACTAGACACAGAGAAGGAGCGTGACGCACAAGCCATCTTTGAGCGCAGCCAAAAGATCCAGGAGGAGCTGAGGGGCAAGGAAGATGACAAGATCTATCGGGGGATCAATAATTATCAGAAATACATGAAGCCCAAGGATACGTCTATGGGCAATGCTTCCTCTGGGATGGTGAGGAAGGGCCCCATCCGAGCTCCCGAGCATCTGCGTGCCACCGTGCGCTGGGATTACCAGCCCGACATTTGTAAAGACTACAAGGAGACTGGCTTTTGCGGCTTCGGAGACAGCTGCAAATTCCTGCATGACCGTTCAGATTACAAGCATGGGTGGCAGATCGAACGTGAGCTTGATGAGGGTCGCTATGGTGTCTATGAGGACGAAAACTATGAAGTGGGAAGCGATGAGGAGGAAATACCATTCAAGTGTTTCATCTGTCGCCAGACCTTCCGAAACCCAGTTGTCACCAAATGCAGGCATTATTTCTGCGAGAGCTGTGCACTGCAGCATTTCCGCACCACCCCGCGCTGCTATGTCTGTGACCAGCAGACCAATGGCGTCTTCAATCCAGCGAAAGAATTGATCGCCAAACTGGAGAAGCATCGAGCTGCAGAAGAGGGTGGTGCTTCCGATTTCCCAGAAGACGCCGATGAGGGTCCAATTCCCATTACTTAGTTTTCCCATTATTCTCAAATCGCAAAATAAATGTTTTGTTGTTTTGAAAATCTTAATTCGTCTCCTTCCTTACTAGGGAAAGTGAGTGAGAGGAAAAGGCAGGGGGTGAAGTAGGGTCCAGGATAGGGGGCTTGTAAAAGCATCAAGGTAGGTATAATCTGGATTTTTACCTGGTATAAATGCTGCCTGTGTGTAAGATATTTTTCAGAACCCTTTGGCATACATTTAGGGGATGGGAGAAATTTGAGAAAAGAGAATTTGCTTGAAGTGACCAAAGCTGTGATGAGAGCAAGAACTGAACCTATTTCTTATATCACATTTCTGCATCACTTAATATTTCATGCATGAACTCTTTTGGGAGCCCATACTACTAGCCAAGGTGTGTGTGTTGGGGGGGGGTGTTGGAGGAGCGGTGAGAGTGGGAGGATTGGGTTGGGGGACTGGTAGCTAGCCCCACAGGATGTGTGTATGTGTGTGGGAAATGCTCCTTGCTGTCTTTGAAGCACCTATAGACAACCCCCCCTTCCATGGATGATGGAAATGGTCTGTGCTCTGCTCTGCTGTCCAGTATGATAGCCATTAGCTTCATGTGACTGTTGAGGAATACTGGCAGCCACTGTATTGGACATGCAGTTCTAGATTGACCTTACGAACCTGCAGAAGGCAAAAACCTAATATTATCCATTGTCTGAAGCTATGTTCTCACAGACCCTGTCATAAGAGCTGATCATGCCCTATTAACCAATGTACCTGTCTTCCCAGATCACTGAAAACTGCTCAGTGACTACATCTTTTTAATTTTTAAGTAAGAGTTTTTCATCTGTTCATTATAGAAAATTTCAGATGAAAAAAACATTTTTTTTGCTTTTTTTTTTAGGGCTGCACCTGTGGCATACGGAGGTTCCCAGGCTAGGGGTCCAATCAGAGCTACAGCTGCCGGTCTACATAGCCACAGCAAAGCAGGATCCAAACTGTGCCTGCAACCTACACCACAGCTCATGGCAACGCCAGATCCTTAGCCCACTGAGCGAGGCCAGGGATCGAACCTACAACCTCATGGCTCCTAGTCGGATTTGTTTCCGCTGCGCCATGACAGGAACTCCTGAAAAAAAATTCTTGATTGAGATACCCACCTTTGTCTCCCATAAAAATGAATTGCTTATGTCATATTTTCCATTACCTCTTATTTTATGTCATGAGACATGTGGAATAGCTGATTAACATCTTTTGGTATAATTCTTGATCAATGTGAAGGAGCTTCAAATAATAATACTATATAATCCTTTTTACATTGGAGTCCAAAGTTCTCAAACATTATTTTTAACTTGGCTAATACATAAAATAAACCAGGAGTTCCCATCGTGGCACAGCGGAAATGAATACGACTAGGAACCATGACGTTGCGGGTTTGATCCCTGGCCTTTCTCAGTGGGTTAAGGATATGGTGTTGCCATGAACTGTGGCGTAGGTCACAGATGTGGCTCAGATCTGGCATTGCTGTGGCTGTGGCGTAGACCACAGCTCATGGCAATGCCGGATCCTTAACCCACTGAGCAAGGCCAGGGATCAAACACGCAACCTCATGGTTCCTAGTCGGATTCGTTTCTGCTGCGCCACGACAGGAACTCCGTGTTTTTTTTTTTTTGTTTTGTTTTTTAATTAGAATGTTGTGCTTTATTGTAGAACAACAACTTTGGAAAACTAGAAAAAGCATGATGCAAATATAGCCTTCCTTTCAAAAACAACATCCCACAAGCCTCCTAGAAATTGTTCTATCAAGACAACTAACTGCAAGTAAAGGTCTCCTGGAAAATGATGAAAGGTGAGCAGACTGTGGTAAGGGTTTGATCCCTGGCCCCAGAACTTCTGCATGCTTTGGGTGTGGCTAAAAAAAAAAAAAAAAAAAAGAGAGAGAGAGTGGGCAGGTACTGGAGGCAAGAATGAGTTAGAGATCTCAAATACAAGGAAATAGTCATAAAAAAAAAACAAGGAAATAGTCGTGGCAATAGGAATTAAGAATGCAAGCATATGCTTGGCAACAGAGGTGAGGAAAGTTAAGTAGAGTCTGGGTAATATATTCTAGACACCTGCAAAAATGGGGCCTTGGCCCTGAGCCTGTGGCTTTCCCCCTTGGGCTTCTATCTCATCCTTTTTTTTTTTATGTTTGGCTACTTTATTTTTTAGCTCAATGAACTTTATTACATATATAGTTGTACAACGATCATCACAACCTAATTTCACAGCATTTCCAACCCAAACCCCCACTATCTTATCTTTAACTTTGTTCTGCCCAGTGGGAGTCTGTGTCTCTCTCTGGCTTATCATTTGCCCTTCTCTCCCATTTCACTTCCTTTTTCCTTAATTGTACATAATATAGACATAATGTGTTCAATTAATACTAAGACTTTTTTTCGCATTTTGACACCTCTGAAGTGAAGATGCATCTTAAAATTGATGATGGGTCATAGTTCACATCAGAGCCACGTCTGCAACCTACACCACAGCTCAGGGCAATACCGGATAGTTAACCCAGGGATAGAACCTGAGTAATCATGGATACTAGTCAGGTTTGTTAGCGCTGAACTACAACGGGAACTTTATTATTAGTGTAGTTTTATTTTTTTTAATTTTTATTTTTTTAGGGCCGCACCCGCGGCATGGAGGTTCCCAGGCTTGGGGTCTAATCGGAGCTGTAGCTGCCAGCCTATGCCAGAGCCACAGCAACGCCAGATTCTAGCTTTGTCTGCGACCTACACCACAGCTCACGTCAACACCAGATCCTTAACCTGCTGAGCAAGGCCAGGGATCGAACTCACAGCCTCACGGTTCCTGGTTCCTAGTCGGATTCGTTTCAGCTGCACCACGATGGGAACTCCTCTAGAATTTTATATAAACGAGATCATACAGCATGCAGTCTTTGTGTCTTGATTCTTCCACTCAGCATAATCATTCTGCGATTCATTCATGCGGATGGAGGTATCAATTCATTTCTTTTTTTAAACTCATTTTTTTAAGGGCTTCAACCCGCACTTCTGTAAATTCCCAGGGTTAAGGATTGAATCGGAGCTGTAGCTGCCTGCCTATGCCCCAGCTCCAGCCACACCCATACCGACTCCGCGCAGCATCCGCGACCTATGCTGCTTGCTGAGTGCTGAGTCCTTAACCCACTGAGTGAGACCAGGGATCAAACCTGCATCCTCATTGGCCATTCATGTGGATGGAAGTATCGGTTCATTTTTACTGCTGAATAGCATTTCATTCAATGGATGTGTCACATTTTGTTTTGTTTTGTTTTGTCTGCCCACTGACAGACATCTGGGATGTTTCCAGGTTGGGGCTATTACAAATACTGTATAACTGGCCTTTTTTAAAGAGGGAAGGAGGGCAATCTTATCTAAAGCAAGTTGGGTTTTATTTTATTTTATTTTCTCCCCCCTGTGGGGGTATCAGTAACCTGATAGATTCCTTTTATTTAAAAGAGCGTGATGAAAACAAATATCATATATTTTGGTCATATTGCTCCTTTAAACATCAGCGTCTTGTGCGTGCTTATGTCTATGGATCCTAATTCATATAAGGAAAAGAAATTTAAAAACTTTCTGAAAGCACACTTTACAATCAGTGATAGACCATACAAATTATTCCCCTAGTGAGATAAACTTTGGATAACATTGGGTTTACCTGAGGAAAACGAAGCCTGCACAACGTGTCTTTTGATCTCAAAAACACTGAACTTTCAAGATTAAGGATTCCATCTACTTACAAACAAGGACCCGGAGATACCTTTGGCTCCAAAACTCCCGGCCAGAAGCGGGTACCCGCTTTGTATGCCGGGATTTGTAGTCCGTGAAAGATTTGTCCTAGTCAAGATGGCGGAGTTGCTGATGACGTGACCCCGAGGGAGACTAGGCCGCAAGGGGATTGGGCGATGTGGGAATTCCGAGGGCGGGAAACTAACACCAGGTGTTACAACCTTTCCTTCAGAGGAAGCCGGACGCCCTGAAGTCTCGCGAGATCCTGGCGGGGCCCAATGGAACGCTGGGCTCGGCTTATCACTAGGGACGTTTGCTGGGGGCGGAGCTCTGCCCTGAGTGGGCTGGGAGTCGTAGGTACCCGGCGTAGCGGCGTTTAGGCCGAGCTGCCGCGGTGGGGAGCGAAGCCGTGGCCATGAAGGAGGAGAAGGATCATAGGCCTAAGGAGAAGCGAGTAACCCTCTTGACTCCCCCGGGGGCCACAGGCAGCGGCGGTGGGGCTTCGGGGGACAGCACCAAAGGGGAAGATAAGCAGGATCGGAACAAGGAGAAGAAAGAGGCGTTGAGCAAGGTGTCTGGCCGGCTGTTGGCCCAGGAGAGGGCGGGACGGTTCCGCCACCCCTGGAGGATGGTTGGGAACGGGGCTACCCTCTTCCTCTCCCAGTCTCTTTCTCTGTTTATTCGCCCGAGTGAAAAATCGCATCACCCTGTCTCATCCACTTACCCGAAAGGGGGAGCCCCTCCCGGTCAAGCCCCGAGATGGGAGTGAGGGAAGGTGGGGGGATTCCCAGAAAAGAAGGGTTTAGATCAGAGCTCTGAGATGGTAATGGGAGGGGGAGCGATAGTGCAGAGAATGCGGTTAATTGGGAGGAATTATTAAATAGTGAAGGGGCCATCAAGGGTGGGAGTAGTTTGTGATAGGAATATTAATAGAGGCTAGATGAGGGAGAGGGAGGGAGATTAATGGTCTGGGGGCCAGATCGGGTCCATCTTTTTGGGAAGCAATAAGGAAATTGGGGGTATTCCGTAGAGTTTTGAATTCTTTATCCTGAATGAGTAAGGATTTTGTTTTAGAATGTATTGGATGTGGTAGGGAGATATTAATAAATTAAGAATTCATGGCACCCACAAAAGACCAGGGTTGGCTTACTAATTCCTTACCACTAGTGAAAATGGGTGATGATAGAAAAATAAGGCGAAAACCTAGTAAACTTTGGGGCTTCGGATTAACAGAAACTGAGATTTTCCTTGTTTTAGGCAGTTCTCATTTCTGAGAGTTTTTTTTTTTTTTTAAAGCTGTGTTACTATTATGTTTGACTAATCATTCTAAGCATTCTGAACATTCTCCTGGGTTTTTATAAGTGATCTCATCTTTTAAAGGCCAGCTTTCTTCAGGGACAGTGATTCAGGTATGACAGGAAATTGACTTGTACTAATTTCATTTTCCTTATTCATTTCTTAAGGTGGTAATTCGGAGATTACCGCCCACTTTGACCAAGGAGCAGCTTCAGGAACATCTTCAGCCTATGCCTGAGCATGATTATTTTGAGTTTTTTTCTAATGATACTAGGTAAAATAAAAGAGGGAGGGGGTAAATGAAAAAGGTTTCTTCCATTCTTTTTTATCCTGCTAATGTTTTCCATTTGGTTTTTGAACCTGTCTTTTTAATGTATGCGTACTTGTAATTCAGCCAAACACCTGCAAGCATATTTACATAATTGCTTTCCTCCCTGCAGTCTGTATCCTCATATGTATGCCAGAGCATACATCAACTTTAAAAACCAGGAGGACATTATTTTGTTCAGGGATCGTTTTGATGGTTATGTATTCCTTGACAATAAAGGTGAGTCCTTTTACCTGAAGGGGAGGTTTTTTTTTTTTTTTGGTCGTTTTATGTTTAAGACAATGTGTGTATCACAATGTTTTCTCAACACCATGGCTTTTCTAAAATCCCGGGTGATAAAATGAGTAACATTTAGTTTTACACCTTTGATAAGCTTATTACATCCTTACAAATAATGTGACTTTTCACAGCCCTCAGGTATCTTTATTAACTCGTTATTTCTGTAGTTTGATCAACTGAATGAAATTGCCACTATTTTCTCCTCCTATGATAGCTTTTTTTTTTTTTTTTTCAGGGCCGCACCCATGGCATATGGAGGTTCCCAGGCTAGGGGTCGAATTGGAGCTACAACTACTAGCCTACACCACAGTCACAGCAACGCCAGATCTGAGCTGAGTCTGCGACCTACACCTCAGCTCACGGCAACACTGGATGGTTAAACCACTGATCAAGGTTAGGGAATCGAACCTGCAACCTCATGGTTCCTAGTTGGATTCGTTAACCATTGTACCACGATGGGAACTCCTGATAGTTTTTTTTTTGTTCTGTATTAGATGATCTGTTGTTTTGAGTATGTACTAGTTTCAGCAGTGATACTGATAAATCTCTTTAAACTTGTATGACAAGTCTTAAATATTTACTTCTCATCTTGCTCAAGGACGAATACTTACTTAATTCAAATCTTTATGTCAATAGTTGCCAGCTGTAGTACTGTTTAACATTACAAGTTGTATGTAATTAAAACATTAACTTGTTGATTTTCCACTTTGTATCCAGAAGTTTGTTTGTTTTTTTTGTCTTTTTCAGGGCCGCACCCGCAGCATATGGAGGTTCCCAGGCTAGGGGTCTAATCGAGCTGTAGCCGCTGGCCTACGCCACAGCCACAGCAACACCAGATCTGAGCTGCGTCTGCAGCCTACACCACAGCTCACGGCAACACCGGATCCTTAACCCACTGAGCGAGGCCAGGGATCAAACTCTCAACCTCATGGTTCCTAGTCGGATTCGTTAACCACTGAGCCACGATGGGAACTCTTCCAGGAGTTTATAGGGGAGAAAAACTTCTGCATTATCTCTCATTTAATTCTATGTTGCTTACAATATTTTGCCAGAGAACGTCCAAGCTGCCGTTTGCCACTTTTAGTTTGGCTTTGCAATCAGAGGTAAATGCTGTGTATTTTTGTTAGGTTATCTTGTTTTCAGTATTACTACAAAGTTGGTAAAAATGAAATCTTTGTTAGGGAATATGCCAGTAAAAGTTAAAGGATTGGGAGTTCCCGTCGTGGCTCAGCAGTTGACAGACCCGACTGGCATCCATGAGGACACGGGTTCGATCCCTGGCCCAGCTCAGTGGGTTAAGGATCCGGCATTGCCTTAAGCTGTGGTGTAGGTCGCAGACACGGCTTGGATCCAGCGTTGCTGTGGCTCTGGTGTAGGCCAGCAGCTGCAGCTCCGATTTGATCCCTACCTAGCCTGGGAACTTACATGTGCCTCGGGTGCCACCCTAGAAAGACAAAAAAAAAGAAGTTGAAGGATTGCTACTGCATTTGTCCAGCTTTTATTAATCCCCTCAAACCAGCCACTTCTCCACTCCAAGTTTATTCCAGTGGGGTAACAGTGATTTCCAGGAAATCTGAGTTATGTTTAACTTTTTCCTTTTTTTATCTCTTCTATTTAAATAAGTGATGGATTTTGTCAGCTTATTACTTTTTAATATCTTGTTCATCTATACTTAATAATACTTTCACACTTTATGTCTTCATCACCTAATGCTTTGACAACCATTGTCTCTTAATTTATGGGGTTTTCCTTTTTCTCATTCTGTCTGGTTCAGTCTTATACTGCCATGAAATTAATCTTTTTGAAAATAGTGACTTAAGGAGTTCCACTGTGGCACAGCGGGTTAAGAATCCAGTGTTGTTACTGCAGTGGTTTGGGTCAGTGCTGTGGTGCAGGTTCAGTCCTTGGCCTGGGAACTTATACATGCTATGGGAGCAGCCAAAAAGAGAAAAAAAGAAAATAGTTACCTAGGATAGCAGTTGTGGGAAAAAAAAGACCAAATTCCTTAGCCTGGTAGTCAGCATCTGCCATAGTCTGGCCTCACTTCTGTTTTTTTCGGCCTATCTTCCACAATTTCATTCTGCTTCAGTCTGGTTTATCTACTCCTCAAATATATCAGTTCTTAAGATCATCTGATTCTACATTCACTAGGATTTCTAAAGTCTTAAAAAAAAAGTTGTTTGCTCGCTGACTGCTTTATGATGCCTAATGGTCAGTTCTAGTAATTTATTCTTATTTATGTTTGCATGCCAAAGATCTAAGGATGGTATTTTATGCCTTGTTTGACATTATTCAATAGCAGGGATCTGGTGTATTTTTTCAATAGTCACTTGGGTTTTTTTAAAAAATTATTATCGAAGGAGTTCCTATTGTGGTTCAGCGCATTAAGAACACAGCATAGTCTCCGTGAGGGTGCAGGTTCAATCCCTGGCCTCGATCAGTGGGTTAAAGGTCTGCCATTGCCACAAGCTGTGGCATAGGCTGCAGATGCTGCTCAGATCCCTCATTGCTATGGCTGTAGTGTAGGCCTGCAGCTGCAGCTCCAATTTGATTTCTAGCATGGGAACTTCCCTATGTAGTAGGTGGGTCCGTAAAAAGAAAAAAATTATTGAGATATAATTCACATACCATAAAATCCAGTGGTTTTTAGTATATCCACAAAGTTTTATAATGATCACTACTATGTAATTACAGAATGTTTTCATAGCTCCAAAAAGAATCCTATATCCATTAGCAGTCATCTTCTATTCTCTTCTCCCCAAACCCCTGGCAACCACTGATCTATTAAGTTTGGGTTTCCTTATTCTGAACATTTAATATGAACAGAGTCATACAATATGTGGCCTTTTGTGGCTGCTTATGTTTTCAAGGTTCATGTTATAGTACGTCTCATTACCTCATTGCTTTTTTTGTTTGCATTTTTTAAAACTGGTAAAACACACAAAATTTATCATAAATATTTTTATGTGTGCGGTTCAACTGTGTTGAGTACATTCACATTGTTCTGCAACCAATCTCTAGACCTTTTCATCTAGTAAGATTGAAACTCTGTCCATTTAATCAACTCATTTCTTCCTCCCCCCAGCCTCTGGCAATTACCATTCTAACTATGAATCATCATTCTGTCTATGAATGACATTCTAGGTACCTCAAATAAGTGGAATCATTTAGTATTTGACTTTTAGTGACTGACTTATTTCCCGTAGCATAATGTCCTCAAGGTTGATCCCTGTCATAGCATGTGTTAGAATTTTTTTCCATTGTGTGTATATATTACATTTTCTTTTATTCATCTGTCAAGGGAAATTTGGCTATTGTGAATAATGCTGCTGTGAATGTAAAAACATCTGTTCAAGTCTCTGCTTTCATTTCTTTTGAATATATACCCCAAAGTGGAATTGTTCAGTCATGTGGTAATTCTATTTTCAATTTTTTTTTTTTTTGTCTTTTTAGGGTCGCACCCGCGGCATATGGAGGTTCCCAGGCTAGGGGTCCAATCGGAGCCGGCCTACACCACAGCCACAGCAATGCCAGATCTAAGCCGCATCTGCAACCTATACCACAGCTCTCGGCAATGCCGGATCCTTAACCCACTGAGCAAGGCCAGAGGCCGAACCCGCCACCTCATGGTTCCCAGTTGGATTTGTTTCCACTGCGCCACGACTGGAACTCCTATTTTCAATTTTTTGAGGAACCATCATACTGTTTTCCATAGCAGCTATGCCATTTTATATTCCCACCAGTAATGCATGACAGTTCTAATTTCATCGTGTCCTTGCCAACATTTGCTATTTCCTTTTTTCCCCCTTTAATAGTAATCATCCTGACAGGTATAAGGTGCTATCTTATTGTGGCTTTGATTTGCAATTCCCTAATGATTAGTGAGGTAATATTTAATCTTTTCATATACTTGAGCATATAAGCATCTTTTCATTTGCTTATTGGCCATTTGTATATCATCTCTGTAGAAATATCTGAGTCCTTGAACATTCTTTAACTGGATTGAGTTTTTTGGTTGAGTTGTAGGAGTTCTTTACTTATTCTGTATATTGACGGCATATCGGATAGATGATTTGCAAATATTTTCTCCAATTCTGTAGGTTTCCTTTTCACTCCGTATCCTTAGATGCACAGAAATTCCTAATTTTGAAGTAGCACATTTTTTTTTTTTTGTCTTTTTAGGGCTGTACCCTCAGCATATGGAAGTTTCCAGGCTAGAGGTCAAATTGGAGCTGCAGCTGCCGGCCTACACCGTAGCCACAGAAACGCCAGATCCCAGCCGTGTCTGTGACCTACACTGCATATTGCAGCAACAGTGGATCCTTAACCCACTGAGTGAGGCCAGGGATCACACCTGCATCCTCTTGGATACTAGCTGGGTTCGTTTGCGCTGGGCCACAACAGGAACTCAGCAGTTTATATTTTACTTTTATTGCCTGTGCTTTTGGTGTCGCCTGGTATATTTTTTTAATAATACCTTTACTGAGATATAATGCACATACCATAAAATTCACCCCTTTAAAGTGTACCATCCAGTGTTTTTTAGTATATTCACAAAGTTGTACAGCTATCACTACAATCTATGTTTAGAACATGTTAATCACTCCAAAGAGAAACCCCGTACCCATTAGCTATCACTCCCCATCCTCCCCACCCCTCCCCACCCCCCGCCACAGGAAATCAGTAATCTACTTTTTTTTTTTTGTCTTTTTGTCCTTTTATGGCCACACCCATGTCGTGTGGAGGTTCCCAGGCTAGGGTTCTAATCAGAGCTGTAGCCTCTGACCTATGCCACAGCCACAGCAATACGGGATCTGAGCCGCCTCAGCGATGTACACCACAGCCACGGCAACGCAGGATCCGAGCCGCATCTGTGACCTGCACCACAGCTCACAGCAACGCCGGATCCTTAACCCACTGAGTGAGGCCAGGGATCGAACCCACAACCTCAAGGTTCCTAGTCGGATTCATTAACCACTGAGCCACGATGGGAACTCCAGTAATCTACTTTCTATCTCTATAGCTTTGCCTATTCTAGAGATTTGTGATGTTTTTTAAAGTGAAAATTAGCTAGTAGATTTTTTTTTCTCCCATATATCACAATATCACACTTTAGAAATTGAATTTGGAGGCCCCGTTGTGGCTCAGCATGTTAAGAACACGACAAATACCCATGAGGATGGGGATTTGATCCCTGGCCTCACTCAGTAGGTCAGGGATCCCGCGTTGCTGTGAGCCGTAGTGTAGGTTGCAGGCTCAGTTCTGGCGTGGCTGTGGCCGTGGCATAGGCCAGCAGCTGTGACTGATTCGACCCCTAGCCTGGGAGCTTCCATATGCCACAAGTGTGGCCATAAAAAGCAAAAAAAAAAAAAAAAAAAAAAAGGTTGAATTTAAATGAATGCTTTAAATCCTTCCCATATCTTTTCATTATGTTATCACTGGAAGCTCCTTTGGTGATATGCTGATGTTAGTTGTACCAATGTGATTTATGCTTGTTCGGAGACCCTATTCAGATCACTGTCATTAAAGGAGACCTAGAGAGTGGTGAGTTGACTCTCTTGTATCCACTTTTGACTTTTTCTTTGTTATAGCAAGTGTGGTATTTTTTTTTCTAAACAGGTCAGGAATATCCTGCCATAGTAGAATTTGCACCTTTTCAAAAAGCTGCAAAAAAGAAGACCAAGAAAAGAGATACTAAAGTTGGGACTATCGATGATGGTATAGTATAGCTCTAGTTTTGTAATGCTTATGCCATGGATTTTTAAAACGTATTACCTTTGTAGGAATTAAGTGGACTCCAGACTTTTAAAATAAGAAAACATGAAATAAAGTTCATGAAAATGTAATTCACTGATGAAAGCTTTGCTTGTTAGAATGGAGGTGGGTTTCCTCTAGTTTTCACTCTCTTTGGCTACTAGCTTTTCATTCCTCTACCATTGAGCCAAATATTGTTGACTGTTGAATAGTAAATTACCTTAGGTATGTTCATTAGAGGACAATGAAGGAATTTCCATTGTGGCTCAGCAAGTTAAGGACATGACATAGTCTCTGTGAGGATGCAGGTTCAATCCCTGGCCTTGCTCAGTGGGTTAAGGATCCGGCATTGCTGCAAGCTGTGGCATAGGTTGTAGGTGCGGCTTAGATCTAGTGTGGTTATGGCTGTGGTTTAGGCCTGCGGCTGCTGCTCCAATTCAATCCCTAGCCTGGGAACTTCCAAATGCCACAGGTGCAGCCATAAAAAGGAAAGAGAAAAGAAAAAAAAAGATGACAACAATGGGGAAAAAAACATGTTTCAGAGTACAACTACTTGAGGTTTCTTACCATTTTTACGATTTCTTTTTTTGTTTCTTTTTTTGGCTGTGCCTCAAGGCATGTGAAAGTTCCTGGGCCAGGGATTGAACCCACACCACAGCAGTGATTGAAGCCACTGAAGTGACAATGCTGGATCCTTAACCTGCTGCATCACAAAAGGACTTCATTTTCATGATTATTTATTTGACTTTTGGTTTCCGTTTTTATAAAAAGAAGGAGTTTTCATTGAGAACTGTGGTGGAAAAATTTCTATACTTAAGTATCTTAATATAAAGTAGCTGAAGTGGCCAGCCCTGTTTTCTAGGCTTTGAATGTGCAGTTAACTGCACATATAGTAATTACATTAAAAACTGAAGTAATTTCCATTTAAGGTAAATTGGATCCAGATTTTGAGATCTGTAATATTGTGTTTGATAAGGACTTAGTTGCAATATTTTATATCAGATTGATATTTTAGAATCAATTAGTTTGGTTTCCATTATTTATTACTGTAATGGGTATTTTATAAAGAAAACACAGAGAAGACTCAACACACAGCTTCTCCTTGCTTATATCATAGATGCAGACCTGGAAGACTAGATCAGGTGACATGCCCCACAGTGCATGCTCCAAATATAAGCAATGTAATGACTCAGATGTGTGACCCTTTCTGATGTCAGAGGCATCGAGGAAAGAATTCCAGGAGTTACCGTCACCTCTACTGCCATATCTAGGACCTCCTCCTTCATTTTTCTTTTTAGAACACCCAATTTTCATATGCTGAGTTTAATGAAAGTGAGGTAAACCCATACAGGAATTGCTTACATGCTATACATGGTACTTTCTGAAGGTCCCATAACTATAACTTGCAGGTCTCTCATAAGCGTGATTTAGTAGGAACAGTGACTGTTAAAAGCAAACTACTTGGAGTTCCCTGACAACCTAGCAGTTTAAGGATCCGGCATTGTCACTGCTGTGGTGCAGGTTTGATCCTTGGCCTGAGAACTTCCGTATGCCGTGGGCGTGGCCAAAAAAAAAAACTACTTAACATCCCAAGAGATTGTGTATATATGATTTAAAAAAAATTTTTTTAAGGCTGTACCCACATCACATGGAAGTTCCCAGGCAAGGGGTCAAATCAGAGCTACAGCTGCTGGCCTACACCACAGCCACAGCAACGCCAGATCCAAGTTGCGTCTACGACCTATGCCACAGCTCTCGGCAATGCCATTTCCTTAACCCACTGAGCGAGGCCAGGGATGGAACCGCCATCCTCATGTATACTAGCCGGGTTCGTTTCTGCTGAGCCACAATGGGAACTCCTGTGTATATAGAATTATAATGTGTAGTGGCTCATTTTCCCTGACTCCATGTTACACCAGACTCCCTTAGTGATATCCCTAACAGGAGTTCTGAGAGGAAGTGAGCAGTAAAGACCTAAAAAGTCTGTCTTGTGGGTATGGTTAGATTTATTTTCAATCTTCTGTGAAGTAGAAAATTGACTTCTTTGATAAGTTAGTATCCTAGATAATGTTTCCTATTTTGTTCAATCTGCTCTATTTTCTATTTACTTAAACAATTATGTAGATCCAGAATATAGGAAATTTTTGGAAAGTTATGCTGCAGATAATGAGAAAATGACATCTACTCCAGAGACACTGCTAGAGGAAATAGAAGCAAAAAATAGAGAATTAATAGGTAAGTGGGCAAAAGGAATTAAGGGCAACAGCTTTTTCATTAGAAGACCTGTCAGACTTCTATCACTTGTTAGCTGTGTGACCGTGTGGAATGCACTAACTTCTCTGAGACTGTTTCTTCTACTATAAAGTGCAGATAATGCCTGCCTTACAGGATTATGAGAATGCATTGATAAGATGGGGAAATGCTCTGACTTATTTAGTCCCACACAAATGTAACATAAATGTAAAAAGTTTGGAAGACTCATATGGGACCTTAAGATGTTGGTGTGCCTTTGAAGATCAGTGGATGTTTTCTAGTAATAAGCTCACTTTTCTCAAAAAATTTTTGACTGAAAATGTCAAAAAATGAAGTTACTGCAAAACTGAAAACCTCTTCAGAAGTTCTAGCTTGGATGTTCGTTGTAGTGGTAAGTTGTCACTACTGTATCAGCCATAAACATAAGGAGAGCCCCTGATCCAGGAGTTCCACGCCTAGAACTTATCTGAAGGAAGTACAGGGTTTTTTTTCCCTCTTTTTATGGCCGCACCCACGGCATGTGGAGGTTCCCAGGCTAGGGTTCTAATTGGAGCTGTAACTGCTGGCCTACGCCACAGCCACAGCAACGCGGGATCCGAGCCGTGTCTGCAACCTACACCACAGCTCACGGTAACGCCAGATCCTTTACCCACTGAGTAAGGCCAGGGATCGAACCCGCATCCTCATGGTTGCTAGTCAGGTTCATTAACTAGTGAGCCAGCCACAACGGGAACTCCAGAAGTATGGTTTTCAAAGAGCTAGCTACGAGGCTACATG
The DNA here is from genome assembly GCA_004024745.2 of Catagonus wagneri. Taxonomy (NCBI): domain Eukaryota; kingdom Metazoa; phylum Chordata; class Mammalia; order Artiodactyla; family Tayassuidae; genus Catagonus; species Catagonus wagneri. Next base: position 26,804,402 of record PVHT020000015.1, on the reverse strand, counting down.
GCATTGTTCAGAATATTGAAAAATGAATTATGTATTTTTCTAAAACTTGGTTTTTATTAATGGATGTTTAGTGTAAGCCCATCTCTGATAGTTTCCATAGAATAAATTCCTAGAAGTGGAATTATGGGGTCAGAAAGATTAGATATTTTTAGTCCCCTACCCCAGTTTATTCTTGGTTGAACAAATTTATACTCCCATCTGTAAAACAGGAGAATGTCCTTTGCACTTCATTTTCACTGACACTGGAAATAACTTTTTTTAAGAATTGTATTATTTTAATTTCTCAAGTTTTAAAAAAGTATTTTAAGCCTTCAGAATTGGAATAGAATATTGTAAAATTTCTGTCCAGTAATACAGTTGTGAACGTAACTGTTTAAGTGTTGCTTTTCCCACCTCGGGTGGTTGGCAGGGAATGTCAGAAAATAGAATCCTTTCTAGGGGTTGATAAATATTATTAATAATCTGTTTACATTTGTGTAGCTAAAAAGACAACCCCACTTTTGAGCTTCCTGAAAAACAAGCAGGTAAACCTTTTGTTTTTATGGCTCCCTCAATACTTCTGTTTCATTGGTTCACATTCTGTAAACGTCAGAGCACTGGGGTCCTATAGGAGAGATAGCTACTTTTTCTCCCATTTTTCTCCAAAAGATTTGGCTCATTGGCCTCACTCTCTGGTCCTCTCCCTCACTCTGGTTGTTGGACCAAGGATTCACTCTGCAAGCCCATGAAGTCCTTGGCTTGTTCTAGAGACACTGTCTTGCTTTCCAGAAAGCTTCTGGATATGCAGTAAGGCAGCAGATGCTAGCAGGCCCTGGGCTTTATTTGCTCTCCAATTCTGAATGGGGTGGGGAGGGGGTTTAAAGAGGTAGAAAGTGGGAAGGAAAGATGATACAGTTAAGTGGGTGCCCACCCTACCTTTAGGATTAAGTTTTTGGTGGTAATTATCTTATTTGAAGGCTTGTGTTATTCTTTCTTTCTAGCGGATGAGAGAAGAAAAGAGGGAAGAAAGAAGGAGGCGAGAAATAGAAAGAAAAAGACAAAGAGAAGAAGAGAGGAGAAAGTGGAAAGAAGAAGAGAAACGAAAAAGGAAAGATATAGAAAAGCTAAAGAAGATAGACAGAGTTCCAGAAAGGGACAAATTAAAGGATGAACCAAAGATTAAGGTATGAAAATAACTGAAACTGACTGCATGTTGCTGAAAGTTGCATGTATCTACTTCTTCAAATATGCATGCATCTTGTCTTGGTGTAAACAGTTTTTTGGTTTTGTATTTGTCTTTTTTGGGGGGAAGTGAATCAATAGAAATCTTTCCTATAATAGCAATAGTGTTATTTTTTTAATTTAAGATAATTTGAAAGATTAAGAAGTTTATATGATATTTCTTCAGTGCAGATCTGTTATTTTTAATTATTGAAAATGCTCGATTTTTGGATTATTAGTCTCTCAGTTCTTCCTAAATAAGGGCTTAGGGCTGGCTGGCATGAATTATGGGTTTTATTCAGCTTTTCCTTCGTATTTGATACATGAAGTTGCCTCATCTGTTTGTTTTCCACTGTCTTCAGGTACACAGGTTTCTGTTACAAGCTGTGAATCAGAAAAATGTAAGGACCAAGTACATGATACAGAGCACCTAGTATCATGTCACACACACAGGTCTTAGTTAATAAATCCTTTTGGTGGTGGTGGTAGTGTTACCTGTAGAAACCTCCTTCCGACTGACCTGAGTCTTCTTAAAAGCTGAGCCATTTTAAATTCCTCTTGTAGAAGGAAGTCCAGATGACTTTCTGACGCTCTTCTGTATACCCAGAAGCTTCAACAATATACAGCTAGAGGACAACCATGCCTAAAGAGCTCTTTCTCTTCTCTTTATATGCCTCTCATTCCTGGCTGCCTTGTGGGTGTTCTAGGGATACACAGCCTGCGTTACGTCCTTTCCCTCTCACACGATCCCTCACGTTACGTTCTTGCGTCTACCTGGGAATCTGTGAGCAGCAGATTCTCATTAGCACATTGTATGTAGGAAGAGGAAAACCTATAGAAAGATCCCAGCCTTGCTGCTTCCCTTTGGAAGGCGCGGCTTGGGCAGTCCTCGCTCCAGTGAACTGCCCAGGGAAGTACTTATACCTAGTACTTAAGAGAAAGTCAGAGAAAAACCTCAGAGATGGTGGCAAGGTCTCCTTTTACCTCCTCAAAATTCAGCCGCTCACGTGGCAAGGTTTCCCTGAGGCTCTCCAGGACTCATCACTGGTGATACGGGGCTTGGCGGCTGGGTGGGGAGGTTCCCATCTTAATTCCTTCTAGCCATCTCTCCTGTCCGCCATGCCGCAAGTGACCGGACTTGCTATTTGTAACTAGCAGCAAGGCAGAAGATAGAGCCAGCCACGCTAGAGACACTCGTTAATGTTCTTATTAGAGTAATGAACATCTTGGCTTCTAACAGAGATGTTCATTAGAGAAATAAGAACACGTCTGATGAAACCTGCACATGGTATCCTCACCTCACACTGGTGCCGTCCTAGCATCCAGTTTGGACTTGCCATTTGCAGTGGCTGTCTGTGTGCCCAGATACTTCCTGCTTAAGTCTTACGGTGCTTTGCCTTTCGCTTGGTGGCTTGTATGACGCCTTCATCCCGAGATGAAATTTTGTGTGATGCCTTCATTCTGAGACTTGAAATTCTTCTATTTTGCCTAAAAATCTCTGTGAATATCCAACACTTGGGGGTATTCCAGAGAGATTTGTAGCAGTGGCGTGAGAAAAACTTTTGTTGGCAATTTGGATTTTATAAACCACTTTTATTTTAGAATTGCATTCTGTCATATATATATGTGTGTGTGTGTATGTGTGTATATATATATATGACATTGAGCAGAATTCCTATTCAGTAGAGATGGAACTTCCACAGATTCCACAGTTCCAGAGATGGAACTTCCACAGTTCCATTCAGTTATATGAGGTACTTGGATTTTTAAAACAAATGCCAAGTAATTCTTGCTTTTCATCTCTAATGATAATGTGATTATACCACCATGTTACTGCTCTCAGACTCAAGGCAAAATTATTCCTGCAATGGATCTCTCCTTTGGTGGCCAAGGTATTTGTCATTATAATTATTACATACAAATAGTCCAACAGTAATGATCTGCCTAGCATTTGAAATTTGTGGCATATTTTCCTGTCAAGTGATACCGACATGCTGGTTTGCTACAGAAGGCATACTTGGAAGCGTGCACTGATCTGCTTAAAGGCTGACCCATCTAAGGCCAAAGGAGTCTTGATCCTATTGCCACAAAGTGATTAAACCACTTCATTTGAGTGGATAACACTTTCACATTAATAGCGTCCTTTTAGCAAATTACTGCTCTCCTGCCCTAGTTGTTCACTTGAAAATTTGAGTACCTGCAGAGACGGGGCCTTCTATAGCCCAAACTGAAAATATCTAGTCTGTTGTTTTCTATGGCAGAATCAGAAGACGGTGTCCCACTCTTCAAAATAAACTTAAATTTGTTCTCTTTAAAGCTGCTCAAGAAGCCAGAAAAAGATGAAAAAGAATTGGACAAAAGAGAAAAGGTCAAAAAATTGGACAAAGAGAATCTGAGTGATGAAAGAGCCAGTGGGCAAACTTGTACATTGCCCAAGCGTTCTGATGGTGAATTTAAAGATGAAAAGCCTAAGAGGTCGGTAGTCGAGGGCTCTTTGGTACATTTGTTTTCAATATGTTTCTAGGTGGCTAGTTTTACTGCTGTGTCCTGGACTGGTACCTGAATCGAGATTCCCAGTTGTACGAGGGGTAGGGGAATGAAGAGGACAGGTTTCAAATATTTTAGCACTTAATCTAGGTGATTGACTTTTGGGGTTTTTGTTTGTTTTTCAAAATACTAGCATTTTTTTTTTTTTTAAATGCTGCTCCAAAAGTACCACCTCATTGTAGTGGCCAGATCAGGATCAGAGTGTTCCTGCATTTGTGGTTAGAAGATCTTCGGGAGTGCGTTCTCAGATTTGTTTTCCGTGCAGACCTGAAGATGACAGCAGCAGAGACTACAGGGAGAGGGAGCGGGATTATGAGCGTGACCAGGAGCGTATACTGCGGGAGAGAGAGAGGTTGAAGCGGCAAGAAGAGGAGCGCCGCAGGCAGAAGGAGCGCTATGAGAAAGAGAAGGCTTTTAAAAGGAAAGAAGAAGAAATGAAAAAAGAGAAAGAAGCACTTCGGGATAAAGCCAAGAAGACTGAAAGTACAGAGCCAGTAGGCAGCTCAGAAAAAACTGAAAAGAAAGAAGAAGTGGTTAAGAGAGATCGCATAAGAAACAAGGTGCTGCTTTTTGTTAAGCTTGTTCATTTTCGTGAGGATTTTTTTTCTCTTCCTGCAAGTGTAAAAGAAAGGGCTAGCTTTTTGTTTGTTATAGAATTTTTAAAGGAGAACTTCAACTGCACCTTTTTTTCAGTCTTGGTGGGGGTCCTTTTCTAACTTACTGTAGAAATTTCATACACAGAAGTAGAAAGAACAGAGGAACAACATGATAACCTGTCACCCAGCTTCACTAATTGTCATCTCATGGCCAATCTTCTTTCCACTCTATCCATCTTACCACTTATGGATTATATTCAAGCAAATCCTAGACAGATCATTTCTTCTTTAAATATGTCAGTATTAAGAGTAAAGACTTTTTTTGGCAGTGGTGTGCAGAAGCTTGATGTGAGATCTCAGTTCCCATACCAGGGATTGAACCCTGGGCCGCAGCAGTGAAAGCACTGAATCCTAACCACTAGGCCACCAGGAAATTCCTAAAGACTCCTCTTCTTCTTTTTTTTTTTTTTGTCTTTTTGCCTTTTCTAGGGCCGTGCTCGAGGCACATGGAGGTTCCCAGGCTAGGGGTCTAATCAGAGCTGCAGCTGCCGGCCTACGCCACAGCCACAGCCACAGCAACGTGGGATCCAAGCCGCATCCGCGACCTACACCACAGCTCATGGCAACGCCGGATCCTTAACCCACTGAGCGAGGCCAGGGATCGAACCCGTAACCTCATGGTTCCTACTTGGATTCGTTAACCACTGAGCCACGACGGGCACTCTAAGACTCTTCTTCTTAATAAAATAACCCTAATGGCATGTTCATACTAGGAAAAAAGTGACAGTAGTTCCTTAACATCGTACCAGTTCTTCAGATTTTCTCATTTGTCTCATTAATCTTTTTCTAAACAAGGTCCACAAATTATATTTGCTTGAAATGTCCTCTTAAGTCTCTTTTAATCTAAACAATTCCTCCTCCACTTGTTTTCCTATCATTTATTTGTTGCAGAAACAAATTTGTCCTGTAGAGCTTCTAAACTGTCCAGGTTGACTAATTACATCCCTATGGTATCTTTTAACATGTTCCTCTGCCTTCTTTGTTTCCTTGAAAACCGGCAGTTTTCTGCATATCTAGAGCAGAGTCAGCGAATTTTAGCTGTAAAGGGCCAGATGGTAAATATTTTAGACTTCATGGGCCATATGGTCTCTGTCACAACCAGTAAGCTTTGCAGGAATGTAGGCATAGACCAAATGTAAAAGAATGAGCCTGGCTGTGTGCCAGTCAAACTCTACTCCCCAAAACAGGCAGCCCCTCATCTAGAGGCCTGACTATTCAGATTCAATTTCTGGCAAGAATACCTCATAGGTGGTGGTGTGCAGTGCCTGTTGCATCTTACCAGGAAGCATATGTCTGGGTAGCCTTCAAGCGTGATGTTAAGACTCATCAGTACTAATTGTATTACGGTTGTGTGATAAAATGTCCTTGTTCTTAGGATATTAGCTAAAATATTTCTTTTTTATTTTTATTTTCTTTTTTGCTTTTTAGGGCCATACCTGTGGCATATGGAGGTTCCCAGGCTAGGGGTCTAATCGGAACTACAGCTGCCGGCTTACGCCACAGCAATGCCAGATCCAAGCCACGTCTGCAGCTTACACCACAGCTCATGGCAATGCCGAATCCTCAACCCACTGAGTGAGGCCAGGGATTGAACCCGTGTCCTCATGGATACTGGTCGGGTTCATTAACCACTGAGCCATGACAGGAACTCCTTTTTAGTATTTTTTCAATTTTTAATTTTTTTTTTGAGCTGAAATATTCCTTGATGAAGGGTTGTGATGTCTGCACTTACCCTCAAATGGTTCTGCAAAAATTATAATGTGTTTTTATACATGTGTGCCTGCACACGTGACAAAATGTTAATCAGGAGTTCCTGCTACGGCACAGTGAGTTAATTATCTGGCTTGTCTCTGTGGAGAAAGTGGTTTGATCCCCACCCTGGTGCAGTGGGTTAAGGATCTAGAGTTGCTGCAGCTGCGGCATAGGTTGTGGCTCCAGCTTGGATTTGACACCTTGCCTGGGAACTTCTATATGCTGTGGGTATAGCCGGAAAAGAAAAAAAGAAAGTTAACTTTTGTGAGTCTAGCAGAAGGGTATTAGGTATTTATTGACTAAGTTTTGCAATATTTTTATTTTTCAAAATAAAAAGCTGAAAAAAATAATTGATCAATTGGTTCAGGTATTGTAAGCCTGGTCCATCTATTATAAAAATTTTGGGGAGTTCTGTAGTGGCCTAGTAGGTTAAGGGTTCAGCATTGTCACTGCTTTGGCTTGGGTCATTGCTGTGGTTCGTTTGATCCCTGGCCTGGGAACTTCCACATGCCCTGGGCATGGCCCAAACAAATTTTTTTTTGTTAGTTCTTCTCCTAATGATTTTGCATCCATTCATTATTTCATGGGGGTGGGGGGAGATTAGAAAATGGTGTAGATGTACAAATTCCGCCTTTCCTGTTGCATTTATGATCTGATATTCTTCTACAAAGAGGAATTTTCCCTCATCAACTATTTGGATAGCCTGGAATTCAGTTTACACAGGAAAGGGAAGATAAACACTATATCCTTCCCCTTTATTTACAGTATTCAGAGTAATGAGTTGGTGTCTTGGCAACTTCTAGGGGTTATCAGTGAGTTTTGTTCTGTTTAGTTTTTAAGAACTTGTGGATTCAGAAACATTTGGTGTATTCCAACTTGTTATTATTAGTTATTATCCCTGTTGATATTTAATTTGTCCCATCTTTGCACAGTGAGAGCCCCTATCATCCATTTTTAAAAATATGTAACAGTCTTCTGTTTTAACATATCATCTTGTTAAAATACGGAAATATTTTGCTGAAATTATTCACTTGAGAATAATGCTTTAATAATGCTTTTACACATCAGGGAGAAAGGGTAAGGAAGGCTCATGTGATGTTTTGTTTTTCTTTTTTTTTCGTCTTTTGTCATTTTTTAGGGCTGTACCCTTGGCATGTGGAGGTTCCCAGGCTAGAGGTCGAATCAGAGCCACAGCTGCTGGCCTACACCACAGCCACAGCAACACCAGATCCGAGCCGCGTCTGCAACTTACACCACAGCTCATGGCAACGCCGGATCCTTAACCCACCGAGCGAGGCCAGGGATCGAACCCGCAACCTCATGGTTCCTAGTCGGATTCATTTCCGCTGAGCCACGATGGGAACTCCTTGTTTTTCTTTTTAGGACCACACCTGTAACATATGGAAGTTCCTGGGCTAGGGGCTGCATCAAAACTTCAGCTGCAGGCTTACGCCACATCCACAGCCACATCAGATCTGAGCTACATCTATGACCCAAGCTGCAGCTTGTGTCAATGCTGGATCCTTAACCCACTGAGCAAGGCCAGGGATGGAACCCACATCCTCATGGATGCTAGCTGGGCTCTTAACCTGCTGAACCACAACAGGCAGGAACTTACTGTCTCTTTGAGGATGCAGGTTTGAGCCCTGGCCTTGCTCAGTGGGTTAAGGATCTAGTGTCCCAAGCTGTGGCGTAGGTCGCAGATGCGGCTCAGATCTCGTGTTGCTGTGGCTGTGGTGTAGGCCACCACCGGCAGCCTTGACTCGACCCCTAGCCCAAGAACTTCTATATGCCGCAGGTACGGCCCTAAAAAGGAAAAAAAATAAAGTGCCGCCTAGAGAGTCTCAAGCTGGGCTGTTACACTGTCAAATCTGAATTAAGGGACAGTCATGTTTGTGGTAAGTTACAAGAGTCTGAACTCATAATTTCAGGGAGGTCTCCACTTAAGACTTTGCATTCTTTATTACTGTTGTTTGTACTTCTAAAATTTTCTTAGGTGGCGGTCCACTTTAAAGTCATTTACTGGAGTTCCTGGTGACATAGCAGTTAAGGATCCAGCATTGTCACTGCTGTGGCAAGGGTTTACTAGGAAACTTCCATATGCTGTGGGCGTGGCCAAAAAAAAGGCGTTACTGATGGGGAGGAGAGATAAACAATGGGTGATTTCTAAGTAAAAACTATTTAAGCTGATTTAGTTCATCTTGAGCAAGTTAAGAAAATTAAGCAATAGATTTAAAAATTTACCCTAGGCACATAAAATAATACTTACTTGTATTTGTATGAAATGGTTTCTTTGTAGATAGGAGAAAGGAAGCAGCAGTTAGAAGCAAATTCACCATCAACACTTACTGTCATGTACTGTGGTCTGATATGAATTATTTTGGGTATATATCAATACCTAACTTAATGACTCAAAATCCCGTGGAAATGCTTGGTAGCAGTGTTGTGACATTAACATTTCATTTTACTTTAGGATCGCCCAGCAATGCAGCTTTACCAACCGGGAGCTCGAAGCCGAAATCGACTCTGTCCCCCTGATGACAACACCAAGTCTGGAGATTCAACCATAGACAAAAAGCAGGAAAGTGGTATTAGCCATAGAAAAGAAGGAGGCGAGGAGTGATAGGTCCCAGTGGCCTTCAGTGTCCTGACTGTCTAGGCAGCCAAAGAGCACGTATTAAGCAATCCAGAAGTGCCTTCAGGGCAAAGGAATAGAGAGAGAGAAAGGGAGTCGCTGTGCTGGTGGGGTCCACTGCAGAGGAGTATGTTTTGCGTCAAAGCAGGAACCCGATTGCAGGTTCAGACTGGAAGTACAATTTCATTTTTTATGCAGTTCCTACAAATTAATTTTAAAGTGTCAGACAAAGCTGAGGGAGAGCACATGCATTGCAATTTGCAGGCAGGAAATGTCGAGAGGACTTAATTAGGTATGACACGAGAAGAAGATGCGAGAACTGGCTCTAAAAATCAAAAGGCTTTGTTAATCCTGGATTGAATTTTCTTAATTTCCGTGGAGCAGAGTCACTTTGAGGTCTTGTTCAGATCTAGTTATAGTCATTGTTGGTGATAACTGTTGACTTTGTGTAGTGTAGAAGCAACAAGCATGTAATTGTAATGCAAGTACAGTGAAGGATATAACAAATTTTCGTTTATGCAAAAATTTAGTCAGATATCTATGTCCTAAAGTTTTAGGATTAGTTTTAGTTTTTTGTTTGTTTGCTTATGTGAGCTTAGCATAAAAATTTTTTTAAAACACCTTTTGCCTTTAGCAATTTTTACATTAGTAAGTAAAGTTTAACCCTTATTTGTTGCTTGACAATCCAGTCTTTGTTTTATCTTAGGTCTCATGAGCTGAGTGCATACCTCTCCAGGAAGGAAACTGCACCAATACTTGTTCCTGTTAAATAGCAACTTTTAGTCATAGCTTGTTTTGCATTGATGTCAATAAATATCAACATCACTCAAGTATGAAGCTAAGTGTGTTTATTAATTTTACTAAATAGCTATTAGTTTTGAGAAATTAAGCTTTGGAGGGAGTGCACTCTCACAGCATGTGCAAGTTCCCAGGTCAGGGTCCAACTCACGCCACAGCAGTAACCCTAGCCACAGCAGTGATAATTCCAGGTCCTAAACCACTAGGCCACCAGGGAGGTCCAAGAAATTAAACTTTTGATACTTAAATGATTTGGGGGCAATGTTGACAGTGGAGGAATGATATTTGTTTCTGCCTTCACTAGCACTATGCCTTTATTTTGCCCAAAAAGAAGACTAAATCATGGTCCAGGAGTTCCCATGTGGCTCAGCGGGTTAAGTATCTGGCATTGTCAGTACAGTGGCTCGGGTTGCTGCTGTCGCGTGGGTTTGATCCCTGGCCTGGGACACTGCATGCTGTGGGTGCCACCAAAATAATAAAATAAATTTTAAGCAGTTCCCATCGTGGCTCAGTGGCTAAAGAATCCAACTAGGAACCATGAGGTTGCAGGTTCGATCCCTGGCCTTGCTCAGTGGGTTAAGGATCTGGCATTGCCGTGAGCTGTGGTGTAGGCTGCAGACATGGCTCAGATCTGGCGTTGCTGTGGCTGTGGCATAGGCCGGCGGCTACAGCTCCTGTTAGACCCCTAGCCTAGGAACCTCCATATGCCACAAGTGCGGTCCTAGAAAAGGCAAAAAGACAAAAATAAATAAATACATAATAAGATAAATAAAATTTTAAAATAAAAAGGAAAACTTAAAACAAAAATAATGGTCCACACTTCTTGTTCTGTCAGCACTACGCTCTCAGCCTGTCTCCACCATGTCCTCTGAGACTCCCATGCTATTATACCTGGGCCAACAGCTACTGAGGCCTACTGTGTGGTAGGCTTGGTTCTTGGTGCTGGCGATACAGATACAAACAAATCCTGCCTTCGTGGAGCCTTGTGGAGATGGTATAGTTCTGTATTTTATTGTGCTGGTCATTCTACAAAGTTACACATGTGATAAGCTGTATAGCCCTAGCCTGAGAACCTCCATATGCTGTGGTGGGGGGAGCGGCTAAGAAGACATCTATTGGACATCCAAGCAGAGACGTTGAGAAGGTAAAGGGAGTTCTAGGGGAGGTCCAGGCTGCAGAGATACACTTGGATGTCATCAACCAAGACAGTACTATTTAAAGCCATGATGCTAGATGAGGTCAGGGATGAAGTGTACGTAGAAGAGAGAACCCAGGGCTCTCCAAAGTTAAAAAGCAAGTGAGATAAGGGAATTCCCATTGTGGCTCAGCAGATTGGGAACCCCACTAGTATTTATGAGGATTCCAGTTCCATCCCTGGCCTCGCTCAGTGGGTTAAAGATCTGGTGTTGCTGCAAGCTGGGGCACAGGTTGCAGATGTGGCTCGGATCTGGTGTTGCTATGGTGTAGGCCGGCAGCTGCAGCTGATTTGACCCCTAGCCTAAGAACTTCCAAATGCCACATGTGGAGTTCCCGTCGTGGCGCAGCAGTTAACGAATCCGACTAAGAACCATGAGGTTGTGGGTTCGATCCCTGGCCTTGCTCAGTGGGTTAAGGATCCGGCGTGGCCGTGAGCTGTGGTGTAGGTCGCAGACGTGGCTCGGATCCCGCGTTGCTGTGGCGAAGGCCGGCGGCTACAGCTCCTGTTAGACCCCTAGCCTGGGAACCTCCATATGCCGCGGGTGCGGCCCTAGATAGGGCAAAAAAAAAAAAAAAAAAGGGCAAATGCCACATGTGCGGCCCCAAAAAACAAAATAAAAAACAAGATCCCGTGTTGCCACAGCTGTGGCTCAGATTCGATCACTGACCCAGGGACGTCTGTATGCCATGGGTGTGGACAAAAAAATAAGTAAATTTAAAAATAAAACTGAAATGGGATTAAATTTTTGCTTTTAAAACGGTAATTAGGGAGTTCCCTTCGTGGCTCAGTGGTTAACGAATCCAACTAAGAACCATGAGGTTGCGGGTTCGATCCCTGGCCTTGCTCAGTGGGTTAAGGATCCGGCATTGCCATAAGCTGTGGTGTAGGTTGCAGACTTGGCTTGGATCCCACGTTGCTGTGGCTGTAGCGAAAGCCGGCGGCTACAGCTCCTGTTAGACCCCTAGCCTGGGAACCTCTATATGCCGCAGGTGTGGCTCTAGATAAAGGCAAAAAGACAAAATAAATAAATAAAAAAAATAAAACGGTAATTAGGAGTTCCTAATTGTGGCGTAGTGGTTAAGGATTCAGCATTGTCACTGCTGTGGCTTGGTTCAATCCCTGACCCAGGGACTTCCACATGCTGGGGGCATGGCAAAAAAAAAACCCCAAACAATAATTATTAAATTGGGCTCAAGCTTACTATGGTTTCTGTATTCCCTTTCTAGATCTAAGGTACTAGCATTCAGTATCTCAAAAAAGAAACCTGGGACCAAGTCCTGTTAATTTTACGTTCACGATCATCTCTTGATTTTGTTTCTTATTCAATATCCTGGGGACTACTTTACTTGTGCCACCATCACTTCTTGTCCAGATTATTTCCAAAGCCTCCTACCTAGTTTGTTTGTTCTGTCACTATACCCTAATCCAGGGATTCATAACCATTTTTGTAACTTTGGTAGTCTGATGGAAGTTTATGTATTTTCAGAATGCATAAATTTAAATGCATAAAACAAAGTACATAGGATTACAAAGAAAACCAATCACACTGCAATATAGCTATCAAATTATTTTCTAAACTTCTTTGGGGGGGGGGCTGTGTCAGTGGCATATGGAAGTTTCCGGGCCAGGGAAGGAATCTGCCCCACAGTAGTGGGGCAGATTCTTAACACAGATACTTAACCACTAGGCTACCTGGGAACTCTGCCCAAAATATTTTCTAAGGGAGTCCCATTATGGCTCGGTGGTAACAAACCCAACCAGTATCCAAGAGGACGAGGATTCAATACCTGGCCTCGCTCAGTAGGTTGATTCGACATTGCTGTGAGCTGCCATGTAGGTTGCAGAGGCAGCTTGGATGGTGTTGCTGTGGCTGTGGTGTAGTTCAGCAACTGCAACTCTGATTCAACCCCTAGCCTGGGAAGTTCCATATGCCACGGGTTCGGCCCTAAAAAGCAAAAAAAAAGAGAAAAAAATTTTCTTTTTCCAAAAGAAATGTATGCTGTAGCAAAATATAGGATAAACAGTTCTGCGTTATGGGTCTAAAAGCTACTGTAATTTCAAAGAAGTGATTAGTGTATATATGATATTTTAAGACATCTGTATCAACTGCAGTGTGATATAAAACCATCTGATTTCTGTTGGCGACCAAGTCACAGGTACTGCTAATGTCACTGTAGTTTGTTGCCTACATTTGTAAATAAAGCGCTACATTTCAGAGTTTGATGAAAACGAAGTTGTGATTTTTTTTTATCCAAGTGCGTGTACCCTGTGAATTCTTTTTTTTTAACTCAATGAATTTTATTACGTTTATAGTTGTACAATGATACAACTGTGAATTCTATACATTGACCCTTCTGGATCTCAAGTTAAAAACCCTCACCTTAACCTATTGGTGCAAAAAATCTTGAAATGACAAAGATACACAGAGGTCTCTGCTTTTAAATGCGGAGAAGAGGAGTTCCCGTTGTGGCCATAGGTGGGTTACAAAGTCAGTCTGGGTTTCCTAGCAATCAAGGAAACGGCTCTGTCCAGAACTTTCTCCGTTTAAAACCCTGACTGGTAATACACTGCTGTGTGTTAATTACATCTCAATAAAACCGGGAGAAAAAAAAAACAATGCTTGATTGGCAACCTCTTGCACTGGCTAAAACCCAATGGCCTCCCATAGTTATAAGGCCAGCCCCCCGATAATTTCTAGTCTTCCTCCAACACCCCCGTACCTTCCCATCACGCACCGCCCAGCCAGATCGAAACTACCGCCAAGAAAGAGCCGGGGTCAGCCAGCCACCCCCGCCCCTCGGCGCGCTCCACCCCCAACGCAGGACCGAAGTGCCTTGCGCGCGAGCGTGACGTTTTCCCCGCCTCCCTTGGAGATAGCCCTGCCCACTCTGCTCCTCGGCCCTTCGGAAGGGTTTCTGTGTCGGCATTTACCACAGACTGTCTCACCCATGACACAAAGTCCCTTGGCACACCAACAGGCTCCTGAGGAACCTACTTACGGAAGTGAAGCAAAACGGCTTCCATTTCTCACGAACGAGCAGAGTTTCCCACGGCCCCAGGGGAGCGCGCTAAGGAAGGGGCCGCCAGGGGGCGGTGGTCGGCGCACGGCATCTCCCTAAGCCCCGCCTCCGACGGCGCCTTCTAAACGCGTCCTTCCGTCTGCTTCCTCCTCTCTTCTCTTCTCCGCCATCCTATGTGCGGTTGAATTAGTTCGTCACCATGGTAAGTCCATCCGTTACCATCGGCTCCGGGGTGGCTCCAGGAGACCTGAGGTCTCCGCGAGCTCGCTGGCGCTGCGGGCTACGTCGAGGTGCGGGGCCGTTTTTAAAGCTTTTTTCCAAATGAGATCGAGTTTGACCACTGCTCCAGTCCGCGGGGCCTAGTGGGAAGCGAGCGAGCATGCGAGCTGGGGAGGGGCGGGCTGAGCTGGCGCCGCGCGGTCCGAGGGGGCGCTCTCTGCTTCAGGCCGCTGCTCAGGCAGACAAGGATTCCTATTTCTCCCAGAGTGAACTGTCTTTCTGGGACAGGGAGAGAAGTCGAAAGAGCATTGTAGAAATCGCGGCTCAACCTCGGGCTGCCTGCGACACGCGCGCGGGACGTTCCGGGCCTCGAAAAGGGAATGTGGGCTGCTGGTTCTCGAAGACTTTACTTAGGGGCCAGGAGCCTGCCACGTTATGAGATGACAGGACTTTTTAGCGTTTTGTTCAAGGACTTGAGCGTCCTCCCCGTGGAAGCGCCTGGAACCGGGGTGGTGTGGTCTGACTCTATTCGGGCGCTCTTCATAAAATGCCAGCGGCGGATAGTCACTGGGTTTTTCCTGTGATGGTTTTCTGAAAAAAATGAAACTGTTTATAAGCTTTTAGGTATGGAGAGGGTCGGTATCTGGTGCTTTGTGTTTTAACAAATTTTACAGCTGCTGCAATGAGCTGGGAGAGGGGGTGTAGTCTTCTTTGTAACGACCCCTATTATGTAAAAGTGTTTTGCACCACTTGGGCCAGACTTTAGACCAGCACTCAGTATCATTTCTTCGGACTGCCCTGCAAACTGGGGAGAGAGGTGGTTGGGGATGGGCTAGGATAACCCAGGATTTTCATGAAAGCCAAAAAATGCAACGGGAGATTGGGAAAGTCATCCTTGGAATAGTGGCGTTTTAGATAGAATTAGTACCCAAAATGCCCAGTAGGTTAGAGCAGATCTACCGCATGTCGGGGTGCACTGAGACTGACTTGCAAGCGATTGTTCCTGAAAACCGCGTGCTCTAGCCCAAGCCTTGGAGCAGAGATGTCCTGGGTTTGCATACCAGCTCTGCACATTAATACTCAGCTTTGGGGCAGCTTACCGACCTCCCTGACTACTGATATTTAAACAGTGGGAATTATGGTATCTATCTTTAGAGAAGTAAGGAACAAAACAAAGGGCTCAATGGGTTTAGCATGGAGAAAGTTGTTTTTGGTTCAGCATTCAAATGTTTGTTGGCTTTAGGGAGTTCCTGACTTTGAATCTTTTGTGCACGCTCTGGTATTGCTGTTAAACTGGTTGTATTTCCTTCCTAGTCTTCTCACAAGACTTTCAGGATCAAGCGATTCCTGGCCAAGAAGCAAAAGCAGAATCGTCCCATCCCCCAATGGATTAGAATGAAAACTGGTAATAAAATCAGGTAAGGACACACACAAACCTGTTTTTTTGTTAAACTTAGGATTACTTTGGGGGCATAAATGCACAGTTGGAAGTTGTATGCAATTCATCCTGTACCACTCTTCTGAAACTTTTTCTTTTTTCTCTCTGTGCTTCCTCTGGGTTTCTGGGCAGCACCTAGGCCATAGCTGGGCTTAGGAGCAGACACTTCTCCAGTATCTTTGTTAATTACTTGGTTGTTTTCAGTCACCAAGAACATAGAGTAGAAGGCTATATGTTATTCCACATCCCAGTGGAAAAGACCATGAAGTGTCTATCTTCAGAAGTAATTGAATTGATGGTAAATTGCTACAGAGGACTTCCAAGATCATCTAGGCTACCTCCAGATCTAAAACTCGGGTCTCCTGCATACCTTTCAGCCTTTTGGCTGCTCTTTGGAGACCAGGTGGGTCTTGAGACGGGAAGAAAAATAAAGCATGGGGCAAACATAAGTATTTTCTGGCTCTCCCAAATAATTGAGCCCTGAAGACCACAAGGGAGGAGAGAGCAAGTATTACCAGAATTCTTATTTTCAAAGCATTTTTAAGCTGACACTGTAGGGTGGGCCAGCAAGTGATTCCTTGTCAAAATAAAGACTGAGGCTCAGGAGTGGAAGTTAATGAAGCTAGTTAGTATTGAACTCTGATTTGGTTGTGTGGCAGATAGAAGCAGGATTAGTTTGCTGATATGAAGAGTAAGATGTGAATTGTTAGGGCTAATAAAATGGAGGGCCCATTTCCTTAGTTCATTTAGCCAGTTAAAAAAATGAAAATTGACACCCTATATGTGGCTTTGTAGGCCAATTAATTGTAACCTTTGACTGAGGTGCTCATCTGGTGATGGTGGAGCTTACCTCTAGAGGTTGTGAGGAACGACAAATGATTTTTCTATTGCTTTAGCTGTCTTCTAACTTTAAAATGTATTGAAAAGCAGGTTGCGGAGTTCCCGTCGTGACTCAGTGGTTAACGAATCTGACTAGGAACCATGAGGTTGCGGGTTCGATCCCTGGCCTCGCTCAGTGGGTTAAGGATCCGGCGTTGCCGTGAGCTGTGGTGAAGGTTGCAGAGGCGGCTCGGATCCCGCGTTGCTGTGGCTGTGGCGAAGGCCTGCAGCTACAGCTCCTGTCAGACGCCTAGCCTGGGACTGACCATATGCTGTGGGTGTGGCTCTAGATAAGGCAAAAAGATGAAAAAAAAAAAAAAAAAAGAAAAGCAGGTTGCAATTACAGTGCTTCATTTTGAGGAAGTACTGTCATTATCCTGCTGAAAGAAAATCTGTGTTGATCATATTTGATTTTGCCTTTATGGGGGTAAAAATCATGACAGATTGACATGGACAAGTCCGAGATGGCCTTAACTCTGTAAATCACTTACTTTGGTATTGAAATGACTAAGGTTATCTGTTAAATACCTGTTACAGGAATATGCAGGCACTTTTGTGTATATGTGACACATTATGTAGAATGGCTGTTTTCGATGTGGTTTGGAAAGGGAACTTCTCTACTAAATGAGCCAATAAAGAACCAGTGTTCTAGCCTGGAATCATTTTAAGAGGTAAAAATTTGATTTGAGTAGTTCTTTAACACATCTAGCAAACCATTTTTTACTCTCCAAACAAAAAGAGTGCCAGGCTTGTTAAAGGAAGGGAGAACAGGACCCTTTGCCTTTCGAGAATTTTAAGGCAAAGTTGTTGTGAAAAAGAAAGTTAATTGAGATCAGATTGCCTTTTATAACTTGCGTTTTCTTCTGTTGTAGGTACAACTCCAAGAGAAGACACTGGAGAAGAACCAAGCTGGGTCTATAAGAAGCCTCCGCACACGGGGTGGTGCACATATTTATGCTGTGTGGCGGTCACTTCCTTGCATCTTACCATATCACACAGAAAACAGCACAGCCACAGTTGGATATATCAGGAAATGGGTTCTCTTTATGTTGTTGTTTCTGTATAGTGCTTTGCCTCAGTAATAAATATGTGAAGGCCTCTGTTGGAACTGCTGTTTGTTCTGGTCTGTGGCCATATACTGAAATACCCCTCCTGTCGGATCTAACAACAGGACTGTCCAGTGATAGAAATGTTCTCTAGCTACCAAGTACTTAAGAGTATGGCTAGTGTGAGTAAAGTAAGGGTTTTTTTAAATTCTTTTATTTGAATGTAATTTTTTTGGTCTTTTTAAGGCTGCACCCATGGCATATGGAGCTTTCCAGGCTAGGGGTCAAATAGAGCTGTAGCCGCCAGCCTACACCACAGTTCATGGCAACACTGGATCCTTGAATTATTTAATTGTAATTAAATTGCACCCTGTGACTGGCAGCTCTTACACCTTCTGTCATGGGGGGTGTGTATGCATCATTCTTGTACCTGAGGGTAGCACATTTTTTAAAAAGCATCTTATATATGATGCCAGTCCCCAGAGTAGGAAGCACGTGAACCAGGGATTGGCAGACTGGTCTGCTGCCTGTTTTTATATGGCCTATAAACTAAATTTCTGCTTTTTTAAATGGTTGAGAGAAATCGGAAGAATATTTTTGATATATAATAAGCTCAAGCTTACGTGCCAGGCACCATTCCTATGTACTTGGGATTGGATGGGTAAGTGGATCTTAACCTAGTAAGAGCAATACACACACCATAGCTGGTATATGGGAAAGGTGGGACGGGGCCAAAGTGCCCTGATTTACCTGTGGAATTAGGGTGGTACTGTGGCAGGGAAAGAGGGTTTACAGGTCCTGAGATTTCAAATATTTTCTCACTGCTTCGATGTTTAAAGACAGTTGCTGCGTTTGGTGTTAACATACTAAAAAGGTTATTCAAGTCCAAGGCAGTCATGTGGTAGAAATTTCGGACCGTCTCAGCCTCAATATCCAGAGTAGGTTGGGACATCCTTACTGGGCCTAGGGAGGTTATGACAAGGCCTGGGTCACGTGGTAGAAGGAGGGAGCTTTCTCTACAGGCCTTGAATGACATGGGCACCAGGGTTGGGTGGTTATTTTCTTTTTTGGCTGCTCCATGGCATAGGGAGATCCTGGGCCAGGGATCAGATCCCAGCCGCAGTTTGTGACCTAAGCTGCAGCTTTGGCAACGCTGGATCCTTGACACACTGCTGGGCCAGGGATCAAACCTGTGTCCTGCATTCCCAAGACGAAGCCAATCCCATTTTGCCACAACAGAAACTCCTAAAAGTGGAGGGTTTTTTTGTGTGTTTTTGAGCCTGGGGGTTGG
Source organism: Catagonus wagneri (assembly GCA_004024745.2). NCBI lineage: Eukaryota > Metazoa > Chordata > Mammalia > Artiodactyla > Tayassuidae > Catagonus > Catagonus wagneri. The sequence continues at coordinate 26,785,723 of PVHT020000015.1, read as the reverse complement.
ACACAGGTTCTGGTTTCAGTGGCCTTGTAGGAGTGCTTGTATGTGTTTCCTCACCTAAACTAGACCAGTGCTTTGCAGACATGGCTTGGATCTGGCATTCCTGTGGTTGTGTAGGCAGGCAGCTGTACCCGATTGGACCCCTAGCTTGGGAACTTCCACATGCCAACAGTGTGGCCCTGGAATTACCGTCGTCGTGCAGCGGAAGCAAATCCAACTAGGGACTATGAGGTTGTGGGTTCTACCCCTGGCCTCGCTCAGTGGGTTAAGGACCTGGTGTTGCCGTGAGCTGTGGTGTAGGTCGCAGATGTGGCTCGGATCTGGCGTTGCTGTGGCTGTGATTAGACCCCTTACAGTTTTGATTAGAGCCCTAGCCTGAGAACCTCCATATGCCGCAGGTGCAGCCCTAAAAAAAAAAAAAAAATGCCGTGAGGTCAACCCTGTGGCGATGCTGCCCATCCCTTAGTGGCCTACTGAGAAGCAGCAGAGTGGCTAAGAGTTGGCTGTCTGGTGGAGTGCCAGGACTGCATGGTCTGCATTCAGATCCTGCTCTTCACCATTCAGCAGCTGTAAGCCTCAGCGCCCTCAGCCGCAAAAGGGGCCAGTGGGGCCTCAGGGCTGTGAGGATGAAGTTGACAATGCACTAAAGCAGGTGATTCCGTGCCTAACTGTAGGAAAAGAAGGAATGGGGAGTGAGCAGGACTAAGGTTTAGGTGTAGACCCCTCCCCAGCAGACACGGGGGAAATATGGCAGAGCTGGCTTGGAGCTGGTGTTCAGTGTCAGCCTCTAGGTGGGCCTGGTCCCTTGCAATTCCAGGATTTCAATGTGGGGTAGAGTAACCTCTGGAGGACTTGGGAAGAAAGGAGGCAGCGGGACTTGAGCGTCAAAACCTTAACACTCAAGCCTCCGGTTGAACAACCAGCTGTGGAAATAGCTCTCAGGCAACTTAACCCAGAAGCTTTGTAAGGACTGAATGATAACATCTGTAAAGGATCAGTTGTACCAGATAATTCTCCCATTTTACAGATGAAAAAACCTGAAAGTCCAAATTCGCAAACTAACAGTTTGCTAAACATGCCAGGTAAGTGCTGTCAGCGAGAAAGGCGACGAGAGCCAGATTGAACGGGGAGGAGATTTTCTAAATTCTTGAAAAGTACAGGGTGAAATATTATCTATTTACACTCCCCTGAGGGTGTTTTAGCCCAAAGAAGCGAACATGAAGCCCCTGCTTATGCAAAGCCTTGGGTATTTCAGGAGCCCGAGGTGAGTAGGACCTGCCCGGGCGTTAGACATGAGATCATGTGGCACGTGTGTGCCTGCAGACACATATGGCCATCTGGGGCTGGAAGGAGGAAGGGTGGCAAGCTCTCAGAAAACTAATCCTAGGAGTTCCTGTCGTGGCGCAGTGGTTAATGAATCCGACTAGGAACCATGAGGTTGTGGGTTCGATCCCTGCCCTTGCTCAGTGGGTTAACGATCCGGCATTGCCGTGAGCTGTGGTGTAGGTTGCAGATGCGGCTCGGATCCTGCGTTGCTGTGGCTGTGGCGCAGGCCAGTGGCCACAGCTCCGATTAGACCCCTAGCCTGGGAACCTCCACATTGCCTCAAGTGTGGCCATAAAATGACAAAAGGAAAAAAAAAGAAAACTAATCCTAATCGCTGAACTGCAGTCATTCTTCATCCGACAGGGGCGATTTTGCCCCCCAGAGGACATTGTACATTCGGGTAGAGGAGAGGTGCTACTGGCAGCTGGAGGACAGAGGCTGAGGATGCTGTGAATATCCTTACTGTGCACAGGACAACCCTCTACAACTAAGAATTGTCCGGCCTCTGATGTCAGCAGCGCCAAGGTTGTCATGACACAGCAGCCGGCCAGAGTGAGCTTTCCAACACCCTGGACGACCCCCTTTGTCCACTTCACCATGCTCTTGGGAAAAATCTTCCTCCTTAACATGGCTCCTCCCCCTCTTCACTCACTCAACTCAATCCAGCCACACTGGCCTCTTAGTCCCTCAAAGCATCAAGTCCCACCCAGCCTCAGCCTTCCAACTGCTACTCTCTTGACCTGGAATTTTCTCCCTCTTCACCTGGTGAGCTCCCATTCATCCCTCAGGTTTCGGGCTACATTGCACCTCCACGGGGAGACCCCTGACTGCCCTTTGCCCCTCAGTGCACATTGGCCTTTGGCTTAACACCTTTTAAATCACCCTGTAGGTTTCCTTCCCCACTGTGAGTGTAAGTTTATGTGGGGTTAGTTAATTGACGTCTGCTTCCCTCACAAGACAGCTCAGCAAGGGTAGGGTCTGTCTTGCTCAGTGCTGACTGCTTGCACCTGACAGCAGGTGCAATAACGGAGGTGCCTAATGAATGTATTCGTTGAGTGAGGAAAGGAAGTGCTCAATAAATTTGGGTGGGTTTTTTTTTTTTTTTGTCTTTTTTTTAGGGCTGCACCCGCAGCATATGGAGGTTCCCAGGCTAGGGGTCCAATCGGAGCTGTAACTGCTGGTCTACGCCACAGCAACGCGGGATCCGAGCCGTGTCTGCGACCCTCAACCCACTGAGCAAGGCCAGGGATCGAACCCGTGTTCTCGTGGATGCTAGTGGATTTTTTTCCACTGAACCACAATGGGAACTCTAATAAATTCGTTGAATGAGTGAATGAATCAAGGTGGAGAGGAGCATACAAGGGAACAGGAGCAGTACAAAATGTGTGTCTTAAAGTGTGTACACAAAGAATTGACTTGCCTGGGGAGTCAGGGAAGGCCTCACTCAGGTTCAGGAAGAGGCAATCGGTGTGTGTGTGCACACCCGTGGTAGGTAGGTAGCTGGGGTTTAAGGCGTTAGGGAAAGGATCCACAGAATCCTTAAAAGCTCAGGCACAGTGAGTTGGGAGTGGCACTGTTCTCAGCACTCACCCTCTCTGGTGGGCTGGCATCCACACTTGAACTATGGTCACTGAGCTGCAGCTGAGGCCCAAGAGCAGCAAGACAGGACTTGTGTCTCAGCCTGACCCTAAATGGAACTGTCTTTTTTTTGATCAATTTGAATATTTAGATCCCAGCAGAGCTGATAATACAGATGTTTGGGAAATTTTCATAAGGAAATAGGAGCTCCCTTGTGGCTCAATGGGTTAAGGATCTGGTGTAGTCACTACAGCATCTCAGGTTGCATCCTTGGCCTGGGAACTTTCACATGCTGCAGGCACAGCCAAAAAAAAGAAAAGAAAAAAGACAAATAGTAGGAGTTCCAGTTGTGGCACAGCAGAAACGAATCCGAATAGTATCCATGAGTATGAGGGTTCCCCCATCCCCCATCCCTCGTTCAGTGGGTTAAGGATCTGGGGTTGCCATGAGCTGTGGTGTAAATTGCAGATGTGGCTCTGATCTGGCGTTGCTGTGGCTGTGGCATAGGCTGGCAGCTGTAGATCCGATTGGACCCCTAGCCTGGGAACTTCCATATGCTGCGAGTGTGACCCTAAAAAGACAAAAAGACCAAAAAAATTAAAATTAAAAAATTCTATTGAGGAGTTCCCTCAATAGAACTCCTCAGTGGCTCAGTGGTTAACGAATCTGACTAGGAACCATGAGGTTGCGGGTTTGATCCCTGGCCTCGCTCAGTGGGTTGAGGATCCAGCGTTGCCGTGAGCTGTGGTGTAGGTTGCAGACGTGGCTTGGATCCCGCGTTGCTATGGCTGTGGCGTAGGCCAGCAGCTACAGCTCCTGTTAGACCCCTAGCCTGGGAATCTCCATATGCTGCGGGTGCGGCCCTAGATAAGGCAAAAAGACCAAAAAAAAAAATTCTATTGAAATATATACGCAGAAAAGTGCACTTATCATAAGTGTATAGCTCGATGAATTTTCACCGGTGAATCTAGTTGTGTCACCACTACCCAGATCATGAAACAGCATGTTCAGCATCGCAGAAGCCCCTTCTTGAGCCCCCTTCCAGTCACCATCACCCCCAAGTGTAACCACTGTCCTGACATCTAACGGCATGGATAAGTCTTGCCTGTTTTTGCATTTTATATAAGTGGAGTAATAACCTTTACATTTTTGTTCCTTGTTTTACTCATCATCACATGAGATCAACTTGTGTGCAGTTAAAGATGATTTGTTTTCATTGCTGTATAGTGTTTCTGTTTGTGAATACACCACAATTTATTTCCCCATTTTCCTGTTGATAAGCATTTGGATAATTTCCAGTTTGGAGCCTTAAGGAATAGTGCTGCTATGAACATTTTCTTTTTTTTTTTAGGGCCTCACCTGCAGCATATGGAGATTCCCAGGCTAGGGGTCCAATCGGAGCTTTAGCTGCCAGCCTTCGCCACAGCCACAGCAACGTCAGATCCGAGCCGTGTCTGCAACCTACACCACAACTCACGGCAATGCCGAATCCTTAACTCACTGAGCGAGGCCAGGGATCGAACCCGCAACCTCGTGGTTCCTAGTCGGATTCGTTAACCACTGAACCACAATGCGAACTCCTTTCAGCTTCTTTCTGCATGTCTACTTTATTCTTTTTTTTTTTTTTGTCATTTTAGGGCCGCACCCATGGCATGTGGAGGTTCCCAGGCTAGGGGTCTAACAGGAACTGTAGCCGCCAGCCTTCGCCACAGCCACAGCAACGCGGGATCCCAGCCATGCAGGCGACCTACACCACAGCTCACGGCAATGCTGGATCCTCAACCCACTGAGCGAGGCCAGGGATCGAACCCTCAACCTCACGGTTCCTAGTTGGATTCGTTTCCGCTGAGCCACCACGGGAACTCCTGTCTACTTTATTCTTGTCCCTCTTGAAAGACCTGCTTCCTTATCTTCTTTCAGCACAAGGCCAGACTTGGCATCTTCTCCATCCCAGAGAGAAATGGGTGGAATTGCTGAATCCCAATAGCAAGATCATGAGAGGGTGAGCCTGATGGCCCAGTCAAGAGTCAGTCAACTCTGGGTGAGAGGGCAGGGTCCTGGGGGTGGGCTGGCGCCCTGAGAGAGCAGTGTGGACTGAGTGGACATCCTTGCGAGTGTCTACTCCAACGGAGCGCTGAGCTGGGACCAAGAGACCTGTGTGCTGGTCCTGGTGTTGCCTCAAGGAACCCTTACCCTCTCTGGGCCTTTGTCCTCTTCTGTTTGCTTCTCTTCAGCCAGTGCCTTCCACGTTGATTTTTATTTAAGTTTGCTTTTCTGTGGGTATTTTCAGAGGCTTCCAAGAACACTGAGATGTGGGAAAGATGACATGTCGAGTAAACAAGAGAAAATCCTGAAACAAATTAGATAAAACTCTGAGCTGTGAGATTTGAAAAAGACATACCCTTTTGACCTGAGACCAAATTCTTGGGTTTGGGCCACAAGGCCAGTTAGGAATTCAAGCTAGAAACAAATGTTACCTCTCTGCAGGGACGCATCCCATGATCTTATCTGGAACTGCTTGTTCTGGAGGAAGCCTTGGGGGCTGCCTTATGCCCCAGGGCCTGGCACCTCTCTTTGAGTGTTCTCTGAGGTGCTTATTTTGATGGATTCCAAACAGCACGGGGTAGAGTGCTATTATCAATTCACCTGTTTTGTTATCAATTCATTATTTTAGTTGTGATCAAAACTTAAAAAAAAATAACCATCGGGGAAACTGAGTGCAGAGTATATAGGAACTCTCTGGAATATTCTTACAACTTTTCTGTAAATCTAAAACTCTTTGAACACAGAACTATTTATTTATATTTTTCAGCTGCACCTGTGATATATGGAAGTTCCCAGGCCAGGGATAGAATCCAAGCTGTAGCTGCGACCTACACCACAGCTGCAGTAATGCCAGATCCTTAACCCACTGTGTTTGGGCGGGCCTCCAACTGATGCCTCTGCAGAGACAAATCGGATCCTTAACCCAGTGTTCCACAGTGGGAATAAATAAAATTATTTATTTTCTATCCCTGGCCCAGGAACTTCCACATGCTGTGGGTCAAAAAATTAAAATAAAATATAAAATTAAATTTAAATTAAATAAAAATAAAATAACCAAGCAAATACCTAAGCCCCGGGGTGAATTTAATTAAGCATGCATTTTTTTTTTTTCTTTTTACGGCCATGCCTGAGGCATATGGGAGTTCCTCGGGCTAGGGCTGAATCAGAGCTGGAGCTGCTGGCCTACACCACAGCTGCAGCAACAGCAGATCTGAGCCCCATCTGTGACCTATACTGCAGCTTGTGGCAATGCTGGATCCTTGACCCACAGACTGAGGCCAGGGATCACACCCACTTCCTCACAGAGACTAGGTTGGTTTCGTAACCTGCTGAGCTACAACAGGAACTCCTAAGTGCATTTTAAAGTGCAGCCCTCAGGGAGGCCCGCTGATGGGCAAGTGAGTCCCCGGTATGTTTATAAATCAGCAAAAGCCGTGGCGCTCCCCCAGTGATGTCTACATCATAAACACCCACATTAAGGTTGAGACTACAAGAGTTTGTTCCACATTTGGCTGACACAGAAAATGTCCAATTTGTTCGCTCTTCTTAGCACAACCCTCCCTGTAGATGCTTTGCTTAATTGCCTGGGGGCAGCAGAGTGATGTGGAAAGCTCTGGCGCTGGGCAGGTCTGGATTTATATCACACACCTTTCACTTACTAGCTGAGCGGCTTTAGCGGAGTTACTTAAGCTCCCTGAGAATGTGTGAAATGGGGTTAATAATACTGTGCTACACTCTTGCTGTGACAGTTGAATGAGACGGCGTGTCTCAAGGTCCTGGTCTTATTGCCAGGACTTGGTGAAGGGCAACGATCACCTTTGAGAGTTCCTGGTGTTAACCTGTAACCGATATTTTTTCTTTTTTTTTCCCCTTCTTTCCTTCCTTCTATTCTTCCTTCCTTCCCTCCCTCCCTCCTTCCTTTCTTTCCTTATTTTTGGACCAGATGGGGGAGGGGACGAGCAGTTTCTGTTTCAGCAGGCACTTAGCAAAAAGCTGACACTGGTGTAGATATCAGGTGCAAACTGCAAACTGAAAGTGAAATGGATAACAAATAAACGGCTTTAAGACTCTCTAACTTATGGGAGGTAGAAGTCTGGAGCCCAGTGCTGTTCTTAGGAAACAGTAAAATGTACCAAGAAGAGGATGTTCATCTCTAAATAGGAACAGTAGAGAATAACCTTCATCCAATTAACAAATACTTATAGGAAGTTCCTGTGGTGGCTCAGTGTGTTACAGACCTGACTTGTGTCCATGTGCGGGTTGGATCCCTGGCCTTGCTCGGTGGGTTAAGGATCCAGCATTGCCGTGAGCTGTGTGTGGTGTATGTCGCAGTCGTTCATGGGATCTCGCGTTGCTGTGGCTGTGGTGTAGGCCAGCAGCTGTAGCTACAGTTCGACCCCTAGCCTGGGAACCTCCACATTATGCGCTTGTGGCCCTAAAAAGACAAAAGACCAAAAAAAACCACAAATAGTCAATGGAGCAAAACTCCCGAGGGCTGGGAAGTCAGAGCAGAGGACTCAACTCACAAAAGACGAATGCCTAGGAGTTAAAGTTTAGACTCTGGGAGTTCCTTTGTGGCTCAGTGGGTTAAGAACCTGACTAGTATTCATGAGGATGCGGGTTCGATCCCTGGCCTTGCTCAGTGGGTTAAGGATCTGGCGTTGCCACAAGCTTCATCGTAGGTTACAGATGTGGCTCAGGTCCCATATTGCTGTGGCTGTGGCGTAGGCCAGTAGCTGCAACTCCAGTTCGACCCCTAGCCTGGGAGCCTCCATATGCCATGGGTGCGGGCCTAAAGACAGACAGACAGACAGAAAGAAAGGAAGGTAGAAAAAAAGGTGAGGTTATCTACTGAAGGGCTACCTTCTAACGTCTCTGGAGGAGAAAAGCCACTCATTTGGCAGTGACAAGGAGACAGGACAGTCACTATCAACAGAGGGTCAACAGACTGCCAGCTACTTAAATCATCACAATTTGCTTTTAAAGTAAAAATGAAAACAGTGGAATTATTCTTCATTTTGTAGCCTAATACCGAAACTTGTAAAGTACATATTCAGAAGTATCTGTTCATCTGATTTTTTTTCCTGATATAGTTTTTTATTTTTTAGAACAGTTTTAGATTTACAGAGAAAGTGAGAAGATAACATAGAGAGTTAAAGTTCACAGTTTACTCAGTACTTTTAGTTTTTACCTAATAGCCTTTTTCTGCTCCAAGATCCCACCCAGGACACCACTTTGCATATGTACTCATGTCTCCTTAGGGTCCTCTTGGCTGTGATAGTGTCTCAGATTCTCCTTGTTTTTTTTTTCTTTTTTGTCACGCCCATGGCATGTGGAAGTTCCTAGGCCAGGGATCAAACCCTGTGCCCACGGCAGTAACCAGAGTCATAGATAGCAGTGACAACATCGGATCCTTAACCTGCTGTGCCACATGGGCACACACTCTCCTTGTTTTTAATGACTGTTGTTGAACCTGAGTTCGTGTGTGTGATGCACAGTAAGGCCAAACAAGCTGAAACATCTGAGTCTGGAGCAGAACTCCTCGCTTGTCCCTGGAATAAACTTTTCTCTGTTCCAAACTGCAATATTTCATTTTGTTTGTGGGTCGGGCCCACAAACTTGGGTTCAGTTACATGACCTTGACAGCTTTGAGGGGTACCGGTCAAATATTTTGTAGGATGCCCCTCAATTGGATTTTGTTTGATGTTTTTCTTATTATTAGACCGAGGTTATATGTTTTCAGAAGGAAGATCACAGAGGTAAAGTGTCATTCTTATCAAATCATCTCAAGGGTACGTACTCTCATCGTGATTTGTCACTGTTGACACTGACCTTGATCAACTGGCTGAAGCAATGTTGGTCAGGTTTCTCCACTGTACACTTACTGTGTTTTCCCCCTTTCTGACTACAATCTTTATTGTTGTTGTTGTTGTTTGGCTGAGTCCATGGCATGTGGAAGTTTCTGGGCCAGGGATCGAAGCCAAGCCACAGCTGAGACCTGAGCTACAGCAGTGACAATGCCAAGTCCTTAACCCACTGAGCCACGAGGGAACTCCCCAACTATACTCTTTGGAAGGAAGTCACACTATGCAGCTCTCCTAAGTGGGAAGTTACACGACCCCTCTTTAACTCTTCCAGAGAAGAATATCTACATGAATTATCTGGAATTTTTCTGCATGGGATATTTGTCTCTTCTTCCTAATTATTTAATCTATCCTTTCTTTATATCAAAATGGATTATGGATATTTATTTTATACTTTATGGTATAATCCAGTACTCCCCCAGCCCAGAATCAGCGATTTCTCCAAGGAAACAGGGACCCTTGGTTCTTTTTATTGGGGAATGGTATTAGAAACCACTATCTGGGGAGTTCCCATTGTGGCTCGGCGTTAATGAATCCGGTTAGTATCCATGAGGATGCAGGTTCGATCCCTGGCCTCACTCAGTGGGTTAGGGATCTGGCGTTGCCATGAGCTGTGGTGTAGGTCACAGACATGGCTCAGATCCTCCATTGCTGTGGCTGTGCTGTAGGCCGGCAGCTGTAGCTCAGATTCACCCCTAACCTGGGAACCTCCATATGCTGCAGGTGTGGCCCTAAAAGACAAAAAAAACACACCACTATCTGGGCATTAGTTATGTTCATTCTGAATAAACTTGCATTCGATCAAAAATGTATTATCTTGGAGTGACATAGTTGCTTTTTGTAAGGCGTCAGGGTTCATCCAGAGAGCAGGAACAGTAGGAGATACACATTAAGAGATTTACTGGAGTTCCTGTTGTGGCTCAGTGGTTAACGAATCCGACTAGGAACCATGAGGTTGCGGGTTTGATCCCTGGCCTCGCTCAGTGGGTTAAGGATCCAGAGTTCCCGTGAGCTGTGGTGTAGATCACAGATGAGGCTTGGATCTGGCATTGCTGTGGCTGTGGCGTAGGCCGGCAGCTGTAGCTCTGATTAGACCCCTAGCCTGGGAACCTCCACATGCCGCAGGTGCGGCCCCAGAAAAGGCAAAAAGACAAAAAAAAAAAAAAAAGAGAGAGAGAGAGAGAGGGAGAAAGAGAGAGATTTACTGCAGGGAGCTGGCTTCAGTGATCATGCGCACTGACTAGACAGACTGGGAATCCCCAGGGAAGACCTTCAGGAAGGCAGACAGGACCTCACAGGCACAGGCTGTCTCCTGGCTGAAGCTGCTGCCCATAGGCAGCATTTCTTTTCTTGGGAGAGCCTCAACCCTGCTTTTAGGCTGCGGGCAACTGATTAAATCAGGCCCACCCGGGTTATCCAAGATAATCTCCTTTACTTAAAATGAGCTTGCTATGGGCTTTAATTACATCTGCCAATATACCTTGACTGAAACACCTAGATTAGTGTTTGAGTAACTGCGGATGGTAGCCTAGCCAGGCTGACATATCAAAAAGACCATCGCACCTTTAAAATGTTCTGAATCCAAGAACACCTTATCTGTACGTTTTCTGGATTACTGAAGAGAACTGCCTTATGAACCCAACCTTTTAGTCTAGCACCTGTTTAGGACGCATCAGTAAACTTCTCTGCCTCCTGCATCAGAGATACTAAATACTGTAATCTGGTCGTCCTGACCCAGGGCTCCCATGGGAACACTTTATCACCCTGACGTGACCTCACAGGGGTGCTTCAGGGCCTCTGAGGCCTGGAAGGAGCTTTATCTCCACGGGCAGGGACCTCATTTCTCTAGTTCTTTTAATTCCTCTGTTAACTTTATATTTATGGACTCCTTCCTCCTTCCCAGGCTGCAGGCTGCCCCTCCTCACTGCCATCAGCCCGCCTCTCCTGACACTGCAGGCAACCAGGGATGAGAGCTGAAAAGGGACAGGTTGCACACAGGTTCCTGCGGGAACAAACCTTGGGTCTCTGTGTCCTTGAGGCTGAGACAAGTGTCACATAGGAAACAGACCGACAAAAGGCATTATGCCAAATGAATCCTCGGAGTTCCCGTTGTGGCGCAGCAGTTAATGAATCCGACTAGGAACCATGAGGTTGCAGGTTCGATCCCGGGCCTTGCTCAGTGGGTTAAGGATCTGGCGTTGCTGTGGCTGTGGCGTAGGCCGGCGGCTACAGCTCTGATTAGACCCCTAGCCTGGGAACCTCCATATGCCGCAGGTAAAGCCCTAAAAAGCAAAAAACAAAACAAACACACAAACAAAAATGAATCCTCATATTTCTGCACTGGTATTTGGGGGGGGCGTCAAGGATAAATAATTGATATTCTTTTTTTTTGTTTTTTGTTTTGCTTTTTAGGGCCGCACCCGAGGCATATGGAGGTTCCCAGGCTAGGGGTCCAATCAGAGCTACAGCTGCTGGCCTACGCCACAAGCACAGCCAACGCCAGATCTGAGCCACATCTGTGACCTACACCACAGCTCACGGCAACGCTGGATGGTTAACCCACTGTGTAAGGCCAGAGATCTAACCCGCGTCGTCGTGGATACTAGCCATGTTCTTTACCACTGAGCCAGGAGCTCCTGTTTTGTCTTTTTAGGGCCACATCTGAGTCATATGGAACTTTCCAGCTACAGGTTAAATCGGAGCTGCAGTTGCCGGCCTCCACCACAGCTACGCCACCAGCTCCATGCTGAATCTGTGACCGACCCGCAGATTGCGACAACGCTGGATCCTTAACCCACTGAGATCCTTAACCCACCGAGTCCTCACAGAGACAACATCATGTTCTTAATCTACTGAGCCACAATGGGAACTCTTGTTTTTGTTTTTGTTTTTGTTTTTGGACACGGCCGCAGAATGTGGAAGTTCCCGGGCTAGTGACTGAACTAGGCAGAGACCTGAGCCACTGCAGTCATATTCTTTTTTTTTTTTTTTGATAGGTAAGAAATAGATGTATTAAGATAGGACACTTGTGAGAGATGCAAGCAGGCAGGCAGAGGCTCTGTCCTGCAGTCAGATTCTTAATCCACTGTGCCATGGCAGGAACCCTAGGCAGAACACGCTGACATAAATTACAGCAATATTTGTTTTTGATCTGTATCCTGGAGTTATGAAAATAAAAGCAAAAATAAACAAATGGGGCCTAATTAAACTTAAAAGCAAAGCAAAGGAAACCATAAACAAAATGAAAAGACAACATATGGACTGGGAGGAAATATCTGCAAACGATGCTACTGATGAGGGATTAATTTCCAAAGTATACAAATAGCTCATACAGCTCAATATAAAAAAACAAACAGTGAGTTCCCATTGTAGCTCAGGTTAAGCAGCTGACTAGTATCCATATGGATGTGGGTTCAATCCCTGGCCTCCCTCAGTGGGTTAAGGATCCGGCATTGCCGTGAGCTGTGGTGTAGGTCGCAGACGCGGCTCGGATCTGGCATTGCTGTGGCTGTGGTGTAGGCCGGCAACTGTAGCTCCGATTCGACCCCTACCCTGGGAACCTCCATATGCCACAGGTGTGGCCCTAGAAAAGCAAAAAAAAAAAAAAAAGAAAGAAAGAAAGAAAAGGCAGAAGAACTAAGTAGACATTTCTCCAAAAAAGACAGACCGATGGCCCAAAATCATGAAAAGATGCTCAATATCACTAATTATTAGAGAAATGCAAGTCAGAACTACAGTGAGATACCAACTCACACCAGTCAGACTGGCCATCATAAAAAGTCTACGAACAATAAATGCTGCAAAGGGGGTGGAGCAAAGGGAACCCTCTTACATCATTGGTGGGAATATACATTGGTTCACGTACTTTGGAGAACAGTATGGAGGTTCCTCAAAAAAACTAAAAATAGAACTACCATACTATCTAGCAATCCCACTCCTGAGCATCTTTCCAGAGAAAACCATAATTTGAAAAGATATATACACCCCAATGTTCATTGCAGCACTATTTACAATAGCCAAGACATGGAAGAGATCTAAATGTCCATCAGTGGATGAATGGATAAAGAAGATGTGGCACGTATATACAGTGGAATATTACTCAGCCACGAAAAGAATGAAATAATGTCATTTGCAGCAACATGGATGGACCTAAAGATTATCATACTAAGTAAGCCAAATATCATATGATATCACTTGTATGTGGAATCTAAAACAATGATACAAATGAACTTTTTCTTTTCAAAACAGAAATAGACTCGCAGGCATAGAAAACAACTTGTGAAAAAAGACAAAAAGGGAGTTCCCGTCGTGGCACAGTGTAAACGAATCTAACTAGGAACAATGAGGCTGCAGGTTTGATCCCTGGCCTCACTCAGTGGGTTAAGGATCCAGCATTGGCCGTGAGCTGTGGTGTAGGTCACAGACACAGCTTGGATCTGGCGTTGCTGTGGCTGGGTGCGGCCCTAAAAAGCAAAAAAAAAAAAAAGACAAAAAGGCAAAAAACTTGTGGTTACTAAAGGGGATAGCAGAGCTGGGTGGAGGGAGAGATAAATTAGGAGTCTGGGATTAACAGATACACACTACTATGTATAAAATAGGTGAACAACAAGGATCCGCTGTATAGCACAGGGAACTATATCCAATATCTTGTAATAACCTGTAATGGAAAATATTCTGAAAAAGAATATCACTTTGCTGTACATCTGAAACTAACACAGTATTATAAATTAACTGTACTTCAATTTTTTAAAATGGTTTTAAAAAAAGAAATTTCCTACCCTTTAGCTATCACCAGCTGCCTGCCCCTCCATCCCCCATCCTCTTCAGCCCTAAGCTGAACATCCGCGCTGCGGCATGCATCAGTACTTCATTCTTTTTCATGGCTGAGTAAGATTCTATTGTATGGCTATGTCACATTTTGTTTATCCATTGCTCTATTGATAGCTATTGGGGTTGTTTCCATCCTTGAACTATTATGAATAATACTGCTATGAACATTCATGTATAAGTTTATGTCTTTATTTCTCTTGGGTAGATACCTAGGAATGGAATTGCTCCATCATATGGTAAATAGCTTCTGGTACCAATTCCGGGGCAGTGGATGGGGCGGTGTTAGGAGGGCTCCCCATGCTAATGAGCAATTTCGCAACACCAGCTGAGTGTCCTACAGTTCAACTCAGTTCTGAGACTATACGTAGAAAGCATCAGATTCCCCAGGTTTGGGCTTCAGTCCCACAAGACCGCCCCCACCCCACACCCACTTCTGATGCTTGTGGCCAGTCCAGGCTCTCTCCTGTGCTTCGGACTGACTGGCTACAGATCAGAGGTTCTAGCCACCTCACCCCTTGGGTTTCACCTACCAGTGGCAAGTCCAGGTTGTTACCTGTACTTCTGACTGGCTGATTATAGATAGTTCCTATATATAATCTCCTGTCTTTTTTTTCTTTCTTTCTTTTTTTTTTCCGCAACATATGGAAGTTCCCAGGTTAGGGGTCCAATCAGATCTACAGCTGCCAGCCTACACCACAGCCACAGCAATGCTGGACCCGAGCCGCGTCTGCGACCTACACCACAGCTCAGGTCCCTAACCTGCTGAGCCGCTATGGGAACTCCTCCTTTTGGGGTTTTATGGAGGCTTCAATACGTAGGCACCACTGTTAAAAATCGTTGGCCAATTCAACCTCCAGCCCCTCTCCTCTCCCAGACGTTGGGGGAAGGGGTGTACTGAAAGATCCCCCCACTCATCACTGGGCTGGTTCCCCCAAGGGCTTTTCCCAAAGTCACCTTATTAACATACAAAAGAGAACTTTATGACTTGTATCATAGGAAATTCTATGGGCTTTTAGGAACTCTGTGCCAGAAATGGGGTCGTTTCTTATCATAAATCACAGTATTACATATAGTACCTCAACATTTAACTTGTGAGGAAATGCCAGACTATTTTCCAAAGTGACTGTGCCATTTTACAGTGCTACCAGCAGAATACGAGGGCTCCAGGTTCTCGCTATCCTCACCAGTGCCTGTCCTCATCTGTGTCTTTGACTATAACTATCCTCGAGGATGTGAAGCGGTATCTCCTTCTGTATTTGACTTGCGTTTCCCTAGCAACTAGTGATGCTGAGCACATTTTCCTGTGCTTGTTGGCCATTTGCATATCTTCTTTTGAGAAGTGTCTTTTCAAGTGCTTTGCCCATTATTTGGTTTGTTTTTTGGTGGCATGTGGAAGTTCCTGGGCCAGGGATCGGACCCATGCCACAGCAGTGACCCAAGCCGTTGTAGTGACAACATTGGATCCTTAACCCGCTGCACCACAGGAGAACTCCCCTTTGCTCATTGTAAAAAATCAGGTTGTTTATATTTTTGCTGTCGAGTTGTAGGAGTTCTTTATATATTCTGTATACTAGAACCTGATGAAATACACGCTTATAAATATTTTTTCCCATTTTGTGGGTTGTGTTTTTACTTTTTCGGTAGTTTCCTTTCAGGCCGCAAAGCTTTTAATTTTGATAAGGCCAACTTATGCTTTTGGTTTCTCGTGCTTTTGAGGTCAAATCTATGGTTCCACTGCCAATCGATACCTATTTATGGACCACTTTCCATCTACCAGGAACTAGGGAAGATGTGGGCGATGAAGACAGACTTGGTCCTTGCCCTCATGGAATTTAAACCTAGTGGGGGTAGGGGATATATTAATCTAATAACCACATGAATAATTTCTCAAGTGTGATAAGGATTAGAAAGGGTGCGGCTCCAACCTTGACTGAAGGTCAGGGAAAACTTCATTTGAAGTCTGAGTGGCACTTGAAGGATGAGCAGGCGTGGGCCAGGTGAAAGCGGGCCAGGAATAGAGGGAAGAGCATTTCTGGAGAGGGAACAGCATGGAGGGAATCCCAGAGCTCAGGAGGCAAGGACGGTGTGGCTGGAGCAGCGTGAGGGACGGTGAGTGGGGAAGGGATGGAGTGACTTAGGGAGAGGATGTAGAGAGAACTTTCCAGGACTTCAACCCGGTAAGTGCCAGCAGTTGAAGCCACAGGAGGTTGAGAAGAGAGTTTCAAGGAGGAGCAAGGAGCCCACACTGGCCAGTGCTGCCAAGAAGCGAACGAAGGTAGAAACTTGCATTTGGTGGGTGGGAGGCCATCATGGGAGACCTTTGTGGGAGCAGCCGTGTTGGGGTGATGGAGGCAGAGACCAGAATGCAGAGGGCAGGTCAAGGGGGGAGGAAATGGAGACGTGGAAACACTTGGCTGGGAAGTGTCTGTCATCCAAAGAGCTTGGCTTCAAGAGGCACGCAACAAAACTTTATTGCCTGGAACTAAACTGAGGGTGCTCTCCAAGTTACAGGAGAGGGACAATAGATGGAATTAGGCTGTGGAGGAGGCGGGCTTGAGAGCCTGAGTTACATCTTTTTTTTTTTTTTTCTTTTTTAGGGCCACACCCGCGGTATATGGAGGTTCCCAGGCCAGGGGTCTAACAGGAGCTGTAACTGCCGACCTTCGCCACAGCCACAGCAACGCGGGATCCGAGCCACGTCTGCAACCTACACCACAGCTCACGGCAACGCCGGATCCCTGACCCAATGAGCAAAGGCAGGGATCGAACCTACATCCTCATGGATAATAGCTGCTTAAGCTTAAGCCACAATGGGAACTCCCTGAGTTACATCTTGAAAGGAGATGGGTGTGCGCCTTCCTTCCCCTTCGTTAAAATGAAGGGAAAGAAGGAAGACAGGGAGGCTGGGTGTGGAATTCAGGGCATGTTGGCTGGGGTGGAAGGGGGCATTTCTATAGATAAGAGGGTTTGGAAATGAAGGGCCTGTATGCTTTTATTCTCTTCAGAGGATCTCAGGTTTAGCTCTGACTCCAGTTTATGACTTTATCTGGAAATCGGATCTAACCTATTTAATACTTGGTGGGCAATTACTTATTAAGTGCCTGCTTTTCCTTCCTCTGTGGGCTAAGAACAAGGTAAGCCAGCTTCTTCTGACTGTGTCTAACGTACAGCTGTGCAGGTTGTGAAGAACATCAGCAGAGGAACCAGTAGCTCATTTGAGGGGCAGCCACCCCCCCATCTGGCACCGAGGGAAAAGCATTTGCCACCAACGTGGACACATTTTCGAGAGGGAATAATGCAAGTAACCACAAGGTCCCTCCTAGGCTACCCCAGCAGAAACGATCATTTCATCACAAGAGCCGGCTGAGTAGCTTTCAGTTTTTCCAAACAAGAATTTATTTGTTGATAAATTCTTTAACAAGTTTGTTAATAAATACATTCTCTGTTATTTTCCATACGTCCATCAGCGTTGCTAAGAATCGCAGATTATATATATTATATATATATATGTAGCTTTTTATGGCCACACCCAAGGCATATGGAGGTTCCCAGGTTAGGGGTCGAATCTGAGCTATAGCTGCCTGAATACGCCACAGCCACAGCCATGCCAGATCCTAGCTGCATCTGCAACCTACACACAGCTCAAGGCAATGCAGGATCCCCGACCCACTGAGCGAGGTCAGGGATCATGGATACTAGTCGGATTCATTTCTGCTGCACCCCAATGGGAACTCCCTGGAAGAGTGATTTTTCTAAAAGCTCATCACGCTACTCCCTTGCTTAGAAGCCTTCCGTGATGGCTCCCAGCTACCTTTAGGATAATACCTATGTTCCTCCTTCCACCTGACAGAGGAGACCTGTAGTGACTGGGACCCCCATCCACTTCTCCAGAGCTGCCATTAATTACTCCCCAGCTCCCACCTTCCTGCCAAACTGGCTGACTTACACCTCCTGGCACTTGCCATATGCACCCACGCGCACTCCAGTGGCTCTGCCGGGGGGGCCCCTTCCCTGTCTCCACCGACCAGCTCCCACTCACCCCTCCAGCTTCCCATCAGGTGGAATCTTCCTCCTCAGAAAGCCTTTCCTGCACCTTTTGGCCTGGGTCAGCCACCCCCGCCCTGCCCAGCGTGGCACCCCCTCCTCCAATTCCCATGCTTACTTGTCACAGCCCTGCTTCTCCTTTTCGTGGCCGCCTGGCCCACTCAAATACAGCTCGGCATCATCTGCTTAACTCTGCTTTGCTCCCCCGGAAAGAAGTTTCTCAGGGAATCTGTTCTTTCTCTTGGGGTGAGCATACCAGTCTGGCCTCGAAAAGCATACCAGAAATGCCAATGGCTTGATGTTAGGCACAGAGAGTTTGCAGCATGGGAGTCTGTCCCCTGCAGCCAAACCTCAATTTTACATGGAGGAGGTAGGCTAGGCAATATCACATGATGGGAAAAATCTGTGGGGAAAGAGTAGCTGACTACAGGCAAAACTTGAGAAAGCCGCTTTCGAATCTTCCAGCTGACTCGGTTTTTGTTCTGGAAAGAGCAGGGTAGATGCTTGTCTTAGGTCCCCAAATCTGCTGAGAGCTAAGTTGCTTAGGTTCAAACTTTTCCTAGCAAGAGGGGACTACTTTTGCAACTGTCCTTTAAATGTTGGGTCAAGGCACACGGCATTCCCTCTCCAAGCCAGGAGCCCGCAGACTAAGCCATCTGGCAGGAAGGCCCAGCCCTGACAGGCTCAGCAAGCCCAGCCCACCTTGGCAGCTGTCCAGGGAGGGATTGTGCAGCGGAAACCGCAGTCCTGCATCAGTCAGCCAATTTACATCTATAAAATGGGCACGAAAGTGGAGGAGGGTTTGGCCAGATGCTGATGCCAAATGCCACAAGCCAGGAACTGCTCAGCCTCCCACTTCAAACATCGAAGTTCATTTAGAAGAAGAAAAAGGAAATGCTACATTATACTCTGTAAATATGTTCAAGGTGTAGTTCCCAGAGACATGGGCTGAAAATCAGTAGAAGGATTTGGAGCATTTTCATGGATGAGGAGAATCTAATGGGTTATTAAGGGACGGTGGGACAGTTTTGAGCACAGAAGGGGCCAACAGGCATGCCAGGCAGATGGACACCTGGGTGGATGGGCTCAGGGTGGGGTCTCTGGACTGTGCTCTGTGGTGACTCAGTTCCTCCCTGGCATTCAAAGACTGGCATGGGAGGGCTGGGGACACAACGGTCCATTGCAAGGGCTACCCAAGCCTTCAGGGATACGAAAATATGCTGTGCTCCAAGGCAGCATGGATTTCCAGCCACCAACTGCTTCTCCCTCCTTTCAGCTCGAACCAACCCTCCTGTATTCTACTCGATTCATATTCTTTCTGAATGGGAGCAATTTTCCAAACTACCACTTATATATTTAATGCAATGAAAAGAAACCCACAATGAGGATGATTAAAGCCCTATCTTGGAAAAAAGTGCCAGGGGGTGTGTCTCATTGGAGGGCAGAAGTCAAGGTAAATTATATGACTCACCAGGAAATATTAGAAAAATACATTTGGAAGCCTTTTCTTTTTACTTCTGCTCTGTGCCCTGCAGACAACTTCTCTGGGATGAGACTCAGTAGGAGGCCAGACCTAGATGCCAAAGAGCCCTGGAGACAGGTCAACTGCATGTCTCTACTCAGTGCCAAGGTGAAAGTAGCTCTTTTGCTGCACGGCTTGGCCACTTGCTCTGAGAATGAGGTCCAGAGCCCGTTCTGGATCACTGGTTTGCAACCATGGGTTGATGACCTCTTCGCTGCAAACAGAGGGAGCCTCCCCTTCTGGTGGTTAATGAAAAAAAAGTCACTCAAAGGACAGCTTTGTCATTTGAAAGGAAAACATGTCCCACTTTAATATGCTTAAGAAGCCATTTGTAATACATTAGAAACAGTGCTGGTAAGGCCTGCTTGTCTCTGGAGCAGGTTGCCAGGGGCTGGCTGCTGGCACAAAGTGACCCGTTAAGTGCCGAGTCAGGGCGGCCTAAAGTTAGGCGCTTCCTCTGCATCGGTGGTTAACAATCTTAACTCATTCTTCTAGCAAATGTTTCCTAATAAACCCAGAGCTTCCTCCTGCCCAGAAATGGCTACCGGAGGCTTGACTTTACCTCTCCCAAGCAGAACCACTCTCCTCTCCCCACTCCTTAGTCCTGAAGTTTGGGAATTCAGCGCCAGAAGGGAGGGCTTGGCCTTTGCCGTGGTCCTCGCGTCTCCTGGCTGGTGTGTCGGTAGCGGCTCTGAGACAGGTGCCTAAAACCGAACCCGAGGTGGTCGGCTCCTTGCAGGCCCACAATTGCGGCTCCAGCGGGACCCCGGACCACAGGCCTCGCCGCGGCGTCGCGGTCCCTCCACGCTCTCCACTCTCCGTCGCCTTCAACGGTCCTGGAAGAAGGGAAACATATGCCGGAGAAAGCCTTGAATTTGCGCCATCCGGCTGCCCATGGACTCCTTCTTGGCGGGCGCCGCCGCCGCTGCCGCCGCCGCCGCTCTGGCCGTTGTCTCCGCGGCCGGTGCGCCCACTGCGCTCGGGGCGCGTCTCACCGTCCACGCCGCGCCGCCGCCGCTGCTGTTGTTGTTGGCGTTGTTACGCTCGCCGCCGCCGCCGCCGGTCTCCCAGTCCTCGGCCCCCGACAGCTCCCGCAGGCTCCAGGGTGCGTCGGGCCGCAGGTAGTGACAGGCACGGTGGCCGCTGTGGTCGCGGCGCGTGGGGTCGGCCCCCAAGGCACCCACCAGCACCTTGATGACCATGTCATGGCCCTGCAGGGCCGCCAGGTGGAGCGGTGTGAGGCCACCGCTACCCGAGGAGCTCACGTCGAGCTGTAGCCCCCGGCGCCGGGCGAAGTCGTGCACCAGGATGATCTCTTCGTGGCGCCCGTGCTTAGCCAGCCAGTGCAGCACCGTGTAGCCCGTGATCGGGTCACCCCGCAGCAGCAGCCCTGGCTCGGCTTCCAGCAGCTCCTGCAGCGCCTCAAAGCGGCCCTCGGCGGCCGCCAGTATCCACGCGTGCTCCCGGGGTTCCAGGCACAGCCCGCTACCGCCCGGTCCGTTCGGCCCGCTCGGGGACGGTTCCTCCGAGCGCTCCTCCGACAGCCACCCGGTGGGAGCCGCCCCCTGCAACCCTAGCAGCTCCCACAGCGCTTCCCGCCGGCGTCCAGAGCCCGTGGCCGAGAGCATCAGCGAGCCGTGGAAGGGGGACTCCCGGGAGGCGGCGGCGTTGCCCCGGTACCTGCCCAGGCTGCCGGTGTCCGCTCTCGAGGGGCGGGGCTGCGGGGCGCTCCGCAGGTTCAGCGCGGTCGGCGCGAGGGAGGCCTCGGGTGCCCGCTTCGCTGCTCCTCCGGGCTCGGCCATGGTCCTGCAGCCGCCGCCGCGGCGGTTCCAGTGTCTAGCGTTCGCTGCCCTTCCCGGGCCCCACCGGGAGAGGAACTGGCGCTGGCGTTGGGGAAGGAAGCGGGCTTGAGCAACTGGGCTCGGAGGGAGGGAGCAAAGGAGGAGAGAAGAGGAGGGAGAACGCGAGCGAGCCGAGGGAGGGCCCCCGCACTGGCAGTGCCGAGCGGGAGGAGGGCGCGGGCGGGGGGCGCTTAGGCCAAGCCCCCAGGGCGACCTCGCTGCCACATCGAAGTACTGCCAGCCGCCGCCTCCGCTCCCTCGGGTCGCGGGCAGCCCCGCCCCAAACAGCCAGGTGAGCTGGGCTGCCCCGCCTCGCGCACGGCGTGGGCAACCTGGGGGCGGGCGCGGGGCGGGCCGCGAGCTGGCCCCGAGCGCCGCCTGCAGCAGCCCAGCTGCAGCGGCCCCGGGGTGCTCAGCATCCCCGCAACTGCCGGGGTGAAAAGGCTCCAGGGCCCCCCTCCGAGGGCGGGCCGAGCTCGGTTTCCAGCCAAGGCGTCGCCGAGCGCGAACCTACAGCTCGGGGCGCTAGCTCCCCGCCCTTTCCTTCGCCCTTCCCTCATATCTCCTCCGGAGTCTCCCTGCACTTTGTCCCCGAGCCGCCTTTGTCCCGCGCCTCGCGTTCACGGAGGCGGCCAGGCTACCCCATGTGACTCGGGCTCGCTTGCACTGCCCTTTGTGCGGCCTTGACCCTTCTCGAAGCGCCCGCCCGGAGTTGCCTGGGATTCCTGCAGAGAAGGAAAGGAAAGGGTCCAGGCAGAAGCCCTTCCAGGGAACAGGGAAGGGCTCTTCCCCTCTTCCCCGCGGCTCCCTGCTCTGCTCTCTGCCCTCTTCTCCTCTCACCTTTCCCAGCTTATCTTGAAGAAGCAGGTACTGGTGAATCTGTCTCGGCCACCAACGCCCTGCCCTCTTTGCAATGCACCCCGTTCTCCCTGAGTGACCTGCTGACTCCTGCGAATTCAGGGTTGCGGGGCTTTTAAAAGAGGAGGTTATTTTACCTTTTTATTCCTAACATTGGCCTCCTCTTTGCTCTTTGCTTCTCTCAATAACATGGTAGTTCTTTGCTTGCCGCCCCCCACCATATTATAGAGTTCAGTCAGTGAGCAAGGGGGAGTCATAGAAGATTCTTGAGCCAGAGAGGGACAGCCATGATTACAGTGGTCTTTAGGAAGATGATTATGGGCGGGGTAGAGGCAGAAAGCCAGGAGACTGTTCTAGTATAGGGGAATGGGGCCTCAGGCCAAGTCAGCCCACTCCCTCTGGGTCCGATCATGATGGAGGTTACCAGAGGCTTTTCTCCCTTCACCCTCACATGTTGGGAATCAGTCCTAAATAGCTGGCACTTTCCTTCATGACAGCCTATACATTTGTAATCCATTTTTTGAACATTTTTTTATGTGCCAGATGCTGTGCTAGTTACTTTATATATGTTAATTCTAGTAACCTTTCCAAGGAGCTCAAGAACTAAGTATCATGACTATCCTCACTTTGCAGAAAGGTTAGGCCACTTGCCCAAGGTCACCCGGGTGGAAGCAGCAGAGCAGGTCTGTCTGACACCATAGCCTTTGTTCTGGCACAGAGGATCTGGCATTCAAGCCAAGCTTATCAACTGAAAATCACTCACACAAGCCCCAGATTCCAGCTAAATGGATGGACTTGTCCTAACCTGAGCATATCTTGCTCTCCTTTACCTCGAATGTCCTCCCTCATTGCTTCTGTTTCGTGAAGTTCTTCCCCCTGTCCTTCAAGGTTGGCCTCAGTTGCCACCTTCTCCAGTAACCCTCTTCTAATTACCCCAGCCCAGAGTGATCCCTAATCATCTGGTTGTGTCACTCCTTTGGTCCCTAGACCAGACAGCCTTGTGTTGTCTTTCTCTCCATTGATTCTGACATGTCGATTGAACTAAACTCTTTGGTGACTATGTCACATTACCCTTGAGCACCTAGTAGGTGGGTGAGAAATACGTCACCTCGTTCTGGTTTGGCAGCCTGGAGAAAAATTGTGTGTATAAGTGGCTGGGGTGAGGTTGCGGACATAGCCTGTGCCGGGGCTGGGGGAGGTGTCCGCGGCTGGAACCTCAATGCCCGCTGCCACATCCCTGCCCCAGACTGAATCTGTAGGGCACCAAAAGCAACTCATAGACTTGGTCAATTAGTAAGAGGAAAAAAAAAAAAAAGGTGAGCAAGGGGTTGCTTCACCGGGCTGACTAGCCGAAGCCACCTCCTGGCCTTTGTTGACTGCTCAGAGACCAGGCCCAGGCCCAGAGTGGGCCCCAAGCTTTTGGGCTTTCATTTTCAAAATGAGCCCTGACTGACAAGTAGCTACTTCCGTTGCTCTGGAAACTCCCCTCCGCAACCCCAAATCTGTAAACACCAAACCACACACATGCACACACACTTCCAGAATATGCAAACAGCTGCTGCAATATTTTTTTTAATATATTTTTTTTAAATCAAAATGCCAGCATGGAGAACACAGGATGGAAGAATGCTTGTACTATTAATTTTCCTCGCCACTAAGCAGGCAGTTCCTTTCCCTATCAGGACTAATAGTATCTCTGGTTCCAGTTCAAAGACCGCAAAGGCAGTCTCCTGACCCGCGCCACAGACCCAGGATGCACGTGCGCCTGCTTGACTGTTGCCAGAGACCAAAGTCACGGTGCCTCCCTAGCAACTTGTTTCATCTTTACTTAGCAAGTGCTTTGTAGAGGTCACCAGTTGCATACACCTCTCCCCGGAGCCACAGCACCCATCTCTATTTCAGTAAAGAGGGTCTGCCGACAAAGAATGTCACCTGCCATTTCCAGTAAACGACAAATGTTGCCTGCCTTCAAGTCATCAGCCACTGCAGCCCCCCACCCCCACCCCAGTGTGCCTTGAGGGGAATTCAGGATGGAGAGAACCAGGATTCTGGCCCTAGACAGTTCTTTTTTTTTTTTTATAGGCTATATATATATAGGCTTTTCATCTTTTTAGGGCCACACCTGCGGCATGTGGAGGTTCCCAGGCTAGGGGTCTAACAGGAGCTGTAGCCGCCGGCCTACGCCACAGCCACAGCAACGCGGGATCCGAGCCGCGTCTGCGACCTACACCATAGCTCACGGCAACGCCGGATCCTTAACCCACTGAGCAAGGCCAGGGATCCAACCCGCGACCTCATGGTTCCTAGTTGGATTTGTTTCCGCTGCACCACGAAGGGAGCTCCCTAAGGAATAATTTTGATGGGCACTTTCCCACACAGAGAAAAGCACTAAAATCATTAACATGAGATGTCTATTTTCTGTGATTAATGTTTGATGTTCTGTTTGAATATATATTGTTTTTGGTTTTGACTTGCTAATACTCCATATATCCTGGCTTTCCCTACCTTGGAGCGGTTCCTCGGAGCTCTCTAGAGGCTGTCTCCCAGCTGTCATCCTCAGTAAGTTCCCTGAATAAAACTTAACTTGCCACTTTTAGGTTGTGTGTTTTCCTTCAGTCAGCAGTCAGCAGGTCTCTGGAGTCTGATACCTGGGAGTGGGGTGGTGGGAGAAAAAAAGCAGAAGGAAGGAGTTCCCACTGTGGCCCAGTGGGTTAAAAACTCGACTGGTGTCCATGAGGATGCGGGTTCCATCCCTGGCCTCTTGCGGTGCGTTAAGGAACCAGCTTTGCCACAAGCTATGGTGCAGGTGAAGACGCAGCTTGGGTTTGGCGTGGCTGTGGCTGTGGCTGTGGCCGGCAGCTGTAGCTCTGATTTAACCCGTAGCCTGGGAACCTCCATATGCTACAGGTGTGGCCCTAAAAGCCAAAAAAAGAAAAGAAGAAAGAAAAAAGAAAAAAAAGAAAGCAGAAGCGATAGAAATGACCCTCCTAAAACCAAAATGCCTGTCCCCTGAGCCCTTGGAAACAGCCCCTCCAAAACTTGGATGTAAGCAAGGCTTTGCATTTGGAGTGCTGGTACTGGTGTCTTTTCCAAATGGCAGCCTCTCTGGTGTATTTTATGGGTTTATATTATAGGTCCTGGACTATTCAAACTAGATGAGATCTTCATCTTTCCTTGGTCAGGCTCTTCATTTTCCAGATGAGCTCAGAGAGGATGGCAGGAGGTAGAGAAACTTCAAGCTGAAGTGTTGAAAATAATTTTTTTTTTGCTTTTTAGGACCACACTTACAGCATATGGAAGTTCCCAGGGTAGGGGTCTAATCGGAGCTATAGCCGCGGGGCTACGCCACAGCCACAGCAACGCGGGATCTGAGCTGCGTCTGCAGCCTACACCACAGCTCACAGCAACGCTGGATCCTTAACCCACTGAGCGGGGCCAGGGATCGAACCAGAGTCCTCATGGATACTAGTCAGATTCATTTATGCTGAGCCAAGATGGGAACTTCTGAAAATAATCTTGATGAGCAGAGAGTATGGTTCAGAAATCTCATTGGAAGCCAGTGGGGAATTATAATTGATCTGCAAAAAATTTAATTTGCACGCAACTTTTCAGGAATATGTTCCTGGGGTGAAGCCAAAAGCGCATGTATCTTTGGCTCGTAGTGGAGTTTGCCAGTGGAGCTCATGGATTCAGAAAAATCCATGCAGAGCAGGCATGAAGGGAATGCGTGGAATATGGGAAGTCAGGTCCCTCAGGCTTCTATAACCAATGCTGATGGGGCTCTCAGATATGAAATAGGTCTTCTTTCCTCCAAAGACCTGTGCTGACACCATCACGTGAACGTGATTCTCAGTGAGAGAGAAAGCTCCTTTCTCACCGAACAAAAGAGTGTGTGGCTGTGAGAGTGTGTAAACATGTTCCTGAGTGTGTGTGTGTGTGTGTGTGTGTGTGTGTGTGTGCATGCGTACACACAGGTGTACTGCCAGACGTCACAGCCTCTGGTTGTCATCTGCCCTTCTCAAGTGTCAGAGCTTTCTGTGAGGAGACCCCTGTGAAAAGTTTAACATTCTGAATACCTTTTCCTTTGACTATAGAACAAATCATATTTAGTATACGCTGAAAACATTCTTTTCCAGTACTTTGATTTTTAATTTTTTGGGCCATGCCCACAACATGTGGAAGTTCTTGGTCCAGGGATCAAACCCACACCACAGCAGCAACCCCTAAGCCTCTGCAAGGATAACGCGGGATCCTTAACTCACTGTGCCACAAGGGAACTCCACTTTTATATACATACATAAAAGTGGAGTTTTATATACATATATGCATGTGTATATATATATATGTGTATATATATATATATGTATATATGGGGTTTTTTTTAGGGCTGCACTCACAGTATATACAGGTTCTCAGACTAGAGGAGAAATCAGAGCTACAGCTGCTGGTCTACACAACAGCCGTAGTAAAGTGGGATCCGAGCCATATCTGCAACCTACACCACAGCTCACAGCAACGCCAGATCCTTAACCCACTGCTTGAGGCCGGGGGTCGAACCTGTGTCCTCATGGATGCTAGTCAGATTCATTTCCACTGAGCCACAATGGGAACTCCAGTTTTCTATATTTTGGGGTTGTTTTATCCCCCAGTCCTTCAGTAAAGTGTGATGTGCTCTTTGGGAAAAAGTATGATCTTACTTCGGGAGCCGGGTAAGCGTGCAATAATAGAAGGTGGTAAGACCAAGTTAATGTCTGTGAATGGTGAGACCAGAGTTTTTCAAATCAAGGAGAAAGATGTGGGCAGGGAGCTGAAAGAAATGTTTATGCCTGAGTGCCAGCAGAAAACCTGCCTCAAATTCAGGCTGCAATGGCTTAACTGGAGTCCGAATGTCACGCATGGGCCATGAAGTGTGACAAGAAAAAAATTTCCATTACACCTTTTATTGATTCTGGGAATGAAAATATCATCCTGGAAAAGACCTCAGGTATTACCACGTAGAGACACACGAGGGCGCTCTAACCAACTAGCAACTGAGAAAACCAGAAAGGTGGCCCAGATTTCTACCTGGGAAGAGAGACACTGCGGACACTTTCTTGATGTGAATTCACGTTTCTACCCGGGATCAGGCTGCTCACCCTTGGCTCCTAAGTAGGTGCAAGGAAGGAGGTACTAGGGGCTGTGGTGAGAAGGCCAAGGTGTCATGTTGAAGGGACTGTGAACAATCTGGAGAGAGAGGGAATATGGTGACCAGAACCATGTTTCTTTCCTTTATTCCAGTGGCATTAGCTTCTGTAACATGTAAGGCTTGGAATAATAATCTCTTATGATTTTCAAAGTGTTTTCATGTTTTTAAATTATCTCTGACCCAGGCAGCAAGGCTGGGAGGTATGTAAAGACAGCATTTTTTTTTTTTTTTGGCTTTCTAGGGATGCACCCTTGGCATATGGAAGTTCCCAGGCTAGGGGTCGAATCAGAGCTACAGCTGCTGCCTATGCCACAGCCTTAGCAACGCAGGTTCTAAGCCCCGTCTGCGGGTTCTAGTCCTGGCCTCACTCAGTGGGTTAAGAATCTGGCATTGCTGTGAGCTGTGGTGTAGGTCACAGACGTGGCTCGGATCTGGCATTGCTGTGGCTGTGGCCGGCAGCTGTAGCTCTGATTAGACCCCTAGCCTGGGAATCTCCATGAGCCATGGGTACGGCCCTAAAAAGCAAAAAAACAAAAAAATAAAGGATGAGACAAGGGAGTTCCCTGGTGGACTAATGGTGAAGGATCTGGTATTGTTACTGCTGTACTGGATTGGGAACTTTTGCATGCTACAGGTGTAGCAAAAAAAAAAAAAAAAAAAAAAAGCAAGAGTTCCCATCATGGCATAGCAGAAACGAATCCAACTAGGAACCATGAGGTTGCGGGTTCAATCCCTGGCCTCGCTCAGTGGGTTAAAGATCCGGTGTTGCCATGAGCTGTGGTGGAGGTCCCAGATGTGGCTCAGATCTGGCATGGCTGTGGCTGTGGCGTAGGCCGGTAGCTGTAGCTCTGATTAGACCCCTAGAGTGGGAACCTCCATATGCCATGAGTGCGACCCTAATAAGCAAAAAACAAAACAAAGCAAAACAAAACACTCCTGACCTCAGAAAGGAGAATTTCAAGACATGTTTCAAAACTGCCACAAAAAGTCACCACTTTTTTTTTTGGCCGACCTTGTGTTATGTGAAAGTTTATGGTCTAGGGACTGAACCTGAATCACAGCAGTGACAATGTTGGATCCTTAACCCACTAAACCACCAGGGAACTCTTTTTCTTTTTTTTTTTTTTTTTTTGGACTACTATCTTAAGGTCTACCACCACAGATCAGTTAAGCATCCATTTGGGGGATGCTTAGATTTTAAAGATCTTGCTAATCATGATAACTTCATATCATTATTAGCTAATACATCAAGGCAAAGTACACAATTAAAATGAGTGTGATTAACAAAGTGGATGTGAATCATACTTTACGTAGCTCTCTTGGTATTTTCTTCTTTCTCTGTCTCTCTCTGGCTGATTTCTTATCAGAACCAATTCGTTCACTGTTGTTTTTACTTTGGAATGGGGCTGATGGAAATCTCATACTGGGAACGGGAGCTGAGTCAGTTCTGCCATTTTCCTGTCGTCCGCTCGTACTTGTATTCTTCATATTATCTTCACTGAAGCTGTGGTTTATTTGTAGGAATCTTTTCAAGCCACTTTTCCATTTGGGGAGGATTGGTTTAGTTAAAACCAGATGATGGAATCTGTAAATTCACAGCCCGACACAGACATCGCAGTACTTTGCAATAGGCTAAAAATAAAATGAAAGAGATCGGGTGCCACCTTCAACCCTTCTGTGTTGTGAAATTCCCATTCCTCCTTCAGGATACGGATCACTGATCATCTTTTAAATAGATCACATTAGGGTGGCAGTGACACTCCAGTCTTGGATACATTACAGTGTAACTTTTTAAATATTTTTTTTGCTTTTTTTTGCCATTATCTAGAGCCGCAGCTGCGGCATATGGAAGTTCCCAGGCTAGGGGTCTGACAGGAGCTGTAGCCGCTGGCCTCCGCCACAGCCACAGCAACGCGGGATCCGAGCCGCGTGTGCGACCTACATCACAGCTCACGGCAACGCCGGATCCTTAACCCACTGAGCAAGGCCAGGGATCGAACCCGCAACTTCACGGTTCTTAGTCGGATTCGTTAACCACTGAGCCACAAAGGGAACTCCTTAAATCTTTTTTTATAAGATAAATTTCAACAGAAGTTCATACACACACACACACACACACACACACACACACATATATTATACTTATGGCAGCACCTACAGCATATGGAAGTTCCTGGGCCAGGAATTGAATCCGAGCCACAGCTGCAGCAACGCTGGATCCTTTAACCCACTGCGCCCGGCCAGGGATTTGCTGGGCCAGGCCTCCACAGCGACCCGAGATGCTGCAGTCGGATTCTTAACCCATTGCACCATGGCAGGAGCTCCTAGAGGTTCTAATATTTTCTTCCTACACCTCAGTGAATCATTTTGTACCCTTCACTTTAGAGACAACTGGTTTTGTATTCATCCCATTTTACAAAAGAGACAATGGAGGTTCTGGCAGGTGAAGAAACTCTCTCAAGGATACACAGTGAGTATGTGGTGGGGCCAGTATTCAAACAGATCTGTTTCACCCTAGTGCCCTCTTACAAGCAGAAGATTCTGGCT
This sequence comes from Catagonus wagneri, assembly GCA_004024745.2. Classification (NCBI taxonomy): domain Eukaryota; kingdom Metazoa; phylum Chordata; class Mammalia; order Artiodactyla; family Tayassuidae; genus Catagonus; species Catagonus wagneri. Next base: position 26,756,086 of record PVHT020000015.1, on the reverse strand, counting down.
GGTTGGGTGACAACATAATTTCCGGTTTCAGACGCCAGCAGTGGGGAGAGACCGCTGACCTTATTCTCCCAGCTGGGACTCGTTTCCCTCTGGTCTATGCCAGAGTAGGGATCAGGATTAGAAAGAGGATACGGGCCAAACTGGACCCTAATCACCAGTCATCAGGTACTTGCTGTGTGGAAGACACAGAGCTGACGGCTGAGCCTGCTCCCAGCCTGTGAGGTGCCTCTGAGTGGCCTGTCCATTTTACAGATGGTAAAATGGAGTCACTGGCCATGCTGGAACTCCAAACCAAAAATGGAATGACAGGAGTTCCCGTCGTGGCTCAGTGGTTAACGAACCTGACTAGTATCCATGAGGAGGCGGGTTTGATCTCTGATCCCGCTCAGTGGGTTAAGGATGCAGCTCTGCTGCGAGCTGTGGTGTAGGTCGCAGACGCGGCTGGGATCCAGCGTTGCTGTGGCTGCGGTGAAGGCCGGCGGCTGTAGCTCTGATTCGACTCCTGGCCTGGAAACTTCGATATGCCACAGGAGCGGCCCTAAAAAAAAAAAAATGGAATGACTCCTGAACCTGGGCTCTTAAACAACACACAGTGTGGCTTCTAGTCCATCTGCCTCGTAGGCGGCATCATTTCAGTAAGTGTGCAGTGGGAGCTAGGCATGTGCCAGGTACTGTCCATGTGGCTTGGCTCACGGAACTCTCACAGCAGTGAGAAAGGTACTGTTAGACACGATCCTCATTTTTCAGATGCAGAAACTGAGGCTCAGAGAGTTTAGGTAACTCATCCAAGGTCACAGGGGGCTGTTGGCAAGTGGCAGATCTTCTACCAGTCTGTTCTCCCTTCTGTCATTGCTTTTTTTTTTTTTGGCCATGCCCATGGCATGCAGAAGTCCCCTGGCAGGGATCATATCCGTGCCACAGCAGTGACAACGCCAGATCCTTAACTGCTAGGCCACCAGGGAACTCATCAGGTGTTGCTCTGACTAGGGGAAGGCAGCACCTCACAGAGCCAGCTTTCCTCAGGGAGTCCACAGCCGTGCGGCCGGCGTCTCCTCTCTGAGCTGATGGCGTCCAGAGGGGCCAAGAAGAGTGTGGTCTGTGGAGAAATGCCAGTCCGAGCAGATAAGTCAAGATGCTGAGAGTTTGGAAACATTTACCCAAGTTCGATATTGCCACAGCATCCAAACATATGATTCATTTTTTTAAAATTGTACAAAAGTATCTGTTCATGACAGATTGGGAATTTAAAAAATAAATAATCTATCTCTCACCACAGAGAGTTTGAGAAGCACTGGTAGAGACAAATCCTGTCCGCCCTCCATGCCCACGATCTGTCATTTTGAGAGCAGGAGCGGTCAGTTCCGAGCCAGAGGTGGGGCGTGGGCTGCCTGCAAACAGTTCCCAAGGGATTGTGGGAAAGTCTTGGTTCACCCCCAGTTGAACCTGATGCTGAGGGTTTCTGAACGACAATAAAGGCCTGATCTTTTCCTCTTGGGAAGCCTCCAAGAAGCATGAGGTGGTTAGCTTTAAATGATAATGATGCTGGCTAGGAAGATCTGGCCTCATTTTTGTTTCAAGGGCTCCCTCAGTAGTTCTCCAAGAACTGTCCATCAACAGAGGGCATCAGGATGCCATCTTCTGATCCAGAGATGCCACTGCTGTCCTCAGATTTAGTAGGCATTGCCATCTCTCCAGATGCAGGCCATGCCTCAGTTAACTGCTGGGGGCTGGACAGGACAGGCAGTGAGGCGCTGGGAACTGGAATGAGATTATAAAGTGAGCTTTAGGGGACTAAGCTAAAGGTCTAGGCAGGTGACCAGACTCGTTTTTCCCTTCCACCTTCTCCTTCTTCTCCTTCTCCTTCTCTTTCTTCTTTTTGTCTTTTGTCATTTTAGGGCCGCACCTGCAGCATATGGAGGTTCCCAGGTTAGGGGTCTAACAGGAGCTGTAGCTGCCGGCCTTCGCCACAGCCACAGCAACGCGGGATCCGAGCCGTGTCTGCGACCTACACCACAGCTCACGGCAACGCTGGATCATTTAATCCACTCAGCAAGGCCAGGGATCGAACCTGCAACCTCATGGTTCCTAGTCGGATTTGTTTCCTCTGAGCCACGACGGGAACTCCTCCTTTCCATCTTCTGCCAGCGCAAATGTTACCTATCCCAGCGCTGCTTCCTCCAGGCAGCTCTGCTTGACTACTCCAATCCTAATGCACCTTCACAGAATCACTGTAGTCTGTCACACCCATGCCAGCACTTCATCATGTAGTAGCCGGAGCGGTTCTCATGTGACTTATGTCTCAATTTCTCTTCTAGATTAAAGGTCCCCAAAGCAAGCACAGGAGAAACGGCAAGGATTTAGCAACCAGAACTGAGGCATGGTGGGAGGGGCGCTAGGCCTCAGAAGTAAGGAGGCTGCTCAGTTATCAGAACTGAGGTCTGAAGTCAGGGCTGACCCAATAGTGAGGGTGTCCCCAGGCAGAGTCGCAGGGTGCTGGGTTAGAGCCGCTGACATCCTTCTAGGCTAGAGCCTAGGGCAGGGCTGAGTCTGTAGCTAGAGGGTTGGTGGATCTTCAGAAAGTGGCTCCAGGGAGTTCCCTGTTGGCTCAGGGGGTTAAGGACCTGGTGTTGTCACTGCTGTGGCTAGAGTCACTGCTGTGGCTAGGGTCACTGCTGTGGTGTGGGTTAGATCCCAGGCCTAGGAAATTCTACATGCTGCAGGTGTGGCCAAAAAAAGAAAAAAAAAGGAAAAAGAAAATGGCTCAAGTCATAGAGGTGGGAGGAGCAGAGTCTGGGAACCTTCGCAATGTGACCCCATCATAATGACAGCAGTTAATGTCGCATGAGTAGTTCCTATGTGCCAGTCACTACTCCGGATTTACATGTATTGAATTGAATCCTCAAGCTAACCTTATGAGCAGCTTCTGTTATTACCCCCATTTTTCAGATGAGGAAATTGAGGCACAGAGAAGTTAAGAGGGTAAGTGATTTGCCCAAGATGGCACGGCTAGTATATGTGGGAGCTGGAATTCAAACCCAGACAGTATGGCTCAAGGGGAAGATATTCAGGCAAAAGCCTGTACTCTGAAATATTTGCCTTGTGATCTGGGCCTTCAATGCCTTAACCTGAAGGAGTGGCTCTAATAGTGGAGATTTCAGACATACGGGAGCCTGGCAGGGGAAGAAGTTCTGGCCTTGGAGATTTTTCCTTAGAGGCACACCCAACTCTGCCATCTGAACCCTAAATTTCATGGCAGCTCCTCTGTGAGACCATACCTGCCTCTTACATGAGCTAAGTGACTCCCCTGCTTGGGCTTGTGGCATCTTTCTAAGGACCCAAGCCATGGCCTCGATGTTTCAATGGCCCTTGGACAGGCTGAGTTCCCACTCAAATGGCCAGAAACTGGTGAGGTCTCAACTTGAAGCATTTTTGGTAGTATTTTGTATTGTACCCTTTCTCATTCATTCTGTTTCTGGAGATCAAGAAATAGGGTCTGTGAGTTCCTATTGTGGCTCAATAGGTTAAGAACCCAACTAGTATCTATGAGGAGCGGGTTCTATCTCTGGCCCCATTCAGTGGGTTAAGGACCCAGCATTGCCATGAGCTGTGGTGTAGGTTGCAGACCAGGCTCAGAGCTGGTATTGCTATGGATGTGGTATAGGCCAGCAGCTGTAGCTCCAATTTGACCTGTAGCCTGGAAACTTCCATATGCTGCAGCTGTGATCCTTAAAAAAAAAGTAGGGCCTGTACCTTTACTGGCACTGGGTCTGGAGTTGTCATCTATGTATTCTGTGGCTTTGGGGAAACCACACTCTATATTTTCTTCTTCTTTTGTTTCTTTTGTCCGAGCTCTCAGCATATGGAAGTTCTTGGCCAGGAGTCAAACCTGAGCCATAGCAGTGACCTGAGCCACGACAGTGACTATGCTGGATCCTTAACCACTAGGCCACCAGGGAACTCCTTTTTTTAAATGTATTTTTTCATTTGAGATATAGGTGATATACAATATTACGTAAGTTTCGGATTTATAATGTAGTGGTTCACAACCTTTTTTTTCTTTTTTGTACTATCCCGAGGCATATGGAGTTCCTGGGCCAAGGATCAGATATAAGCGGCAGTTGTGACCTTTGCCACAGATGTAGCAATGCCACATCCTTTAACCCACTGTGCTGCCAGGGATTGAACCTGCATTCTGGTGCTGCAGAGACACTGCCAATCCCATTGGGCCACAGAGGGAAAGCCTGATTCACAATTTTTTTTTCCATTTTTGGTCACCCCGCAGCATATGGAACTCCCGGGCCAGGGATCAGATCCAAGCTGCAGTCTTGATCCAAGTGACAGCTGTGGCAACGCTGGATCCCTAACCCACTGTGCTGAGCCAGGGATCAAAAACCCCCGTACCAGCCCTCCCAAGACCCTGCTGTTCCCACTGAGCCACAGCAGGAGCTCCTGATTCACAATTTTTTTTTGTCTTTTTAGGGCCGCACCCACGGCATATGGAGGTTCCCAGGCTAGGGGTCTAACAGGAGCTGTAGCCACTGGCCTACACCACAGCTACAGCAACGCGGGATCCGAGCCGCGTCTGCAACCTACACCACAGCTCACGGCAACGCCGGATCCTTAACCCAAGGATCCTGAGTGAGGCCAGGGATCCAACCCGCAACCTTATGGTTCTTAGTCGGATTCGTTAACCACTGAGCCACGACGGGAACTCCTACTTTGTACCTCTTAATCTCCTACTCTTGTCTTCCTCTCCCCCCACTGATAACCACTAGTTTGTTCTCTGTATCTGTGAGTCTGCTTCTTTTTGTTAGATTCACTAGTTTGTCGCATTTTTTAGATTCCACATACAAGTGATATCGTCCAGTATTTGTCTTTCCCTGACTTACTGCAGTATGATACCCTCTCTGTCGGTTTTCGCCTATGGTTAGGGCAGGTGTGGGTCGTCACTCACCACTGGTCCGCTAAGAGCATGATTCCTTTGTCCGATGTGCCGGGGCTTTCGTCCAGGTTGGTAGAAGCGCAAGGACCTCAGGCTGGGCACATGCTTTCAAGAGAAGACACTGTCCCTGGGTCAGCTCTTCCCGTAAGTGGTTAGGGATGCCCACGGACAGCAGGGAAAAGGAGGAGAGAGGATCACGGCTGATCCCAGTGCCGTGGCTAAAGGACTCGCATGCCATCTTTGGCACCCGTGCCACAGGTTGCCCGTCCCGGAAAGAAAAACAACCCTGCCTGATCCTGCCAGGGCAGCTGAGGGCTCAGTGTCAACTGCCTGCTGGGGGGCTCTAGGACCCCGAAGCCTGCAGCTCAGTAATAGCTATCCTGGGGCTGCTCCCTGAAGGCACAAAGCTAGCCTGCTTTGGCTAGCCTTTCCAGCTGGCCAGCTGGCATCATCAGGAGTTCTGTTCCTAGGGTCCCCTGGCAGCCCGCTTGGCAAGATCGGGCTGGGAAGAATAGTCACTTGATTTGTTTCTTGTCTGCCAGATGCTCAGAGCTGCTGGAAATCCACGAGGATGCAATAACCCGACGTGGTTTTCATTCATCGAGATCCAGAGGGAGGAAACGCTCCTTCCAAAGATGGGCAGGGCCCATGTGCCTAATCCAGCCAGTCGGGTAGCGTTCACACTTCACACATTTCAAAGCATAATGACACATTTGGGCTGCCTCGCGCCTTTCCTTTTGCGCTCATCCAACGCTGGTTTCTCAGGGCCCCCCAGGGACTGCAGAGTCTGTAAAGGAACAAAAGAGACCAAAAACACACATGTAATTTATTCATACTGATGAGTGAAAAATGAGTAAGACAACAGATTGATGAGGCTTCTTTTCCAAGACAGGAGGAGTTGGATGCCAGGCTGCAGGAATGGGAGAGCGTCCAGGGCAATGTGGGTGGGGGCACAAGAAGCTTCCTTGGCCCCAGGACAGGCCAGACCCCTCGGAATAGTGTGCCCAGTTTTTGGAGCCCCGCCTGTAGGCGTGGCTAGGAGTGAAGGGTCCAGATAAGAAATCATTGAAAGAGTGGGGAATGTTTAGCTGGAGGGGACGAAGGCTTGCAGGGAGCATGACAGCTGTCTTTAAAAAACTGAAGGGCTGGCCCCTGGGAGAGACAGAGGGGACTTAAGGCAGAATGGAAGGCTGGGAAGTGTGGGCTATGGATTCAGGAACCCTCAGCTGAATTCATGGCCGTGCAGATTACTAGCCCTGCTCTCTTTGGTCATTTAGTTTCCTTGAGCCTAAGTTTTGAGCAGTGGCTTGGAAGAAAATACTTTACCCACTGTGCTGTGAGCATCCAGTGAGAGGGGGCTCTATAAAGAAGTGCTTTGGAGTTCCTATTGTAGCTCAGTGGGTTAAGAACCTCACCTGTATCCATGAGGACACGAGTTTGATCCCTGGCCCTGAACCGTTCAGTGGGTTGCGGATCCGGCGTTGCCATGAGCTGTGGTGTACATTGCAGTTGCGGCTCGGATCTGACATTGCTGTGGCTATTGGTGTAGGCCGGCAGCTGCAGCTCTGATTCGGCTCCTCGCCTGGGATTTCCATATGCCGTGGGTGTGGACCTAAAAAAAAAAAAGGGAATAAAATAAACGAGTGCTTGGAATCTGCAAAGTGCTTAACAAACGGTATTACTGTGAGTATCTGTGGTCCCTGAGCAGAGAGCCCTGTTCTGTGGGTGAAATGGACAGAGAGGCCGATTTTGGCACAGTACAATTACCAAGAGCTACCTAACCACTACAGGGGTTGTAAAACGCAAAAGACTGTTTTGGCAAGTATTCAGTGCACCATCACTGCAGATGTTCAAGCAAGGGCTGGACCAAAATTTTCTGCAAGGTTTTGGGGAGGAATTCCTGCAGAGGGAAGAAAGTTGGAACACGCTGCATCTCAGGTGTTTTCCAGCCCTTAGGGTTGAAGATTCTTTTATTTTTATTTTTTAAGTGGTTTTTGTTTTTCCATTATGGTTGGTTTACAGTGTGAAGATTCTTTTTTCTTCCTTTTTTTTTTTTTTTCCTACTCTGTTGTCTTTTATTTTATTTTACCTTTTTTTTTTTTTTTAGAGAGTTCCTAACTCTAGCGGTTAGGACTTGGCACTTTCACCACTGCGGCCTGAGTTCAATCTCTGGTCTGGGAATTGAGATCCCACATCAAGCCACTGCATGCTGCAGCCCCTCCACCAAAAAAAGGAACAAATAATAGTTTAATCAGAATGATTTAATTGAAAGATCACGAACTTACCTTCAGAAAAAGAAAAGAATTGTAACACTACAAGGACTGGAACTAGAAATCTTGAGAGACTAACCAATTTTCGTCTTTCTCTGCCGAATCCTCTTTTCTCTATTAAGTTCTTACCCTTCATTTCTCCTTGCAAGTTCAGCTTCCATAGGACTTTGACTTTCTGTGACTTTCTGTGACTTCATTTTGTTGAAAGTTTTGTTGAAAAAATTTCAAACACACATAAAGCAAAGAGAGTCACATGGCACACTCCCATTTACAGTTATCTCGCCAGGGCTGAAGATTCTATACTGAGTTTCTGCAAAGTGCTGCATGCTCGGCCTCTGCATCCCATGCTGTTCCCTCCCACTTACTCTAGGTGCTCCCTCCCTCCTGTGTCATTTTTCCCTCCTCTACTGGATCTTTTCTATTACCACACAGACATACTGTTCAAACTCCAATGGAGAAAAAGAAAAATGGTTTCCTCTAGCTATTGCCCCACTTCTCTCCTTCCTCTTTTCTTTTTCTTTTTCTCTCTTTTTTACTTTTTCCTTTTTTTTTTTTTTTTTTGTCTTTTTAGGGCTGCACCCGAGGCATATGGAGGTTCCCAGGCTAGGGGTCCAATCAGAGCTGCAGCCGCCGGCCTATACCACAGCCACAGCAACACGGGATCCGAGCTGCGTCTGCAACCTACACCACAGCTCACAGCAACGCCGGATCCTTAACCCACTGAGCAAGGCCAGGGATTGAACCCGCATCTTCAAGGATACTACTCAGGTTAGTTACCACTGAGCTGAGTCATAGCAGGAGCTCTGCTTTATGATCTTGATTCGGCTGTGAGCTCCCTGGCCCGCCTTGGGCTCCTCTGTCCTCCCCTCGGAGCTTGTTGTCTTCAACTGTCATTCAGAGACCAGTGTCTGGCCCTCCTCTCCTGAGAACAGAGCCACTCACTTCCCCACGGCCCTGGGCTCCTGCCTGATTGGCTGGGACGGGTGCCCATCCTCTGGCCCCCTTTCCAGCATCCGGGCCACTCAGCTCCTCCGGGAAGGGGACTTCAGGGCTCTTGGTCTTGACTTTGGTGACTAGGCACTGAATGCTATGTCTCTGTCACCAAGTTGTTGACAAGGCTGACCACCTTGCCCTGCAGCCCCAGCTCCCAGCTGAGGAGGAGGCTGCAGCAAGAATCATTATGGTGCCTCCCTGGCCATTTCCAGGCCTGCAAGTGACATTTCCCTGCTTAGCTCACTGTCACAAAGGAGGGTTCATGTGCGATTTTCTGCAGAGCCTAGATTGCCCTGCCACTTAGCTCAGCTTGTCACTTCCCTCCTTCAACCAGCGCCTCAAACTGCCATCCTGAAACAGGCTCAACGTGACAGCCACCGCCCTGGGCACTCTTCCATCTTCCCCCTTTGTCACATGGAGGAGTCCAGCGCTTCCTTTTTTTTTTGTCTTTTTGCCTTATCTAGGGCCACACCCGCGGCATATGGAGGTTCCCAGGCTAGGGGTCTAACAGGAGCTGTAGCCGCCGGCCTTCACCACAGCCACAGCAATGCAGGATCAGAGCCGCGCCTGCAACCTACACCACAGCTCACGGCAATACCGGATCCTTAACCTACTGAGCAAGGCCCGGGATCGAACCCACAACCTCATGGTTCCTAGTCGGACTCGTTAACCACTGAGCCACGACGGGAACTCCCCAGTGCTTCTTAAGACAGGCTTTGTCTGGGGCTTCTGCCTCCTCCAGCGCCATCATCTTCTCTGGGGCAGGAGCACAGGGCCTGCGCTTGTTGGAACCCGTGTCACTGCAGTGCCTTTCACGGGGCTCTCGGCTTCAAGAGGGTCCTGTCCATGAACCTCACCGGCTGCCAGCTGGCCGCTCTGCAGCCGACTCTGGGGAGGGAGTCCTGCCAAGGGCTGGCCTGCAGCACGCGGTGAGGGAGGCAGCCCCCCAACACACACACATAAAGACACTGGTTTCCACACTCACGAGTGGACATACCTCAGGAATCTGCTTCCCCCGCCCCTCGCATTTTGAAAACTGGCTAAAATGGGCGGCCAAGGAGACAGGCAAAGACCTGATTGTGATCGGAGCCCTAGGTCAGCTGGTCACTGGCTGTGGACCTTGGGTCATCACTTAGCTTCCCCGAGACTCTATTTTCCCATCTAAAAAATGGACATGAAAGGAATGGCTTCTTACCCCCCATGCCTTTAGTGAGGACTGGATGAACTCAGGAGGTGAATGTTCTTGGCAAGTTCATGGGTGACTAGAATTGTCACTGCTCTGTGTGTGTATGTGTGGTGTGAGTGCTGTGTTTCGAATAAGACACAAAATGCTGACTTGTGTGTGTGCGTATGTGTGTATGTACACAGATAAAATTTGCTGTTGATTCTCCTTTGAAGTACTCAAGGACTTTGCTCAAGCAAATGTCCCCTCTTGTTCCTGCATCTTTAATCCCTTTAACCCCTAAATAAAGGGGCATGCTGTCATGTCTCCTTTCTTTAAGAAAACCACAGCCTTCTTGACCAATAGCCCCGTCTACCCACCAGTCCATTTTTGTGCCCTCTTTGGAATTCAAGCTGTCTTTTCTGGCAGCCTCTACTTTCTCACCTCCCATTTCTCTCTCTCTCCATTTTTTTTTCTTTTTTCTTTTTAGGTCCAGACCCACGGCATATGGAGGTTCCCAAGCTAGGGGTCGAATCAGAGCTGTAGCTGCTGGCCTACACCACAGCCACAGCAACTCAGGGTCCCAGCCATGTCTGAGACCTACACCACAACTCATGGCAATGTTGGATCCTTAACCCACTGAACGAGGCCAGAGATCAAACCTGCGTCCTCGTGGATACTGCTTGGGTTCGTTACTGCTGAGCCACCACAGGAACTCCACTTCCTGGTTTTTTGTTTTTTGGGTTTTTTTTTTTTTTGTCTTTTTTTGCATTATCTAGGGCCACACTCGTGGCATATGGAGGTTCCCAGGATAGAGGTCTAACAGGAGCTGTAGCTGCCAGCCTACACCACAGCCACAGCAACGCGGGATCTGAGCCGCATCTGCAACCTACACCACAGCTCACGGCAACGCCAGATCCTTAACCCACTGAGCGAGGCCAGGGATCGAACCCGCAACCCCATGGTTCCTAGTCGGATTCGTTGACCACTGAGCCATGACGGGAACTCCACTTCCTGATTTTCTTTGATCTCACTACACACCTGCTGCTCTGAACCCTCCTCTGGGTTCCAGGCAGACGATCCAGCTGGCTGCTCGACCGCTCCCCTTCGAGGTCTAAGAGGCCTCTCAAACACGTCCAAGCTGGGGTTCTCTTGAGCATCCGCTGAGTTTCCTCCATGTCGCTTCATGGCATCTCCATCTTTCCAGGTTTTTGGGTGAAGACCTTGGCATCATCCCAACGCCCCACTTCCCTCCCATGCCCCGGTACGGGGCCTCAGCAAAGGCACCACACCCCGCTCAGAGGGCGCACTCCACCCCTGGCTGCGCCTGGCTCGCAGGGCCCTAGCGGTCCTGGCGTCCTCTACCTCCCCCACCCCGTCTCCCAGCAGGTCCACCTCACCCACCCTCCTGCTGCTCCAGCCCTTCCCCACCCCGCCTGCTGGCTCCTTCCTCAAGCCTAGCGCGCTCGCACCCCGGGGCCTCTGCAGCTGCAGTTCCCTCTGCCTGGCGGAATCTTTCCCGTTCAGCCGCCAGCCTTGCTTCCTCACTTTGCCCTGACTTTCGCAAATGTCACTTGGTCAGGGGACACCTGTCTCGTCTCTCTAGTCCCATCCTTGGCTTTATTCGTATCCCTTGGCTCTGTGTCAATCTCTCCAACTAGCATGTAAGCTCTGTAGGTTTGGGTTTATGCCCTGCCATCACCCCAGCACCTAGCGCAGTGCGAGGCGCACATATATAGAGTCAAAGAGTGAGTCACCCGATCACGTGGCACTCCTAGCTTAAAATCCCACAGTGCCCCGTCACTTCTCATTGCCTTTGTCCATGCCGCGCTCTCTACTTGGAAGGGGCTTTTTGCTCCCAGTCCTCCTGGGACATTCTTCCCCGTCCCTTAAGACCCAGGCCCGCTGTCACCAGCTTTGTGAAGCTCCCTCGCCCCCAGGCGGAGTGAACCAGGCGTTCCTCGCTGACCCCGCAGCATCCTGTACCTGCCTCAGTCTGAGTGTCTGAGTGTCTTGCGACTTGTCTGTCTGTCTCCTCCAGTAAGCGGTGAGCTTCCCGAGGGCAGGCACCGTGCTTCTCGTCCCTGTATCCTCAGAGGCTAGTCCGGCACCTGCACGGCTCTGAGTATATTTACAAATATATAAGTAGGTATTTGGTGAAGATGCGCTGGCTGAAAGGGTAAATGAAGCAGCCGATGAGGGAAGAAGGGAGTGGGAAGGAGGGACAGAGCGAACCCTTTCGTCCCCAGGACCTGTCCTCAGGGCGCTGGGGAGCCCTGTTCTCCAGACTAATCCTGACACTCTGCCCCTTATCCAAACTTTCTAGAAACAGCTGCTAATTTCTCTGCCACAGTGACTTAGTTTCCACCCCCCCCCCAATTAGAACCTACCATCTGATAAGTTTAAGCCGTCATTTTAGAGACAACGGGACTGAATTCTTGAAATCTGTCACATGCAGGACCTGTGGCTATTCAGGTCTACTTTGGGGAGAAAGTGACCAAGAATCGGGCTTACAGATCTAATGCATATTTACTAGAGAATATTTAGAAGATACAGGTTAAGGAGTTCCCCTTGTGGCTCAGCAGAAACAAATCCGACTAGTAGCCATGAGGTTGTAGGTTCGATCCCTGGCCTCACTCAGTGGGTTAAGAATCCGGTGTTGCCATGAGCTGTGGTGCAGTTTGCAGGCGCGGCTCAGATCCTGCGTTGCTGTGGCTGTAGTGTAGGTGGCAGACACGGCTTGGATCTGGCATTGCTGTGGCTGTGGTGTAGTCCAGCAGCTGTAGCTCCGATTCAACCCCTAGTCTGGGAACTTCCATATGCCGCAGGTGTGGCACTAAAAAAAAAAAAAAAAAGGAAAAGGAAAAGAAGAAGGTACAGGTAGGTTAAGTGCAGAGAAAATTCATCCGCAATCCTACCTACCTCCCAGATGCTAAACGTCATTAACATTCGGACATAACTTCCTCTGGTAGGTATATAGGCGTCAATATATGTGCATGTGTGTATATGAAGCAGAATGCATACCTGTAAGTGCATATATAAAATACATGAATGGAATGGCGCTGCACCTTCCATTTTATACCATGGATCTTCACACTGTAGCAGGTGCCCGCCCACCATCCTAATTCCGTGAGTAGCTGACATTTGGGTGCCCACATCAGACACCCTGGGAGGCCTGGCTCTGCCTAGGCTCCCTATGCTGTCCCTGCCTGCAAGCAGGACCTCCTGACGTGCCAGCTGGAGACCAGTGTCAGCTTTCCCTGGAGCTGAGGCAGGGAATGGAGGGAGAAGATATTTCTGCAAGGCTGGAAACTGGACCCTGCTTGGATAAATCCAGCAGTGTTGGGGGGGGAGTCTGAAGCATGAACCAACTGTCAGAATGCTCCCCAGCACAGGGCCAGTTGCTGTGCTGCTTTTCTCTTGGGGGAAAGATATTGAGGGCACATCACGCTGGGTGGTGTTGAGACACTCATATTTTCTCCTCTATATTAAAAAACAGGCAAAAAGCCAGTAACAAAAATCACACCTACTCAGCTATTTTCCTTGTCTCTCCTAAGATAACACCTTTTCTAGAGGGAAATTATTAGAATAAAAAAGATGGTTAATTTGTTTCGGTTTTTTTAAATAAAGCAGAAGGCGGAGTTAAGATCTTGGTGGACCACTAAGGGGCAGCAAAACGTTCCTATTCTTAGAGAAATGCAAGAAAGCCCCTCATATCCCGCCAGTGAGGAGAATCAATATTTAGCCAAATTGCAGTAAAGGATCAGTCACTGAATTAACAAACAATTGGCCCACTCCAGCATCAATATTTGAAAAGAGTTTAAATCTCAGCTGAGCCACTTAGAATACGCCATTGGGCCAGTCACAATCTATTTCACTTTCAAGTTCCTCATCCTTAAACTAGAGTTACCTGCTTCCCAATAGCACACCTTCCTATATGGCTGTCTCAGTAATTATGTGGGATAATTAAGGTAACAGGTAAAATGCTTGGTACAAAGCAAGTGCTCATATGTTCAATATTATTATAACCCTGTAAAACACCAAGAGAACTGTTATTGAAGACCTATTACGTGTCTGGCACTTTGAATCCTTAGAGCAATCAAGTGAGGAATGATGAGAAGTTAAATGAGAGGTTGAATGACAGACAAGAGGTTAAATAACTTGGCAAAGGCAGTTATTGGCCAATAATAATAGCAGCTAATTCGAAGCAAGCTCTAATTATGTGCCTGACACTCACTGTTCTCAGTTCATGAATTGTCTCACTTTTCACAGCAACCTTCTGGAGAGGGTGCTGTGGTTATGCCCATTTGTGGGAAAGGGAAACTGAGGCACATCAAATAACTGGCCCAAAGACCACACTGTGGGAGTTCCCGTTGTGGCTCAGTGGTTAACGAATCTGACTAGGAACCATGAGGTTGCCGGTTCGATCCCTGGCATCGCTAAGTGGGTTAAGGAGCCAGCGTTGCCGTGAGCTGTGATGTAGGTTACAGATGCGGCTCGGATCCCGCGTGGCTGTGGCTGTGGTGTAGGCCGGCAGCTACAGCTCCTGTTAGACCCCTAGCCTGGGAACCTCCATATGCCGCGGGTGCGGCCCTAAATAAGGCAAAAAGACAAAAAAAAAAAGACCACACTGTGGAGTCTAAGTGTGGAGCTGTGGCTAGAGCTCAGGCAGTGTAGCTCCCAAACCTGAGCTCTAGACTTCATATCATCTGACAGAGATGGGATTTAAACTGAGGTCAAGGAGTTCCCATTGTAGAGCGGGGGAAATGAGTCCGACTAGTAACCATGAGGTTTTGGGTTCGATCCCTGGCCTCACTCAGTGGGTTAAGGATCTGGCTTTGCCGTGAGCTGTGGTGTAGGCCACAGATGCGGCTCGGATCCTGTGTTGCTGTGGCTGTGGTGTAGGCCGGTGGTTCTAGCTCCAATTTGACCTTCATGTGCCATGGGTGTGGCCCTAAAAGGGAAAAAAAAATGAGGTCAAGCCCAAGCTCTTTCCACCATCCTAGGCTCCTTTCAACCAGCTTGCACCAAAGCCTGCTCAAGATGCTTATGACAAACAAAACAAATTATCCCTGCTTCGACCCCAGTACACCCCCTCCAGCAAATGCTTCTTCTCCCTCTCCCCCGTCTTACCTGTACTTCTCAGCTTGTCCGTTTCCTCCCCTCTCACTTCTGCCTCCACCCACACCAGTCTGGCTCCTGCCAGAATCTTCAGATTTTGACATTGCTGACATCTCATACATACAGACTCACGACCTTATTGTCAAAGTTTCAAATTAATACCCTTACTACATATGATGTACTCTGATATCACCTAGTCTCTTTTATTTTATTGGCTACGCCCACAGCTTGTGGAAGTTCCTGGGCCAGGGATCGAACCTGCGCCACAGCTGCCACCCAAGCCACTGCGATGACAACGCTGGATGCTTAGCTGCTAGGCCACCAGGAAACTCCGTATTCTCTTCCGTTTTATTAAAAAGAAAATGCTTGATTTTGAAAGCCAGGAATGGGTGGCAACTTACAGGTTGAGACACACTGGACTGGGACTCTCAGGTGGCAGGTAAGAGAAATTCACAGGAGCTAGTAAAGAACGTGTGTTTATCTCTGGTGCTGGAGAGCTCAGAGGAGCAGTCACCTTGCGGGGAGATTGACTAAGGAGGCTCGGGGAGGGAGGATTCTTGGGTGCGGGAAATACTCTGCATCATGAATTGGATACATATACGCTGCTGTATGTAAAAACATGCACAGATTCATTGAGCTGTGCACTTAGGATGTGTACACTTGATTATACTGCCGCAGGGCTGTGGCCTGGAAATCAAGGACCAGAACGTATCTGGGTCTTAGGATGGAACTAGAGCCAGGGCTGTAACCTGCCACGAGTGCTAGGAGTGCGGGACTGTGACTCCAGCAGGTTTGACACTCTCTTCTGCTACTGAAGAGCTGGATGACTTTGGGCCAGCAACTTAACCTTTCTGAACCTCACCTTTCCCATCTTTTCTTTTTTTGTCTTTTTTTGGTCTTTTTGCCTTTTCTAGGGCCGCACCCACGGCATATGGAGATTCCCAGGCTAGGTCCAATCGGAGCTGTAGCTGCCGGCCTAACCACAGCCACAGCAACACGGGATCCGAGCCGCATCTGCAACCTACACCACAGCTCCTTAACCCACTGAGAGAGGCCAGGGATCGAACCTGCAAACTCATGGTTCCTAGTTGGATTCATTAACCGCTGAGTCACGACGGGAACTCCATCTTTCTCATCTTTACAATGGGAATGATGTTTGTTGAGATGATACAATGAGCTGATGGCTAGAAAGTAGTTCTTCGTTCCTTTTTTTTGGTCTTTTGTCATTTTAGGGCCGCACTCGCGGCATGTGGAGGTTCCCAGGCTAGGGGTCTAACAGGAGCTGTAGCTGCCGGCCTACACCACAGCCACAGCCACGCGGGATCCGAGCCGTGTCTGGGACCTACATCACAGCTCACGGCAAAGCTGGCTCCTTAACCCACTGAGCAAGGCCAGGGATCGAACCCACAACCTCATGGTTCCTAGTCGGATTCGTTAGCCACTGAGCCACAACGGGAACTCCCTAGAAAGCGGTTCTTAACCTGCTGAGCCACAGTGGGAACCCTGCATCTTTTTTTCTAATACTTGGTTTTTAAACCTGGTTCCTGACACACGGCTCCTGAAACCCCGGCGATTAGCTGGCTGATAGGAGTGTCTTTTTGTTCTCGTGAGGCGACTCTGGGTGGGCTCCTGGGTGGCTCCAAGGTAGGAGCTGGTCACCAGAAAGACCAAGCCACGATCAGAAGCTTGGAATGTTCAGCCGTAGCCCCCCCCACCCCATTCTCTTGAAAAGGGAGGAAGGCTGAAAATGGAATTAATATTCAGTCATGGCTGTGGGATGGAGCGCAAAATCCCAAAAGTATGGGCTACAGAAAGCGTCCAGATTGGTGGACAGGTGGAGGTGCCCAGAGAGCGGCAGCACACCTGAGGGGGGCATGGAACCCACACCCCCTTTCCACCCGCGTTGCCCTGTGCATCTCTTCCATTGGGATGTTCATCCATATCCTTATCCTGTCCTTCAATAAAGGAGCTGTTTCTCTGAGTTCCATGAGCCGCTCTAGCAGATGAATTGAAGCTGAGGAGGGGGTCATGGGAACGTCTGATTTATGGCCAACTGGTCAGAAGCAGAGGTAACTCGGACTTGCGAATTGGCATCTGAAGTTGGGGTGGGGGGCGTCTTGTGATAGTGAAGCCTTAACCTGTGGGATCTGACACTAACAGACTGTATCAGGATTCACTTGCTATCTGTCACCCCGCTGGTGTCCAAGAATTGCTTGTTAGTGTGGGCAAGCACCTCCCCCCACACACCCTGGAATTGTGTCCAGAACTAAAATAATAGTTAATGAGGGTTTAAAAAAATGTGTTGCGCAAGCGGTAAGAACCTTATGAATACTTTTTCATTTAACACTATGTCTTCGAGTTCACTCCCTGTCAGTGCACGTATCCATATACAGACTGCTTTAGAAGGATGTATGGGATTTCCCACTGTGGTGCAATGGGATCTGCAGCATCCCTGGAGTGTGCTGGAATGCAAGATCGATCCCCGGCCCCCGCACAGTGGGTTAAAGGATCCGACGTTACCCCAGCTGCAGCTTATGTTGCAACGGCAACTCAGATCTGACCCCTGGCCTGGGAATTCCATATGCCATGGGGTAGCCAAAAAAGAGAGAAAAAAAGGATATATGTCAAACCATGGTTACCTCTAGGGCTGAAACTAGGTTTGGAGACGGCTGATGAAGGGGAACCTTTACTCTTTTGTTTTTGTTCTCTTTCTTTTTAAAAAAAAAAAAAAAGGAATGGGACGTTCCCCCAGTCCAGATTGAAATTCATCCAGGAGAGGCTGCAAACTAGGCCTCCATGAGACCAAGGGCAAATGCTGAAACAGATGGTCAGACATTAGACCTCAGATGGATGCAAAGCTGGGTTGTGGAGCTGAGAGTTTACTGTCAGCCAGGGTCATGGTCGGGGGAGGCTGAGAAGCAGCAAGGGTCCGGGGCAATGGGATCAGTAATCTTGGGGTGGATTCTTAGGGCACTAGGTGTGTCAGGCCATTTTAAAGGCAGTGTATTCAGGGCAGGCAATATATCACTGTAGTGGAAAGGAACACATTGGGCTTTTGGGTTTTTGTTGTCTGTCGTCTTTGGAGATTAAACCACCCAGCTGGGAAACCCCATTGTGGTGCAGTGGAAACGAATCCGACTGGAACCATGAGGTTGCGGGTTCGATCCCTGGCCTTGCTCAGTGGGTTAACGATCCGGTGTTGCCGTGAGCTGTGGTGTAGGTTGCAGATGCGGCTAGGATCCCGCGTTGCTGTGGCTGTGGTGTAGGCCAGCAGCCACAGCTCCGATTCGACCCCAAGCCTGGGAACATCCATATAACTAAAAAAAAAACACCCAGTTAAGCCCTTTGCTCTGGTTCTATGGTCACAAAGCAACTTTCTGATTAAAATATGCTCCCCCACGTAGATCTGCCTACTGGGAAATAATGGGCTGGCTAGCCAGCATGACTGGGCCTTCTCTCTTGGCCTCTAGTTCTCATTGTAATGTTTTGTCAAAAGGAAATATCTTTCATGACGAAAGTAATAGATATGAATTGTAGAAGATAAAGACAAGCAAAAAGAGACCATAAAGGTCACCCCTGGTCCTACAACCTAGAACAACTACTGTTAATGCTTTTGCAATGATTAGTTTGGATCATTTTTGTGTGTATATTTATCTATAATACATATGCATACGGTCATATATGCAATTTACCTTTGGTATCCTATCTTTGGTTTTCTTTTCTTTTTCTTTTGGCCACACCCATGGCATGTGGAAGTTCCCAGGCCAGGGGTCGAACCTGCACCGCAGCAGCGACAATGCCGGATCCTTAACCTACTGTGCCACAAGGGAACTCCTATGTGATCATTTTAAATAGCCATACAGGAGTTGCCATTGTGGCGCAGGGGAAATGAATTTGACTAGTAGCCATGAGAATGTGGGTTTGATCCCTGGCCTCGCTCAGTGGGTTAAGGATCCAGCGTCGTCGTGAGCTGTGGTGTAGGTCGCAGACGTGGCTCAGATCCCGCGTTGCTGTGACTGTGGCGTAGGCCAGCAGCTGTAGCTCCGATTAGACCCCTAGCCTGGGAGCCTCCATATGCCGCGGGTGCGGCTCTCGAAAGACAATACAGAAACAAACAGCCACACGGTATGACTAGCCAATAAATAGCCATTTTATGACTGCACTGTGATTTAGTTTACTAATATTCTATTGTTGAACATTTAGGTTGTTTTTCAGCCGTCTCCTATTATAAACAGTGTTTCCGTAGCTATGATCCTGGATATACCATATGCACGTGAGTGGTCATTTTCTTGGAATACATTTTCGTGCATGGAACTGTGGAGGCCAGCAGTGTGAACAGCTGAAGGTCCAGTTGCCATTCACAGAGGACATAGCAATCTACACACCCGGAGCCAGGAGTATGTGAATGCTCGTTTTCTTCAACCCTTGCCCACACTGGGTATTTTCAATCTTTTTAACTTTTGCCAATCTATGGGCCTAGTAGAGTAGAACATTGTTGTTTTAATTAGCATCTAAAATTGTTACTGAGGCTTATTTGTTTAACAAATATAATTCAGGGCCTACTATGCATTAAACGCTGTACTTGGCACCAGGGAGGCAACGGTGAATAAAAACCGCCACAGATGTTGATCTTACGGTACTCACAAGCTGATGAAAGAGACGGATATTAATCAAATGATACCACAAATGGATAAAAGTGCAGTTGTAATGAGGGTCACAGAGGAGAAGTCAGAGTTCTGAGAGCATAAAATAGAGGACTTGGGCCATCAGGGAAGGCTTCCCTGAGGAGGTGACGATTAAACTGGTAACAGAAGGGAGAGGTGGAGTCACCAGGGGAGGCAGGGAAGGAAGCATCCAAAGAGGGAAGAGCATGTGCAAAGACCCTGTGGTAAGAGGGAGCGTGGTGAGGCACTCGAAAGCAGTCCAGTGGACCTGCAGCACCAAAGGACAGGTCAGAGACATAGGCAGGGGCTAGGACGTTCAGGCATAATGGTTTGACTAACATACATATTGTGAAACAGAATTGCTTTCTTAATTTCATTTTTGAAATGTTCATTGCAAATAGAAAGACAGCTGACCCTTGTGTGTTCCTCTTGTCTTCTGCAACTTTGCTTAACTCATTTATTAGTTCTAATAGTTTAGAGTGGATTCCTTGGGATTTTCTATATATGAGATCATGTCATCTGTGAACAGAGATAGTTTTACTTTTTCCTTTTTAATCTCTACGTCTTTTATTTATTACTTCTTGCTTAATTGCCCCGGCTAGAACTTTCAGTACAATGTTGAATAGAAATTGTGAGAGTGGACACTTTTGTCTTGTTCCTGATCTTATGGGGAAAGCACGCAGTCTTTCACTATTAACTATCATGTTAGCTGTGCATGTTTCATAGACGCCTTTTATCAGGTTGAGGAAGTGCCCTTTTAGTCCTACTTTTATCATAAAGGAGTATTGAATTTTTCAAATGCCTTTTCTGCATCTATTGAAATGATCTTTTTCATTTTTTATTCTATTGACATGTTGTATTACATTATTAATTTTCAGATGTTAAACCAACCTCGCATCCCTGTGATAAATTTCACTGCATCATGGAGGGTAAGCCTTTTTAAGTGTTGATGGATTTGGCTTTCTAGTGTTTTGTTGATGATTTTTACATCTATATTCATAAGAGGGAGTTCTGTTCGTGGCAAGGCGGAAATGAGTCTGACTAGTATCCATGAGGATATGGGTTCGATCCCTGGCCTCACTCAGTGGGTCGGGGATCTAGCGTTGCCGTGAGCTGTGGTGTAGGTGGCAGACGCGGCTCAGATCTGGCATTGCTGTGGCTGTGGTGTAGGCTGGTGGCTGTAGCTCTAATTGGACCCCTAGCCTGGGAACCTCCATATTTCACGGTGTGGCCTGAAAAAGACAAAAAAAAAAAAAATCTGTATTTGTAAGAGATACTACATCTTTGTCTGGCTTTGGTACCAAATACCACCATGTTAATGTTTCCCTATAAGCACTATTTTCACTTCATCCCACAAATTTTTGTATATTGTGCCACCACTTTTATTCATCTCAAAGCATTTTCTAATTTCCCTTGTTATTTCTTCTTTGACCCATGGTTATATATGAGTAGGTTGTTTATTTATTTATTTAATTTATTTATTTTTGTCTTTTGTGTTTTTAGGGCCACACCCACGGCATATGGAGGTTCCCAGACTAGGGGTCGAAATGGAACTGCAGCCGCCGGCCTTCGCCACAGCCACAGCAACACGGGATCCGAGCTGCATCTGCGACCTACACCACAGCTCACAGCAATGCTGGATCCCCGACCCACTGAGTGAGGCGAGGGATCAAACCTGCGTCCTCATGGATACCAGTCAGATTCTTTCCTCTGTGCCACAAGGAGAACTCCCCCCAACCACCACCACCAAATTTTTTTTGTTGTTGTTTGTTTCTACTGGGACTCCATTGTGGTCAGAAAGCATACTTTGTAAGATTTTGATCCTTTAAATTTTACTGAGGCTTGTTTTATGGCCTAGCCTGTGGCCTAGCCTGTAAAATGTTCCATGGTCACTTGGGAAGAAGGTGCATTCTGCTATTGTTGGGTGTAGTGTTCTATAGATATCTGTAAGTTCTAGTTAGTTTGTAATGTTGTTCAAGCCTTATATTTCCTTAGAAAAATCTTTTCCCTATTCGTTTTATCCATTTGGGGGATATGTTATTAGGTACACACAGAGATTTTTTTTTTCTTTTTTTGCCACACCAGTGGCATATGAAAATTCTGGAACCAGAGATTGAACCCTGTGCCACAGCTGTGACCTGAGCCACAGCAGTGACAATGCTGGATCCTTATCCCATTGGGCCACCAGGGAACTCCATGACTCTTTGTTGTAGAGATCAAAAGTTGAAGGTATTGCATTAGAAGTATAGCTCAGGAAACATGGTTCTGCCAAGGTGACCAAATACACAGGTTTCAAATGGTCTAATTTGACTGAAGAAGAGAAAGAACTTGGAGGACCCAGGAGAATAAATGACCATATGTCCCTTATCCGAGGGGTCTGACATGAAACTTGCAGACCCAAACACGGCCTGGGAAATGGGGAGCAGTTGTTTGTGCCTGCCTGAGACTTTTAGCAAAATTAGCTAATCTAATTTACTTAACTAATACTGACAGGACTTGTTATGTGCTAGTACTGTTCTAAGCACTTTACAGATTTCAACATATTTCATCCACATAACAGCTCCCTTATGTAAGTACTCTTATTAGCATTTCTGAATTTTACAGGGAAAGAAGAAACCGAGGCACAAAGATGTCATATATTTTGTCTAAGACACAGAGTTTGCAAGGGGCACACTGAGATTTCAGCCTAAAGGGTCTGGTTCCAGAGTCTATGTTGTTTTTTTTTTTTTTTTAAATGCCAACCCACACGAATTAGGAGGTTCCAGCCAGCCCAATGTAAGCACTTAAAAAGTTCTGAACATGAAAAAGTTCATTTGTTATACACAGAGCATCTGCTTTGAAAGGCAAATAAGATTTAAACAATGTATTCGAGCCAAGAGAAATTTGGTGGGCCCAGCTGTCCTTGCCGCATGTCTCATGCCATGAATTTTGCAAGTCCGGTTCATCACATGATGTGATGGAGAAAGTAATGAAGATTATGAATTTCCTCCGTGCTCACGCCTTTAATCCTGAACAGTTTATGAGCTCTTTAGAATAGATTGATCCCAACTATGGAGATTTACTGAGCTGCCATCTCCAATCAAGGACTTTTTGGAATAAGAATCCCCAAATCCAATTTGTTAGACCTCCAGTGATTCGCAAGACTATATTTTCTTATGGCTGTGACAAGATATCTGAGCACGTTGAACTTGAAACTGCAGGGGGCAAACAAAAGCTCTGTTGATTTGTTCAAGGAAAGGCAGGCTCCAACTGGACATGTGGGCTGGGCAGATGGCGACTGGAAACCCCTCCTTTTCCATTGCTGAGCTGTCTTGAGTTCCATGCATTTATAGATTTTGCAGAATTCTGCACTATATTTGGTGGAAAAGAAGTCACAGTTGTGTGCAGATCCCCTCCCCTGAATGCAGGGGGAGAGATGCAGAGGAGAGTTTAGGTCATGGGATCCTGAGAGCCCAGGACTGGGAGAGGGAGTCTCTTAGCTTAGGCTCGGTATGCAGAGTCAGAGATCTGTAAGTCCCAAAGATCAAAGCAATAACAGCAGGGTCGGAGCCAACTTCCAGGCCTGGGCCATTCTTGGTAAGTATCAGGAATGATTGATTGTCCTGTATTTCGTGTTGCTTTGGTAGAGTGTAGAGGGCCTGGCCGAGTTTAAGACACAGTGATGGGATAGTCAGAAGAGGTTGATAGGTTTTGTTTTTCTCTAGTATAATAGTTTTATTGAGATATAATTCACATATCACACAATGCATCTTGTTCATAGGTCTGGGTGAGTGTAGACAGTCCAATAGCCCCCATCCCGTTGCACTACAGCAGGAACTCCTCCTCTGCTATCTTTATTTTTTCTCCTTAATCATTTTTTTTGCCTTTTTGTTGTTCTTATGGCCACACCCGCGGCATGTGGAGGTTCCCAGGCTAGGGGTCGAATCGCAGCTGTAGCTGCCGGCCTACACTACAGCCACAGCAACGCAGGATCCGAGCTGCGTCTGCAACCTACACCACAGCTCACGGCTATGCCGGATTCTTAACCCACGGAGTGAGGCCAGGGATCGAACCCGCAACCTTATGGTTACTAGTCAGGTTCATTACCACTGAACCATGATGGGAACTCCCCGCCTCTGCCGTCTTTAAAGAAACCCTAACCCCTACATCTTTCTCCAGCTACCATATCATATGTTTTCCTTCATAGCCAAACTTCTCCAAAGATTTGACTCTATTTCTTGAATCATGTAATTTCCTGATGATTCTTCAAAAGAGTGAAGCCATTTTTTTTTTGGCCACCACCACTCCCCTTAAACAGCTCAGGTTGAGCTCAATGACCTCCATGAACCCTAAATTCTGTGAACAGCCTTCCCTTACTTTCTTTGACCTCTTGACGGTATTCAAGTCTGTTGACCTTTACCTTCCCTTTTTTTTTTTTTTTTGGTCTTTTTAGAGCCACACATGCAGCATATGGAGGTTCCCAGGCTAGGGGTCCAATCCAAACTGTAGCCGCTGGTCTACACCACAGCCACAGCAACGTGGGATCCGAGCCGTGTCTGCGACCTACACCACAGCTCACAGCAACGCTGGATCCTTAATCCACTGAGCGAGGCCAAGGATCGAACCCGCATCCTCACGGTTCCTAGTCGGACTCGTGTCTGCTGAGCCATGACGGGAACTCCGACTTTTACCTTCTCGAAATCCTCTTGTCTTTGGGCTTTGGCGGCACATGATCCTAGTTTTCCTCCAGCCTCTCTACCTTCTCCTTTTCAGTTCCCTTCTCAGGGTCTTCTCATTTCCCACCTTGAAATGTAGATGTTTTCCAGGGATTAGTCTTGGGGCCTTTTCTTTTCTTGACTCTCTCCTTGGGTAATTTCTTTTATCCTCATGACTTTATTTTTTTATATTAATTTTTTATTTTTTGGTTTTTTAGGGCTGCATCTGCAGCATATCTAAGTTCCCAGGCAAGGGGTCCAATAGGAGCTGCAGCTGCCAGTCTACACCACAGCCACAGCAACGCGGGATCTGAGCTGCATATGCGACCTACACTACAGCTCACGGCAATGCTGGATCCCTGACCCACTGAGCAAGACCAGGGATCAAACCTGCATCCTCATGGATACTAGTCGGGTCCTTAACCCACTGAGCCACAGCGGGAACTCCTGCAGTTTTATTTCTTCATTTATGTGTGCGATTCTTTGATTATTGTCTCTTCCCCACTAGACCATAAGCTTCACTGAAGGCAAGGACCAAGTTTGTTTTCTTGCAACTGATCTCTAGCACCTAATCTGATACTTGGCTCACAGTAGGTACTCCGTTAATATTTGGAGATTAATGAGTCAGTGGTCCTGGTGTATAAAAAATACATACAACTAAGCCAGCTGGCACTTCTCTTTTTGTTATGGCTTCCAGGAAGGTAAGAATCGTATTTAAAGCCTAATCGCAGCAATTATATCAACCCACTAGATTCAGCATATTTGAATTCTCTCTTTTGATACTGAAGTTCTAATGTCCCAGTTTATTGACCCATAAAATCTGTTTTGAAGGAAGATGCTGGGCGTGCGTGCGCACGTGTACTCAGGCACACACCTACACGTGCACGTGCGTGTGAATACAAAACTAAGTCAGTCCTAAACGCAGTGTTGACAGATTGGTACAAAAGATGTCACCTTAATCCATGGCTACTGGTGATGGTGAAGCCAGTGTCTCACCGCGGTGTCATTAGCACCTTGATTTCATTTTTATGGCTAATTTCAATCCTTTTACGGTGCTGGCGATCCATCTGTGCAAGACTGCAAGGTCAGTGGGTAGAGACCTCCTTTCTCTAGATTCTGTACCGTTATCTACGGGCTGTTGATGAATGTCATTCAAATCACAGAACTTACTGTCTTCTTAAACCTATTTTTTTGTTTGTTTTAGGGCAGCACCCGCGGCGTACAGAAATTCCCAGGCTAGGGATTGAATAGGAGCTGGAGCTGCCGGCCTACACCACAGCCACAGCAACGCAAGATCCAAGCTGCATCCGCAACCTACACCACAGATCATGGCAACGCCAGATCCTTAACCCACTTATCGAGGCCAGGGATAGTACCTGCATCCTCTTGAATACTTGTTGGGTTCTTAACCCACTGAGCTACAATGGGAACTCTCTTTAATTAAACCTTTTTTAAATCTTATGAAACATAACACTTGTTCCAAAGAATCCCTAAAAGATAAAGATAAAGCAAAAGTCCATAGTTATAAAGCAAACACCCATGTGACCCCCACTGGGTTAAGAAATAGAGCATTGGTATGTGTTGTCTAGCCTGCATGTTGGATATTGACTTATGACACATTTGTTATTTACTACTTGACTTTTTGTGCATATATATGTAGTCTCCCCAGTTAGGCAGGACGTTCCTTCAGAACAGAAGCCATACTTTATATTTTTTATGCCTCTCCCAGCGCCTGGTGCAGTGCCCTGGTAGGTACATAATTCATTTTACGTGATTATACATCTTAGACTAACTCTCTGACTCTGGGAAGACCACTGAAGGCTAAATGTGGCAAACAGGAATCGCTGGAGGAAATACAAAATTGTACCATCTGTCTACATCTTCATGTACAAATCAAGGTATGTAGGCAGTTCCCTGGTGGCTCAATGGGTTAAGGATCCGGCATTGTCACTGCTGTGGCTCTGGTTACTGCTGTAGCATAGGTTCAGTCCCTGGCTCGGTAAGTTCCACATGCCTCAGGCGTGGCCAAAAAAACAAAATAAACAAACAACAAATCAAGGTATAAGGATAACTAGTATATCTGGTGTGGGTGGTGAGCCCAGCCTTCTCTCGAGTTCTGGCTCTTGTCCAAGGCAGAGAGACAGCCTGGAGTTCCCATGGCAGTGCAGCAGAAACGAATCCAATTAGTATCCGTGAGGTTGCAGGTTCGATCCCTGGCCTCGCTCAGTGGGTTAAGGATCCGGCGTTGCCGTGAGCTGTGGTGTGGGTTGCGGACGCAGCTTGGATCTTGCGTTGCTGTGGCTGTGGTGTAGGCCAGCGGCTACAGCTCCGATTCAACTCCTAGCCTGGGAACCTCCATATGCTGTAGGTACAGCCCTAAAAAAAGACCAAAAAAAAGGAAAAAAGAATCACTCCTTCAAAGCCTCTTTGTTTCCTATAGGATGAAACCTCAGCATCCTTAGCCGGGTGCACAGTCCGCTTAATGGGTGGGCCCTTTTAAAGCTGACTCTGTTCCCTCCATGCTACTCCAATCCCATGTTACTGTCACCGTCATTTCTTGTCTGAACTGCCACAACGGAGTTCTGATTCCTAAGTCCTAACGGCTTTAATTGCTCTCTGCTCCAATATACTCTCCAAGCTGGAACCAGAGTGACCTTTGAAAATTGCAAACATGTTCATATCGCTCCCGTGCTCAAAACGCTTCCATGGCACCTCACCATCTAAGGGACAGTTTCTCCAACAGGTTCAGGTGGCACAGCAGCCGGAAGTCACGGAGCTCTTTCCAGAATGCCAGGAAATAATTGATATTTTAAATCGCACCATATGAAACACAACACTTTTCAAAAGAACACTTCTGCTGGCAGAAAATACGTCTGCATTATGTGTGTGCAATATAAAATCATAGCCACAAGCACAGATGTCCAAGAAAGAAATGAACTGTTGAATTAAGCATGATCAGTCCCAGGACTGTCTGTTTAATAGTCCTTTGCTACATGTGCATCGGTTGCTTGCTAAGCAGGAGCATCTGTCAAAGATTGAGGAAAAAATTCATGGTTAAAAAAAGTTAAAATAGAGGCGTCTCTACCCATTAACTGGTTTTTCCCCTCCCACTGTGAGCATCCATCCCATTTGCACCGGGCACGGTTCCAGAATGACCAGGCGTCCCTGGAGTGCACAACACCAGAATCCCAGCCCTGGAGCAGAAAGGCTAAGCCCTTGGGCTTGACCAAGGTGACTCCCCCTGTCTTATCATCCAGCCCCATTTACAGCCACTGTCCTCTCGTCCCCCATTCCCTCTGGCCAAGACTTGGGATTTCCTCAATGTTTTGTGTGGTTTTTTTTCCTGTGATTTTACACATACTGTTCTTCTGCTCCTCTCATCCCTTGATGGCCAGATAAACTATTATTCTTTCCTCTCCAAGACTCAATCCAAACGGCTCTTCTTTGAGGTGACTTCTCTCACCTCCCAGGGTCTCTATCTTCCCAAGGTCTCACTCCTAACGGAGTATATCACTCATCACGTTACTGATTGTTTGTGGAGCTCTCTGGCAACTGGCCTGGGTGCTCCCTCAGGTCATGGAAGGGATTCTTATCACCTATTTCTCTTGGCATGCTCTGGTGCTGAGCCCAGTGGCTGGTGTGCAGTAGGGGCTCAGTGCATATTTGTGGAATGAAGAGTAAAATTTCAAGGAAGCCAAGAACTTCCAGCTCCCTACAGGGGTCCTCTCTCCACCTTTTTTTCTGTACTCTCATGCTGCCCATTGTAGAAATCCACCAGGATCTGCCACTTTTTTTTTTTTTTTTTTTTTGGCTGCACCCACAGCATGTGGAAGTTCCTGGGCAGGGATCAAACCTGCACCACAGCGGCGACCTGAGCCTCAGCAGTTACATTATTGCTACATCCGAGACTTCAGAATTTTCGCTCACTATTCTGGCAAAATTTACTCAGTCCTGTGTCGCATCCCACCATGATTAGATTGCAGATAAACCAGTGGTTCTCAAACTTCAGCATAAATAAGAATCACCCTTGGGAGTTTCCGTTGTGGTGCAGGGGAAACGAATCCGACTAGTATCCATGAGGATGCAGGATCAATCCCTGGCCTCGCTCAGTGGGTCGGGGATCTATGGTTGCCGTGAGCCGCCATGTAGGTTGCAGATGCTGCTCAGATCCTGTGTTGTTATGGCTGTGGTGGTAGTGTAGGCCGGCAACTGTAAACTGTAGCTCCTATTCAACCCCTAGCCTGGGAACCTCCATATACTGCAGGTATGTCCCCAAAGAAGCAAAAAAAAAAACAACACATCTCCTGGAGGACTTGTTCAAACAGGTTGCTGGGTCCCAGTCCTTGGGGTTCTGATGCAGTAAGTCTGTCCAACCAGGGCCGGAGAATTTGTATTTCTAACTTCCCAGATGATGCTGAGACTGCCAGACAAAGAGTACCTTTTGAGAACCACTGGGATAAACTAGTGTAAAACCAAGTAAAGAAGAATGAAGGAATCCTTCCTCTGTCTTGACTCAGCCCCTTTACTGAGGTTCTGATTCTATCAGCACTGGCTGGATTTGTTTTTTGGGGTTTTTTTTGTTGTCTTTTTTTTGGCCTTTTATCTAGAGCTGCACCCGTGGCATATGGAGGTTCCCAGGCTAGGGGTCTAACAGGAGCTGTAGCCGCCGACCTTCGCCACAGCCACAGCAACGCGGGATCCGAGCGCATCTGTGACCTACACCACAGCTCATGGCAACGCCGGATCCTTAACCCACTGAGCAAGGCCAGGGATCGAACCGGCAACCTCACGGTTCTTAGTCGGATTTGTTAACCACTGAGCCACAAAGGGAACTCTTTGTTTTGTTTTTTTAACTCACCCGACCCCAGCCAGCAGGGGGACTTTTCCCTTTTTTTTTGGCTGTGCGTGCGCGTGCAGAAATTCCTGGGCCAGGGACTGAACCAGTGCCGCAGCAGTACCCAGAGCCACAGCAGTGATAACACCAGATCCTTAGCCAGTTGAGCCACCAGGGAACTCCCACGGTGACATTTCTAAAGCTTGGCTTTAATCAGGTCCCCCTCCTGTCTAGCAGGGAGAGTCATTTCCCTTCTCCGGTTGGAAAACAACATTAGCAAGTTAATGACAGTCAGCCCCTGGCCCTGGGAAGACACTGCTCACTCTAGCTTCCTTAAGGACAGTGGAAACACTGAAAACACATTTACATGCTTCCGTTTATTCATTCATTCAGCTAACATTGCTTGAGCACCTGCCAGACACCGTGCTGGGCCCAAGGGACCCTACCAGGACACATGGAACATGAAGACATGTTCATGGCAGTGCCCAAAGCTTGACAATGCTTCATCAGGAAGGGTATCTCCTGGCCCCACTCATCAAGCAGGACAGACATTCAAGGAAGAAACTGAGCGCTCGTGAGCCCTCTTGCCTCCCCACCCCCACCCCGTGTCTGATCCGTGCCTGAGCAAGTGACCCAGGACCAACGACTGGGCCATTACAAACCCAGCGAATTTCCAGACCTCTTTGGGGTTTTTTTTCTGTTTTTTTGCTTTGTTTTGTTTTGTTTCCTTTTTTTGTTTTGTTTTGTTGCCCTTTTATGGCTGCGCCCATGGCTTATGGAGGTTCCCAGTCTAGGGGTCTAATCGGAGCTGTAGCCGCCGGCCTACGCCACAGCCACAGCAACGCGGGATCCGAGCCCCGTCTGCGACCTACACCACAGCTCACGGCAACGCCGGATCCTTAACCCACTGAGCAAGGCCAGGGATCCAACCCGCAACCTTATGGTTCCTAGTCGGATTCGTTTCCGCTGTGCCACGACGGGAACTCCTGTTTTGTTTTCTTTTTAATATCCCTGTCCCCCTCCAAAATTCTTGGTTGAAATAAGCATTATAATCCACAGCTCTCAGTTTTTGGCCCCATGCATTGAGTGAGGCAAGGTATGAAAAGCGCAGAACACAGTCAGCTAAAGCGTTTCTACACATACACACACCCACACTGACACACACATTGACACGCACATACTGACACACACAAACACAACACTGGCATGCATCCTTTTCATCCATACCGACACATGCCAAAAATATACAGATACACCTTGACATAGATACTCACTGAAACACACATACACACACTGGCTGATACACAAAACTAAACATAGGAGTAAACACATGCTAGTGTGCACACACAGTGACACACACGGCAACACACAGACACAGCTGCTGACACAGCCGATGCACACACTGACACATACAAATGCACACCTACTTACGCATCAACACCAGCACATGCCCCATGAAAACCAGGAAGCCCAAGTCTCAGGAGGGGCTTGCAGCCTCCGGTGACAGGTCTTGGAGGGGCCAAAGGATTGAGGGAGACTTGAGTTACACCCTTGGTTCCAGTCTGAGAGGTCCAGCCTTTTGGAGGTGGAGGCCTTCTAGAGGTTCTGAGGGTCCTTAGAAACAGGTGGTGGGGGCGGGGCATGGGAGAAGGGCACCAAGGATTCCAGGCTAGGGTACCCCCGGCGCTGGCCCCAAATGCAGGGAGCTTTGGTGGGCTGGGAGGGTTCAGGCGAGAGGGCCGTGCTCCCGGAGGAAGGCAGGATTCCGGACAAGCCCCGCACTCAGCCAGCCCGCTCGCCCACGCTTTCAGCTCTGGTTTCCAAATGCCACCACCCAAACCTCACGCTCGGGTCAGAGCTAGTGCCTGCGGGCCCTTCCCCTTTCTCCACACCCCAGCCCTTGCAGTGGAGACCTGTCACCCTTCCTGACACCCAGCATGGAATTCGCCATTCAGCTCTGCCTCCCCGCCCCCATCCAGTCCCGGCCCAGGCTTACAGCGGTTCCTCATACACAGCCCTGGTCCCCCACGTGGCTGCCACCCGACCCAGGGCCTGGCTCCTCCCCCCCAGGTCCTGCCCCAGCGCCCTGGCGGGCCTCGGAGACAACTGCAGCCCCTCTTCTCTGCCGCCACCATCTGCCCTGTGAGCCTGCGCTGTCTGTCTACGGAACTCCCCTGTACCGGTCCCTGTTTGGGCCAGGCTCTTCTCTTTCGGCCCCTGCTGGGACTCGAGCACAGCGGGCACCTCCAACACTTGGCTCTTTCGTCGCTACAGCCACCCTCTGATTGTGCCTGTTCTTTCTTCTGTACCCCCGCCCCTCTCATCCAAATCCTCAGCTCTCTTGTTCAGGAAATGCTTAATCAGGCGCTTGGTGAACGCCAGGCCCCAAACTAGACACTGGGGATGCATTCCGGGGAGTCCTCGTTTTCAAGGTTCGCACGCAAATAAAGAGCTCCCTGCGATAATGTGGGACGCGCTGTCGCGGCAGGTGGAGTCAAGTGCCAGGGAAGCGCTTCATATGGCCATCCCAGCTTCTCTGCCTTCCCTCCTCCCCGGCGCGCGCGCCTCTGGGTGGGGTCCCTTTCCCCTCTCTCCGTGGTTCCTATTTTTTTTTCTTCTTTCCTCCCTCCGATTCCCTCCCTTCTGCCGCTCCCGCCTTGGGCCATCTCCCACGCCGCATCCCCACCCACCTCCGGCCCGGCTTTCGCCCATGAATCTGTCTCACCCCGCCGTCCTGGGTTCCACTCGAGGGTCTGAGTACCTCTCCGAGACCAGGGCACGTGCCCTTTTAAGGAGTGGAGTGGAGTGTCCCGCCCGCTCGTGCCTTTGGCACCCCAACCTGCCAGACTTCGCCCGTCACAGGCAGCTTAGCAAGAGGCCACTCCTGGAGAGGGGTGGGGGGGGCACCAGGGCCAGAGAATTGGAGAGGTGACCAGGGCAAGGGAGAGGACCCGCGGTGGCGGTTGGCCGAGAGGAAAGGGAAAGCAGGCGGGGCAGCGCCTCTGCCTTCGGAGGTTCTTCCTCTGCGCCCCGAGGCCGCCTAGTGTCGGGCTAACCTAAGGTTAAGGGGAAATCAGGGGGCGGGACAGAGCCACCGGAGGCCCAATATCCCGCCCGGCAGAACTGGGAGCCTCCAGCCTCAAGCCCCTCCTCTGAGACTCCCTGGCGGTCCAGGCACTAGAAGGGGGTGAGGTCCGAGCCTCCGCACACACGTTGAGCGTCTAGGGCTCGGTGGGGAGAAGAGGAGTGGGGTCCGTCTGTATTAAGTACCCAGCGGTGATGAGCTCGGAAATGACAGCCCACAGCACCTGAGGCTTGGAAACCCCAGGGCAGAAGGGGGGGGGGTCTCGTCTCAGGACCGCTGGCCTCGGACTCCGCATGTCACAGCTCAGTTGTAGGGCCCGCAGTGCGGCTCCCCCCAGCCGCCCCCTTTCTAAGCTCCACTGTGGAACGGCAGGTGCCGCAGACCCCCCCCCCCCCCCGCTCCGCTTCCCTCTCCGGCTTCGGCCGCACTCCCGGGCCAGGGCGGGGGGAGGTGTGGTGGAGTGGTGAGACTCCAGCGGCGGGCGCGCCCCTCCTAGTACCCAGAGGTCTCAGTGGGGAGGAAGAGGGGGTACTGGGGGCGGGGAGAAGGGAGAGAAGGGCAGCAGGGCTCGGCCGCCGAGCTGTACGCGGCAGGGGGGAGGGGCGGGGGCTCCCTTCTAGCCTCCGGGGTCTGGGGACTCAGAGATGTAAGGCGAGAGCAGGGGGGTGTGACAATTCAGCAGAGGTCGGGACGTACCACGGAACCCAGTGGCGAGGGGGGGGCAGAGGACGTGGTCACCGAGGGGAGCCCTCGCCCCCCTTCCAAAGGCCTACAACTGAGGCTGCAGGCAGACCTGCAACTCGGCTAGCGGTAGAGGGAAGCGGCGCGTTAAATCCGCCCCCTCCCCACAGCCCACTTCCGAGGGGGTGGGCGATAGGGAGAGATTGGGTTGGAGCGGCAGCGAGGGAGCCCCTCCCTCGCACTTCCCCCCACAGGACTTGGTCGCGTCCGAAGTGTAACACTTTCTCTTTGTCGGAGGAGCTCTGCTGTTTCCTGTGCTGTAGCTCCCGTTGCGGCGGCGCCCGTGGCAGCCCTGGCGGACGCAGGAGCGATGGCAGCGACCGATATAGCTCGCCAGGTGGTGAGTGCGGGGCTTGGGTGCCAGCGACGGTGCCGGGGGCCTCGGAAGGGTCGAGGGGACCTGGCCGCCTCCGCCGCCGCGAGGAGGGCAGTGGGCAGCACCCAGGAGCCAAGGCGCGGCGGGACTTCTGCTCCCGGGGTCAGCGGCTCAGTCCCCCAGCCTCCCGTCCTCGAAAGAACGGTGGTGGCAGGCGGGTGACCTGGTCCAGGGTGCGGGCGGGCGGCTGAACTTGCATTGCCCAAGAGCTGCAGTCGGCGCCGCCGCCTCTCTTGGTGCAGCTGCGGCTGGGGCGTTGGGGCGTTGCCGAATGAATGGCCGCACGGGCAGCCGAACCCTCCCGGTCCCCCGCACCCTGGCCTCGCTCCCTAGAGCCGCAGGGTCGCGCCCCTGCCCCCTGCCGTCCGCGGGTACCCGGGTCTCCTTAGCAAGCGGGGCGCGGGGCTGGGGTGAGTCTGGGGGCCGAAGGCGGCGAGTGGTGAGGGGGGCGGGGAGGTGACTGGCTGGGGTAGGGTTTCTCCATATGCATTACATATGTGACTGTGTATGTGTGTGTGTATCACTGTGTGCGTATGAGTGCACGCGCGCGCACTCGTGCCTCCCCAGGCGGGCGGCGGTGCCCGGCTTGTCTGTGACCCTCGATGAGTCCGCCTGTTTCTCAGAATGTGCTCACCTCCCTGGTGTGTGTCGTCGGTGTGTCCGGAAGCTTCTCTCTCCGTCTGCTTGTGCTGTGTGCCTCTGGATCTCATTTGTGCCCCTGTGTGGGGTGATGTCCGCCGGCTTGTAGGTGGCTGGCCGCGGGTTTTGGCGTATTTCTGAGCACTTGACCTGGGTTTTGCGGGCCTTTGAGGGAATCTGTCTCCGGTGCGCGTTCAGTGTAACTGGGCTTGTGTGTCAAAACCTGTGGAGCTGGCTTCTTTGTATGGGGACTCAGGAAAATAAGACTGAGGCTTGCAAAAGCGGTGCCGTCTCTCTCTTTTTGTTGGCAGCCGACTCTGGGAGAAAAAAAAAATCTTCATTTAAAGAACTGAAGTTTTCCAGCCTGAGATGTGCAGAGAAATTATACTGAAGTGACCCGAGGCTCCATGTTTGTTTTTTTTAGACCAGAAGTTTCACTGTAAAGGGAATTATTCCATTTGAGGGAACAACCTAGCCTTTCTAGACATCCATGGGTATCTGGGATTTTTAGGAAGCCCACGATTACCAGCACCCTGAGGTGAGGAAGGAGAGTGAAGTAGAGGTAGATCAGATCCCATGACGCTAAATACTACTAGATGAAAATCTCTGAAACACACACACACACACACACACACACACACACACACACACAGTTTTTAAACCTTGTGGCGTACTTATTTAGGGAAAGATAGTCCGTGCAAAGCAATTCCAGTGCAGAAATATATATATATATGTATGTATGTATGTGTGTATATATATATATATATATATATATATATATATAGCCTCTAGGTATTTGGTATAATTGAAATTGATTTGTTTTCAAAATCTGAATCCAGAATCTGATAGTATTTTCTATACAGGATCTGGATACATTCATTCCACCCTCTTGTTCCTGTTTAAAAGGGCAGGGTGATTTCTTTGTGACCTTCCTCACTGCTTTGCAAGACCCCAGCATGGAGCTCTTTATGCAGCCCTTATGTGGAAGGACCAGGAGTAGATGGGCGACAGTGCTGTGTGATAGTGGAATTTGAGAGAATTCTCTTCTCCTCAAGATTGGCACTGTAATACGTATCACTTTAATGGTTTGAGGGTTCCTAGAGTGCCTTTCTGCTCCTCCGTTACTTGCATTTTGGAGATGGCATGCCTTAGGTAGAGGAATTAGTCTCCTGGATTACATTTGCTCCATCCTTAATGACCAAGAAGGATGCTAATGATTTTTCTTGTTAGCTAATTAATTTGTATTGACCTACCCATACTCTCTCACCAGCCTCCTTGCCTGGATTGGGATTGCAGGGCCCATGATGTTGCAAGGGGGAACATTCCAGAAGGTTTCACCTCAGGCAACCCAGAGATCCACTTTGTTCTGCAAATGGGGGTGTGTGTGGGGGGGTGGTTTAGGGCCACTAGTTTGCTTCGCTTGGTTCCAGTTTGCTCTAGCTGGCCTTGCCACACTGTATGATGAAGAACATAATTGTATGCCGGATTCCGAAGCTGAAAGAGCAGCCCAGCACTTGAGACCTTGTTATGGTGATAAATGGGTTTCTGGGAAAACTGACGTCACTCTCCATGCCCCCCTCCCTGAGCCAGTGAAGCTCTTGTTTACGTATCATTTGTCTCTCTGCTTGTCTTTGTGTCTGCAAGAAGTTGTAATTCACCAGGGGAGGATGGAATTGACTTGGGAGACCTTGGAAGTCTGGTTGCTGATTGTTCCAGGGTTTGGGAAGAGAAGACTGGAAACTAAGCTAAAGTGTGCCGAGCTTAGGAATCCTTTTTAATGAGATCTGAGACATGATGCCATGCAAGTAGTGCTCTGAAATGTGTGTGAAGGTTGGGGTATTCTTTCCAGAGGCAGCTGAAGGTCAATCTGGTTTGTAAGGTACCATCACTAGTGAAGAACATAAGCCCTCTTGGTCATTAAGGATGGAGCAAGTGTAATCCAGGAGACTAATTCCTCTACCTAAGGCATGCCATCTGCAAAATGCAGGTAACGAAGGAGCAGACAGGCACTCTGGGTAGGACTTATTTGGCATGCGTGCAACTTGGAAGTTCAGCTTTTGTGTATGTAATACAATCCCATCCCCTTTGAATGAACAGCACGAAGTTCTGTATGACAAAACTCTTTCTTTTCTCTTTCTTTCTTTCTTTCTTTTTAGGGCCGCACCCGTGGCATACGGAGGTTCCCAGGCTAGGGGTCCAATTGGAGCTGTAGCTACTGGCCTACGCCACAGCCACAGCAATACAGGATCCAAGGCACGTCTGCGACCTATACCACAGCTCACGGCAACACCCGATCCTTAACCCACTGAAGGAGGACAGGGCTCCAACCTGTGTCCTCATAGATACTAGTCAGATTCGTTGAGCCTTGACAGGAACTCCCAAAACTCTTTCTTCATTGTGTCTACAAGTGTTTATTTCATTGGCTGATAAGTGCCAGCCTCTATGGCTAGCCCTGGTCCATTATACCAGAAAAAGTACTAGACATAGTTTCTGGTGTTTAAGTTTATTATGGTCTGGTTGGAGAGTCAAATTGTGGATATGGTGAAATAATTAGAGAACCATAGAGGATTCTTGGGATGTTCCCATCCCCAGTTGCTGCCTGTGAGATGGATTGGGCTGCTGTTAACATATACTCTGAGAGATTCCGTGCCTTGTCCAAGGCATGGTACAGGCTCCAGAAGCTGCAGCGCCTGGCTCTTGCTTTGAGTTTGTTCTTTCAGTGTTGCAATCTTGGGGTTCAGACTAAGTGCTGGCCCCTAGAAAGAAGGGCTCATTGATTCTGATTTGAGCCTATCCCGCAACGTAGATTGTGATGCTTTCCTCCAGTGGCAGCCGGATAATCTCTAAAGAAAGAATTCCCAAGGTCGACGCTGCCCTAGCTGGGGTGTCCC
The DNA here is from genome assembly GCA_004024745.2 of Catagonus wagneri. Classification (NCBI taxonomy): domain Eukaryota; kingdom Metazoa; phylum Chordata; class Mammalia; order Artiodactyla; family Tayassuidae; genus Catagonus; species Catagonus wagneri. The sequence goes on along the minus strand of PVHT020000015.1, from coordinate 26,719,674 downwards.
AGGGCGACTGCCTACAGCTGGCTGTACTCTGGTCCTGGTGTCAAATGGCACTTGCCCTTGATTCCTGTTGAAGTGCCCTGTCTCAGCCATCTCCACTCCCTTGCACTAAAAGCTGTATCATACCCCCAGCAGGGAGAGGAAAACCCCATATTCACCCATACCTCTACTGGGAATACTGAAGAAAATTTGCATGGCCTCAAATATTAAAAATTCTTGAATCTAAGATGAGGGTACATGCATGGCCATTGTATTATTTTGCAACTCCTCTGTGTGTTTGAGGCTTTTGAAAATAAAAAATGGGGAGAGTTCCCATTGTGGGTCAGTGGTAACAAACCTGACTAGTATCCATGAGGATGCAGGTTTAATCCCTGGCCCAGCTCAGTGGTTTAAAGATCCAGCGTGGTGTAGGTCGCAGATGCAGCTCGGATCCCAGGTTGCTGTGGCTGTGGTGTAGGCTGGCAGCTGCAGCTCCAATTGGACCCCTAGATTGGGAACCTCCGTATGCCACAGGGGCAAAAAATTGGGGGTGAAATGACAATGCCCGTCCTCCCCCCCCCCAATGCACACGGCCCCTGCTTTCAGGGAGTTTACAATCTAGTAGTGGAGGCAGACACAAATAACTGTATAATTATCCTTGGGATAAGCGCCCCACCAGAGAGCTGCTGCCTGCTAGGAGAATTCATTATAAAGGGACCTAATCCAGCAGTGGGTTGGGGCAGTGTGTGACAGGAAGGCTTCCCAGGGCTTCAGCTAGGAAAAGGGTAGGTGTGAGATCTCACTTCTGCTCCCGGGCTGGGAATATTTCCTTTGTTAATTCACGCAGCTTTTATTTTCATTCATTCCCTTCAACATGTGTTTATTGGGCACCGACTCTGCCAGGCCCCTTGCCAGGCGCAGGGGCCAGAGTGGTGGCCAAAGCATACTCAATTCAGCCCTCTCAGAGCTTCCAGATAAGAGGCCAGAATAAGCCCCGCTTCCTCTGCATAACCAAAATCCTGGAAACGTGCATCTTCGCCCTGCTCTTATTACCAAACTGCATCACAGCCGAGCGATTTTGATCTGCAGTCATGTGCACAGCAGTTACTTTGTAGAGTCTCTGCTGTGAATTTTCTATTAATTGCTGGCTTTGTTACCCAGCACGGCCCCTCCCTTTGTGTGCTCTAGCAGCAAACCAGTTGCTTTAGCCCAAGCAAAGCTAATTAGGAAGCTAAGTCCCCTGGAAAAAGGTATTCCAGCACTAAATAGGACTGATTTCTGGACTTGCTTTCTGGATTATCAGAGCCCTGGTTTCGTATTAACACGAACAACTGAGGCGCACTTTCAGCTGCACGTACGTTAAAATCACAGTCGAGAAAGAAAAGGAAAGAAAGCAAAAGCGTACCATGGATAAGTGGATAAGTGTAACATGTCTCTTTCAACGATCGCAAAACGTTTCCATCTGTATGATTTTATTTTCCCCCAAGAGCTTCCTGGACAAGTGCTCTTCATTTTATGGGTTCAAAGAAACCAGGTGATTCCGTCCGAAGTATTATTGCTGGTCAGTGGATGAAGCAAGGACACACCTACCAGATGACACAGATCCATTTTTTAAAAAAAGACTCTGGCCTTCTCATCACCTTTTCAAGAAATAAAAATCCTACAATGTCCCCTCTTCTCCTCCTTTTCACGTCCCCCCCATCCCTGCCGGTACACTCACGGAGGTTGAGAAGCGTAGACTTAGGTGCTTTGAAGACTCTGATGTTAAAAAGATTATCAGCTGAAATCTCAGATAGCACAGTCACGGCTATGTGTGGGCTTTCTTTCTTTCTCCCCCCCCCCCCCCGTATTGCTTTAAATAAAAATCTCGGAGCCACCAGTCATGTAATGATGGATTATTTTAAGTAACAACTGAAGTGTGGGGGGGTGTGCGCGGAATAAATTAGAAACACAGACCCTTCCTCCTGGGTTTGGCAGGAGGAGGCTTCTGCTGCGGGGATTTGAAACCGTGGGTTTCTCTGCTGCCTGCACAGAGGAAGGAGGCCACATGCTCGGGAGGGGGAGAAATAATGTTACCGCCTTCTGCAGTGTCTTCCCATTAGAGGCAGCCATCTGCTGAATTATGCAGCGCGCTCTCCACTGGCCCTGGAGTGGGGTCATCCTTTGCAGTCACGTAAAGGTGGCTGGGAGAAGCTTTGCAGGCCTCCTAGAGGACAGGACGCAGGGCTCGGGTTTCTCCTGCCAGGGCCCTCTCTGACCCCTAACGATGGCCCTGGGGTAACAGGGGCAGAGCCCTGCTTTCTCGGCCCTGATGAGGTGTGAGGTAGCACTGGGTTTTCTTTCACAGCAGAGGGCCCCAGCCCTGAGCCCTGGCGCGGAGGCAGGAACTGGGTTTTTTTTTTCAGATCCCCTTTAAATGAGACCAGATGGAGGCAGAGGCAAATTCAGGCTCCCCAGAGGACAGTTGGGCATTCATCCAGAGGCCTGTGAGTAAACCTTTTTTCTCTTTTTAGCAGATTGGAGATAACAATGGCCAGAACACCTCGGAAACTCTGTTTAAATTGCCTGACTCGAAGGGAGCCTTGTCTGGATTTTGTGGGAAGGTTGACCCACCCCGAGCAGGGGTCACCCCTGGCCCGAGGTAGAGATATTTTACCCAGAATCTGGCTGGTTGGGTTTGTAGCCCTGGGGCTCGTGAGCAGAGGCCAGGGTGAGGCTCGGCCCGAGTCAGGACCGAGGGAAATGAGAGCTAGAAGTTGGGGACAGGATGCAGAAGAGGGGCCTCCATCGCCTCAGTGGCCTGCTATGGGGCAGGGCCACCTTGGTGAGGCCACGGGCTCCTGCGTCGTGTTCCATGACGCTTTGCTGCCCGCCTCCCCGGACTAGCATCAGCCACACGCCCAACGTCCGGAATTCTAGCAGCAGAAAGATGCGGGTCAGCTTTTCCGTTTGAGAGGGGCAGTCGGCTCGACAGGGCACTGGATCCCAGCACCTCTCTCTGCCACTAAATCACCCTGTGACTCGGGACAAGTCACTTCCTCCCTCTGAGTCTCTGTTTCCCCTTTTGTAAACTGAGCGGGTTGGATTAAGTGATCTTTTAAGGGCGTTTCCAGCTCTATCATTGGACAGTTCTTGTGTTTCCTTATCCTGTAGCCTAATTTCTTTTAGGTCCTTGCCTGCTTCTGCTTCTGAATGAAGTGGCAGCATTTAACTCCACCCCTTCCCTGCTTTGACTCCCGGAGCTGGGTGGGGAGAGGGTTGTAGAGAAGGCAAGCTTGTGCTTTTAGTTCAGCAGGGTCTCTGGAACTGGAATAGAAAGAATCAACCCTTCAGATATTGTCTGTCCATCCATGTAGGTGTATACAGCTATTGCCTTCCTGTAAAGGTACATGACAGCTGAATTTCTGTCTACTGAATCCGCTTTTAAGTGCACTAGGAGAGCTGGCTACTTAATAGAACCCTGCTGTGAATCCCTTTAATAAAATGAAAAGCCACTCTGGAAGTGATCAGGTGTATTTAAATCCAGAGTTCCGTCTCTTGGATTTGCCAAAAATGGGCCTTCTCCGTGGATGATGAGAATGGTTTCCTTTGTGGTTTCCCAGGACCCCCAAAGCTGCTCCCTCACTGAAAGGCACTGGGGCCTCCAAGGGGGGTTGCTCCCTTTTGCAGGCTTTATTTCTCCTTGGAAAGGCCCTCAGATTTCTTTCTCCCAGTTCAGGGCATTGCTACTACTGTCAGTTTCCTCTTAACCTGGCTTAATCGGCTCAAGGGAAATCCTGACATTTGATGTGTTAGGCATATTGGAACTTTTTTTTTAAACCTCTGGGAATTTATCAGTGCTTTTGTGGTTCTTATGGGTGATAGTACAGGGTAATAAGTGGCAGTCACTCCCTTGGCAACACTGGAGGCAGCAGATAGGGCTATGCACCTGACTGCTTCTTCAAGACTTTTTGCTGCATGTTTTAGGAGATGCGATTTGACTTTGACTTCTGGTTCATATGAATGTTTATAATAAGAAGGTATACTGTAGGGATAAGGAACCCGGCTAGCATACATGAGGATGGGGGTTTGATCCCTGGCCTCGCTGTTAATTATCTGGCGTTGCCGTGAGCTCTGGTGTAGGTCCCAGACCGTGGCCTGGAAACGGCATTGCTGTGTCTGTGGCGAAGGCCGGCAGCTGCAGCTCCGATTAGACCCCTAGCCTGGGAACCTCTATATGTCACACGTGCGGGCCTAAAAGTCCAAAAAAAAAAAAAAGGTATGCTGTATAATAGTGATATATATATATATATGTTATAATGTAGAGACCAATAAGGTTTTATTGTATTATTGGTAAAAATAAATGCTTTCGATACAATAAAACTGCCTGAAAGCTGAACACTTCACCAAATTTTCTGATTAGGAACTTTTTGTTGCAACTGAAGTTTTTGCTAAAATAGCTGAGGCTGCTTTCCTGCCTAGGAAAGTATATTCATAGACTCTTCTTCTTTAAAAAATAGCATTTTAATTCTGGTTATAAAAGTAAAATATGCCTACTGTAGAAAATTCGGAAAACAGAGAAAACTGGCAACTTCTACAGCCCTTCCAACCCCAGTGGTAACCATTGTCACCATTTTGGCATATATTCTTTCAAGCTTTAAAAAATGCATGTATACTCTTTTTCCCCATGGTTGAGATGATCCTGTATATACAGGGTTTTGTTTTGTTGTCTTTTTATGTCACATGTGCTGCATGCATATGGAGGTTCCCAGGCTAGGGTCAAATCAGAGCTGCAGCTGCTGGCCTACACCACAGCCACAGCCACTGCCAGATCCGAGCCGCGCCTGCAACCTACACTGCAGCTGACATCAATGCCACATCCCTAACCCACTGAGTGAGGCCACGGATCAACCCTGCATCCTCGTGGATACTAGTCGGGTCCTTAACCCACTGAGCCACAATGGGAAGTCCATGTTTTTTTCTGCCTAACAATATTCGGTGATCATTTTCCTATGCCATTAAATAGTCTGAGACTATTTTTATCAGCCGTTTAATATTCCTTTGTACACCATTGAACTGTTGGGCGTCCTGAACACCTGTAGGGTCTCTCAGCGATATTCAGAGCGGGGGACGGCGATAGAGAAAAGGAAGGAGTGAGGGATCAGGTCCACCAGTCGGTGACACATGTGGCTCCGAAGGAGAATCCTATTTCAGTGTTTCTGGTCTTTCCTAGATCTTCTGGCAGAGACCAGAGGAGAAATTTTAGGGCAAGCCCGCTCATCGGCCATGAGTTCCAGCCTTTTTGCCCTGGCCTTGTCTTTCAGAATGACAGCTACGAACTAGCTTGGCCACCCCGGTTTTAAACTTTAAACGGAGGCAGGAAATTCTCCATCGACACAGATGAACCCTCAGTTCTCAGAGGCTTCCGATACCGCAAGGGTTAGAAGAGGGGTGGGGGAGGGGACCGGGGGCGCCCACTTGGGTGCTTATGAGCCTCTTTATTTTCAGAATAACAGCAAGGGGGGAACGACGCACAGCTGGAACCACCTTCACTCGCTCTTCATAACACGAACCTTCGAATATGCAATTAAAACCTGAAATTGGTCTGTGCTCAGGGGAGGAGGCGGAAGAGAAAAAGAGCCATGTTTCGGCCTGTGATGTGCATGAAATGTGGTGTAACGTATTTCAAAACCGCAGGTGACTGCAGATGAGGAGAAAACAGGAAATGTAATGGGGGGGTGCAGGGGGCTCTCCCACTTCTCCGGAGAGCGCTTTCATTTGCGCCTTTCCTTCAGCTAGCTGCGCTCGGACTGGGCATTCTAATTACCCTGCGCAAAGCTGAGTGAGGACTCTTCGTGTATTAAAAATGTCTTTAAATGGCCCAGGTAATGTGGGACTACGTTGATGCTGTGAAAGAATCCATCGATGCAGAAGCTTACCGACTGGTCCCCAATAAGCCCCTGGTTCCAGGCCCCTCCCCTGAGGTAGCCTCAGTTCCAGGGTTGGTGGTTGTCTTGTCAGTCCCTTTTCTCTGCACTCAGTGCACATTTGCATGCAAATACACACCGCGGGGCTTTTTTGCAGAGATGGGCTCTCGTACTGTGCTTATTGTTCTACAGCTTCTTTTTTTTCTGTGTTATAATCTGTCTTGGAGATATTCCCGTCAGTGTCTATAGACCTCTGCATTCTGGCTGCAGAATATTCCAGAATATGCGTGTACCATAATTTTGTCAAATATTTTCCCATTATTGGACGTCTAGGTTTTTTTCTAGTTGTTCAGTATTATAAATAAGGCTGTAATGAATTTCCTTGTACCATACGTGGATCTTTGTACAGGCATGTGAGTTGCTGTAAATTCCGAGGGGGAGGTTGCAGGGTCACGGGAGATGGGCCTTTGAACATTTTGGTGGCGGTGGCCTTTCTAGCAACTCAGTTCAAAGCCTCCTATATGGCACCACCTGCTACTCTGGATGATAATTTGAAGTTTCAGTGTCAGACGTGCTGGGCCAAGTTGCTAGTTCCATCTCCTCTTATGCACTTTGTGATGGTCCAGGCAATGTTCAATTAACTACAGTCAGGACCCCAGCTCATCAGGCAACCTGGAGTTCCCATTGTGGCTCAGCCGTAACGAACCCCACTGGTGTCCATGAGGATGCGGGTTCGATCCCTGGCCTCACTCAGTGGGTTAAGGATCCAGCGTTGCCTCGAGCTATGGTGTAGATCACAGATACATCTCGGATCTGGTGGGTGTTGCTGTGGCTGTGGTGTAGGCTGGCAGCTTTGGCTCTGGTTGGACCCCTAGCCTGGGAATTATCACGTGCCCTGGGTGTGGCCCTAAAAACAAAACAAGCAAACCAAAACAATCAGGCAGGCTTAAGAAGAAAGAGGAAAGAGATAAGCTATCGGAGGTTTAGAGAGGGAGGGCGGAAGAAACTTCCAGGGGCTGTCCTGGGGTCAGTGTCCATTCAGGCCAATGTCCTGTCCTTTTCACCTCTACGTATTTACCTCTGAACAATGAGTACTGATATTCGTAACGGTGACCTTGACATCTTCTAAGATTCATCAAAGCAGGAGTGAATGGTGCTTGCTAGACAGGATTTCCTAAAGCAGGAACTGCATATACAAATTCAATTTTGAAACTTTCTCAGCTACAAGAATTGAGACATAAAATTTGCTGCTTACATCTTGGTTAGCAAGAAAAACACATTACCTGGATCCCATGTCTCTTAGCCCCCAAATCTTCCAGTTAATTTGGGTGTATTGGATACTGGGTGAAAAGGTACAGAAGAATAAAGAATTCTAACACTTATCAGCGGCCTTCTCCAAATCCAGTTCAATGTTTTCCTGTCTGTAATTCTTCCTGACTTCAACCTCTGGTGATTGCAAATTCTTGGGTCATCTCACTTTTCTGATCATTTCCCCTAACTCCTTGGAAGAATTCTCTTCATCTTCCTATTCCTTACTTGTGGGCATTTCTTATATTTATTTTATTTTGTCTTTTTAGGGCCGTACCTACGGCATATGGAAATTCCCAGGTTAGGGGTCAAATCGGAGCTGCAGCTGCAGGCCTACACCACAGCTACAGCAACTCGGGATCCGAGCTGCGTCTGTGACCTACACCACAGCTCACAGCAACACTGGATCCTTAACTCATTGAGCGAGGCCAGAGATTGAACCTGTGTCCTCATGGATACTAGTCGGGTTCATTACTGCTGAGCCACGACAGGAATTCCAATTTCTTATATTTAGTGTTTAGTTCTTTTCCCCTTGTACTGTCTCTTGAAGAACACAACCAGTTTCATACCTCTCACTCCTAAATTTATATCTCAGTCCTGAAATTTCCCAGAGCCTGCGATCCTGTATTGCTAATTACTAACTGGCTTTCTTCTGGATATTTTTGCATAAAATCAAAACTATCTCATCTTCCTTGACATGTAAAATATGTTCACAAATGCAAAAGAGAAAGACAAGCACCCATTTGTTTTAAAAAAACGAGCAAAGGCATGAATAGGCAACATTCACACATACAGACAATACACATGCGTAGATGAACAATAAAAAATATTCACTCTCGAGTTCCTGTTATGGCTCAGTGGAAACGAATCTGTCTAGTATCCATGAGGACATAGGTTTGATCCCTGGCCTCGCTCATTGGGTTAAGGACCCAGCGTTGCCGTGAGCTGTGTTGTAGGTGGCAGATGCGACTTGGATCTGGCGTTGCTGTGGCTGTGATGTAGGCTGGCAGCTGTAGCTCTGATTCGACCCCTAGCCTAGGAACTACCATATGCCGTGGGTATGGCCCTAAAAAGACGAAAAAAGAAATGTTCACTCTCATTAATAAAATGAAAACTAAGTGACACGATACCGTTTGTCAGTGATTCCATTCACAGTGGTTAAAAAGCCTTGGAAACTTGAAAACCCACACTAGTCTGTGCATAAACAATCTCGCATACTGGTGTTGGAAATAGACATTTGTACTGTTCTCTGTTGAATGATTTCTCAGTGTGTACTCAAGTCTTTTCCAATGTGTGTGCCCTTGGACCCAGCAGGTTTAATTTCTAGGAATTTAGCTTAAGGAAATAATCAGAGACTATGAAAACCTGTAAGAACAAGAATTACTACTTACAGTGTTGAAAACTTGGAAACACACTGAACGTCTAGCAGTGGAAGACTGGTTGAGAAAATACAGTGGAATGCTGTGTGGTCAAAAAAGTAATGTTTTAGAAGTCTACTTAATTATTCAAGAAAACATCCACATTATATTGTGTCAGATTATCAAGCCACGTGATGAAAAGGGATTTGCAAGATTATTCCTATTTTGTAAAAAAAAAAAAAATGTGTACCAGAGTTCCCTGGTGGCCTAGTGGGTTGAGGGCCTGGCGCTGTCACTGCTGTGGCTCCGGGGACCACTGTGGCTCGGGTTCGATCCCTGGCCTGGGAACTTACACATGCTGCAAGCATGACCCTCCTCCCCAAGAAAGTGTACAGACTGTAGGGAAATGCATATAAATATTAACGGTGATTATTTCTGGAGAATGATAGCATGGGTGATTTTAATTTTCTTTTTTTATAATTTTCCATATGTTTTAAAACTTCTGCAATGAACATTGGTTACTCTTATAAAAACCTGATCATTGTAGTTTTAAAATAATAGCTATTTAACACCAGAATCCTCGGTTTTTGCACTAAAGCGCCCTTTCCTGGCTCCCTTCTTTCTGTGCTTGGGGCCATCAGTCCAAGCTCCCAGTTTGGGGGCCTTGCAGCCTTACAGCTTTGATTGCTCCCCGACTCCCTCTGCCAGGTCACCCCTTGTTTCGGACAGCTCTCAAATTTGTTCCTCCCGCCTGAGTCCCGAGTCAGATCAGTTCACTTCAACCAGCATTTATTGTCACCGTGCCTGGCTGTCACTCTGCCAGTTCAGCGTTATTAGAGTCATCTCCTAATATGTCTTTCTGCCCCTGCACCCTCTCTCCTCCCATCAATCAAGCACCCTGAAGCTGGAATGATCTTTTGAAAACACTGCCTGTATCATGGCCCTCCCTGCTCAAAACACTGAAAATGCCTCTTTCAAAGCCCATTGCTCGGGGAGTAAAGGCCATACTCTTTTTTCTACTATTTAGGGCTCTTGCAGCACTGGGCTTGATGGGAGATAACTGTGGGCGTGTGGGAGGTGCTTGGTGAGGATTTAACAATAAAATAGATCTTTAAGAATAAGAGGTGAAGGTCTCGGAGTTCCCACTGTGGTTCAGTAGGTTAAGACCCCAGCTAGTATCCATGAGGATGTGGGCTCGATCCCTGGCCTCGCTCCGTGAGTTAAGGATCCAGCATTGCTGCAAGCGGCAGTGCAGGTCACAGACACGGCTCAGATTCGGCATTGCTGTGGCTGTGATGTAAGCCAGCGGCTGCAGCTCCCATTCGACCCCTGGCCTGGGAACTTCCATATGCTGTAGGTGCGGCTCTAAAAAGAAAAAGGAAAAAACCCTCAAAAAACAGTGGAAGTCTCCTCACTGCCTTCCACTGTCTTCAGTTTGAAAATTCCATTTCTTCACTTTTTGGCGCTTGGACCGGAGGCCTAGGAGCACTTGAGGTTTCACGGTGCTGAATTGGGAGACAGGAGGAGGCAGCGGGGGGTGATGAAATATGGCTCAGGAAACCTCCACTCCGAGTCCCAGTCTGCAATGCCAGCTGAGGAGGAGGCTCCATGGAAAAAGCATATTGGCTCTTAGGTCTGTGTCTCCCCTGCAGTCTTGAGGAGCAAGAATGAACAGTGTGGAACTTCCACCCTCCTTTGATTGATTGCTTTGATAAAAGAATGAGAAAGGGGTGAGGGATAGCCAAAAAGGGGGGAAGGCAGAGCAAGGCCCGAGTGACGCGGGCCACTCATGAACCCCAGCTGCCTTCGGGTACCCCTCTGGGGCCCTGAACATACCAACCAAGCCTGAAGGATGGCATATGGTTCGTCTGTCGCGAATACTCCACTGGGAGTGTGTGGAGTGAGATGTGTGAGGGTGGCGATCTTGCCAGGTGGCAGTCACGGGCACTAGTCCTGTCTCTTCACTCTTTGAGGCTCTGATGACACCAAGGGGAGTTTGTTCGCAAGCTGGGTGGAGGGCTAGCTGGGGACCAGTTCTGACAATGCCAGCTGTGGAGGGACTCCCCCGCCATTGCAGCCCATCCCTCTCAGTGGGAAAATGTACCCTTATGGATCTAGTCTAAAAGCAGGGCCCAGCCAGGAGTTCCCACTGTGGCTCAGGGGGTAATGAACTCATAGTATCCATGAGGATGTGAGTTCGATCCCTGGCCTCGCACAGTGGGTTAAAGGATCCAGCATTGCCTCATGCTGCAGTGTTGGTCGCAGATGTGGCTCAGATCTGGCGTTGCTGTGGCTGTGGCGTAGGCTGGCAACTGCAGCTCGGATTGGACCCCTAGCCTGGGAACTTCCATATGCCACGGTGCAGCCCTAAAAAACAAAAAAAAAAAGAAAAAAAGAAAAAGAAAAGATGCCGGTCCTGGCCAGCCTAAGAGCTGCCTGCTAGCACAGCTTGGGATGCTGGTGCAGGCCTCCTGGCACCATCCGTGCCCTTCTTGGATTGCTCTTGGCACCTTCCTGGTTGCGGAAATCTCAGTGTAGCCCCACCCAATAGAAACTCTCAGTCCCCGCATAGCCCACCCCTCCTGTCCAGCTCAGCTGTCTCCAGCTTCCCCTCTCCTCCCTGCACCTCTCCCTCGTGGCCGTGGGCAGTCAGCGCGCTTCTTGAGTACATGCAGGCCCCTCTGGTCCTCCTCCTTGGCTCCGTGGAAGCCTCCCTCAGTCTGACGTTCTCCCTGTTTTGTAAAAACATTAACATTAACAATAAGAAGTTTTGGGGGCACAGAGTTCCCCCCAAATGGCTCAGATGAAACGAATCCGAGTAGTATCCATGAGGATGCAGGTTCGATCCCTGGCCTCGCTCAGCAGTTTAAGGATCCAGCGTTGCCGTGAGCTGTGG
>PVHT020000015.1:26655167-26708130 GCA_004024745.2 Catagonus wagneri | reverse complement strand
TTTATTACGGTCTATTTACAGTGTTCTGTCAATTTCTGCTGTACAGCAAAGTAACCCAGTTACACACGCACACACACACACACACACACATATATATATATATATATATATATATATATATATATATACACATTCTTTATTTCACATTATCCCCCATCATGCTCCATCACAGGTGATCAGATACAGTTCCTGTGCTATACAGCAGGACCTCATTGCGTATCCACTCCAAATGCGATAGTTTGCATCTACTAACCCCAGACTCCTGGTCCCATCCCACTCCCTCCCCCTCGGCAACCACAGGTCCGTTCGCACAGTCCATGAGTTTGTTTCTTTTCTATAGATAGGTTCATTTGTGCTGTATATTAGATTCCACATATAAGTGATATCATGTGGTATTTGTCACTGCTGCTGCAGTGACAATGCCAGATCTTTAATCCACTATCCCACAAGGAAACTCCCAATACAATTTTGCTTAATTAAAAAAAAAAAGAGGAGTTCCCGTCGTGGCTCAGTGGTTAACGAATCCGACTAGGAACCGTGAGGTTGCGGGTTCGATCCCTGGCCTTGCTCAGTGGGTTAAGGATCCGGCGTTGCCGTGAGCTGTGGTGTAGGTCGCAGACGCGGCTCGGATCCCGCGTTGCTGTGGCTGTGGCGAAGGCTGGCGGCTACAGCTCCTGTTAGACCCTTAGCCTGGGAACCTCCACATGCCGCGGGTGCGGCCCTAGAAAAGGCAAAAAGACCAAAAAAAAAAAAAAAAGGGGGATGATTTGGAACCTGCAGCAAAGCAAAGGCCCTCTGCTTTCGAGGGCTGTGAGTGGCTTGCCTGACCCCGATGGAGAACCAGAGGCAGCACGAGGGCAGCTCTCTCTACCGGAGGGAGCGCAAGTGTTCCATGGCATCGCCTGCTCTTCGGGGGTTTGATGGGAAGGATAAGCTCACAGTCGCTGGAGCGCTCATCACACACTAGGCCCCACGCTTAGTGCCTGAAGAGCTTTGTCCGATCTGATCGTCACGCCCGTCCTAGGAGGTAGTGACTACTAGCTCCTGATTTTACGGGTAGAGAAACTTTGGGAGGTTGAATCATTTGTCTGAGGGCAGGAGGTGGAGGATGTGGGAGTCTAGCTCAGACCTGCCTGATTCCAAAGCCTATTCTAACATCTGTGCTGTGCCAACTTTGTTAGATCCCCAGGATGCCCCAGTGAGAGGAGTACTTGCTTTGTGAAGTCCCTTTGTCCTATTTGCTGAACAGTTTTGCGTGTTCCAGGCATTGTGCTAAGCTCGTGACAGGTGTCAGCATCCTCGAGGCTCCCGATATTACCTCTCCCTGTAAGGTAATATTATCTCAGATGACAGACGTGGAAGGAAACGGGGCCTCTGCGAGGTTACCTCGCTTGCAAGTGATTGAGCGTGAACCCGAGTCTGGGAACCTCCAGCCCCCGCCACTGATAAGCCCCCGCTGGTGTGAGCTGTGTCTGAACTCTGTTGCCATTTATTATGGAGCCTCGAGGATGTCTGTACCCAAGAATCCATGATTTCTAAGCTGATAGGTCATTTTGCTTTGATTTAGGGACTAGCTGAGGGGAGAGATGGGCCCGGGTGGGCATTACGTACGGCCCAGCACGGATAGCATTTGGATGGGGACGCGAGCCCCGCGTTGCTTTTAAGCACGTTCTCTTTCTCCTCTCCCTCTCCTTCCAAATCAGGGTGAAGGTTGCCGAACTGTCCCCCTGGCTGGACATGTGGGGTTTGACAGCTTGCCCGACCAGCTGGTGAATAAGTCAGTCAGCCAGGGCTTCTGCTTCAACATCCTGTGCGTGGGTGAGTATTTCCCTAGCAGGAAATTCTATTACAGAATATGGATCCTTAATGGCTGGATGTGGCTTTGCAGGTAATTAGGTTCAATAGCGTGTCATTCGCATCTCTTTGCAAGAATGTTTTCCCCCTCCCCTCTTCTTCTTTTGTCCCTCTGCTTGTCTCTGTAAGTAGCTGGCGGTGATTACATTTTCCCTGTCCAGACCTGAACGCGGGGCCATACCTTGGGGAAAACCCAGCAGTGTGACACCCAGTGGGGCTATTGTGCGGGAGCTGGCCGGCTCGGCTACTCCTGTTGGCTTGGCTCTGACTGCGAAAACCAGGAGCCAGCGCAGAATTGGGAGGGAGGTAATGGCCATGGAAAGGTGCCTGCCTGCCTGCTGTGGGTCCTAGGTTGGGTCTGTATTTCCTCCGCAGCCCTGCTGAGCTTGGTACAGTTTGAGTTCAAGTAGGGACCACAGAGCTGTGTGCAAAATTCTTTTATGCCCTGTAAGTCTATCTGTGCCTGGACCTTTAGTCTAAAGTGTGGGAACCATGTCTTAGTCGCCTCTGCTGTGCTAATCACAGCACAAAGAGAGTTCTGTAAAGTAGGTGAAATGAATGAATGAATTATCCCCACGGGAACCACTCGCTGTACTTCTCAAACACTTGCTCATGTCAGCGGCTTGGGTTTTTTGTGGGACTCTGGGACGTGAACAGAGAGAGTGGCCTCCATATTCTCATGGAACAGATGGAGACCAAGAAACTTGGGAGGGCAAGGGACTTACCTGAGGCAACACAGAGCAAGTGGCAGAGCCATAACAAGGACCCAGCGCTGCCTGACTCTTTGTCCCTCCTCCTGCTTCTGTAACCGCTGCCAGTGACATCTCTTGAGGACGTCAGAGGAAACTGTCAAGCACTAACCAGACAAATCTGAGGAACAGCAGTTCCTTCACATTCTTTAAGAATCTCTCCCTAGGACGTTCTCAGGTGGTGCACCGAGTTAAGGATCCGGCATTGCCGAAGCTGTGGTCCAGGCCACAGCTGTTTTTGCGGGTTCTATCCCTGGCCCCGGAACTTCCATATGCCACGGGTGCAGCCAAAAAAAAAAAAAAGAATCTGTCCGTAAACCTTAAAGGATCCCAAATTTGCAAACATGATCACAGTGTATAATTTTCACTATACAGTACGTGCAGTACAGTAAGGCGTACCTGCATGTTTTTCGGTGACCTACCTCCAAACCTTAATGACTGTGTAAGCACCATAATAATTGCAGTTGTCATGCCGGTTGGAACACTCAAACCCTTTTGCTAATTGCCTTTCCTTTTATTTTTGTGTAGAGCGTACAGGGAATTCGTTCACGTTGAGGGTTTGAGCTGCTACTGAATTGGATATTCTGCTCTCTAATAGAGTCTAAACTTCTGTTTTCCGACTGGGGTCACTCCTTTTCTGGACTCTTGTCTTTTTCTTCTCCATCCCCAGCACTCCTCACCTCATTCTCTGTAGGAGAATAACTGCACACTCAAGGCTAAGTAGAGGAATCAAAGCCACTTGTAAATCTGGGTGGCAGGTGGTCAGCTAGGCTCACTCACTAGCGAAAGGACTCACTCCCATACACCAGCTCTGGAACCTATGTCATAAAAATATGTACCTCACAAATTTACATATCATGGGCCTGAGAGTTCAGATCGAGGCTGTTAACTCTTCAAATGCCAAAAGTCTACTCATGGTTATGATGAGGTGCCGGTAGGAGAGGGGTACAAAATAAACAGCACTCAGTTCCCATTGTGGCGCAGCAGAAACGAATCTGACTAGTATCCCTGAGGACATGGGTTCGGTCCCTGGCCTTATTCGGTGGGTTAAGCATCTGGCGTTGTCCTGAGCTGTGGTGTAGGTCCCAGACATGGCTCGGATTCCCCAAAATAAGTAGCAGTCATGGTATACGTGCTGCCGAAGCGAGCACAAGCAGCAGTCATGGTGATCAAGATCAAAGGCCATCACATCTAATACTGGCACTGCCCAATACTTCCCATCTTTGGCCGAGGGCCAACTTATTTCACATAATATTCGATTACAGAAAAACTTCCGAATCGACATATCAGAGGCCCTTGGCATTCCCCCCAGAGCACTGGACGGCCTGCTGCACGGAAGTTGAGGGGGTAAGAAGTGAAGTGACAGGCCCACCCTCATCAGCCTTTCAAACCAAGAGCAATCGGGTGGGCTAGGAAAGCTGCAGAGGGGAGGCCATGTAGGTCAGAACGGCTCTCTGAGGGCGGAGATGTAGGGCAATTGGCCTTGTGGACCACAGGCTCCCCCAGGGCCCGGAGGAAGAGGTAGCCAAGCTCCAGGCAAAGTGAGTGGGAGAAATAGTAAAACCCCTATCCACCCACATCGTACGGTTACCGCTGCTCCACTCTACACTGCCCGGGGCAGGCCCTCCCAGAGGCGTGGGGCGGACAGGAGACCCTCACCGCTAAGGAGTCACCCTGTCTCCTTACTTACCAAGTTTCAAGAAGTGGCTGTCCACTCTTAGCCCTGCAGGTGTATCCCTTGAATGCATCCACCGGGACTGGGTTAATTTCATTCCTCATCCCCGATCCAAAAAAGCCTGACATGGGAGTCCCCATTGTGGCTCAGTGGGTTATGAACCCAACTAGTATCCATGAGGAAGCGGGTTTGATGCCTGGCTTCGCTCAGTGGGTTAAGGATCTGGCGTGGCTGTGGCTGTGGCATAGGCTGGCGGCTACTGCTCCGATTGGATCCCTAGTTTGGGAACCTCCATATGCCATGGGTGCAGCCAAAAAAAAAAAAAAACCATCCAAAACAAACAAAAAACCAAAAAAGCCTGAAACACATGCATCCTCGTCCCTGGCTGGGCTCACAAGCCTGTCATTGCTCTGAGAACCCACAATTTGGGCCAAAGTCGTAAGTGGCTTACAGTGCAATCTCACCCCAGCCTGGGGCCTGGGTACTGCCACCGACTTGGCGAAGGGTCCACAGCTTGCCTGATGAAGGTGACCCTGGGTCTCTCAAAACCTTCAGTGACCGTTCTTTCAGGTCCACTGCCTGCGCATAATGGTCAGGTTTGCTCCCTTAATGACAGTTACAAAGTGATCCTGTTTAAGCATAGAATGTTTCCCCAAAGGATTTTCTTTTCCTTTCTTATAGGGCATTTTAAGTGTAAAACTTTGGTCACCCCAGCTTCTGTTGTTAACAGAGACCTAGGATATTTTTATCGCAGGATTGTTTATCTTGGTGCCGGGCTGCTGATCAGAGGCCCCAGCCCAGCAGAGTGAGTAGCCTACATGCCAGTGTGCACATGCGCATGTTAGGATTGACAGAGAGAATTTATATGAGTCCAGAGCGCAATTTATACATAAGGGCGCTGATTAATGACACCCACGATCATTATTTTTAGAGGGCTAGGCACATGGGCGTGAACATTACGGCTCCTCTCCAACAGGTTCTCTGCAGTTGACAATAATTACCCGAGTGGGGCAAGGTTCCTGTCTCCCTCTAAAAAAATCTGCTAGTCCCTTAGCTTTGGAAATCACCAGGAGCCCATGATTCTAGATCTAGTACAGGCGGCCTCGGAGGAACCCGTAGAGTCAGCAGTAGAAATGTTCTATTGGGAAAGAGCCCCAAAGAGACTCAGGCCTCCGAATGTGCCAGCAACAGAGAATGCCTGTGATCGGCACAAAGGGTCATAATGATAATATTTACTTTAAAGCTGCTCGGGATTCCGGGCTCAACAGGGCTCTGTTGAACTTGGGAAGGAAAAAAAAATACATACAAGAGAAGCAGGATTGAGGCTGAGCACAGGAGGAGGGGAAGGGCAGCTAGCATTCTCTCAAGGTCAATGGGCAATTGTTTCATTCCTCCCTCTCTGGAAGAGGCCACCGGCCACCTGTCTAAGGCAGGCTGGCAGCGGTGGTGCGCTGGTCAGCATCTACCAACCTACCCTCAGGAGAAAAGTGGCCGTGGTTTATAGTATTTGCCAGTTTCCGTGGTGTCGTTATCCCTTCCATGGCTGGTTTTAAGCTATCGACATGACATCACTGCACGTGGGCTTGGGAAGAGCCGCGGGAAGCTGGGCGAGCCGGCTCCAGCACACCACCGTTCGCCAGGACCTCAGCAAGATCAGGAAGGAGTAGAGGGCAAGGTCACAGAGCCAGGCAGTCCCCAGCCATGCGCTCTCTAGCCAGCAGGAGTTCCTGGAGAGTTTCCTTTTGGACACCTCTCTGTTGAACTCAAAAACGTTCCTTTTGGTTTGTTCCAACACTTGGAGCAGGAAGAGACTAGCCCCATGGGACTGGACTCCAAGTTCCATGCAAACAGGGATTGTGGGTGTCCTGTTCATGACTGCCTTCTCGGCCTCGAAATCTGTGCCTGGCTCCTATCAGAGGCTCGGTAAATATTTGTGGAATGACTGAATGAACCAATATATCTCACCTTTGGAACACACTAGAGCATGCATGGGCTCCAATGTCAAACTTCTGGGACTCAAATGCTGGCAATGCCACATACTACTTTTGTGACCCTGGGCCAGGTACTTTGGTCACATTTTATAGATGAGGAAGGTAATGTGCAGAGAAGTTGAAGAGCAGAGGCAAATTCACGCAGCAAGAAAGTGGCTTGGTGAACTCACCTATAAATTAAGGACAAATAGTAGTCTTACCTTAATACACAGGCTTATCGTGAGGAATAAATAAGGAAATATATGTAAAGTATTTACAGTGGTGCCTGGCACAGAGTAAGTGCTCCAGAAGCAATAGCTATTATTGTTATCGCTCCAACCTGCTCATTTTATGGAAAAAGAGCCTGGGTCCAGCGAGGGCGAAGGGCTCGTCTTAGGTCACACAGTCATTTAATGATAACTCTTCTGGGACTCTGCATTTCATCACTTGCAAAGACTTAATCACAAGGTACCAGAGGATGCAGATGTTAACAGCACGTAAGGAAAAGGGCTAAGCTTTCCTTTATCACAGTGGCTTTGAACTTGGGGTAGGAGGTCAACATCAGACTATCCCAAGGAGCATAGTTCGAAAATGCATATTTCATACTATAAATTGAAAGTCTTTTTATTTTTTTATTTTGCTTTATTTTATTTTGCTTTTTAGGGCCGCACCCGGGGCATATGGAGGTTTCCAGGTTAGGGGTCGAATCGGAGCAACCTGCTCGCCTACAGCACAGTCACAGCAACTTGAGATCTGAGCCACATCTGCGACCTACACCACAGCTCACGGCAACGCCAGATCCTTAACCCACTAAGTGAGGCCAGGGATTGAACCGGCAACCTCATGGCTCTTAGTCGGATTCGTTTCTGCTGCTGCGCCATGATAGGAACCCTGAAATTCTTTTTAAAAAACCTGGTGATGGCAGGGTCCCATCTACAGTAAGCCAAATGAGAGGAAATCCTCTTGGCTGGTTGAGATGACTTTAAAAGGGTTAAAAAACCCTGCTGTCCACTCTGAGGAGGGAGTGGGAGAGAGAAATTGACCTCTTGGGACTCCTCAGGTTTCCTGCTGGAATCTCATTGCCAAGTCCCCACCTTCTGGCAGGGGTGTGGAATCTGCTGACCCGATCTGAGTTAGGCCTCGAGTGGCTCCCCTCCCCGCTCAATACTGGACCCGGGGCAGCGTGGGAGGGGACATCATTGCAGGCTCAGGCTGGCTCTGTGCCAGCCATCGCCATGGAGACAGAGACAGAGACAGAGACCCAGACCCCCGCTCCGCCCCAGGCTCTACATGGGTGGAAAACTGAAACAGGAGCACTCGATAGCAATGAGGCACCAAGCTCACTTGATTTTCTGCCCTCTTCTCATGTTGCATTTTTCACCATTCCCTAGATACCCGCCCCCCTGGGTCTTTTCTTCCAGACACTCATCATTGAGCATCTAATTTCCACAGCCCTTTTGTGCTGGCAGGCATCCTGGTGGTCATTTTCCTTTTGCCCTGCCCAGCCCAGCCCAGCCCTGCCCAGCCTCCCTTTCTCCAGCTGCGCAAACAGCTGTGCGGTACCTGCTCCTGAAGCCCCTCTGGGCCTCATGCTCTGGGAGGCGGACCAGAGGTTGCCTAGCCCCTGCCTTCCGAGAATTCTTAGGATCAGGGAGTCAGGGAACCAGCTCTGGGTGCTGGGGGGTTGGGGCCCCCAAGTCTCTAGGAGCTGCGGGGCGTTCAGCAAAGACCTCACCCAACAGAAGGTTAAACGGTGGCTTGAACCTCAGCTCCCAGAGGGAGGGTGAGTTAGGGGGAGGGAGCCACCCTGTGTGCCCGCTTCAGAGGGACACCCGCACCTTGCAGGGGGAGGGGGAGGCGGTCTGCCACCTCCCATGGCAAAGGCCCCCACCTCACTGGAGTTTTCTAGGGCCCCAAATACTTCCTGTTCCTTTAGGGAGGGGGGAAAGGGGCCTCTTCTGGGAGAGTCTGTGCTGCTAATAGGTATAGCAGACCCTGGCTGGAAACATGATCTGCATGAGGAACCATTTCCCTGCACCCTGGCAATCAACCCTGTTAGTCAGACCTGGCTATGAACTTGGGCTTGGGGGGCCGGGTAGCCAGGCTGAGTTGAATGTCCTCCTTGTTCCCTTTCACTCACCAGTCTCTCCACACCCAGAAAGCTCTCAGCAGAGACAGATTTTTAAAAGCATGTCCTGTATTCATAGCTCATTATTCGGGATATAAGAGGTTTGCAAGATGCAAAGCCAGACACGCCCAGAGGGTGGAGGGGAGACGGGCCATTTCCACATGTGGTCCACGCAGCTCTAACTCTAGCCCAGGACTGCCCTGCAGATTCATGCTGGCCAGGATTTGCCCGGACCGGGCAGACCTGTCAATTCTCAGTATCTTGGGGGGGCGGGGAGCAGGGAAGAGGAGGAGAAGGGCGAGGAGAGCAAAACAGCAGGTTAGCCCAGGTCTTCAAAGTGCAGTCCTTGGCTCCTGGCGGTGGCTTGACATCCTTTGCTGGCTTGATGTCCCTTGCATTTCTCAGGAACAGCCTCTAAAAACCTTCACCACTCCCCACAGCCCTTCCTCCACTGTCTCCAGGGTGTGAGAGTCAAGACTTTTGAAATTCCAGTGGTTTAATTTATTAGTATGCTGCAGCCTGTTAGCTAAACAAACACATGACTGGCTTGCATGACATTTAGAGGGAAGAATAACTTGTGGCCTGCTGAATTCCCTCTTCATTAGCTAAAAGTGGTCTCTCCGCTGGGACACACATTCAGGCATCTGCAGAGCGCTGCCTGGGCCTGGCAGGGAGACAGGTGCGGACAGAAAGGAGAGGATATTTATTTGATGAGAGACGGCTGTCTCTTTCTTTTAAACTTGAAACTAGCCTTTAAATTATTATTATGAAAGTTATACATGCTCCTTGTAGAAAACTTGGAAAATAAAAGCATAAAGAAAGGACTAGGAACCATGAGGATGCGGGTTCGATCCCTGGCCTCGCTCAGTGGGTTAAGGATCCGGTGTTGCCGTGAGCTGTGGTGTAGGTTGCACTCGCGGCTTGGATCCCGCATTGCTGTGGCGGTGGCGTAGGCTGGCAGCTAAAGCTCCGATTGGACCCCTAGCCTGGGAACCTCCATATGCCGCGACTGCAGTCCTAAAAAGCAAAGCAAAAAAAAAAAGCATAAGAAAGAAATGAAAACCACACATAACCCCCCACCCAGACATGACCGTTGGTAAGAGCATATGGTGTGTCCTTCCAGTCGTTTCTAGGCATAACTCTGCCTCACCATTACTGCCTTTAACACAGTTTCTTTTTCAGACTATAGAAACAGTACAGGGAGTTCCCTGGAGGCCTAGAGGTTAAGGACCTGGCATTGTCACTGCTGTGGCAGGGTCTTGATCCCTGGCCCAGGAAATTCTACATGCCGCAGGTACTGCCAAAAACTAAAAGTAAAAATAGTACATACTCAATTTTTTTTTGAAAATCCTTTGTAAGCTTTATTTATTTTTCATAATTGGCCAACCCATTTTATTTATTTGTTTATTTTCTTCTTTTTAGGGCCGCACTTGTGGCATATGGAAGTTCCCAGGCTAGGGGTTGAATCCCTGGATCCTTTAACCCACTGAGCAAGGCCAGGGATCGAACCTGCATCCTCATGGATACTAGTTGGGTTCTTAACCTGCTGAGCCACACCAGAAACTCCCTCGATTTTTAAATAACACAGAAATATGAAGGCTAAAAGGATAATTACCCCAATTCCACTCTCCTGAGATAACTGCCGCTAACGTGGTGGTGCAGGTCCTTATGCTCTTTTTCACATAACCGAGATCACACAGTCTAGATGGTTCTATGTGCCTTTCACTCAGTGCCTTACCGTGTACCTTCTCCCATGTCAAGAATGTGCATCCAAAATGCGATGTGTAATGGCTTCGTGGTTATTGTGTGAATGGATCATAATTTATCTTTCTGTTTTTCAGGAGAGACAGGTTTGGGCAAGTCCACCCTCATGGACACCCTGTTCAACACCAAGTTCGAGGGGGAGCCAGCCACCCATACACAGCCGGGTGTCCAGCTCCGGTCCAATACCTACGACCTTCAAGAGAGCAACGTGGGCCTAAAGCTCACAATTGTTAGCACAGTGGGCTTCGGGGACCAGATCAACAAGGAGGACAGGTGAGGAAGGCGGTGGGGTGGGGAGGCTGGTGGGCGGCCTTGGGAGGGGCTCACCACGGGGGTCCTGCTGGGCCTCTTGTCAGAGCCGTCAGCGGGCAGCTCGCCGGCGTCGCCTCCACCCAGGGTTCCTGTCTGTTTCAATCGTCCTACTCCACACACTTTCCATTCCATTCAGCAGCCATTTATCGAGCGCCTATGTTGTGCCAGGATCTGCCACGCTCTGACGGTCTCAGGAGCCATGACTTTGTCTCTGCCCTTGAGGCGGTCACGGGGAAGCCCAGCTTTAAGCAAGTTCCTTTGAGTGTGACGTGCTCTGTAAAGGACAGGGCACACAGAAGTAAAGGACAGGTTACAATGAGAACACGAAGGAGAGAACAGTCAGCTCCAGGCCGGGAGATCAGGGAGGCCTGCACGGAGGAGGTGCCCTCTGCGCTGGCCCTTGAAGGGTGAACAGTTTTGCCGGACAAAGGAAGGTTGGGAAGGGCAATCCAGGCAGGGGCAGCTGCTTGTACGAAGGGAGAGAGATGTGGAAGACTGTGACCTGGTCTAGGGGACGGCGGTTGCTCTCTTGCTAGACTAGGGCCAGAGTTTCTGCGGAGTTGGTGTAGCTTCTTTCAGGGCCCTCCCTTGCACACGCCCCTTCCCAGGCCCTGGACCTAATTTCTAGTCATTACCTCGTTTGACTAATGCATGTCTTACGTGTGTCTGCGGCTGCAACACATAAGACACACATTAGGCCCTTCAAATTTTATAAGCTTTGGGTCCTGCCACACCGGCTCTGCCCCCGGGCTGGCACTTGGCGTGAGCTGGGGGAAACGTGAGGGGACAGGAGCCTGAAGAGGTAAACGGGGCTCAGATCTCGGAGGGGTTTATAGAATGTGTGGATATGGAGCCGTTGAAAGACTGTACGAAGTCAAAAGATGAAGTCGGATTGGCCTTTGAACAGGGGCTTAGGGACAGAATGGAGGTGGATTGAAGAGCGAGAAGGCCCGTTAGGAGGCTGTTGGACCAAGTCAGTGGAGGCCAGCGGGAAACAGGTGCTGAGACGGGAAGAGAAGACAGATTTGGTAACTCTTGAGTAGGTAGGCACAACAGGACTTGGTAGAGACTCAATGTGGGGCTTTGAAGGCAAAAGAAAAATTTAGAGTGAGGCCTAGATTTCTGGCTTTGGACAGTGGACAGATGGTGGTGGCATTCAGGAAAAGGTTCTGTAAAACAGAAAAAGAGAACTTTTTTTTTTGTTGGTTTTTTTTTTTTGCTTTTTAACGCCTCACCTGCAGCATATGGAGGTTCCCAGGCTAGGAGTCGAATCGGAGCTACAGCTGCCAGCCTACACCACAGCCACAGCAACACCAGATTCAAGCCGCATCTGCAACCTACACCACAGCTCATGGCAACACCGGATTCTTAACCCACTGAACGAGGCCAGGGATCGAACCCACATCCTCATGGTTATTAGTCAGGTTCGTTACTGCTAAGCCATGACGGGAACTCTAAGAACCATGTTTTAAAAGAATCAGCTGTTTCGGATATGTTGAGTTTGAGCTTCCCGGGGACCGTCCAGAGATGGGATGACAGGTGAGTGGCTGACCAGCACGGTTGGAGGTCAGGAGAGGGTCTGCGCTGGAAACGGAGGCTTTGGGTTATCAAGGTATAGGTGATATGTTCCAGCCACACAAACACACAAGATCATCCAGGGATCAGAGTTGAGCGAGATGAACACTGGGCTAAAGACTAAAACCTGCGGCTGTTTGGTTGGGAGATGGAGGAAAAGACATTCTGGAAAGAGACGAGCTGAAATAAGCAGAGAGGTAGGAGCAGAGACTGTGGGCGCTTGAGAATGAATGGTGTGCAAGTGAGGGCTGGGGTGAGGCTCCGAGAACGTGATGAGGGCTGGTTTGCGGGGTGGGGGTCAGGCACCATCTGCATTTAACTAAAAGTCACACGGTTATCACGCGTGCTCGTTGCAAAAAAGGCCATTCATCATCTTGAGCAAAGTGTCCGCTCATCCTTTGAGGATCCCCTTGCTGCTTAGATGAACCGCATCTCAAATTCTTCTATTTCTCCCTTAGAGTAACAGCCATACTCGTTTTCTTACAATGAATAAATATATGTAGCTCCTTAATAATTGAACTGAATTCTGTTTTCCATTTGAAATTCTAGACAAAGGACACCTCTGCTTTTTTATAGGCTTGCTTGTTGTGCTAATCTTGTTTGGTGGAGAATAAATTAGACCCTGGGGAAAGGAGGTATTTGGGTCACAATATGAGTGATTGATCTCAGCTGCAGATGGCAAGGCCTCTCCTCAATTAAAATTTCTCGCAGCTCTCAGTAACAGTGCCTTGATGACGGTTTGGGAGCGCCGAGCTGATACAGCCCCTTCGAGGCTAAGCTACTTCTGTTATTTATCTATTGTCCGCTCCTGAGGCATCTGGAAGTTCCCGGGCCAGGGATCAAACCCGCGTCACAGCAACAACCTGAGCAACAGCAGTGACAATGCCAGATCCTTAACCCGCCAAGCCACCAGGGAACTCTACTTCCCTTATATTTTTAATATCGTTATTTACTCATACGTAATCAAATATTACAAACTTGAATAAGTAGAAATGAGAAGCCTCCAGGAATTGGGCTGGGGAGCAGGAGTGAAGTAAGCTCCAAGAATTCTTCATCAAAAGGGGTGTCTTCTGTGTTCTGACACGGCCGTGCAGGCGTAGATGGGTCAGTGCAGCTGCACTGAAATAGTGTGTCAGAAGGCCTCGCCTTACCCAGGGTGTAGGGACAAACTGAGAAGGACAGTGACTAAAGCCACATCCTGGGGAAAGCCACCATCTGAAGGATGCTGGAACAAAAAGAACTTGAGTAAGAGAGACAGAGGCTAGAAAGAGGTGTGCTTAGGAACTTGGGTTTTGGTCTCAGACAGACCTGGGTTCAAATTCTATCTTGCCACTTTTTAGTTCAGGGATCTCGGACAAGTGTTCTGTCTCCGTCTCAGCCTATCCATAACCAAGGTTGTGGCTGGACCAGCCCTTGTGGTTCTTACTGTGATTGCAAGATGCCCTCAGTAATAACCATCAGGAAACTTTGGGGGAGAGGTTATTACTCGCAGGTCCTGGAAAGGGCAAGGCACATCTGGGCTACACAGAAAAGCTGAGGGTAGAGAAAGAGAGAGCACACGGGCTTGGGGTTCTGCTTTCGTTGGGATTGAGGGCGGGTGGCCTATGGTTTTGTGGGCTTGTTCTTTATTGGTGAATTTAAAACATGAGAGAGAATTTAAAACGTGGAGAGAGAGGAGTTCCCTAGTGACTCAGCTGGTTAAGGATCTGGCATTGTCACTGCTGCTGTGGCACAAGTTCAGTCCCTGGCTTGGGAACTTCTGCATGCCGCGTACTCGGCTAAAAAAAAAAAAAAAAAAAAAAAAAAAGAACACGTGGGGAGAGAAAAAAATAAGCGGTCTAAATGATCCCTTATGGAAATCCACTAAGATCTTTAAAACAAAGGAGCATGGGGTTGGGAGTTAGCTCCTTATCTTTCTGTGGCTGGCAATGTGTTTATTTGAGATAGTGGCCCTTGAAGTGGATGGTTTTTGAAATTGGTGCCTCCGATATCAAAGTTTAAATCAGGCACTTGCCTCACAAAGATGCAAGTTACAACTGTCAGAGCTACAACTAGGCACTTAAATTCTCTGCTTCCGTTTTCTGTGAACGCCGGGGATGATGACACCCGTATCTACCTAGAGGTCTGTGATGAGGTGCACTCGATGTGTATGGCATAGGAAAGGCTAAACAAAAGCACGGAGTAACTAATGAACAGAAAACGTTGTTATGATCATGGCTTTCATTGGTAGAAGAATTGAAGGAGGAGTTCCAGTCACGGCTCAGTGGTTAACGAATCCGACCAGGAACCATGAGGTTGCGGGTTCAATCCCTGGCTTCGCTCAGTGGGTTAAGGATCCGGCGTTGCCGTGAGCTGTGCTGTAGGTCGCAGACATGGCTCGGATCCCGCGTTGCTGTGGTGTAGGCTGGCGGCCACGGCTCCGATTAGACCCCTAGCCTGGGAACCTCCATATGCCGCGGGTGCGGCCCTAAAAAAGCCAAAAAAAAAGGAAAAGAAAAAGCAAAAAAAAAAGAAAATATGCTGTGAAAATAGGTCATCCAATAGGAAAAAATAAGATGAGGCCCTCCTACACAAACACCATTCACAAAAATAGATTCCATTTGGATTAAAAACAAATTCTAAAAATATGAGAAAATAGAGGGGAATATTTTTATGACTTTGCGGGTAGAGAAGGCTTTTTTAATCGTGACACAACATCCAAAGTCATAGAAGAAAACACAGATTTAAATCCATTAAAATTTCAAAAAAATCCCCTTTGTCTTGTGGATGAGACACGTTGCTGCCATATCCATAAGCAAAGGATGTTGAGGCCATCAAGCCATTAGCCACTGAAGCCACGCTCAGTGGCGTGCCCTGAGGGGATGCAGGCTGGAGAAAAGCAGGATGCTGTCCCTAGACAGTCAAGGTGCCTATCAAAGAACTGATTTCAATGAGCCCAGACTCTTGCCTCTTCCCATACTCAGAAAAATGCTAAATTCGTTAACTTGAGATGCCTGGTTTTCTCTAATTAACAGCCCTCTTTTGATGTTCCGACTATCTGGTTTTTTTTTTTTTTTTTGCAAAACTGCTATATTTTGCAAAAAAATACATTTGCAAAAAATATTTTGTCCACCAGATAAAACATTGTTGTCAACTTTACAGTTGTGCATTTTTTTTTTCAGTCGACTGTCTATTGAAAGATACCATAAACAAAAGTAAAAGCAGAGTACAGATGGGGAGAAAATATTTGCAACCTGTATAGCAGACAAAGGATTTTTCTAAAAAGAGCTTCTACAATGCAATGAGAAATAAACAGGTGCTGAACCTAAGGGGAAATGTAAATGGTTCATCATCATAGGAAATGGTGGTCATTCAAGTTCATCAGTGATTAAGGAAATGCAAAATGAAGCAATGAAGTATTTTTTAAATCAGATTAGCTAAAATAAAAGATAAAAATGTACTATCCGAGAGTTCCCGTCATGGCTCAGTGATAATGAACCCGACTAGTATCCATGAGGACACGGGTTCGATCCCTGGCTTCGATCGGTAGGTTAAGGATCCAGCGCTGCCACGAGCTGTAGTATAGGTTGCAGACGAGACTCGGATCCAGCCTTGCTGTGGCTGTGGTGTAGGCCGGCAGCTGCAGCTCTGATTCGACTCCTAGCCTGGGAAGTTCCATAGGCCCTGGGTATACAGTCCAGAGAAACAATTGCACATGTTCATTAAAAGCGTACAGAAAGAGAGTCCGCTGCAGCACTGGTTATGGAATAAAAACATTTTTTAAACAGTCTAAATTTCCACAAACACGGCAACTCAATGAGTGAGCTACATGGTACAACCCTACCGTGGAACTGTATTTGGCAGTGGAAGAGTGGCTTAGGTCTATACACACTCACCTAAATGTGTTAAGTGAAAAAAAGAAGTGGAAGAATGATTCACAGATCATGATGCCATTTTGTATAAATCTTCCGCCTCCCCCCCCCAAATCAAACTTCTCTCTCATTTTACAGAGGCCTAGAAAAAAGTTTGCAAGGAAAATCAACAAACTGAAAATAGTAGTTACCTCTGAGAAAAGGAGATTAAGTATGCGTATTGCTTATATAATTAAAAACAAATTTTAAAAGGGTTCCTGTTGTGGCTCAGAGGTTAATGAACCCAACTAGCATCCGGGAGGACGCACAGGAGCCTACACGGGTGCAGGCTGCTGGGGAGTGGGATCCTCAGGGGAGAGTTAGGTTTCCAGTAGGGTGAAGATGCAGGTGATATAGGCCATCCCTTCTCAAACTTGCATGTCGCATACAAGCCACCAAGGCTCGTGATAAAATGTAGAGTCTGATCCTGTAGGTCTGGGTGGGAGGCTGGAGATCTGCCTCTCTAGCAAGCCTTCAAGTGATGCTAGTGCTGCCGGTTCAAGGACCACACTGTGAGTGGCAGAGATCCCTTATCAAGGATCGGGGTTTCAGAGGGCGCAGTCGACATGTTTTTGAGGGAGAGCTCTAAGAGGACGAGTCCACGAGGACAGAGCCTGGTAGCGGCGAGGCCGGAGGGAAGAGGTAACTGGAAGGATGGAGTGATCAGCTGTAGTCACTCTGGGCGCTGTTCCAGTAGACATGACCTTATGATATGTTGGCTTTGTTGCCTGAGATGGTGCCGTCCGAGTACAGTGCCTGTGACTGGGCCTTACGGGTTTCCAGCTGGGGAGCTTGTGACAGCTGTGCTTGCGCCCAGGACTGGCACGTGGGGGGAGCGGCCTGGGCTGACACCCAGGTGTCTGGGACACATGATAGGAGGCAGTGATCACTGAGGCCATGGCAGTGAGACCACGCGGGGACAATGCGCATGCGATGTGTAGAATGACAACAAAAGATGGTTCAGGATGGAACCTCAGAGATGGGCCAAGACTTTAAGTCAAGGTGCTTGAGCAAGAAGTTTTTACAGAGGGAGGAGCTGATGTTGGCTTGAAGGCAGAGACAGTGTTTCAAGAAAGGACTGGTCGACAGTATCAAGAAAGGTGACAGTTGAAAGGTACTCATTGAAAGGCCAAATTGGGAGTTCCCGTCGTGGCGCAGTGGTTAACGAATCCAACTAGGAACCATGAGGTTGCGGGTTCGATCCCTGCCCTTGCTCAGTGGGTTAACGATCCGGCGTTGCCGTGAGCTGTGGTGTAGGCTGCAGACGCGGCTCGGATCCTGCATTGCTGTGGCTGCGGCGCAGGCCAGTGGCTACAGCTCCGATTGGACCCCTAGCCTGGGAACCTTCACATGCCGCGGGTGCGGCCATAAAATGACAAAAGGCAAAAAAAAAAACAAAAGAAAGGCCAAATTATTATTTTTCTTTAATATCTCTGTTTAGGAAACCCAATATAATCAATTGAAAGACAATTATAATGAAGAATAAGTTCAGCAAGGTAGCCAATTTCAAAATAAATGTTCAGAAACCATAGGCTTCTTATCACCTGACAGTAACCAATTAGAAAACATTATGCTGGAGTTCCCGTCGTGGCGCAGTGGTTAACGAATCCGACTAGGAACCATGAGGTTGCGGGTTCGATCCCTGGCCTTGCTCAGTGGGTTAACGATCCGGCGTTGCCGTGAGCTGTGGTGTAGGTCGCAGACGTGGCTCGGATCTGGCGTTGCTGT
Organism: Catagonus wagneri; assembly: GCA_004024745.2. Classification (NCBI taxonomy): domain Eukaryota; kingdom Metazoa; phylum Chordata; class Mammalia; order Artiodactyla; family Tayassuidae; genus Catagonus; species Catagonus wagneri. Next base: position 26,690,485 of record PVHT020000015.1, on the reverse strand, counting down.
GGCTGTGGTGTAGGCCAGCTCCTATTTGACCCCTAGCCTGGGAACCTCCATATGCCGCGAGTGCAGCCCTAAAAAGCAAAAAAAGAAAAAAAGAAAAAAGAAAAAGAAAACACTATGGAGGAGTTCTCATTGTGGCACAATGGGTTAAGGGTCTGGAATTGCTGCAGCTGTAGCGTAGGTTGCAGCTGTGACCCAGATTCAGTCCCTGGCCATGGAACTTCCATATGCCCTGGGTGTAGCCAAAAAAGAAAAAGGAAAAAAAGATAACATTATGAAACAGAAGACCCCATTCACAGTAAAAACAAATGAACTCCTTACTATATCCTACCCACAAGATCCTATGTATCTGTTCCCTCTTACCTTGCTTGTTTTGTCTCTCATTCTTCTTCTTTTTTTTTTTTTTTGCTTTTTTTTAGGGCTGCAGCCACAGCATGTGGAGGTTCCCTGGCTAGGGGTCAAATTGTAGTTACAGCTGCCGGTCCAGGGCCACAGCAACACAGGATCTGAGCCACATCTCTGACCTACACCACAGCTCACAGCAATGCTGGATCTTTAACCTACTGAGCGAGGCCAGGGATTGAACCTGAGTTCTCGTGGATACCAGTCGGGTTCGTTACCGCTGAGCCACCATGGGAACTCCCATCTCTCATTATTCTTCTTTTGTTGTTTTTTGTTTTGGCCATGCCTGCAGCAAGTCAAAGTTCCAAGGCCAGGGATCAAGCCCACAACACAGCAGTGACAACTCCGAATCCTTAACCTGCTGAGCCATAAGGGAACACCCCGCATTGCTTTTATTGAGGTGAAACTCATATACCATAAAATTAGCTGTTTTAAAGTGACAGGCTGGATAACATTTTGGTGGCATTTAATATATTCACAGTATTGTGCAACCACCACCTGTTTTGTCCTCAGGCAGTCTCATCACCCCAAAAGGAAACACATTAAACAATAACTTCCTACTCCCCCCTCCCCTCAGCCCCCGGTAACCATTATTCTATTTTCTAGCTCTATGAATTTGACTATTCTAGATATCTCATAGAAGGAGAATCATGTCCTCTCTGTCCTTTGGTGTCTGGCTTCCTTCACTTAGCCTGTTATTTTCAAGGATCATCCGTATGCCACATGTATCGAATTTTCTTTTTTTTCTTTTTTTCAGGGCCACACCCATGGCATATGGAGGCTCCCAGGCTAGGGGTCCAATTGGAGCTGTTAGACGCCCACCTACACCCCAGCTCACAGCAATGCCAGATCCTTAACCCACTGAGCAAGGCCAGGGAACATGCCTGGCCTTGAACTTGCAACTTCATGGTTCCTAGTTGGATTTGTTTCCACTGTGCCACGATGGGAACTCCGAATTTTCTTCCTTTTAATGGCTGAGTAATATCTTACTGTATGATATTCCTCACTTTGTGCGTATCAGTTGATGGACATTTGAGTTGTTTCCACCTTTGGGCAATCGTGCCTAGTTTATGGTTCTTCCTTCACTCTCTACTTCTATTGCTCAAACTTGTTTCCTCCTGAGGACCATGACATTTGTTATTCCCTCTGCCTAGAGCACTCTTCTCCCTGATTCTCCGTGACTCCATCATTCTCATCCTCAGAGCTCAACAGTCACATCCTCACAGATGCTTTCCATGATCATTGTACTTAAAACAGCCAAAGTTCCTGAGCTAGGGATCGAACCCACGCCATAGCAGTGACAACTGCCAGGTCCTTAACCCACTGAGCCACAAGGGAACTCCTTTATCTTTAATTTTGTATTTATATGAGATGATGGATGATTATTGTGATCATCACTCCATGATGTATGTAAATCAAAACATTACGCTGTATACTTTAAACCTATATAGTTCTGTATGTCCATTATGTCTCCATAAAACTAGAAGATAAAAAAAAGGAAAATGCAGGAAAAGGGAAAAAAATGAATAAGACAAAGATGAGTTATCCATTTAGGATGAGTCTAAACCAAATTCTTTTGACTCATGGGTTGGCTTGGCTGTTCTGACATGCATCTCTTCAGAGACTAAGAGCCAGATGCATGGAGTTCCCATCGTGGCACAGTGGTTAACGAACTGGACTAGTAACCATGACATTGCAGGTTCGATCCCTGGCCTAACTCAATGGGTTACACGGCTCGGATCCGGCGTTGCTGTGGCTATGGTATAGGCCAGCAGCTGAAGCTTTGATTTGACCTCTAGCCTGGAAACCTCCACATGCCACAGGGGCAGCCCTAAAAAGTAAAAAAAAAAAAAAAAGAGCCAGAGGCATTAGCAGAAAGATAGGCCCAGGGTATCGCTAGAGATTCAGGGGGAGAAAAGCTAAAAATGTATTGTTTTCTTTTCTCCTTTGATACCTTTTGTAGAGTAAAAAAAAAATGAAGTAAAAAAGTTATATCATAGAGGCAAAAATGAAGCAGTGCCAAAATTAGATCATTCAAATGAGCCAGTCATCCGAAAATTAATTAGGTAAACCTAGGGATGTATTGGCCCACACCTCACTCCTAATTCTTCAGGAACCTTCTAAGGATTCATGCAACCAAGAGATTCTTTGATGCTATTACCCTTCAGAACAATGTTTGGCTCAGAGGGATCAAAGGAAGAAAGAAAGGACTGTATTTTTAGATTCTCTTCTGGGACTCCAGAGGTAGCCGGCACCCGGCTCTCTCCGTTTGTAGCTCTCAGAATCGAGAATTCTGAGATTTTTTTTAAAAAAGCTATTTTCCCTTCTCTACTAGGGGGATCTTTCAGAAAGGCTCAGATTGGGGGCTGCTGCAGGTGGGAGGCCTTGGCTGAGCCCGGCTCCTGCTTGGATCGTGTTCCCTTCCGGCAGTGTAATCTGCAGACTCACTGTCCCAGGCCGGATGACAAACCTTTTCCAGCTGGAAGGGAGGAAGCCCAGGATGGAGAGGCCGCGAACAGGCAGGGAGATGAGAACAGAGGCAGGGCTGCGGCTAAGCTGACCTAGTTAGAAAGAGGCTGCAGGGCTGGCAAGAATGGCCCGGGAGAGAACAGAGAAGCTCCCCAGGACAGGGGAGTCTTAGCCGCAAAGGAGAGCTGTGCACGGGGACTCAGGGAGCCCGGACTGGGATGTGCCACGTGGGGAGCCCCCCGAACCCGGGAAGACTGAGCAGAACCCAGCCCGTTCTGGTGAGGCTCCCTCAGCAGTGGGTCAGGGACAGGTCCTGACCACCTCCGGGTCCCCCAGCTCGAGTATTAGGCACTGGGGCGGGGGGGGGGGCGTGGCGGGGACACAGGGAGCAGAGACGTGGGCCCAGCCAGGAGCACAATCGGCCCAAATGCAGATACTGCCCGGGGGGCTCCCACACTGCATCGGGGCCCGTGGGGGCAGAGAGGTGCCCTTCGCGTCCCTGTCCTTCACCAGGACACAGTCCTTGAGGGAACGCTAATCCTTGCAAAGCAACAGTAAGCGATCCAATAGCATGATGCTTTTGTACGCTCCCAGGTCACCGAGGATATTGCTGCCGTAATTGGGGAATTATGGAGGAGAAGAGCATGCATCCAAGTTCTGGGGTCTGGGCGGGCAGTCAGGACAAGAAGAGAGACCTGCGTTCCAGAGAGAAAACATACTCATGGGTGTGCGGTCGGCTCACCTGGGGACCAAAGAGGTGGCCAGTCCGATGGGACTGGAGACCCACTGAGGGGCGGTGGAGAAATCCAGGTGGATGGGAGAGTCAGGTTACTGAGGCCGCTTGAAACTTGTGAAAGAGTTTAGAAACCTAGCAACATTCAGGTTTTTGAAGTGGCCTGGCCATTTCCCTCCACTCCCCTTTAGCTACAAGCCCATCGTGGAATTCATCGACGCCCAGTTTGAGGCCTACCTGCAGGAGGAGCTGAAGATCCGCAGAGTACTGCACACCTACCACGACTCCCGCATCCACGCCTGCTTGTACTTCATCGCCCCCACGGGTCACTCCTTGAAGTCTCTGGACTTAGTGACAATGAAGAAGCTGGACAGCAAGGTAGCGGAGCAGGGGCCAGGGCGGGAGGGAGGCGGGCCAAGCCGGGCTCCCTTTCCCTGGCCTCTTGTGCAGTGTGGACGCCAGAGTCCAGTAGAGGTTGTGGCGTCCTTATTCTCCCCTTCATCGCCGTCCCTCTGTAAAGATGCGGTTAATCGATCCAGCAGCTGAGTCGTCTGCTTTGTGATATTTTCCCAGCGCTGGCCGTGAGTCTGCCCTGAGCTGTCTTTTTGCCCTGATCCCTCTTGGGAACAGAGGTGGTTACAAGCAAGATGGGTGCCCGGGTCTAGGGGCTCAGGCTTAAACACTATCATTATCCCCCATTTTATAGAAGAGAAAACTGAGGCTCGAAGAGGTTAAGTGCCAGGTCCGTTGTCATAGAGGCAGCTCCCGGCGGAGCCTAGATTTGAACTCAGATCTGTGGCACCAGGTTATATCACCTCCATACCCAAGAAGGATGGCTGTAGGAATCAGGCATGTCCTGCTTTAAGAGAAATTGAACAATGCAAGTCCCACATCAGATGTAAATTAGACAGAGTCTTCATGTTAAAGGATTATTGGTTGTGCAAAAGAATTGACCACAGGATTCTTTAAAAATCCTAATAACGACTACATTTTTCCCTTAACATTTCATATGAGTCTGGCACTGTGAGGAGTACTTTATATGCATTATTTTTATTTCATCCTTCCAATAATCCAGTGTGGTGGGTAATATTATTCAGCCCATGTGACACACGAGGAACCTGAGGCACAGTGAGGTAGCTTGTTCAAGGTCAGACAACTTGTAAGGGTTCTAGGATTCAGACTGATTTCTCTCTGACCCCAGAGAATTTATCTTACAAAATAAAAAAAATCTAATTTATATGCAGTTGTTTAGTAACACATCCACTATAAAAACTGAGTCTCAACTATTATCAACATAAGAGCAGTTTTTTCATTTTTCACGGCAGTGAGCTCACTGCCCATGAGTAACGGGCTGCTTGGGAAGTGTCACCCGCCCCCGCCCCGCATGTATTGAATAGGGCAGCAGAGAGCCACACAGCCGGTGGCCTGGCGGTGGGCTGAGTTAAGTAGCGGGCTTCGGCCTATGTTTACGGTGTGTCCATGGGGGACGTGCTGAAAAGCAGCAAGCACTGACCCTGTCCGCCCTGACCTCTGGACAAGGACTTTGGCCCCCCCACGGCCTGAAGACTTCAAGCGAGGTGCCTCCAAGGTCCAGTCTGTCTTTGACCATCCCCTGCAGCGGTGGTGTCAGCCCCTGGAGGCATTCCCAAGGCAAAGGAGGCAGGATTTGTCTTAAGTCTGCAGCTCTTTTCAGAGCGGGAGCACCGTCCGTGCCGGCCCACTGGAGTCTGCGGGCGGGACCGCCTGTGCTCTCCGTGTGAATGTGAGCTTTGCTGTGCTCTGTCTCACTAGGGCACGAGCATGTCAAGTTTCTTCACCTTTCGGCAGTAAAAGCCTTGTCCCTTCTTGGAGGAATTTCAAGGATCAAGGTTCAGGTGGATTGAACTTTGGGGTGGCGGCAGGCCTTTCTCCTGCTGTCCAAAATTGGGCATTTATGGAGTTCCTGTCGTGGCGCAGTGGAAACGAATCTGACTAGAAACCATGAGGTTGCGAGTTCGATCCCTGGCCTCGCTCAGTGGGTTAAGGATACGGCATTGCCGTGAGCTGTGGTGTACGTCGAAGATGTGGCTTGGATCTGGTGTTGCTGTGCTGTGGTGTAGGCCGGCAGCTACAGCTCCGATTAGACCCCTAGCCTGGGAACCTCCATATGCTGCGGGTGCGGCCATAAAAGGACAAAAAGACAAAAAAAAATGAGATATCACACAGCTCATCAATTTGGATCTGAGCTGGAGGGTAGCACATGGTTGAGACTATGGACTTAGGGTTAGGCCATACTTTGATCTGGATCCCAGTTCTGTCACTTACGGGCTCTGTGGCCTTGGACAGGCTAGTTAGCCTGTCTATGCCTCAATTTCTCTTTGGTAAAGTAGTGGTGCTAAGTTCTCTTGTGAGGGTTATTGTCAGGGTTAATTATGTTAATCTATGTAAAGCACTTAGTTCGTACGTAGTAAGCATCCATTGTTATTTATGATACTGCTGTTTGGCTACAGAGGTGGCCAGTCCTGGGTCACTGGGTTGAGCTGCTCCCTCTGGCAACTGGTAGAAGTCTTAGGTCATGCTGCCATCAGCTGCAGATTGCCAACAGTGATGTCACTTTGCTCCTCCCTTCTCTAGGTGAACATCATCCCCATCATTGCCAAATCGGATGCCATCTCAAAGAGTGAGCTAACGAAGTTCAAAATCAAAATCACCAGCGAGCTTGTCAGCAACGGAGTCCAAATCTACCAGTTCCCCACAGATGATGAGTCGGTGGCAGAGATCAACGGAACCATGAACGTGAGTGGGAGCACAGGGCTTCAACTTTCTGACTGTTTGCTCTCACCATCCATCTTGGTGTAGTCACCTCTCGATTATCTGAGAAAGAATCCAGAAGCGAACAGCTCCTCTCAGCTCAGAGATGCAGAGATTAATAGCTAGAGACTGGGGGCAGTGGGGGGACACAAGCTGACCCCAGGCAGCGACTGGAGCAGGGCACTCAGACCTCCTCTGCCGTCCCCTCTTTTTTTTGTGGGGGATGGGGGCTGCATCTGTGGCATGAGGAATTCTCCAGCAGGGATCAGACCTGTGCCATAGCAGCCACCAGAGCTGGCCCAGTGACAACGCCAGATCCTTAACTCACTGTGCCACAAGGGGACGCCTTTCCATCTCCTCTTTGATGCTGCTCTGGTCTGGGCCAGGCAAGCCCCATGGGAACGCTGGAAAGGCAAACAGTCTTTGTCTGTGACCAAAACAATGCCGCGACAATTGACGAGGCGCAAGAAGACAAGGCTCGAGGTTAAGTTGTATTCAGATTCTCAACCCCGCTGCCCCTGAGAGGAAAAAGGACACGTAGCCTCCAATTTGTCTGGTGACTAGAGAGAGGTTATTTTTAAAATTGCAGGGTTATGCTTTGCTGTATTAAGTGTGAATGAGTCGAAGGAAAAAAAAAACACACAACCAACCACTTGCCATCTTTCCTCTCCTCCCCCACTCCCCCACTAGCAGAATGAGTAATGAAGAAGGCAGGGAGTCAAACATCTCCTCTTGCTTCTTTACAATGTGTTGATGCTGTTGCTGAGAAATCTTCAATGTTGTGATTTCAAGCAGACAGCTAATAGCTTGCAGAAAGCTTCTGCTTTGGGAACAGATTTCTTTTTCTCTATTGAGAGGCATCAGTTTTTCCTAATGACATAACGCCTGGATAGAGCCAAACTCAGGAAAGCCTGATAATAAAAGCTATTTTTAGAAAACTTTCCTGTTACTGCCGCCCCCAAAGTTATCATTACAGCATCAGCCGCCACCACCTATGAACTGGTCAACAAATTAGCATAGCGGGCCAGCAAGTCTTTGTCTCGGCTGACTTCCCGCCCAGCTGGCACAGCCTGAGGTATGTTTGTGATGAGCGGTCCCCCATCATCTCTGACAAATCTGCAAACCTGGCCCAAGAATAGTGCTGTGTGGATTGTGGGAAGTGTTGTGGCCTTTCTGACCGGTGAGCATTAAAAAACTTAAAAAAAAAAAAAGCGAAGTTCCCGTTGTGGTAGAGCGGACACGAATTCGACTAGTATCCATGAGGATTGCAGCTTGGGGTTCGATAACTGGCCTCTCTTAGTGGGTCAGAGATCCGGCGTTGCCATGAGCTGTGGTATGGGTTGCAGACGCGGCTCGGATCTGGCGTTGCTGTGGCTGTGGTATAGGCCGGCAGCTGTAGCTCCGATTTGACCCCTAGCCTGGGAACCTCTGTATGCTGCAGGTGCGGCCCTAAAAAGCAAAAAAAAAAAAAAAAAAAACTGCTTATACTCTCCAGCAGTCAGGGAGTCTTGATGGAAGCTAGCTTCGGTCATGATGAGAAAACCTGAAAGGGTGCCTAGTCTGCAGAAAAAACTGGAGTCCAGAGAGAAGCATCGTCTGGTGTCACTGGCACTGACTGATGTCTGGAAGTGCCCTAGTCGCCTCAGAACGTTGGGCCCCACAGATACCTTCCGAGCCTGGATTCCCTAAGTCACTAGTCAGCTTTCGGGCTCGGGGTTTGCTTTGCTAATAGATGGGAGTGAAGAGCCCTCAGCAATCCCAGGGAGTCACACAAAATGACCTCTCACTATATTGTGGATCAGGAGTGACAATCCTTGTGGGCTCCGCTTCGCTTTGGGCCTTTGGCTGAAGCTCAGACAGCCTCAGCCTCAAGGTTGGAAACTTCTCGAGTTACGAAGCAGCAGTTCTCAGCCATGCCGTTTTGGCTGGGAAGGGGTTCTGGGGCGTTTCTTACAAGAGTCCAGAGTGTACCAGTGTTTCATTGTGCAAAGCAAAGTTTAACTGGATTCAGGGTTGTCCCTACAATAGCATCACTCAGTGATCATTTCCTTGTGCTTCATCATGCTTTTTGTTTGTTTGTTTTTTGGTGGCTGCCACTATAGCATGTGAAAGTTGCAGGGCCAGGGATCAAACCTCAGCACAGCAGCACCCCGAGCCACAGCAGTGACAGGATGGATCCTTAACCTGCTACACCACCAGGGAATTCCCTCCATTCTGGTTTTTTTTTTTTTTGTCTTTTTTGCCTTTTTCTAGGGCTGTACCTGCGGCATATGCAGGTTCCCAGGCTAGGGGTCTAATTGGAGCTGTAGCCACCAGCTTACACAGCCACAGCAACGTGGGATCCGAGCTGCATGTACGCTGGATCCTTAACCCACTGAGAGAGGCCAGGGATTGAACTCGCATCCTCATGGATCTTAGTTGGGTTCTTAACCCACTGAGCTGCAATAGAAACTCTGGGTGCTGGCTTTTCAGTTCTGGATTAGACCCCAACCCCACAGGCTCAGCCACCCCAGCCAATTGCCCTGGGAACCAGATCGGAAGAGTGGAAGATGCCTGTTGCCCAAGTGGAGACCAGACAGTCATCCCACAGCTTCCCCTGGGGATTTTCATAGCAGGAAGTGAGAGTCGTGAGGTCTTGGCCTTCCGCTTGGCTGCCGGGGGGCCCTGAGAACCCTCATCTCAGTTTGAGGAGACAAGAGAAGGGAGGGAGAAGTCATGTTGCATGCTGCTTTCATCCTACGCTCTGATAGCTCTCCAGGTTGTAGACTTCAGTGCGATGTTCAATTCGAATGTTGCTCTTTTGAATGGTTCAACCCATGGCCAGGGACTAGGGAGCGGGCCCAGGGACTCGACTTGGCTCAGTCAGTTGGCCTCCTATGAGGTCTTGGGTTTGGTCCCCAAAGAGGGCCAAAGAGGCACTTGGGCCCAGCAAGAGCATATGCGTGACCAGCAGGGCCACAGGGAGACCCATAGGCTTAAGCCTGTCTTTTCTCCCGAGGCAGCAATGCCATTTCCACTGTTGGCCCCTATTTTTGTGGGAATCGCCAGCAAGGGTTGACTTGAGAGAGAATCAGGCAATGCTATGGCTCAGGCACTGATAGGAGCCTGGAGTGGAGGCGGGCATGCCCAGCAGCTGGACTGGGAAATACTGGGTCCCCACCCTTCCTCCGAGAGGAAGCCACGCCTACTCGGGGTGTTATCAGAAAAGGAGGAATAAACTGTCCTGACAGTGTATCTCACCAAGCTAAGGAGTCACCTAACCTCACTAGTAGAACAGATGTAGTGAAATCAGAGTAGAAGAATTCATGCCAGTTGGATCATCGAACACTTGAAAATGTTCCAAGAGGAATTTAAGGTACACGCGGGGCTGTAAAGGTATTGAGTCTGGGAACAGACTCCCAGGAGTCTTGGGACTATCTCCTTTTTTTTTTTTTTTTTTTTTTGTCTTAAGGCCGTACCCTCAGCGTATGGAAGTTCCCAGGCTAGGGATCAAATTGGGTCTGCAGCTGCCCATCTACACCACAGCCACAGCAACACCAGATCTGAGCCACGCGTCTGCAAACCTAAACCACAGCTCACAGCAACGCCGGATCCTTAACCACTGAGCAAGGCCAGGGATCGAACCCGAGTCGTCATGGATACTAGTCGGGTTCATTACCGCTGAGCCACAAAGGGAACTCCTTGGAACCATATCTTGTTGCAGTTTCTGAGACCAGAGCACCAGAGGTCTCCTGGGCTAGACAGCGTGAGTTTTGCAAATCACGGATGGGGCTTATAATAACCGCCAGTAAGGCTGTTGTGGAATCAAATGAAGTCTGCCTGGGAGCACTGGGAAGCGATATTCTTGCATATGCTTATCAGAACAGACTTTGGCGCCAGTTGCAAAGGAGTGTGCCGTGGGAGCTCTTGGAAGCCCTCTGAAGCTGCCGTGGTGGGGGCTGCGTGTTTTAGAGCAGGAAGGGATAAAATGACAGCAATTTAAGGAAGAGGGGGGAAGCAAGTGACCCTGTCATTCTAACTAACAATGTCTTTTGGAGATAAAAATAACAGACCCAAGGGAATATGGACTTTTTTTTTTTTTAATGCCTTTATTCTCTTCTTGGATTTCTCTCTCTCTCTCTCTCTCTCTCTTTTTTTTTGCTTTTGAGTCCAGAGAAGTACTTCCCAATTCACACGCCCTCCTCCTCCATCACTTTGAGCTGAGAGCCCAGGCTGCGTGGGTCTAGCCCTCTGCCATCGCCGCCCCCTCCAGTGACTGGAGCTCTGGGGTCTCTGCAGGAGGGGCAGAAAGTGTTTGGGAGTGGATTTGAGGCTCCTGGCATGTCTTGGGTCCCTGAGGGGGCATGAATTGTGCCCAGATGACCCCCTTACAGAGCCAGCTTGCAGAGGTCAGAGACACTCTGGCCTTTAGGCAGGCTTTTTAGGAATTCATTGCTCGCCCCCTATTGCTCCATGTGTCGCATGCTCAGTGACCCTCTTGACCCTTCCCTACTAGATTTTTTTTTTTGGTCCCTCCCAGGGCATGGGGAAGAGTGAAGGGAGAGCCTGCCTCAATTAGACGGCCCCGCCCTGGGGGGCTTAGCAGATGCCCTGGAGCTGAGCTCCTGATTAACTTCTATGCCCTTCCACTCTGAAGAATATTCTTGGGGTGCAGAGCTAGAGGAGAACAGAGAGGAAGGATTGGCTGTTGAGATCAGATTTAAAACACCTCTTACAGGAGTTCCCGTCGTGGCTCAGTGGCTAAACGAATCCGATTAGGAACCATGAGGTTGCGGGTTCGATCCCTGGCCTTGCTCAGTGGGTTAAGGATCCGGCGTTGCCGTGAGCTGTGGTGTAGGTCGCAGACACGGCTCGGATCCCGCGTTGCTGTGGCTGTGGCGAAGGCCGGCGGCTACAGCTCCTGTTAGACCCCTAGCCTGGGAACCTCCATAGGCCGCGGGTGCGGCCCTAGAAAAGCCAAAAAAAAAAAGCAAAAAAACAAAACACCTCTTACAATTTGGCTTTGCACAGCCAATTCACCCCCTGGGTTTAGAGTGCTCCCCATCCGCTGCTCGAACCCCGCAAAGGGGAATGGAAGACTGGTAGCGGTGGGCTTTGAAGTCAGAAACACCCGGATTCCACCCCTAGCTCTGCCTCTTACTATGGTGCGGCTGCTGGCAAGTCACTTGGCCCCCCTGGACCTCAGTTTCCTCTTCTGTAAAATGGAGGAGTTCCTGTTGTGGGTTAAGGTCCCGACTCGTGGAGTTCCATCGGGGTTCAGCTGTTAATGAACCTGACTAGCATCCATGAGGATGCGGGTTCCATCCCTGGCCTCACTCAGTGGGCTGAGGATCGGGTGTTGCCTCGAGCCGTGTTGTAAGTTGCAGATGCGGCTTGGATCCCGAGTTGCTGTGGCTGTGGTGTAGGCCGGCAGCTGCAGCTCCGATTCGACCCCTAACCTGGGAACTTCCATATGCCACAGGTGTGGCCCTAAAAATGCAAAAAATAAAAATAAGAAATGAAAAACATAAAATGGAGATTTTGAGAATACCTACCTCATGATGGTGTTGTAAAGATTCAACGGGATTAGGCAACGCAGAGTGCCTGGCGCATGGTACACAGATACTGTTAATGCGATGGCTACTACCTGTCCCGTGAAACCTGCTTTGACTTCCCCCTAAATTAGCTGCTCCTTGCTCTGTTCCTCCAGCCTTTGCTTATAGTCTGGGCCTTACTCTGTTATCATTATTGGCATGTCTCTCCCCTATCAGACTGTGCACTCACCAGGGGCAGGCTCTGAGCTTTCTCAGTGCTGTATTCTTAATGCTGGCACATAGTAGAAACTCAGTAAACATTTGTAGAAGGGACGAGTGAGCAACTCCGTCAAAATATCTGACTTTGAGGAGTTCCCTGGCTGCCTAGCAGTTAAGGATTTGGCACTGTCACTACTGTGGCTTGGGTTATTGCTGTGGGTGGGGTTTGATCCCTGGCCAGGGAACTCCTCCCGGATGCCTTGGGCATGGCCAAAAAAATAAAAATAAAAAATCTGAGAATGAGGCCTGTTTCTCCAAGCAGGCTAGTGGACTGTTTTTGTTCTTGGCTGCACCCAAAGCACACAGAAGTTCCCCAACCAGGAATCTAACCCATGCCACAGCAGCAACCCGAGCCATGGCAGTCACAACACCAGGTCCTGAAGCCACTGTGCCACCAGGGAACTCCTCCAGTGGACTTATTGTTTATCCGTGTAAAAGCCTTTTGATTAAACCCCTCGCAGGATCACAAGGTTTGTAAACAGTATTTATTCAGTGCTTCCATTTGTTCAGTGGTGACTGCACTTATAACCTGGCCAGCTCCCTGCGGAACGGGGCGCTGTGAGCGTTTCCCAGGCCCCATGCTACCACGTGGGGGGCCTGGGAAACGCTCCCTATGCACTTGGCTGTGTCCTTGTTACTTTCTGTTGTGAATTTTTGAACAGCTGAAGCTTGGATGAGGCCTCTTCTCCCCAGACAGCTCAGGAGCTTAAGAAATGCCCCTTGATGATGGCGACAGTGAGGGGACACCGCAGCGGGAGGGCTGAGGCCCCGGCAATGAGCAGCTGCTGCACCGGGGGTCGCTCTGAGCCTTTGTCTGCCTCCTGTTTCAGGCCCACCTGCCGTTTGCTGTCATTGGCAGCACAGAGGAACTGAAGATAGGCAACAAGATGATGAAGGCGCGGCAGTACCCCTGGGGCACCGTGCAGGGTGAGTGAGTCTCCGGCAGAGGGGCGGCAGCACAGGGATCCCCTTCTGTGGGTCTCCTTGCCTGTCCCCAGGCACTATGTCCCCAGTGTCTACACATCCGGCTCCAGCCTCAAACATCCATAGGGGTCACCAGTAGGCGAACTCTGTCTGGCTCCTATACCTGGATTCTCTTCAGTGAGCAGGCTCGCTTTGTCTCTAACGGAGAAAGCATTCCTAAAACAAAAATAAATGTCCTTGGAGTAAGGCAGCATGTGTTGGAGTTCCCGCCGTGGCTCAGTGGAAACGAATCTGACAAGTTTTTATGAGGACACAGGTTCGATCCCTGTCCTTGCTCAGGGGGTTCAGGATCCAGTGTCGCCGTGAGCTGTGGTGTAGCTGTGGCGCAGACGTGGCTCGGATCCCGAGTTGTAGGCCAGTGGCTATAGCTGGGATTTGACCCCTAGCCTGGGAACATCCATATGAGGCAGGTGTGGCCCTCAAAAGATGAAAAAAATAAATAAATACAAATAAAAAGTTTTTAAAAAGCATGTGTACCCACCTGAGAGTAGCAGGAGGCATACAAAAAGGTCCATAGCAGTGCTGTTCATAATAGCAAATAGAAACAACTCAGGTAGCAATTAAAAATAGATTGGACTGGAGTTCCTGTCGTGGCTCAGTGGTTAACGAATCCGACTGGGAACCATGAGGTTGTGGTTTCGATCCCTGGCCTCGCTCAGTGGGTTAAGGATCTGGCGTTGCGTGAGCTGTGGTGGTGGTTGCAGATGCGGCTTGGATCCCGCATTGCCGTGGCTGTGGCGAAGGCCGGCAGCTACAGCTCCTGTTAGACCCCTAGCCTGGGAACCTCCATATGCCACGGGTGCAGTCCTAGAAAAGGCAAAAAGACAAAAAATAAATAAAATAAAATAAAAATAGATTGGATGAGTTGTGATGGAACACAATGGAAGATAATATGAGAAAAAAATGTATATATTTGTGTAACTGGGTCACTTTGCTGTACAGCAGAAATGGAGAGAACATTGTAAATGAACTATAATAAAAAAATTTAAAAAGAAGACCACATAAAAACTTTAAAAAATAGATCGGATGAATTGCAGAATGTTCAAACTGCTATGATACAGCAGTGAAAGGGGATGCCATCTATAGCAATGCATGTCAGAAACATAATGTTGAGCTAAGTAAATCATAGAAGCATACGGGCTCTGTGATTCCATTTATACGGTTCCAAAAGTAGATTCAACTAAACTTTTTTTTTGTCTTTTTGCCTTATCTAGGGCCGCACCCGCGGCATATGGAGGTTCCCAGGCTAGGGGTCTAACAGGAGCTGTAGCCGCCAGCCTTCACCACAGCCACAGCAACGCGGGATCCGAGCCGCGTCTGCGACCTTCACCACAGCTCACGGCAACGCCGTATCCTTAACCCACTGAGCAAGGCCAGGGATCGAACCCGCAACCTCATCGTTCCTAGTCGGATTCGTTAACTGCTGTGTCATGATGGGAACTCCTGAAAGTGTTTCTTGTTAAGTCGGAGTTCACTGTTCAGAGTGAAAGGAGACACGCTTTGTCTGAGCCTTGCAGGCGCCTTGGCGTCACTCCTGACTGGCCACCAGGGACCGCTCTCCAGGGATGGATCGGTCCTGGGAAGATGCCCAGGGGCTACACTGATGTGTTCTGTGACTGTGAGGGGCTTTCTCCCCAAGGCAAGGGGTCTTAAGCGGAGGGGTTACGTGAGCAGATTTGGGCTTTGGAGAGATTGCTGTGATGACGACAGGGCAGTCTGCTGCAGCTCTGCCCCACCCTGTCATCCCAGACTCCATCCCGGCCCCACGACCTTCTCACAGGTGACTGTGCCGGTTCGTCGTCTCAGACGCCGCTGTCCGGACATGGTCAGGCCAGGGCGCCCGCCCGCGTTCCAGCAAGGTGGAGCCGTGTCCGGAGCCATGTGCTAGAGCACTGCTCAAACCTTACCTTCCAACCCGAAGCCCCTTTGCAGGGATTAGGTCCACACCTCTGTCTCCTTTGTGGCCACTGCCCCAAATGCCGACCTTTGCCGCAGTCTTTTGTAGGGGGAGGTGGGGGCTTGTTCACTCAGCCTCCAAAGTGGAGCCCACTCTGTCCTGGTCACCATTGCTGCCATCAGGCCATTATCCACTCTCTAAAAATACCTCTTTTGAAGCTTCTGCCATCCAGATGGGCTACACCTGTGGTCCCTACCCCTCCTTGTCACTGTCATTTGTTGATGTCCTAGTTTTTCCCCCTTATTCTTTGGACTTTAGCACCTGGTCATAGCCTTTGCCTCTCCTTTGGGCGACCTGGGTTGGAATCCTCACCTTGCAACTTACTAGCTCTATAACCTTGCCCGTCCTCACGCAGACCTTGCAAGCACGAGCCCCTATCTGCCTGACAAATTTCCTAGTCTTCCTTCAAGAGTCATCTTGGGGTCTGTCGCCTCTTTGGTGAAGCCATCACCCTCCCCAGAGTTCTCAGGCCCCCCTTTTCTGTGCTTTCGTTGCACCTTGGCTATTACCTCCATGCTGGGCATTTTTGCATTGTACTGTATTTGTGTATTTGCATCTGTTCTTCCACTAAACTGGAAGCTCCTATGAGCAGGACTCTGTGACTTCATTTCTGAGTTCCCAGTGCCTCATACAATCCTGGAAACAGAGATTCTGCAAGTATTTATCAGATGGATGGCTGAATGTGCATTTGCCATCGTCCTAAAAGTGGTGTGGAGCAAACATTCCTGCGAGTGTCTGATTGGTGGATTTGGGCTGAGGTGCTACTGAAGGTCGTTTTAGATATCTTTATGGTGTTGCACTTTTCCATTACTGTGGTTCTTGTAACTTTTTAGTAGAAAAGCCAATTAGGCAAAATCGAGCACTGTAATTACGCAGATCGCAAGGCGATGTCGCTGTTAGACAGTTCACCTCTCGTTTCATCATCTTCTGGCCTTCCTTTCAATGTGATTTCAATACCCCAACCCCTGCTACGCAGTTGAAAATGAAGCCCACTGCGACTTTGTGAAGCTGCGGGAGATGCTGATCCGGGTCAACATGGAGGACCTCCGGGAGCAGACGCACAGCCGGCACTACGAGCTGTACCGCCGCTGTAAGCTGGAGGAGATGGGCTTCAAGGACACCGACCCTGACAGCAAACCCTTCAGGTACTTCTCCCCCAAGCCCGGCCCAGCTCAGCTCAGCCCACCCAGGTGGTGCGAAAGCCTCGCCCTGGAGAATTCACAGGGGAGGCGAGACGTGGGGGGCACAGGCCCAGAGCCGCAGGGCTGTCACTCGCCAGTTCCACTTGCCTGTCCCTCTGCTGGGGAGCTGTGGCAGGGCGGGTAAGCACTGCTGCCCTGCTTGTGAGCAGGGCCAGGGAGGAGGCGGGGAGCCGGGCAAGGCGACAGTCCGGCTGCCACAGGCACACATATGGCAGCTGCGAGCCCTGAGCCCTGCCTTGTTCCTCCCTGTAGCACTCTGTGCCTGGCCGCTGCCTCACTCTCTTCATCAGGCTCCTGCTGCTCTGTCGGGTGTCCAGTCTATTTTTGTGGCCGAACGTGTGGCCTGCAGAAGTTCCCAGGCCAGTGATCGAACCTGCACCACAGAAGTGACAACACCAGATCCTTAACCCACCGTGCCACCAGGGAACTCCCCGTAGTCTGTTTTTACCCCTCTCCCCATTATCAAAACCAGACGGAACCAGGTAGCCGTCATTGTTGCACACCTGTCAATGAACTTCTTCTTCACTCACTGTCCTTAGGTTTGCATAGTACAAGTTTTGTTTTGACCACAGGATGCTAATAATCGTTGGCATCTCCAATCAGAATCTAAGGAGCTTTCAGAGAAAAGGAATGTTTTTGAAAGCATTGCTTCAAACGCTTTCAAATAACTTTGCTGATAGGAGCTATAGGCATAAGCGTCTGATCTGTATGCATGATGTGTGACGTGAGCCCCACGTTGTAAGTTACCGTCTGGTGCCCTTTACTGGAGCTCAGATCTCCTTTCAGGAAATGTCAGGCCTTGATAAGCAAAGCAAGTGAGAGGGATGCCTGTGGGCTACGGAGGCCTTCAAATGGCCTCTGAGATCCCCTTAGAACCTGTTCACGGCAGAAAGCCGGCCTGGGGGCAAAGCATAGTCATTCCTTTGCGGATGGGTGAGCTCACGGATGGGCGAGCTCACGTCCCTTCGAGGACAGGGGCTGCTGTAGCCCCTGGGGTTGGAGGGAAACAGGCTCGTCTCTCTCTGGTGGTCGTTCCCTTAGCTTTCTCTCTCCTTCCTTTAATCTGCCTCTGCTGGAGAAGAGGCGTCGTCTTGTCTCTCGGCTCCATGCTGACCACCTCTGTTTCCTGCGTCCCATTCTCTGCACGCTTTCTCTGCTGGCTCCTTTCCACGGGGCAGGCAGACATTCCCATCCTAAAGGCACTCTTCCTCGCCGTGCTTCTTGGCACCAGCCTCTGACCCCTCAAGGAGTTTGGCTCCCGTGGGAAGGAGAAAGAATTGTTCTGTATTTACTGGCTTCTGCCCCGACTACGCCACTGAATGGAGCTGCCTCTCTCCAAGGTCGGTCACATACTCATGGCCAAGTCCAGTGTGACCTCTGATTCGCATCTTTTTTGATCTCAACGCAGTGTTTGATACTCCTCCCCGCTGCCTCCTTCTTGCAATTCCCTCTGCTGTTGACTTTTCTTTTTTTTTCTTTTTTTTTTTTTTGTCTCTTTGCCTTTTCTAGGGCCGCAATCATGGCATATGGAGGTTCCCGGGCTAGGGGCCCTATCGGAGCCATAGCCGCTGGCCTATGCCGCAGTCACAGCAACGCGGGATCGGAGCCGTCTCTGCAACCTACCCCACAGCTCATGGCAACACCGGATCCTTAACCCACTGAGCGAGGCCAGGGATCGAACCCGCAACCTCATGGTTCCTAGTCGGATTCGTTAACCACTGAGCCACGACGGGAACTCCTGCTGTTGGCTTTTCTAGCACAAGTCCAGCTGATTTAGTCCTCTCTGGAGCGCTACTCCTCAGCCTCCGCGGCAGCTTCACTCCACTCAGCCTACTCCTTTCTGTGTTCTTGGGCCTCTGCCCCTTTCACTCTCTCTTCTCTTTGCGGCTGGTTCTTTCTACTCTCACCACCCGAATTACCTAGAAATAGATGACTCCCAAACTAAAATCTTACTCTTGAGCTCCAAACCCAGCGATCCCACTGCTTACTGGATATTTTCGCTTGTTTATTTATTTTTTATTTTGTTGCTTTTGTTTTATTTTCATTTTTTAATTTTTAATTCCTTTTTATTTGTCTCTTTTTATGGATATTTTCACTTGGCCATCCCACAGAGGATGTACCTGAAACTCGAGCTGTCTAAAATTTAATTCATCTCTTTCCCTCTTCAACATACCCCTTCCCCAGTGTTCCCTGTCGCAGTCCCTGGCGCCCCCACCCATCTGGCTGCCCAAGTCAAAAAAACCAGAATCATCTTGGACTCCTGCCAAGTCCTGGGAGTTCTGCTTCCCTCACTGGTCTCCCATTCCCCACTTCCCTCCCGGCCTTAACGTTAACATCCCATCGTTTCTTACCATTTCTTAATTGGATTTTCGAAAAGTCCATGCTTTGCAAAATACCCGGAGTGATCTTTTCCATTTTCGAATTGTATCAGATCAGCCCTGCTTGTAACCCTGCAGCCACGGAGTTCCCTTGTGGCTCAGTGGGTTAAGGACCTGGCATTGTCAGTGCAGCAGCTCAGGTCACTGCTGTGGAGCAGTTTTGATCCCTGGCCCGGGAACTTCCACACGCAGCAGGTACAGCCAAAAAAGAACCCTGCAGTCGATAAACGTTTAAGTCTTAACATGGCATCCAAGGCCTGCTCTCTCCCACAGCTCCAGCCCCGGGGGGACCGTGCCAGACTCCCTAAATGTGCCATTCCTTCTCCACATGCGCCTTTCCACAGGCTGCCCTCTTCGTTTTATTTATTTATTTATTTATTTATTTGTCTTTTTGCCTTTATGTAGAGCCGCACCCGCGGCATATGGAAGTTCCCAGGCTAGGGGTCTAACAGGAGCTGTAGCTGCCTGCCTACACCACAGCCACAGCAACGCGGGATCCGAGCCGCGTCTGCAACCTACACCACAGCTCAGGGCAACGCCGGATTCCCGACCCACTGAACAAGGCCAAGGGATCGAACCCGCAACCTCATGGTTCTTAGTCGGATTCGTTAACCACTGAGCCACGAAGGGAACTCTAGGCTGCCCTCTTCAGAGCACACGTCCTCTTCCTCTTCACCAGGCTGACTCCTATTTTTTCACAACTAAGTCCAGGCTGAGGGCAGGGAGGCTTAACCCAGGCATCTCCTGCTAGACTGTGAGTTCCTTGATGGCAGCGCAGTGGCTCTCGGCTGTAGATATTGCGTGACTAACATACTGTCCCCTAATTCTGTGTCCGGCACATGGGGGAATCTCGAGTGTCTGTTAAAATCATTCATTAATCTGATCCGGTTCAGAGCCAGGACCTGCAGCATAGTGCAGCAGAAGGACCTAGATTATGAGACAAGAGACCCAGCTTCCGGTCCCAGCTCTGCCTCTAGCTGTGTGATCTTCAGCTGGTCACTCGGCTTCTCTGAGCCTGTTTCCTGATCTGTAAAATCGGGGTATAGAAACAGATGTGCTAAGTCACTCCCAGCACCCCATGACCATGCTGTCACGTGTGCCAAGCCAGGCGGCCAGAGCTTTGTGGTTCTGCTTTTGCATGTCTCCCAGAATTGAGGAAGGGAGGGTGGGAGGACCATCGGGGCTGGTTTTTAATTGAACAGGAGCCATTCCAAAGGCAGGGGAATTAACCCGACCACATGTGCAGTTTACAGGAGACATATGAGGCCAAAAGGAATGAGTTCCTAGGGGAGCTCCAGAAAAAGGAAGAAGAGATGAGACAGATGTTCGTCCAGAGAGTCAAAGAAAAAGAAGCTGAACTTAAAGAGGCAGAGAAAGAGGTAAATGTGAGCTTGTGTGCGCGGTGGGAAGGAAAAGGCGGCTAAACTTGGGCAAGACAGAGGTTTCTGCCCTGAGACAGGAGCGGGGCAGTCTTGGGCAGCCTCTGGGGCAGGAATGGGGCACAGCAGGCACAGAGGCGACAGCAAGATCTGGGTCTCCTTGATTCCTCATTCCCCAAGGCATAGATGTTTTCTCCTTCTCTGTTATTTAATTCTCTAGAGCTGCACTGTCCCCGTTTGGTAGCGCCTAGCCCATGTGGCTATTTAAATTTAAATGAATTGAAATTACATAAGATTTAAAACTCAGTTTATCAGTTGCATTGGCCACATTTCAAATGCTCAGCCCTCCTGCGACTAGTGGCTCTCCGATAAGAACATTTCCATCACCGCAGAAAGTTCTCGTTGGGCAGCACCGCTTGAGAGTCAAGACCTGGAAGTGCCTGTACTGGGCAGCGGGCTAAGGAGCCAGCATTGCTGCAGCTGTGCAGTAGGTCGCAACTGCAGCATGGGTGGGTTCGAAGCCTGGCCTGGGAACTTCCAGATACCGCGGGTGCGCCTCCCTCCCCCCAAAAAGAGTCAAGATCTGACATAACCCCTGGAGGTCAGGGGCAGGCTGATTGCTTTCCTCCTTGAGGGGAGTTCGGAGCTCAGTAGGGACAGTCGATCGCTTTCTTCTGCCCCATCCTACCTGCTCTGACGGCCGTGGGAAAAGACGGTCCCAGGGAGTCCCAGGTACCTTGCAGAATCCTAAACCAGTGACAGCTGGTGCATTTCCCCATCCACTTGAATATTCTGTTCCATTTCCTGCTAGTGTTAAAGAAACATCTGTGCAGCTCGGGCGAATTTTTAAATGAAGACTTGATGGTCTGTCTGGGTCTTTCATTGCTTAAGCCATGACGGATAGAGTGCAGTTAGCCCTCTAAACGTCGCCTTGCCTCCCAGGTCCCACTACTGATTCACCCACTGCGGCCAGATTCATTGGCATCCGCCACAGTTTCGGTCATGTCAGCAACTGCTCCAGCTCCCTGGGCCTCAAAACCCATAAAGAAACGAAGCGCTTAATTACTTCCCAAGTCTCTTCCTCTTTTCATCTGCTGTGACTCTCCAGTGTTACTGCCAAAGCCCATGGCAAGGGTATTGACTTCATTTCAGTTTCACTTTTCAAAAGGAAAATATCCCCCAGTACTTTGAGGAAGAGAGGGGAGGGCATCTCAAAGATAAACAGATGAATGAAAGGCCAGTGAACAAAAGCCAGGTAAAAGCAGCTGATCTGCAGAGCCTACCCTGCCTACCCTGCCCCAAGCGGCCGAGGAAAGGCAGTTCGCACAGCAGGTCTGTCATCCACCTCTACTTACTCCGTGACAGTCCCAGATGCCCGTAGGACACCCGACCTCCTTCATGGTGTGCCCAGAGCCATGCAAACCCTCAATTCCCTCCTAAATCTTCAAAAGAGGGGAGTTCCCGTCGTGGCTCAGTGGTTAACGAATCCGAGTAGGAACCATGAGGTTGCGGGTTCGATCCCTGGCCTTGCTCAGTGGGTTAAGGATCCGGCGTTGCCGCGAGCTGTGGTGTAGGATGCAGATGTGGCTTGGATCCCGCGTTGCTGTGGCGTAGACCGACGGCTACAGCTCCGATTAGACCCCTAGCCTGGGAACCTCCCTGTGCTGCGGGTGCGGCCCTAGAAAAAACAAAACAAAATAAAACAAAACAAAGTCAGTTCCTGGCCTATAGTAAGCGCTCGTAGATGTTCTAGATTATAACTGATGTTATTATTACCACATGTAGTAACTACGGGACTCTTTTTTGTTTGTTTTGATGGCCGCACCCTTAGCACATGCAAGTTCCTGGGTCGGGGATTGAATCTGAGCTGCAGCTGCGGCACCACCGGGTGCTTTAACCCACCGTGCTGGGTTGGGGATCCAACCTGCACCTCCGCAGCGACCTGAGCTGCTGCAATCTGATTCGTAACCCAGTGCACCACAGTGGGAACTCTTATGGGGGCCCTTTTAAAGAAATAAACTGCTGGATTAAGCAAAGTGCACATTTCCCTGACCATATTCAGGAGCAGAAATGAGAAGGTAAAATGCCAGGAGAAGAGAACCCAGAACACGGTGCTCTTTGGTGCAGTCATGGCTGTCCCTAGAAGAAATGTCTCCTCAAGTCCCAGGGTCTTGCAGGGCACAAGCCTGCCTGTCCCCCCTCCTCTCCTCCCGGGCTTGGCTCAGCTGGGATCTGCTCACGGGGGCGGCCCCCCACCCCAAACTCCTTTTGCTTCCCTGCCAGCTGCATGAGAAGTTTGACCGTCTCAAGAAACTACACCAGGATGAGAAGAAGAAGCTGGAGGACAAGAAGAAATCCCTGGATGATGAAGTGAATGCTTTCAAACAGAGAAAGACGGCAGCCGAGCTGCTCCAGTCTCAGGGCTCCCAGGCTGGAGGCTCCCAGACGCTGAAAAGAGACAAAGAGAAGAAAAAGTAAGTAGCGGGCTGCTCTGGGGCGAGGGCTTCCTCCTGCCGCTCGTCCCCTCGGGGCGGTGACAGAGGCTAGCTGTGGGCCATAGGGCCCTATACCTGGTGTTCCCACGGGACCTTGGGATTCCCTGAGTTTGGGGAGCCAAGAGTAGGCAGGGCTGTAAGTGACCCCAGAGATCCCAGAGACTCGGCAGCCTGGGAGAGCCCTGCAAACTCCAGGTAGGAGGAGAGGGATGGAAGCGGAGGGGGAAGCAAAAGAAACGTGAGAGAGTAGAAAGGACGGAGGAAACAGCCAGAAGCTGCAAAGTTACAAGAAAGAGATGAAAGAAGAGAAGGGCAGAGAAAGGGTGGCAGAGCCTCCGGGCACCCTCGTTCCCCCGGTGACGCACAGGCCTACCCGCTTGTCCTGTCCTGTGTCTGAGGTTGTTCACCTCTCCATGCCTGGAGCCCGCCCCCCTCCCCCCCCTTCTCGCGGCTGCAGCCAGCAGAGCTTAAGCGCTGCTGCTGAAGGCTGTAGCCTGGACCTGATTTCTCACCTCTCCCTGTCCCCCCCTCTTGGTTGCTTAGTTCCCAGCCTGGGGTATCAGGAACTTGGTGGGGAGCCCTCAGATGCTAGTATCCTCCACGCACCCCATCCTCAACCTGGGGAATGACTGTACAATCCATCCGGCTCCCCTGGGGTTCAGCGAAGCAGGATAGCATGGGCTACTGGTTACCTTGTGGTTCAATAACCCTGACCCAAGCCTAGGCTTTGCTTGCTGAAGTCATCCATTCCTCCTCCCAGAACCAAAGAGAAAAGCATGTCTTTTTTTTTCTTTTTAGGGCCACACCCGTGGCATATGGAGGTTCCCAGGCTAAGGGTCGAATAGGAGCTGCAGCTGCTGGCCACAGCCACAGCCACAGCCACAGCAGATCCGAGCCGCATCTGTGGCCTACACCACAGCTCATGGCAACTCTGGATCCTTAACGCACTGAGTGAAGCCAGGGATCGAACCCGCATCCTCATGGATACTAATCGGGTTCGTAATCGCTGAGCCACAACAGGAACTCCCAAGAAAAGCATTTCTGATGGGGCCCATATAACACCAGGGAAACATCCTGTGGTCCCTTGTACTCTAGTTATTTGTGCAGTGTGACTACATGAGCCCTCAGGTGGAGAGTCAGGCAGTGTCCTCACTAAAGCGGCTTGAAGATCTAGAAGATGGCCACGGCCATTGCCTTCTGTTCTTAGCCACTTGCTGCTAGACTCAATTATTGGATATTTGCCAGAAGGAGGAAATAGCTTCCTTTCATCTGTGCTGGCTTATCACGTAGAAATAAAACAGTACAACTTTTCACCAACAATAAAATACAGCAGTGAAATATTTTATATTTGAAGGCACTCAGTTTTGCCACCTGCTTATTCTTTTTTCAAAAGTATAATTTGGATGAGTTCCCTGGTGGCTCAGTGGGTTAAGGATATGACGTTGTCACTGCTGTGGCTTGGGTCACTGCTGTGGCGAGGGTTTGATCCCTGGTCCCACAACTTCCACATGTTGCAGTCGCGGTCAAAAAAAAAAAAAAGTGGAGGAGTTCCCGTCGTGGCTCAGTGGTTAACGAATCCGACTAGGAACGATGAGGTTGCAGGTTCGACCTGGCCTCGCTCAGTGGGTTAAGGGTCCGGCATTGCCGTGAGCCGTAGTGAAGGTTGCAGAGGCGGCTCGGATCCCGCGTTGCTGTGGCTGTGGCGAAGGCCGGCAGCTACAGCTCCTGTGTCGACCCCTAGCCTGGGAACCTCCATACGCCGCGGGTGAGGCCCCAGATAAGGAAAAAAAAAAGACAAAAAAAAGTGGACATTTTCACCACTTAGTCCATAGATTTTTTTGTTGTTATTATGAATTGCAACACTATATGTCAAAGTCGCGGACTAATAACTTTTTTTTAGCATTACCTGATAATTAAAGTTCAAGTTGTCTAGTCCGAAAAAAGCCTCTTTGGGCACACTGTATATTAACTGATCTGTCATGGTGTGTTTAGTTGCACCAGCAGGAATGGATTCCTATTTTTAAGATCAGAAAAATCTAAATTTGTCTGCCAGCTCTAACCTGCTGCCTTCATAGTCCTGTGGTGTTTGTTAACTCAGTCCCTGGGGTGGTTTCGTAGCCTGCTGGCAGGAATTAGGAGATTCATTTGGTCAGACCCCTGCTGACACTAAGCTATAAATAGTCCCAATTGAGATGTTCAGTGGAAATTCCTCCTAGACCAGGCTTTCTTCCAGTTGCTCCCAGTTAACCACCCCACCACCCTGACCCCCAGGCAGAAGACCCTACCTATATAGGAAGACACGCCTGTCCAGTCTCCAGGAATGTTTGGAGTTGGTGGTGACACCTTTTTCCAGTGTTGAGATGGGTGGACCCCTCATTGGCACGTGGTACCTCCTAGTAACAAGAGAGTCTGACCAAACGGCCCATCCTCTTCCATATGTCAAGACGTATAAGTGGTCCCGGACCTGGGCTTTTTAGGTATTTCCCTGAACAGCTGGCTAACCTCTGGAAGGCCCATCATTAGACCTGTGTCCCTCTGGTCCCGTGGTGGTGGTGGAGGGGGGGCTTGAGGGTGGAAGTGAGGGTGGCGGTCTTTCAGAGATGGTGGTTGGATCTACTGGAGCCATGTATTGAGAATTTCCTTTGGCTGCCCTTCAAGAGGTTGAAAAAGAGTACCTGTGTTTCAGGGGGTCCCTACCAGCCCATCCTCCCTCTTCCCCTCCCCACTCCTCCTAATCTCCTTTGACCTCTAGCTCTTCATTGTGTCAACTCATAATATTTGATGTCTCCCCAAGCTCACTCCATCTTCATCAGCTCTTACTGTTTTACAGTTAACTCTGCTGTTTGCTGCATGCTGCATGAGACCCAGGGTCCTGGTAAGCTTTATTAACTCTAAATAGAACTGGCAGTGGCTTTTAGAACACACCTCCCCAAATCCTACCCCCGGCCCAATGCACATATCCAATATAAAAGAAGTTGCTTTGTTGTCCTAGCTGGTTTGCTCGAGTGACTTATAAAAAAATAGTCTGGTGTGATTTCAGGTGTACATGTGGAATGTTTGCCTTCCTGATTAAAAATGGGGTGTTTTGCTACTAGAAACAGCTAGGTAGCATAGGTGGGTCCCATGATCAATATTTGAGGTTTCAGTTTAGGCGATTTTTTTCCCCTTAAGTAGCCTTCATCATTACTTTCAAAATTAACTAGCCTTGACCCCCAGGTTTGGGATGTTCCAAGCCAATGGAAACTTGCTTCTCTATGGACTGTTTCTTTGTTTGTTTGTTTTTTTTTTTTTGTCTTTTGCAGTTTCTAGGGCCGCACCCACGGCATGTGGAGGTTCCCAGGCTAGGGGTCTAACAGGAGCTGTAGCCGCCGGCCTTCGCCACAGCCACAGCAACGCGGGATCCGAGCCGCGTCTGCGACCTACACCACAGCTCACGGCAACGCCGGATCCTTAACCCACTGAGCGAGGCCAGGGACCGAACCCGCAACTTCATGGTTCCTAGTCAGATTCCTTTCCGCTGAGCCACGATGGGAACTCCCTGTTGACTATTTCTTATCCAAGGAGTTTGAGTTCTCCACTTTCCTTTGGCTATGTAACCTCCCCCCAAAAAACATAATAATAGTGAACACAATGCAGAATTTTCAGATATAGAGAATTCCTTACATCTAATACTGTGAGTTACCAGCTTCACGAACACCTTTGACGAAGGGGTAGGCAGGTAAGATGGATTTCTGAGGGCCAGGTGTTATGTCTACAGAAGTGAATAAAACAGCCCCTGGTTACATAGAAACATAGTTTATACGTTGATTAAAGCAACGATTAAGTGTCTTCTACTAGACTCAGGTAGCGAGTGGGGAGGGAACATAAACGTTTTTAATTTAACATCATTAGGCTTATTACCATTCTTAAACTTTATCACAAAAACTTTCAAACAGGAAAAAAAGAAGATCGGGGGTAGTAAATCCAGCCCCCATACAACTGTCCACATCTGCCAGTCCTGTCTCATCTATTACCGCAAACTGGCTGGATTATTGTAAAGCAAGACCCGTATCATTTCATCTGTGAATACTTCAGCATGTATCTCCAAAAGCTAATGACTCTTTGAAAGAACCTAAGCCCAGCGCCACCATTATCACACCTCCAAAATTAACAATTCGTTCACATAAAATTTCTAGTCAGTGTGCAGAATACCCTTGTTATCTCATAAAGGCCTTTTACATTTGGTGTGTTTGGATCAGGGAACATAAAATATTGGGAAGACTTTTACCTCCTCACCCATGCAGTTTATGATTTAAATGGAGAGCTTGCTGTTAGTCACCAAGCTGATTGCCACAGCTACTGCAATGGGGACTTGGGGCAGCTGGCAAAACATCCTACTTTCTAGCAAACCCCGAAGAGGAAGTCCCCAGAGGCTTCTGAACCATAAGGCCCATGAAATTGGGCCAAAGGAAACAACCCTAAAAGAACAATGGAATGATTTATTGTCTGGCTTAGAAGCAAGTCTTAGAGCCCTGTTAGTTGACTTGAATGAAACAGCAGGTGTACATGTCAGAATACTCTCAACTCCTAGGGTGTCTGTCCACCACTGCAGTCTCTGTGCCCAGCAGAGGGGCTGACACTCAGTTCACGTGTGTCTTCCTTGTTCCTGTCTTGTGCAATGAGGAGAACGGGCAAGATGCACCCTGGTCAGCTGGATTTCAGTTTACAAAACCTGAATTAACGCAGCTTGACACAATTTGGTTTAGCTTTCCCTGACTAAATCATCTGTAGTGGCCTTTACTAAAATGAATCCTGGCAAAGCTAATTTACAAATGAGAGGCAATTGGCCAACAGCGAGAACAGCCAACCCCGACCCCAAGTTAGGTTGGTTGTTTCTGGCATGCTTCTCCCCAGCAGAACACGAAAGCTGTTCCAAACCAAATAGGGGATGGAGGCCCTGGCTCCCTGGGATCTGAAAGCAGCAAAGGCAGCCTGTCCCTTCCCCAAAGCCCTCATGCCCTGAGTGGCTCACAAAGGCCAGCCCTCACTGACCTCACTGCAGGCAGAGTGAGGCTTACTGTTCCTCGCTGGTTTTGAAATTGCTTGAGGCGCGACTGGCAGCTGTCTGCAACTGCAAGAGAAATTCTTTCTCTGTGACCCGTACAGAGTTGCAGATGCTATTTCTCAGCAGTTACCGGCCCCTTTGACCCCTGGCGGTGGTGGTGATGGGGGGTCACTGCCCAGTATATGGACAGTCTACACATGTCAAGATATTTCGATCTTTCCGTGAAGCCCAGAATACAGGCCACCGCACTGTTCTCTAGGAGGCAGACAAGGAAGAATGGAGCTGAGCATTTGTATTCCGTGTTGATACTACTCAAAGTGTTTTTCTGTATGATATCTCATTTTCCCATGACGACAGTCCTACGAGGTAGAGGAAAATGAACTGAGCTTCAGTTTATAAGATGAATAAATGGAGGAATGGGGGTGTGTGTGAGAGACTTAACCAAGGATCATGCAGTGAGTTAGTGGCAGAATTGGAACAGGAAGGCAAAACTCCTAATTCCTGGTATAAACTGCCATTCACATGAGTGTGGGTGTGGGTGTGGGTGTGTATGTAGTCACTCTGAGAAAGTGACTGTACTCAGCATATGCTTTTAACTGTCCATCCCCAATAGCTATTTTTTTTTCTTTCTGTCTTTTTAGGGCCGCACCCACGGCACATGGAGGTTCCCAGGCTAGGGGTCCAATCGGAGCTGTAGCCACCGGCCTACACCACAGCCACAGCAATGCCGGATCCGAGAGCATCTGTGACCTACACCACAGCTCACGGCAACGCCGGATCCTTAAGCCACCGAGTGAGGCCAGGGATCAAACCTGTGTCCTCACGGATGCCAGTCAGGTTCGTTAACCGCTGAGCCACGACAGGAACTCCCATCCCCAATATCTAATAGTCTTTATTTAATGAGATAAATGTGTTCTTCAGGTAAAAAAAGGAAAAACAACAACCAGCGGCTTAGATCCACAGACAGGGAGTGTTCAGCGACGCTGTGGTGTGAGGGAAAGACTCTTGGTCAGGCAGCCAAGGGATTCGAGCTCTGCTCCGTGCTGTTACTCTTTCTTTGTGACCTCGGAAAAGTCAATTAGCCTCCCTATGTTTCGCAGCCTCCTCATATGTCAAATGGGGATCGATACTACTTTGTCCCGATCTGTGTCACAAGGATGAATTTTTTTGCTTTGTTTTAGGGCCACACGTGCGGCATATGGAGCTTCCCAGGCTAGGGGTCACATCGGAGCTACAGCTGCCGGCCTATGCCACAGCCACAGCAACGCCAGATCCTTAACCCACCGAGCGAGGCTGGGAATTGAACGCGCATCCTCATGGATACTAGTTGGGTTCGTTACCACTGAGCCATGATGGGAACTCCCCAAGGATGAAGTTTAAATGGGAGAAAGTTCAAAGTGCAGTGTGAGCACAAAGCCATAATGGATTTCCATAGTTCACGTCTTCAGGTGACTGGTGGGACCCTAGCTCAGAGCGCAGGCACCACTCCAAGACACTCTGGTACCAGCTAACTGACTGGGACTCTCTGAAGGTGACCTGAGGTGAAACCTCTACCTCTGTCTCCTCCAGGACAAAGCAGTCAGAGCCTGGCACTCTGTCCCCTGGCCTGAGGCCACCTGAAGATTTACTGAAAGTATTCCTGTACTTGGTGTCTGGGTCGGGGGCACTAGTCAGGGCATTGTAATTAGGAAGAGAGAAAAAGGGAGTTCCCATCGTGGCGCAGTGGTTAACGAATCCGACTAGGAACCGTGAGGTTGCGGGTTCGATCCCTGGCCTTGCTCAGTGGGTTAAGGATCCGGCGTTGCCGTGAGCTGTGGTGTAGGTCGCAGACGCGGCTCGGATCCCGCGTTGCTGTGGCTGTGGCGAAGGCCGGCGGCTACAGCTCCTGTTAGACCCCTAGCCTGGGAACCTCCATATGCCGTGGGTGCGGCCCTAGAAAAGGCAAAAAGACAAAAAGAGAGAGAAAAAGTATTCTCGCGGCTTAAATTAATAATTATTTTGCATGCTAATGTCACTACTCGCCACTCAGAGGTATGTGTGTGGGTGAATGAGAGAGAACGCATGTTCCCAGAAGCCGACTCAATAAGGCCTTTAGACCATCTAACATAGCTAAATTCTAACGTATCTATTAGTCATCGTGACAGTTTTCTTCTTTTTTTTTTTTTATTTTGTTTTTGGACATTAATCCATCCATTCATTAACCCAACTTCTCTTTTTATTTTCAGTTTGGGCTTCCTGTAGACGCCCTTTTCCTGCGCAACAGAGCTGGGCCTCCCTTTCTCTAACTCCCCTTAACACAGCTAGGGGGCACACCTCCGCCCTCCCCTCTCTTCCCGTCAAGGTTTCTAGAAGCCCAGGAGTCTGAGGACAGTGTCTGGCCTCTGATCAAGAAGCCAGCAGTCACGTGGCTTGGAGATGCATCCTGCATCGCAGCCAGTGCCCCTCCCAGTGCCCCCAGCCGGCTGCTCCCGACCCCATCCTTGCCAGGGGGTGACATGTTCAGGGGTCCAGTCTGATACTCTGTACCACCAGCCTCCCTGTCCCGACTCTCGCTGCTGCTTGTTTCCCTGAGGTATTTGCATCCACCGTGACTGGATGAGCACCAGTCACTGGGCCTCCCCAAACACCCCACAGCCCCTTCTCAGAAGGTTCCAGAAGGAGGTCACTTGGTGCCTTTTCTTTCTGGCGTCTCAGCCCAGCCCTTTTCCGTTTTGATGTACTCACAGTAACTACACTCAAGCTGGATTCAAAATCTGGAATGAGTTTATTTACACCTAGTCCTTCCCAGACAGCACAACAGCTGCAGAAAGTAGCATAAATTTGCCCTCTCTATAATTCTGGGTATCCCACAAGTGCAGAAGGGAGAATAAACCTGAATGTTATTACCAGCCTAGTGTCTTATGGAATTGTTGTGAGAGGTCTCGGCATGCCCCGTGTAACTCCCCTTGGGACGCCACACCATCCCAACAAGGCAGGGCCATCGCAGGTATAATCAGCCCCTGCCGCCAAACTGAGTGGTCAGAAAATCAGTGTTTTCAGTTTGGCTTTGGTGCATCTTCCAGGCTATTTATTTGGGGAATGTGATGGCGAGTTTCAGTCTGTTTTTTGCACGTCTCCCAATAAGAAGAGGTGAGACTGTCCCTGGGAGAGAGAAAAAAAGAGATTGTCGTGCCTTGGACAAAGATTTGGGGAGTTTCCGTCGTGGCGCAGTGGAAACGAATCCAACTAGGAACCATGAGGTTGCGGGTTCGATCCCTGGCCTCGCTCAGTGGGTTGAGCATCTGGCGTTGGCGTCAGCTGTGGTATAGGTCGCGGACACGGCTCGGATCCGGCGTTGCTGTGGCTGTGGCGTAGGCCGGCGGCTGCAGCTCTGATTCAACCCCTAGCCTGGGAACCTCCGTGTGCCGCGGGTGCAGCTCTAAAAAAAAGCAAAATAATAATAATAAGGATTTGATATTTGAAAATCTTCCAGCCCTAATTCTTATACCGGGGCCCGATAGTGGCTTTGGGAACCCCTTTGCAGTCAGGGCCACGAGGCACAGCGGCCTTTGGTGTTTGGCCAGTGAGAGAGTGAGAGCTGGAGGTGACCTGGCAATGATCTGTGGCTAACACGCCGTTTCTCTGCCCTTCCTTTGCAGTAATCCATGGCTGTGTACTGAATAGTATTGCCCGCTACAGCTGGACTGGACTCCATTTAGCCTTTTAAGCCAAGGTTCCTATTGTAACTGACAGCTTTCCTTTGGGGTGCCAGGCAGCCGGGTCCCCCCCGCCCCACCACGTGCTTCTACTTCAAGCCCTACTTCTTTTGATTTCTGCCTCTCAGTCCCACTGGCACCGACCATGGCCACCTTCGTTTTCATTTTCTTTCTTTCTTTCTTTTTTTTTTGGTGAGGGTTTGTTTTTCTTTGGTCACTTTCTTTCAAAACCACGCGGTCAAACAGGGCTCTGCCAAATTTCCAGGTCTTTTTGAAGTGTTGAGAATGGGGAGGTGTGGGTCCTCCAATAACAGATAATAACAGGAAATGAAAAGTGGAAAACATGAAAAGCAAACGAAGACACACACTTTATCTTGTTGGCAAAGCAAGAGTGCTGCTTTGATCTGTTCGGCGAGTCACTGATTTGGTGAGCGGCCAGAAGCAAGTATGAAGGTGGTGCTGCCAAAGCATAAGCTAGTTTCTTGAGAAAATCCAAGTCACACAGTGGAGCGTTTTAGGAGACTCTATGCTCCAAGATTTAAAAAACAAAAAAGCTTGGATGCTTAGCCAGTAACTCAGGGAGATGCTAAGTTAGGGCTGTCAAGGTCCCCTTGGAAAAGGCTTCTTTTCTGCAGTTTTGGTGTTTCGGTGACCAGTTTCACATCTGCCACCCAAGAATCCCAAACTTAAACAACCACCTGGTCTCTGCCCCTCGGGGTAATTATTTGCATTAAAAATAGGAGGCCCCCTCATTTGCATTTGTTTACAGATGAACTACTTGAGGCTTGAGGAGCTCTGAAAACTTCAAAAGGTATTAGGGCCATCCAGCCGTTAAGAGACCTTCAGAGATGAGGCAGGGATTTTGTATGGAGACATTTTGATCTGGAAGACAGATAGGACCCAGTTTTTTTTTTTTTTGTAAGAGGAAACTGAGGCCCAGAGAAATGAAGAGACTTGCCAGGGGTCCCGGTGCTGTTTCGTGGCTGAAGCCAGGCTAAATTGAGTGTCTTCTGACTCCTGATCCATTTCACGAATGGATTCGTGTACGTTCCTGGAGACAAGTCCTTTGGATGTTCTGGAGAAAGAACATGAATAGTTAGTATTAGGGAGCCTTTGAGGTTTTTATCCCATAGAAACATATCCGAGGAGAGGGTGGGTAGGGGCGGGCAAAGCAGAGGACTCCAGGCCAGCTCCTGAGCTGAGCACTTCCGCTGACAATAGGAGTCAAGGGCACCCGTCAGGTGGTCAGCTTTCCGGGGCATACATTTAACAGGTGCCCTAGGTGATGTTTGTAATCAAGGAAGTTTGGTAAAAGAAAAATCTAACCTGAATTAAAATGCTTATTTTCATTGAGTAGCCTGTCTCACTGTAGACAGAAAGGTTTTTTCCTTCTTCCGTGAAAAGGCTTTTTAATTAGTACAATTGTTACTATTTTTTTAAAAATGCCCTAAGTACTCTGTTTACTTCTAGTGAAACAAAACCAGTCATTAAAAACCTTCCGTACCCTGCCCCACTCCTACCCCAGACTGGAATGGAATGGCTTTCCTGAAAAATCCCTATGCGTGTACACACACACACACACACACACACACACCTCATTTGTCTTATTAAGTTTGCTTTTCTTAGCTGCAGTACAGATCACTTTTGGTTTTGTTCATGGTTCTTTTTTGTTTTGATCATTGACATTCACATGTGGCTGTTAATATGTGCTTTTTTTTTTTTTAAATTAAAACAAGAAGCTTTAAACTGGTGTGTGGTGTTCTTAAAACCTTCTCAGCAGACTTCCCCGTGAGGATGGTCCATCAGTGGCCCCGCTTCTTACCTGTCTTCTCCAAGTATAATCTGCACTGCCTCACCCTACCGACTCCCCTCACCCTGTCTTACTTTGAATGTCCTTTTTTCTTTTGGCTAATTTCATGTTTTCTTTCTCTTTCTCTCTCCCTCTCCAGCTTTTTTTAATCTTGTCTTCAGCAGCTGCACTAAGTCTAAAGGAGAAGACTGCCATTATAGAAGAGTTAGGGTTTCACATTGTCTCAAACCAGAAACCAACCAGTTCCCTCCCCCCTCCCAAGCTGCGCGTGCACACACACACACACACACACACACACACACACACACACACCACAGTCAACAAGTGTTCATGTGTCCCCATGTCCGGGCAAGAAGCTCTCTCCTGACTTACATGGTATTTTCAATGGAACTGTCTTGTCCTAACCTAACAAGGCAGGGAAAGAACTGTCAGAGCTGGAGAATGGACCACAGGGAAGATCCTCAGAGAGACAGCGGCAGGACGGCTCAGCCAAGTGTAAGGAGACTTCAGCTGTGGGTGTGGAAGTTCTGTTTACAAGTTCTCCTTTGAGTTTTCAAACACCAGTTCTCTGGTTCGATGGGTCAACGGTCTCTGGGCGCTATTAAACATTGCTGAAGAGGGGAGAGAAAGTCAAGCAACATACCTTCTTCAGCATTCACAGACCTTCTGCAGACCCCCAGCAAGGGTGAACATGGATCTACCAACACTGTTGGAGAAGGGAGAGACGGGAGGGAACTTAAGCTTAGTGAGAGCAAAATTCCTCCATTCAACCTTCCAAGGCCAGTGGGAGTTTTAGGAGAGGTTTCTGCTCAACACGGGATCCAGAGGGAGAGCTTTGACGTTGCTAGATCTGCCTTGCTTTCATTGGTCCCAACTTGCATCAGAGTGCCACGTGAGCACGCTCATTCCCATATGTCCCTAACCACTCTTGCCATTCCGCTGTCCAGTGTCTCTTGAGAGAGCCTCTTTGCATGTTTTCCAGAATCTGCATTCGTTTTTCCTTTCTTCTCCTTTGTTCTTTTTGCTCAATGATGTGACCAGTCACTGCCCCTCTGGGGCTTTCATGCGCCAGGAAAGAAACATCCTGAAACCAGCACTGTTTAGCTTGATACCTTTCTAATGTCCATGTCAATTTTCAATAAAATTCAAAGAAATGCTCAGAGGTTGTGTGATCTGATCTGAAATCATTAGGTGATGCACCCACCATGGTTTGCCTTAGAAGGAGTGGGTGGCTTCTTTTCAAGGGGATGACTTGAGGGGGAGCTACCATCAGCCGGTTTGCAACCTTCCTGGGGGGCCCACTGCATCCTGGCTTGGAATTCCCCCCGGAAGAAGTGGGGGCCAGCAGGAAGTCCTTTACTTTTCCATTATCATCTAGGATAATAGATGGAGAAAGCGGACTGCCAGATCCTACAGAATCTTGATTCGGGTGAGTTTTCATCCTGGAAGGAGAAGAGAACTCCGTGCTTCCTATCTTCTTGTACTTAATACAGTGATGTGGGCATCCCCAAAATTCATGGATTTGACGGTTCTTTATGATGGGAAAAGCTTTCTACAGACAGCAAGTAGTACTTTGTGTTCTAGCTCTACTAGGGACGGAAGCCTCCTTGTCTCTCCCAGCATTAAACTGGGTAAGAGGGAGAGTGGTCAGTTTTCGTAATTCCGGTCGCTGTCGAGGTTCATTTCCCATTTCCCCCTTGGCCAGATGATGGAGACGAGAGTGCGGACCGCATCCTCGGAAGGAGTACCAAGGCGACGGCACCGGCCTGCTCCCGCGCAGCTCGCACACGAGGGGGCAGCCGAGAGCGGAACAACGCTCGCCCGTGACATCACGGAGCCCGGCCGGCAACCGACCTGTGGAAAAATCCAGGCTCTGGAGCCAGACAGACTTGCCAGCTGTGTGTGCTCTGGGGCAAGTTGTGTTCAAAAGTTCACTGTAGGAGTTCCAGTCGTGGCTCAGTGGTTAACGAATCTGACTAGGAACCATGAGGTTGCGGGTTCGATCCCTGGCATCTCTCAGTGGGTTAAGGATTCGGCGTTGCCGTGAGCTGTGGTGTAGGTTGCAGACGCGGCTCGGATCCCGTGTTGCTGTGGCTGTGATGTAGGCCAGTGGCTACAGCTCTGATTAGACTCCTAGCCTGGGAACCTCCATATGCCGCGGGTGCGGCCCTGAAAAGACCAAAAAAAAAAA
>PVHT020000015.1:26626528-26651756 GCA_004024745.2 Catagonus wagneri | reverse complement strand
TTTTTTTTTGTCCTTTTGCCTTTTCTAGGGCCGCACCCGTGGCATATGGAGGTTCCCAGGCTAGGGGTCTAACAAGAGCTGTAGCCGCCAGCCTTCACCACAGCCACGGCAACGCGGGATCTGAGCCGCGTCTGCAACCTTCACCACAGCTCACGGCAACGCCGGATCCTTAACCCACTGAGCAAGGCCAGGGATCGAACCCGCAACCTCATGGTTCTTAGTCGGATTCGTTAACCACTGAGCCACGACGGGAACTCCTGATCTCAGTTTTGCTATGAAAAGTCTCTACAGCCTTCAGCTTTTCACTACACCTCTCTGGCCTTATCTTTCACAATCACACAATGATGACTTGAATTTATTAATCTCTCAGCTTCCTTTCTAGTATCATGGTCTTTGACTTGATGGTACAAACACTGTCATTACTTCAATAAACATGAATGTTTACCACAAAGACAAAACTCTCCCTGTGCAATGGGAGAGACAGGCATGGAAATAAATCATTATGTGATAGTGTGAAAAATGCTGTAATCTTCTGTTTTTCTCAGTCCAGCACACCCCTACACTTAAGATGTGTCACACAATAAGAAATATGCCCTTAAAGAGTTAAAGAGGACAGAGGGTCAAAGCTACCTCATCCAGTGGTCCTGCCGCCATGGGACAATGAGTTCTATGCAGGACTATTTCTCTCCAGCAATTCTGTAACCAGTTCCAGGACACGGGAGAAAACCCATTTTCTATCTCCTTTGTATTGACTATATTGAGCACACAGTGGGTGCTGTGTAAATTCCGGTGACAGACACTCACTGATTAAGTTCAGAGCACAGATTGGCAGACAGGGATTGAGTGATCGGGCTGGAGCGGAACCACGCGGGGAGTGATAACATTTTCCTATAGAATAATTGAGCCATCTGCTGCTGTGAAGCTTTTAACCCTCTTTTTTTTTGCGGGGGGGGGGGACTTTCGTATTTTGTAATATTCTGTACGTTTTAAAGCGATACAGCTAATATAGGATTATTTGAAATCGTGATCAGAACGGTGTAAACAAGATGTTAGTATCTGTCAGCAATTGGGAGAGAGTAGGGACGATAAAAGTTGTTGAGCAGTGGCTGTGGATGATTTTCTTTGCATGTATTTAATTTTTTACTATTACTTCACGATAAAATTCAAATCCAATGAGGAACGACGCACAGAGCTTTTCAAGCTATCCTCTGAAGAAAAAGGCGCCTCGGAGAGCTGACATTTTAGAGAAAAAAAACGTGTAAAACCCATTTCCAACCTAAGTCCCTCCCAGAGCACATGGTCCCACTGTCGTAGGGCTCTGAAACCGAGAGAGAAGCGTTAGGCGAGCCACTGCCACCAACAATCAGCTGAGAGAGCCTTCCAGGGACTTCACTGGACAAAGTCCCGGAACCTCGGAGAACCTCCCCCAAATCCCCTTCCTGGAGCCCCGCCCACCGCTCGTTACCATAGTGCGTCAAAGGCCCCCCCCCCCGTAATCGTCATAAGGGGAAAAAAATATACATCGCGCGAGATTCAGCGACGGGATTTCGAAGTTAGGGAACAGCCGCGGCGCACGCGCACTGGCCTCACAACCGCGGGGCGGCACGCGGGTAGGTAGGCTTAGAGCTCAGAGGAGGGGGAGCAGAGCGTGCTGCTGTCTTCCCCCCCGCCTTCCCCGCGCAGTGCGTGAGCCTGCGGGTCGCTGGAGGTGCGGAGCGCGGGGACTGGCTCGGCCTCCCTGGCGCGCGTGTGACTGCGGCGGGAGCCCTCCTCCTGATCCTCCACGAGTTGGAGGAGTGCAGCGGGTGTGCTCGCGGGTTGCCGGGAAGTGAGCTCGTGCTCGCCTTTTCCTTTTTAACGGTGGCCCCTCACGCACACACTCCAGTCCCCTGAGAGTTGGTCTTCGCGCCTCAGCGCGGCCCCTCCCACAGAGCCCCGTCCCCATTCGCTCCTGGTCCGGAGTTGGCTTCATCCCTGGGGTCCCTGCTTGGGGGCGGAGAAGATGGCTGGCGGACGTCTGCTGTTGGGGGGCGACTTCCTGTCGCCGCCGCCGCCGCCCCCCCTCCCGCCGCCGCCGCTGCCGCTGCCGCCCCTCCCGCCGCCCCCGCCCGAGCCAGTGCTGGAGCAGTGGCGCTATAGCCACGAAAGTGACTGGCAGTGGGCTCTGCGGCGCAGCTTCATCTGTCGGCACCTGCACAGCTATCCCGGGGCAGCCCTAGACCAGCTCCTCGCTCTCTCGGCTGCCTGGACCAACCACGTTTTCCTGGGCTGCAGGTGAGGAAGGCGTGAGGGTTGGGTTAGGGACCGGGCTGGGGTTGGAGGGGATCGGTGATGGGGGTCGGGATAGGGCCGTGGGCCGGGTTTGGATGAGGGCTTATGGACTGGAGACTTGGAGGTGCCGGCGGACTCCAGAGGGCTCTCCAAGGGCCTGGTGGGGTGGTGGGGGAGTTGGCCGAGCCAGGTGGCAGGGGATGACAGAACAGAAGGGTGCGGGGATCTGAGGAGCGGCCCCTCTAGGACCAGGGATGGAGATAAAGCAGCGCTTGGCAGGGGACTGTTGAGAGGTGGTCATTGTGATGGTGCTTTTGGAGGGCGTGGGAAACGAGGAATAGCAGAACCTCGAACCTGCGTAGGACCTTCCAAGGATGCGGTATCCGCAGAGAATATTCGACAGTTGGGGTTTCGAGGGTCTGTGGGGGGAGAGGTGGGGGACCCTGCTATTCTAGCCCTCGTCTCCTGATTATTCTGTCTTGCCATCCCCATCACGTTAAACACCACCAGCTCCCCAGCTGGGTTTTACTGTCTTCTCCTGGGAGGCGGTTTGTATGAGGTCTCTCAGCCGCAGGGTCCGCCTTGCTTGTAGATTTGCGCATAATGTGTCTGGACGCAAACAAAGAAGTGGATATATCTACTGTAAAAATGGATCGCCCCCTTTCACCTTAAATGAGATCAAAAGGATTAACATTTGGCCACTGGGGGAGGTTTTCGTGTGTGCGTGTGTTTGTTTTTCCCCCCTTTCCTAGAACCTGGTATGTGTTCTGAACAGGCCTCTTTGAAAGCATTCAATGGAGACTGCAGTGTGGTTCCAAAGCATTTTTTTTAAAACAGACTACTTGGACCACTGTCCTTCAGAACCCCCAAATAGACCCTACACTAGACTAATCGTTCCTTTGATAGACTGAGAGGCTTCTCTCTCTCTTTTGACACTCTTGCCTCAAGGTGAATTTTTTATTGAGAAATTAGGGAAAATGAGCAAATCAAATTCAGCCAATTTAGTTCCAGGAATGACCAACAGATACAGAAAAATAGAATTGTCTGCTGTTAATGCTTAATTGTTGAACATAACATCCAGTGAGATACTTTGTTTTGCTTTCATAACACAAATGTATCTTTTTTTCTTTCTTCTCTAGGTTAGTGTAACTTATGCCTCCAGAGATAATGGTTATATTACTGGAGGAGCTGGTTACAACTGGGAAAATCTCAGTAATTAATCCAGTCAGATAAAACTAATTGACCTTCACTTAACAATATTGTTCTAGCAGTTGAGGAGGTATCTTTATCCTATAATCAGAGATCACCTTAATATCACAGAGGGCCATGGGGTATCTGAATCCTTAAAAAAAAAAACTTACATGGGAGAGGAGAATAACCATCCTTTGTGTAAATGATAAATCTTACCTTCCCACTAGAATATAAGCTCCTTTGGGGATGGGTTTTTGCTTTCTTGTTCACATTGTTATCTTCAGGGCCTAGAAGAGTGCCTCCTTCATAATAGCTGCTCAGTCAATATGTGTGAAGTGAAGAATATAGCTTTGTAGTGTACAAAATCTTTTTTTTTTTTTTTTTGCACCCATGGCATGTGGAAGTTCCCAGGCTAGGGGTCAAATCAGAGCCACAGCTGCTGGCCTTTACCACAGCCACAGCAATACAGGATCCGAGCCCAGTCTGCGGTGTGTGTGTGTGTGTGTGTGTGTTCATCATGTTACATTATAGCTAAGTCGATTCAAGCAGTATAAGAATTGCTACAACATTACCCAGTAGCCTACCTGAAGAGTAATGTTTGCATTCTATCTGATAACTTAGATATAGGAGAAAGGGAAGAGGCAATAAAGAATCTTGGAAGTTAGGGACCCTATGTAGTCTTCCACTTTAGGCAGGCTTTATGTTAGCTGTCATCGTCAGGTGAGTAAAACCTATATTCCAGTGCTTGTTTATGTCGACATTGGCAGAGCTCTTATATTTCTGGTCTATTCTTCTGTGACAGAAGATTCTTCTTTTCTCCCAAGGGGATTGCAGAAAACATGGTGACACAACCCATTCTAAACTCAGACTGTTAATTTATTCGTTCAAGGTTCATCCTTTGCCTTTCAGAACAGATTGTGAACAGTAGAGGAAGGGAAATCTTTGCATTTGTTTCCCAGTCGCAAGACTTTCTATGTTGTGATTTAGATGAGGCTGAAATAAATCCCAGATCAAAGATATCTTTGAAAACTCCTTGATCATAAGGCCAAGACAGAGGAGCTGAAATGTACAGGGAAGCAAACCATGTTTCATTCCTTGGTAATAGTGGTGATTTTCACAGAACAAGTTTGAATATCTTTTTGACTCTAACAGTGTCTGTTAGGCTTGTTAAAACACAGATGGCTGGGCTCTATCCCCAGGGTTTCTGATTCAGTAGGTGTGAGGTGGGACCCCATAATTTGCCTTTCTCAGAAGTTCCCAGGTAATGCTGATGATCAGGAATTGCTGATCCGGGGACTACACTGTGAGAACTACTATACTGCCTTATAGAATAAAATAAAGCAATGCTTTCCAATCTGCTGGGTTTTTATTTATTTTTTTTTTTTCCGTTTTAGGGCCGCACCTGCGGCATATAGAAGTTCCCAGGCTAGGGGTCGAATCAGAGCTGCAGCTGCTGGCCTATGCCACAGCCACGGCAGCATGAGATCTGAGCTGCATCTGTGACCTGCACCACAGCTTGTGGGCAACGCTGGATCCTTAACCCACAGAGTGAGGCCAGGGGTGGAACCCGAAGCCTCATCGATACTGGTTGTGTTCTTAACCTGCTGAGCCGCAATGGGAACTCCCAGTCTGCTTTTTCATCATTTTTTCCTTCATAGTGTAGGCAACCAGGAAGCTCAAATAGCTGAAATTATTTCTTTTGACTTTTTCTTGTCTATTTCATACAAGTAAACCCGTCAAGATCTTTTTTTTTTTTTTCTTTTAGCTGTGGCTTGTAGCAGTTTGCTGTGGGATCTCAGTTCCTATACCAGAGACTGAAACGCACCCGACTAGTATCCATGAGCACTTGGGTTTGATTCCTGGCATCTGAAAGCACCAGATCCTAACCACTAGGCCACCAGGGAACTCACTGTCAAGTTATTTATTTTTATTATGAATGCAACTTCTGAGATATGTCTTGTGGAATTTTTTTGTTGTTGTTTTTGCTTTTTAGGGCCACACCTGCAGCATATGAAGGTTCCCAGGCTAAGGATCTAATCAGAGCTACAGCTGCCGGCCACAGTCACAGCCCAGCAATGCCAGATCCGAGCTGCATCTGTGACCTACCTACACCACAGCTCACAGCAATACCAGATCCTTAACTCACTGATTGAGGCCGGGGATTGAACCTGCAACCTCATGGTTCCTAGTCAGATTGGTTTCCACCGCACCACGACGGGAACTCCTGGAAATTTTTGTTTGTTTGTTTGCACCTGCAACATACAGAAGTTTCTGGGACAGGGCTCAAACCCACACCAGGGCAGTGACAATGCCAGATCCTTAATCTGCTGTGCCACTAGCAAACTCGTATCTTGTAGTTATTGAAAAGTTAATACAGTCTTTTAATCAACTACATCTACAGCTGTCAAATAACATAATTGCTCATATGAATGCCTAGGGACCTGTGCAACTTTTACTTAAAATTGTTGATAATGTATATATATTTAATAAAGCAAAATATCTGGTTAATTAGAGCATCTATTTTTCCAGTCATCCTTCATCAATGGTATTAGAAACAAAATCCTGGCCCATTAACCTTTGATGATATATTAA
Organism: Catagonus wagneri; assembly: GCA_004024745.2. Classification (NCBI taxonomy): domain Eukaryota; kingdom Metazoa; phylum Chordata; class Mammalia; order Artiodactyla; family Tayassuidae; genus Catagonus; species Catagonus wagneri. The sequence goes on along the minus strand of PVHT020000015.1, from coordinate 26,645,702 downwards.
TTAATAGAGAAAGTATATCCTAAAGTGAAACTAGCTTTGCCACCTTGATTATTTGTCTATTCCTTGTTGATGTGAGACTGGTGTTTGGAAGGTAGATGTTGGCTGGGTTCATGTTGTGAAACTAACTTTGCACATTGTAGGTAGTGTGTCAGTCACCAGCTAATGAAGTGTAAGTACGAGCTTTTGAAAGATATATTGGGGAAGTTCCCATTGTGGCTCAGCGGTAACAAACCCGACTAGTATCCATGAGCACTTGGGTTTGAGTCCTGGCCTCACTCAGTGGGTTAAGGATCTGGTGTTGCCATAAACTGTGGTTTAGGTGCAGACACAGCTTGGATCTGGCGTGGCTGTGGCTGTGGCTGGCAGCCATAGCTCCAATTCAGCCCCTAGCCTGGGAACTTTCATAGGTGTGGCCCTAAAAACAAAAAAGAAAGATGTATTGGTAGTCTTGGTTGTTTGTTATTATTCACTGTTAGGAGTCTTATGAACAGTTTTGCATGAATAATTTTATATGCAGAAATCCTAATCTTTGCTTAGTTTTAAAACCTCAGATTTTTTTTTAATTTGGACCTAGTAGCTCAATAGAGTACATTTTTAAGAATTTTTTAAAAGCATCAGAGTTCCCATTGTGGCGCAGCAGAAACGAATCCGACTAGGAGCCGTGAGGTTGAGGGTTCGATCCCTGGCCTCGCTCAGTGGGTTAAGGATCCGGTGTTGCCATGAGCTGTGGTGTAGGTCACAGACGCGGCTTGGATCCCATGTTGCTGTGGCTGTGGTGTAGGCCGGCGGCTACAGCTCGGATTAGACCCCTAGCCTGGGAACTTCCATATGCCGAGGGTGCGGCCCTAAAAAGACAAAAAAACAAAACAAAACAAAAAACCTCACTACAGGAGTTCCTGCTGTGGTGCAATAGGATCAGTGGTGTCTCTGCAGCAGTAGGGACACTGGTTCAATCCCTGAGGTTGAGTGGGTTAAGGATCCAGCGTTGCCACACCTGTGGTGTATGTAGGTCACAGCTCCAGCTCGGATTCAATCCCTGGCCTGGGCACTCTGTATGCCATGGCATGGCCAAAAAAGAAAAAAAAATCCAATGCAAAAAAATGCATAATGGAAAACTGACCAATGAAAGCTTTACTGCCTTGTTTTATTTCAAATTTGTGGAACCACTTCTTTCTCCTTGGATAGCTACTCTGGAGAACCTAGAAATAGGACTGAAATCCTAGTGGACTTTGTATTAAAGTGTGTTTTTTGTTTTTGCTTTTTTAAGGCTGCACCCACGGTATATGGAGGTTCCCAGGCCAGGGGTCTACTTGGAGCTACAGCCGCTGGCCCACGCCTTGGCTACAGCACCATGGGATCCGAGCCGCGTCTGCGACCTACACCACAGCTCATGGCAACGCCGGATCCTTAACCCACTGAGCAAGGCCAGGGATCAACAGTGAGTAGGTATAATCATTACTAATGCTGGAAGAAGCCTGAGAGAAAAGTGAGTATGAATGGTGTGGGCCCCACATGCATCATTCGTGCACAATGTGTGACATATATGCCATTTAGTTGTATACTGTATTTGGAATCAGGCTCTAATTGAAGGTCTGGAGAATTTTGATTGGAATTCAAGGTTAGTGGCTTGGTTGTGCTATCCATTTTGGTAGCAAAAGTGAAAATATCAGTTTAAGACTTGTAGGCCTCATTTCATTTTCATGATCTTTTTTTCATTTCATATCTTGGAAATTGGACTCCTAAATCTGAGTGGAAGTGTTATATAGAACGTGTGATGTTTTAGGCTATGCTTTTTGATGTTTAGATAAGAGTAAATGAAAATAAAATTACTCTCGGCATTTAAATACTGGTGTTAGCAGCAGCAGCTGCCAGTGGAAAGCTCTGATTTGACCCCTAGCCTGGGAACCTCCATATGCTGAGGGTGTGGCCCTAAAAAGAAAAAAAAAGATTTTAAAATTTCCCACCAACCCTTTTTTTTTTTTTTTTCCTGCATCCATGGCATGTAAAAGTTCCTGGGCCAAGGAGCAAACCCACGCCACAGCTATAACCACACCAGAGCCACAGCAGTGACTACACTGGATCCTTAGCCTGCGGATCCGTAGGGGGACTCCACCACCAACTTTTTTAATTGAAATTTTTATTGCAATAGTTATAGATTCACATGTAGTTGTAGGAAATAATACGATGAGATGCCCTTTACTCTTTCTTCACCCAGTTCTCCCAGTGACAACATTTTGCAAAGTTATTGTATAATGTCACAACCAGGATAGTGACATTGCTACAGTACACCGATTCTACAGATTCCCCCACTTTTACTAATACTCTGTGTGTGTGTCTGTTTAGTTTTATACAGTTATCATATGTATCAGTTTGTGCATCCACTACCACAATCAAGGTATTGAACAGTTCCAATACCACAAGGATCCCTCAGGTTGCCTTTTTATAACCACTTCCATCTCCCTCCCTCCCACTCATACACAATATCGTGTGTGCATACTTTATTCCTTTTATTGCGGAGTAGTGTTCCATGGGATGTATGGTACTAGAGTTTAGCCACCTGTTGAAAGACATCTGGGCTGACTGCAGTTTTTGGCTGTTATAAATAAAGCTGTTATGAACAGGTTTTCGTGTGACCGTAAGCTTTGATTTCTCTGAGATAAATGCCCAGAAGTGCAGTTGTAAGGTCATATGATAATTGCATGTTTAATTTTTATCAGAAACTTCCAAGTGGTTTTCTAGAGTGGCCATACCATTTTACATTCCCAGAAGCAATATGTGAGTGATCCAATTCCTCTGTATCCTTGCCAGCATGTAGTGCTGTCACCGTTTTTCACTTTAGACATTCTGATACGTATGTCATGATACCTCATTGTGGTTTTAAATTGCATTTCTCTGGTGTCTAATGATGTTGAACATCTTTTTGTGTGCTTATTTACAATCTGTATGCTCTGATGAAGTGTTCTGTTCGTATCTTTTGTTCATATATACACATTATATACACACATTTATGTATATTTACTGTTGCATTCTGAGAGGGCTTGAAGTCTTTATACTAGATACTAATCTTTTGTCAAGTGTGTGGTTTGTAAATATTTTCTCTTGGTTTATAGTTTATCTTTTCATCCTCTTCACAGGGTCTTTTGAGAGCAAAAGTTTTTAATTTTGACGAGGTTCATTTTATTAACTTATACTTTTATGGATCATTCCTTTAGTGTCAAGAACGTTTGCCTAGCCCTATATCTTCAAGATTTTCTCTTGCAGTGTTTTTGTTTGTCTGTTTGTTTTTTTCCTCTGCACCTGTGGCATGTGGAAGTTCCTGGGCCAAGAACTGAATCTGAGCCTTTGTGTGTCTTTTCTTTTTTTGTTTTTTTTTTGGTCTTTTTTAGGGCTGATCCCACGGCATATGGAAGTTCTCAGGCTAGAGTTCAAATTGAAGCTGCAGCTTGCCGGCCATAGCACAGCCACAGTCACACAATGCAGAATCTGAGCACCTTTTGCAACCTGCACCACAGCTCATGACAACGCAAGATTCTCAGCCCACTGGGTGAGGCCAGGGATTGAACCCAAATCCTTATGGATACTAGTCAGGTTTGTTGCCACCGAGCCACGACGGGAACTACTGTTTTGTATGTCTTCTAATGACAATAACATAATTACTCTTTTGATAAGTATTCTGGGCAGATTCTTCAGTTTTATAGCTAAGATATTCTGTTGGTAAAGTCCTATGAAAGCAGTTGTAAGAGGGCCCATCTAGAAGCTTTTTCAAAAACTGCATTCTTAACCGTTTTAACTGTAGATTATATTAATTTAAATAGGTACAGCCCACGCTTGATGGAAAAAATTCTCCAGATGGCTGAAGGTATTGACATTGGGGAGATGCCTTCTTATGATCTGATGCTGTCCAAATCTTCCAAAGGTCAAAAACGTCACCTCTCAACATGCGATGGTGAGTATACTTATTTGTGGAAGGTGGGAATGAAGAAACAGCGTGGCTTTTTAAAAGATATGAGTGTGATATATGATTGTAAATAACATTGGTAACATTGGCTCTTACACAGATGTAAGAGTTTTAGTTTGTACAGGTTTTTTTTTCTTTTTTGACGATGCTAAATAGAAGTGAAAACTAAAAATACTGAACTCACACTATAATGCTATCCCTGAAGTCAATGCCATGGGACCTTCCTCTAAATAGACCAGCCTTATACTCTGATAATTTGAGCATCTAAGTGACTAAATCCTCTTGGATGGGTCCAAGGTGGAGCAGCTTTCTACTAACCAGTGTTAGTGTCTGGTATAGCCTCTACAAAGAGTTCTTCCATAGCCTTAAATTTGATATCCTCCATAAATCATTGGTTTCTAGCTCTCGTTTGTTCTGGAAATAAAATCTATCAAACATCTTTTTATGCAGAATAGTTCAGAATTAAGATTTTAAAGGTGAAAATCTTTGGGATCTTTTTACAATTTTTTTTTGGCTTTTTGTCTTTTAGGGCTGCACCGGCAGGATGTGGAGGTTCCCAGGCTAGGGGTCTAATCGGAGCTACAGCCGCCGGCCTACACCACAGCCACAGCAATGCGGGATCTGAGCCGCATCTGCAACCTACACCACAGCTCACGGCAAAGCCGGATCCTTAACCCACTGAGCGAGGCCAGGGATCGAACCTGTGTCCTCATGGATGCTGGTCGGGTTCGTTAACCAGTGAGCCACAGCAGGAACGCCATTGACAATTATTTTTATTTGCTGTTTTGGTCCCAACTATGTAAAGCACCATCACAGAATCAGTCACCTCTGATACAGAAGAGAGAGGCTTTGTAAATGCCTCTGGTCATCATCTCTGTTGCGTTAGAACCATCGATTCCATTTGCAGTCCTTAAGAGGGGGGATTTTCAGCACAGGCAGTGTGAGAATGTAGTGGAGCAACTTACTCGGTACACGTCACCTGTGCTTTAATTTGTTGGATGCGGAAGCATCAGTCAGTCATGCTTGGTGGTATTCTGCATACGTGAGTCAATGGCCTATTTTTGGTCAAGTCTCTTCCCTTACGTGTGGAAGGACAGGGAGCATCACTCCCTGTGCTGGACTCTTACATTGGTATTTGAGTCCCTTCACTTAAAGGACCTGGAACTTTTGCGATGGGAAGTATCTTGTACCAACAACGCAGCTTGCAAAAAAATATGGTTAGTACTATTTTCCTGCTTGGTTCTTTTGAAATATTCCCTTTGTAATGAATTGTAAATTTTACTCATTCTCTAGGTCAGAATCCTCCTAAAAAGCAAGCCGGTTCCAAATTCCATGTGAGACCTCGTTTCGAGCCTGTACATTTTGTAGCTAGTAGTTCAAAAGATGAAAGACAGGAAGATCCTTATGGCCCTCAGACAAAAGAGGTAAATGAACAAACACATTTTGCCAGCATGCCAAGAGACATCTACCAAGATTATACTCAAGACTCTTTCAGTATACAAGATGAGAATTCTCAGTATTGTGATTCCTCAGGATTTATTTTCACAAAAGACCAGCCTGTAACAGCCAACATGTATTTTGACAGTGGGAACCCTGCCCCCAGCAGCACAGCACAGCAGGCAAATTCTCAGTCAGCCTCTGAGCCTTCACCATCACAGACATTTCCTGAGTCAGTGGTAGCCGAGAAGCAGTATTTTATTGAAAAATTAACAGCGACTATCTGGAAGAACCTTTCTAATCCAGAGATGACTTCTGGATCTGATAAAATAAATTACACATACATGTTAACTCGTTGTATTCAGGCATGTAAGACAAACCCTGAATATATATATGCTCCTTTAAAAGAAATCCCTCCTGCTGACATCCCCAAAAATAAAAAACTTCTAACAGATGGTTATGCTTGTGAAGTTAGATGCCAAAATATCTACTTAACTACAGGTTATGCTGGCAGCAAGAATGGGTCCAGGGATCGAGCTACTGAGCTAGCTGTAAAACTCTTGCAGAAACGTATTGAAGTGAGGGTTGTCCGACGGAAATTCAAGCACACGATTGGAGAGGACCTTGTGGTGTGTCAGGTTGGCATGCCTTCATACGAATTTCCTCCAGCTCTGAAACCCCCAGAAGAGCTGGTAGTGCTGGCTAAAGACGCTTCTGGGCAACCAATTTTTAATGCTTCCGCCAAGCACTGGACCAATTTTATCCTTACAGAAAATGCAAACGATGCAATTGGTATCCTTAACAATTCTGCCTCATACAACAAAATGTCTGTTGAATACAAATATGAGATGATGCCAAATCGTACATGGCGTTGTCGAGTGTTTTTGCAAGATCACTGCTTAGCTGAAGGTTACGGAACCAAAAAAACAAGTAAACATGCAGCTGCTGATGAGGCTTTGAAAATCCTTCAGAAAACCCAACCCACTTACCCATCTGTCAAAAGTTCACAGTGCCAAGCAGGCTCTTCACCCAGGGGATCTGGAAAGAAGAAGGATATAAAGGATCTCGTAGTTTATGAGAATTCTTCGAATCCTGTGTGCACACTGAACGACACAGCTCAGTTTAACCGAATGACGGTTGAATATGTCTATGAAAGAATGACAGGCCTCCGATGGAAATGCAAGGTGATTCTAGAGAGTGAAGTCATTGCAGAAGCAGTTGGAGTGAAGAAAACCGTCAAGTATGAAGCTGCTGGAGAAGCTGTGAAAACCCTCAAAAAGACCCAGCCGACTGTCATTAACAACTTGAAGAAAGGAGCTGTTGAAGATGTGATTTCAAGAAATGAAATTCAGGGCCGCTCAGCAGAGGAGGCTTACAAACAACAAATCAAAGAAGATAACATTGGAAATCAGCTGCTGAGAAAGATGGGTTGGACGGGTGGTGGTTTAGGTAAATCCGGCGAGGGCATTCGGGAGCCAATCTCCGTCAAAGAGCAGCATAAGCGGGAAGGGCTTGGTCTTGATGTAGAGAGGGTAAATAAAATCGCCAAGAGAGATATTGAACAGATCATCCGAAACTACGCCCGCTCCGAGAGCCACACGGATTTAACTTTCTCTACAGAGCTGACTAACGACGAGCGGAAGCAAATACATCAGATTGCCCAAAAGTACGGTCTGAAGAGTAAGTCTCACGGAGTAGGCCACGATAGGTACCTGGTGGTAGGCAGAAAAAGACGGAAGGAAGACTTACTAGATCAGCTCAAACAGGAAGGCCAAGTTGGGCATTACGAGCTTGTGATGCCTCAAGCAAATTAAGATCTTACTAATTTATTTTGTAACTGCCTAATGAGGCAGATTTGTGAATTAAATGCTACATGTTCTGGTTGCAGAGTACATTCATTCTTAAGATGTTTCACCTTGTTCATTTCATAGTGCTTTATTAGATATTGGAACTTGAGGAATTCTGTCCACTTGTATTAGCTTAACCCAGCAGATGATATTGTGCGGTTACTGTTCGTGTCTTTGATATTGCTGTGTCCCTCAGATTTTAGTAGTTTATACAAAGCAAGAACACACATCCAAATGGAATTTCACCCCGAGAAATTCCCATTTTAAAGGGCATAGCACAGCAATCTGCAACAATATGTAAAGTTGATATTGATGATAATAAAACTAGTCTCAATTCCAGACTTAACTGAAAATGTCAGATCATTTTGTATTCTCTTTTCATCTTTATGTGAAGCCAGTTATAGAATGTTTAACAGTAAATCGTGCTGTACATGTAAATGTCCTTACCAACTAAATGATGTAAAACTTTCTTAAAGTAATTTTAGTGTTCATTTATTTATAACTTCTACCATGTGGTTTCCAGAATATTGGAAGTAATTTACTGTATCTTGTGATATATGAGTTTTAACAAATCCTAGTCTTCACGCTGAGGGAGCACTACTCGAGAAAGCAATCGAAAAATTTCCAAAACTTTGATTCAGTCCGAAGAGGGGAAGCTGGAACTGTCTGTTCTTGGTGCCTTGCAGAGAGACTCACAGCAACTCTCCATTATAGCTTTTACGCGGTGCGGATGTACAGCACATCCAAGGCGGCCACAGCTGTGGTGGAGCTTGGTAAGACGGAAGATACATTGGTGCTTTGATGAAAAAGGTCAGTTGGCTGGTCCCTCTCTCAAAAACCTTATTTAGCCCCCAGAGCCAACTTTGTAACATATTTAAAACTGCTATTTTCGCTTATTTCTGGAATGTAAAAAAATGTATAAAAAGAATTAGTGTATGCTTCCTGAATAAAACGGAGCCAAAGTTGATCAAGATAGTGGTGTGCTTATTTCTGGGCAGCAGCCTGGTAGTGACACTTTGGGTCTTTGCAGAAGGGAAGCGGTGTTTGCCCGAAGTATTTCAACACCAGAGCACGTGAGGATGAACATAACGACGTGGCAGATAGGAGCAGCCCATCAGCCACCTGTCACGTTTTCCCTATGGACCAGCATGCTGCCTGCAACCAAATTTCAGGCTGTTTACTTTTGTGTGTTTTTGTTTTTGTATTTCAGATAAATATTACTCTTCAGAGATGAATATCGATATTGTTAAACAACTCCAGTGACTTGTAATTGGCTCACAACGAACAATTTCCTTTCCCTTGTTTATATTTTATATTAAGATGTCCATTGTAGTTAAGTCAATATTTTATTTATACCTGGATCTCTGTAAATTTTAGTCACTTAAAATTAACACAGTATGTGATGTTTGCCTTCCACTAACTCTTTCTTCCTGCAGTGTGTGGCCTTTCCTGATGCTGGTGGGAAGAGAAATGAGGTGTGCGTTTTATTTGGCACTTAATGTTTTAACATTGGTGAGGGGAACTAAGCTAAGATGTTTATAGATTTTTATAGGATTAATTTTTTTTTAACCTACATGGCTTATGTCAACTTTGAGATGTTGTGGTTCAATTAATGTGTTAGAAAACATTAATTTCAATTTTCTTGGGTAAGAGTGGCTTTGGGAATTAAGGAGTGTGAAAACTCATTCTCTACCTTGTTTTCTTATTTCCAAAATGATTTGGGGGTGGGGGAAGTAGGGAAATATTACATAAGTCTGGTTTATCTATGTAATTTCAACAGAACACAATATTAATGCCATAATAATTAATGCTTCCAAATAATTGGGCCAAGTATATATTTGGTTCTGAATTTTTAAGGGTCCAACTTTCCTAACTTATATCGGTGTTGGTATTGATGTGGAATTAGGGTGAAGTCACTTAGCTCTGCTTGAGAATAAAATATGTTGGGAAATGAATTTGGCAAGAATGAGCTGCTAACAATCTTGCTGTTCCATTTTGTCTTTTTTTTTTTCTTTGGAGGTTCCCAGACTAGGGGTTGAATCAGAGCTACAGCTGCCGGCCTACGCCACAGCCACAGCAACACAGGATTGGAGCCGCGTCTATGACCTACACCATCACTCACAGCAACGCCAGATCCTCAACCCACTGAGTGAGGCCAGTGATCAAACCCACATCCTCATGGTTCCTAGTCGGATTCATTTCCGCTCCACCACAATGGGAATTCCATTTTGTCTCCTTTTGTTGTTTCCTGTATTTTCCCTTTCTTTGAAAAAGCCGTCATTTTAACCTCATAACCTTGCTATAAAATCTGCACAGGTACGTGAGCAGTTTCAAGTTTTATTTGACTTAAGTATATTATACTGAGAAAGTAACTGCTTTCATATACATATATAATCATTGAGCCTTACAGATCTACTTTTTAGATTTTTTTCCCTCCCCTTTGATTACAAAATGAGTGGAAATTTCATGCATTCTGTTAAAATAGATATACAAGGCATTCACTTTGCTATGTGTAACTCCTGAAGCTGGAGATGGGTCCTAAATAAAGGACTCGAACTACAACTTGAGTTCTTCATCACACCCCCTTCTCCACATTAAGCAGGCACAGAAATGAATATTCAAGTTCAAATCTACTATTTGAAAGGGGATTCTGCAAATCTGTTTTAACTTTATTATTGTTATAATTTATTATATGCAGGCAGCCTGTGGCATTTCTTTGAAAAATTGTAAAGAAAAAGGGCAAATTAGCATTAAACTTTGTAATGAATTATTTGTGGTGCCTTTAACCATGGGTATGATGCTTTTGGAGGGAGGTCAGCTTGTTCACTCTGTTGTAAGGTTTTAAAAGGGTTATCCCATGAAAGAGATTGGGAATGGTGTTTCCTAGGAAGTGTACAAAAGATAAAAAATATTAAATATGCACATTGCCAATCTTACCTTAATTTTTTCAAGTATGACTACAGTGTCAATATAAAGTACCCAGCCACAGCAGGATGAAAAAACTTAGGTAAAATCAATCTGCCAAATAAAGACCAATTTAATGTGGTTCTACTTTGAAGCAGAAATGGACAAGTATTTAAGCGCATTTAAGGATGTTGCTCCTAGGTGAAACTAAGCAGTTCGCCTGGCGTTCAGTGCAGGGTGAGCGCCCCGTTTTGAGGCTCCTCTAAGTGCCATGTCGTAAAGGATGAGTGGGTACATACACCATAAGGACTTGATTTCATTTAGCACCACCCCTCACCCCAAATAAAGAGGTGAATTTCCGCAGTTCCTGTTCTTATCTCTAAAGTGAGGTAAGTTGCTCCTCAGGAGAAAGCAGAGTTTTGTTTAAACGAGGTAACCTTGAGGATACCTGTACTCCCAAACTTTACATGGGACTTAAAATGCCATCTATGGCATTTTGTAGTGGTTTGGCCCTGTTTTTTTTAAGCTAGGGCTTTAAGAGGTGGAATGTCAGGATCAACCAAGTTAGATCTTGGGCTCTGAGAGTGCTGGTAAGTCTCCAGGTTAATTCCCCACCCTTACCACAGTATCGTTCCCTTGACTGCCTATAATATAGGCTGAAGTAACTTTTACTTACTGGTTTTACATTCTGTTAGAATGTTTAAAAAAGCATTACACACTTAGGACTGAAAAGAAAAAAAGCCCTACTCTTCTCTCCTAGAATCTGTATTTTTACTTTTACCACAACTTTTATTTTAAGGGGGGAAATGAGTAGATGCGAGAGTCCAATAAATTAATACTAAAAGTTCATACTGCGCTAAAATATACCTTGACTACAAAATTTTAAGGTTATTTTTATTTACAAGTTTTGAAAAATGTACATTTTTTACATGGGTTACTTGTGCAAAGTTAGATTTAGAAGAGTGATAAATGCACAAAAGGTGACAATGGAACATTAGACAAAACATTTACAAGCCTTGTCCCACACTGCTACTTAAAGGTACTGTCTATCTAAAAGTATAAATATCCAAAGAAAGATTGCAAACGTTGACTTCAAAGTTTTTACAATACTGAAAGGGAGGAAGAAACTAAAGCATGCAGCGTTAACTGAGGATTTCAGTGGAAAATAGTTTGCCACAGATATGTTCCCTTCCTTGGGTTAATTAAAACTCTAAAAAACAATGGGGGATTATAAATTTGTTTATCTAGGGTAGCACTGCTCCTTTAAAAAGATTAAAGGATCTCCAACCTTCCCTAGCTGAAAAACCATGATTGTTTCCATTCCTCTGCTCCCACACCTCTTTAAAAAGTGAACATCCAGAAAGCTTTAGTATGCTGAAACTTTGCATGGGTGTCTCCAGTGATTACCCTGCAAGGAGAGGATGTGTCAGTTACTACAACTGTAGCACTCCTTTGACTGAGTCCTTGAACATTCTCCTTCCTATCAGTAAAAAAAAAAAAAAAAAAAAAATCTTGTAATTCATGCTGGTTAGATCTTAGTATCACAGCCTTTTTAGCTTCCATTGCTCCTTCAAAATGGATGTTTATATGGATTTATTTCCCTGCTTGGGCCGTATTCCAAAAAGTCACTTCTAAATCCAGCACAAATGAAGGACCAGCCAGGATGAAACACTTCAGCAATCATTCTGTTAAAAATAACATTCTGGTCATCAAGCTATGCAAAAGCACCACTTGTAAAACAATTCATTTTAAAAGCTTAGTGTAAAGTACAGTAATACAATACTGCCCTAAAACTGGAAACGAGATACAACAGAAAAGGAATTAAGCATCAGTAATTTTTGCACGTAACCCAGGTACAGTACATTTGATCTCAGAGGGTGTTTTCTGATGTTTAAGGAGAGGGTAGAAAGGGTAGGAAAAGCTTGGCAAGGGAAGATGGAAATAGCACAACAGCTATTTTGCTTTTAATAAAGTAAATGTAATGACACTGAAGAATAGGAAGATGACAAACACATCAATATATAGTTTTCTTATGACCAGCTGCTTCTTTTCCTGCACCCGGGTCAACAGTCACGCCAGCTCTGTTCTACTATCGCAGAAACACGTTTTTCATACTCCCGCTTGTTCTCTTGGTACAGCTGAGCAGCCTGGCTGTTTGCTGGACTATTGGGATTCGGTTCATCCAATAGAGACTATAGAGACAGTTTGTAAAAGGTCAGTTCCTCAATGCAAATAGATACTCAGAACACTCGAATTGTCCTAAGTAGCAGCTAAATTTGCTCTCTTAGCATAATAGTCTAGAGTTACATTCATCTACTAGTAGCTAGGCAAATATATATTTTTCTCGTGGCTTAGGTCTTAATGACCTCCTTTAGACTTAAGACTTTCAAAAACAATTGCTAATATAAACATATCAAAGGTTATAGTCAGTCACATTAAGGAAAATTCACCTGTATGGATGTTAAAATGGAAGACACATCGTAGGTTGGACTCCAACGGTTTTGAAGTATGTCCAGACATATGCTACCATCTGCATAGACTAAGAGCATAGAAGTAGGTATGTTAAACACAACAAAACCATTCAGGTTTTAACACATCAAGTCAAGGCAAATATAGGCAAGAATACTTTGCTTTTGAGATTTAAAAAATGCTCCTAAGCAGCTTCTCAGTTACCTTCAACAAGCATCATCAATTAGGTGAAGCATCACCACAGAATGTCAAAGGTAATCAGTATAAAACTGGAAGATACCTAGTTCTTGTTATTCTGAAAAGACTGCCCTATTACCCAGGAAACCACACATATTTCTAACAAGGTCGCAAGTCATCCACAGACTTGTGGGGAGTTCATTCCACCAAATCAGTAAACTATATCTCCTATCTGAAATAACACAAAATAGCTCAGAGTTCATAAGGTTTCATCTTGACATGAAGATAAGAATATCTGATACTCTGGAAAATACTTTATTAATCTGAATAAAAGGCTGGTTGCTTCTAGCCTTTTATGGGGAGGGGGGCAAAGCGGTAAGTTAGAATCACCTGTAGCACTTTTCCAGTCTATTCTATGCCTGGACCTCAACCACAGAATCTGATATTCCGTAGGTCTGGAGTGGAACCAGGGCATCCGTATCTTTTAAATGTTCCATGTTAATTCAGATCTGCATCCAAAGCTGAAAACCATCGTTCTAAATGTTAGCGAAAATAAGTACAATAGAAAACTACTCCAATCTGGCCTCACATTAAAAGAAAACCTCAAGAGCATCCTCATTTTTGTTTAGTAATTAGATGAGAAAATCATCAAAACCAGGAGGCTCTGAAACTCCAAGCAAAGTCTTTTCACCGCTTTAGTTCTGAAACCGCAGACCAAGACAGCAACAGACCACCATTAACAAGTTCAGCTTTCAGGAAACAGCAAGATGCTTAGACAAATACTCAGGTACTACAAATAAACAGGAAATGTGGAATACCTCCCAAATAAAGAGTGCTGTAGTTTAAAACAGTGTATTAAAAGTGACAGATACTTGCCATTTGGATGAAACATCTTAGAGACAAATCTAACGGTAGGTGGCTTATTCGGATATTCTTCAGTGAATTCTATTGTAAGCTTAAAGGTTCCTGTAGTTAAAAAGAAAGGGTTAAGAAAACATATTTACTACTTTGCTCAGCAGTACTTTGCTTTTAATGCTACATGACTTTTTTCAAATATTAAATGTAATAATGCAAAGGTATAGGGTAGAGAGGAAAGAGACCAGGTAAGAGCTACAGCTCCAGGGATTGCCCTAAAAATGGACAGACATTGCTAAGAATCACCACCCAAAGGTGATTTGTTTTTCGTTTTGCCGTTATTCACCCCCAAACTTAATACAGCCATTTACACTCAAAATTTCTGCTGGCAGAATAACTTTAGCCATCCTTAAAATGGCAAGTCTTCCTTTAGAAGACTGAAAGACCTTAGTAAAGGCCAATTAAAAATTTAAAAAAATTTTTATGGCCACACCCATGGCACATGGAAGTTCCCAGGCCAGGGACTGAATCTGAGCCACAGCTGTTGTCAACACGGATCCCTTAACCCACTGCAGTGACTTTAACCACCACAGCAGGAACTTTCAGTAAGGCCAGTTTTAATCAGCTGCCATCTTAAACTTTCCAGTGATTTTTATCTATTTATTTTTGTCTTTTGTCTTTTTAGGGCCGCACACGCGGCACATGAAGGTTCCCAGGCCAGGGGTCCAATCGGAGCTGTAGCTGCCAGCCTAAGCCACAGCCACAGCAACACCAGGTCCAAGCTGCGTCTGTGACCTACACCACAGCTCACGGCAATGCCAGATCCTTAAACCACTGAGCGGGGCCAGGATTGAACCCACAACCTCATGGTTCTTAGACCCATTTCTGCCGCGCCAGGACGGGAACTCCTCCAGTGATTTTTAAATGGACTAGAAAGAATGAGAGCACAAAGGTTCAAAAACTAATGCTAGAAATACAAATCAATAATCAAATTATTTTTAAAAGAGCAAGGAATAAGTATAAAAGTGTTCACTGGCTCCTTTTCATGTATTGGTAACTCCATAATGAAAACAACTGAATGTAAGCAAGAAAAAACTTCGGTTCCTCTTAAAAACCCTTCAGAATGACTTACAAGGTACTTTGCTATAAAACTAACTCAATTATTCACACTAATGGAGGGAATCAATGGCAGAAATAATTTGAAAATCACATTAGATTGTGTTCATGTCTCCAGTAAATTTCTTTCTAATGATGTTTGTATATGCTGAAATGAATTATTTTTCTTACATATGTGTCAACTAAGGTAGCAGGAGGCCCTAAAGCATACTAGGTTGTGGACTTATTTATAAGAAATGGACAAACTGGATCTCATTCAAGAATTGTTGGATGCTGTGTGATATGGGGAGATTATTTCCTTCGAAATGTTTTTTATTGGGTTTAATAAATTCAAGAAAACAATCAGGCAGTTGTTTTTTCCTGACTGAAATTTCTTCAAGTAAACATAAGGAACCAGTTACTATCTGGTATAAGGTGATTTCTGTTCCACTGTATTCCTCTGATCCATTTAGTAAATTATTCTAATACAAAAGACCACACTTCAGATAGAGTATACCTTGTTTTCGGTTCCTTCAGAGTGTGCAACTTATTTTCCCTTTGCTTTCCATTCAAGAAAAAGAGAGAGAGAGAGAGAGAGAGAGAGAGAGAGAGAGAGAGAGAGAGAGAGAGAGAGAGGGAGAGAGGGAGAGAGAGAGAGAGGGAGAGAGAGAAGACTACAATCATTCTACTCCTAGATCTGTTACATATAACAATTCAAAAAAGTTTGTTTCCAATCAGCAAGCTCATAGGAAACAATTTGCTAACAGAGTTGCCCTCAGTATGAACAAGTGTGCCAAAGCTGCAGAAAAATTTTAAATGCAACATATGGAGACATATTATATCCCCCAAACTGCTGTTACTCCCTGAACTTCAAAGTCAGATCTGAAGATACTATGTGCTATAATTGAGGACAAAAAGTAAAATATTTTGGAATAAACACACTATAGTCCATCAGAACACACTTCACCTTTATCACCACCTCGTCATAACCCTTCCTATTTTTGAAGAAGAAAGTATAAATCTTCCTTTTCAGTTCTATTTATATTATAATATGCAAGAAAAGTGGGAATGAGTGTTAGTGCAAAACTTTGAGCTTCCTTATGTATCTCAAGTATAAACACATTTGGCTGAGTGGTGAAATCTGCTTAAACTACGGCTTAGAGATTTACCACCAAGAAATTGCTCTAAAATTGGGCAGATTTAATAGCATGTGGAGTTCCCAGGCACTTTAAATTAAAACCATCGTTAAATATGATACCTAAAGGCAATAAAGCCACACATAAGACAGGCATAAGTGAAAACAGTAGAGAACAGTGGGGAAGAGCACGAGCTTTGCAGTCAGACAAACCTGGGTTCAAATCCTTGCTTTGCTATTTGCTAACTGTGAAACCTTTGGGGAAGCACATAACATTGCTGTGAGGCTTAAGTGAGGGAAGATGCACAGTGACACAAAATAAGTGCTTCATAAATATTTTAGTTGCAATAACTCCACAGTTTCACATCTCTAGACCTAGCTAAAGGCAAAATCCAAAAGTCCAAATTTCACTATCAGTAAAATTAATGAATTAATGAATTCAAATATCAAATATTTTCCTTCTGATCTACATCAAACACTCGCAGTGAAATGCAAGTTGAGTATATATGCCGGTGGCCAACAAAACCCTTGACTTGAGCTTTCTGCCTAATGCTTGCCCAGAAGTTCAAGAATGTGGCAACCTAGCTACCAGAGGAATTAATCAAGTCTTTGAGAACATCTCATTTAATATCTTGAGAAATGAAACAACTTGCTTATGTCTATTTGAATATAAACTAGGACTTACCTAAATCTTACTCAAAGTACACATTTAAAGGGATATTTCATACTTTCAGCCACAGTAAACAATGAGAACCTCATTAGTACAACCCTGAATGCAATTTCTAAGGTCCAAAACAAATGTTAAAGACATTTAAAATCCCAGGATATTACATAATTGAGACTAGAACTTATCCTCTGAATATTTAGAAGGCTAGGCTTTACATAACTGAAAATTTAAGCCTCACCATGGTTGTACACAATCCACAGTGATTTTATCTTCCTGAGAAGGCCAAAACATTGTAAGGGAAGTATCAATTAATCTGTCTCTACATAGGGACCAGGAAAATCAGACAAAGGTGTTAAACGGCTGGGGTATGGCAATAGGGAGTGATATGGTTAAACTAGAGAGTGTATGTTCTGCCTAAAAACAGTCACAAATTCAATTCTTTGAAAATATTGTAGGCCAAACAAAGCACCTCTGTAGGTGTTTTCTACAATTGGGTCACCAGTTTGTTACCCCTGAGGAGAAAGCCAGGTACATGTACCAAAAAAAAAAAAAATTGTTTTGATGACTGAAGTCTGATTTTTAAGATAATACCCAAATACCATTCATCATAGGATTTATTTACCTTAAGAACATCCCTAATGGACTTCAAGTGATTCATTAAAAAAAAAAAAAGGACTAAGGAGTTCCTGTCACGGCAGAGCAGAAACGAATCCAACTAGGACCATGAGGTTGCGGGTTCGATCCCTGACCTCACTCAGTGGGTTAAGGATCTGGCGTTGCCGTGACCTGTGGTGTAGGTCGCAGATGGCAGCTCGGATCCTGCGTTGCTGTGGCTGTGGCGTAGGCCGGCGGCTACAGCTCCTGTTAAATCCCTAGCCTGGGAACCTTCCATATGCCGTGGGTGCAGCCCTAAAACGCAAAAAAAAAAAAAAAGAAAGAAAATGAAAAAAAAAACCAACGAAAAACAAACCCAGACCAAATTCTTAAGAATACATCTATTATGAAAACAGTATCTTACTGTGTCTCACAGCAATTTTCAGATGATGTGATGAAGAATACTTTGATTCTCAGCCCTTGTATTCAGCATACAGACCAAGACACTTTATAAGGAAGCCTTTTCCCCCAGTGATCTGTTTGGTAGAATAAGCTCTTGGGAACATACTTCTCTTACTTCAAGTGTGTGAAATTAAATCAAAATACCTTTTAAGAGTTCCTTTTCTTAAAATCTCATCTCTAACTAGGGCCTGGCTATTCCAGAAATTTCAACTACCAGTGGTTTACAAAGAAGCAGCAAAAGTAGCTCTGAGCTACTGATTTATATAACACACTGGCAACAGTGAAATCAACTAGGCCACTTGCCCCTAATCAGAACTTTCCAGTAAACTCCCTGTGAAATAAGAAGTATTCTTAAATGGTCAAAAAATTTGGAGCCATGGTCCGTGTTCTAGACACGAGGAAGCATTCCTGGATAGCAGACTTCTCAAACAGAACAAATCAGAAAAGGGTACTGTCATTTAGCCTGAGTGATTCCTTTTAGTAATGTCAGGATGAAGATACACATCATCAGAAATAGAACCAGGAGTTCCCATTGTGGCTCAGTGGAAATGAATCTGACTAGCATCCATGAGGATGCAGGCCCAATTCCTGGCCTCGTTCAGTGGGTTAAGAATCTGGTATTGCTGTGAGCTGTGGTGTAGGTCGCTGACTCGGCTCGGATCCCAAGTTGCTATGGCTGTGGTGTAGGCCAGCAGCTACAGCTCCAATTCAACCCCTAGCCTGGGAGCCTCCATATGCCACAGGTGCAGCCCTAAAAAGACAAAAGAAAAAAAAGAAACAGAACCAGTACTGTCAAGGGGGTAGGTCCAGGTAGATAATGGATTCCATAAGTACCTTTTCAATTCATACCACTCAAAATGAGAGAAGCACACTTGAAATATTTCAGTTGCCAACCCTCAGCAAAGAGATGTATCATTAATAAAGCTGTGTCCAGCATAAAGCAGTCTAAGTAAAATCGAGAGGCAAAAAGAAGTCAGTGAAAACAAACTCTGCTGAAGCTAAAGCAAATACAGTTAATCTGCACATAAAGCTTAAGTATGAAGAACTAGCACCAATCTATCTAGCAGAAGAAAATGAAGCCTCGCTAGCTCTTGCTATGGATCAGTTCAAATGATTTACTCCACCAAAGCAGTATGCCTTCAGGACCACACTCCCCTGCTGCCATTGCTTTTTATTGCAGCACTGAAGAGCAGTGGTATTTACCCAAGGAGTGAAGGCAGAAAGTATTCCAGTGACTGTCTTCTAGGGAAATCTGAGTGTTTGAGACAAATCATAGAACGGGGTTGATATTGACCTACCTCAAAACATCTTGTGATTGCATCAAAAAACAATTTTTTGATTGCATCAAAAAGTAATCCGACTTGGCGACATAAGGATATACTTAGTAGTTTGCAGAAATGTTTTTGTTTTAACCTTCAAACCGAATTATGTGCATATGTGTGTGCATATGTGCACAGACATCTCTCAAATGCTTTGTAACCAAAGGAAAATAAATCAAGGAAAAAAAATAACAGAAAGACCCTTTTCTTTTTAAAAATACCTCAAATATTAAAGATAATCAGTAGTTCAAATAC
>PVHT020000015.1:26596917-26626428 GCA_004024745.2 Catagonus wagneri | reverse complement strand
ACCTCACGGTTCCTAGTCGGATTCGTTAACCACTGCGCCACGACGGGAACTCCAGTAGTTCAAATACTTTTAATCATCTTTTAAAGTTTAAATTATTAAACTTTCAAAAACAATACAAACACATACACACACACACAATTGAGTGCACATAAAACCATATCCATGTCAATTTCCTGCTTGTGATATCGTAGCGTAGGTGTTTAAGATGTTACCAAAGGAGGAGGGGAGCAGGTGAAGGGTATACGAGGTCTCTCTCGATATTATTATTTATTACAATTGCAATAAATAATATTGTATTGTATATAATACAATACAATAACTGCATATTATATTATAAATAGATTGTATTATTTATTACAATCTATAATATCTTAAAATAAGTTTTTAAAAATCCTTAAAAAGCAAATAACATGTGTTTTTAAAAGTCAAACCTAAACCCACTAAAAATCATGTATCTCTAAGTACATGTAGTACCTTGAAGTAGGTTGGACACTGGTCAAGAGACTACATTATGGCTGCCCTCAATTGTGAAGTGGCCTTGAGATCACTGACCATAAAGTCTTGATGAAAGCACACGCTGAAAACTCATTAAAAAACAAACAATATTCTACTCAAACTGGCCATTGAAAGTGCCTTGAAAGACCCTCTTAAAGCAGCGAGCCTGACGGACATTCAACGCCAGATTGTCGAAACCAGACAGCTGTGTTCAAGGGATTCTTGCATTCATTCAACATTCAACAAACACCTATTAAGCACCTGCTGAACACAGTCCCCACCCTTGTTACAGAATTCTGAGCTAGACGGTCCCTGGGGTGTCTGAGCCTATCAGCAAGTGGTTGGTTTGATACTAACTCAGTATCTTGGTGGGGGCTGAATTTAGGGGGATCACAACTCGAACTTCACAAATCTTTAACATCAGCGGTAATGATGCTCCTTTTAAAAAGTGACTACCTTACGCAGATCTTGTTTTTTAAGAGGCAAAAAAGCGCAGCTCTAGTCAAGCGGACAATAGCCAGAACAACCTGCCACATATTGGATTCCACTCAAGCCTTTTAGTAGGCAGAGGCTAGGAGAAGCAGCTTCCTAAGTGGGAGGCACTTCCAGGATGACTTGGGGACCCTTTCCCCAGAAGATCAGGCTCCTGAAAGGTGGGTAAAGAAACTCTCTTACCATCCTCAAACGGGGTCCCTTCAGGCCTGTAACACAGAGAAAAACCAATCAGTTTCCGCCTCAGGGCTTCCCTTCTCCCCGGTTCATCTGAGGAGACGGCTATTCTGAGCTCTGCCCGCTGCACCTCTGGTAAACCACCGTTTCCC
This sequence comes from Catagonus wagneri, assembly GCA_004024745.2. Taxonomy (NCBI): domain Eukaryota; kingdom Metazoa; phylum Chordata; class Mammalia; order Artiodactyla; family Tayassuidae; genus Catagonus; species Catagonus wagneri. The sequence goes on along the minus strand of PVHT020000015.1, from coordinate 26,625,112 downwards.
GGGTCGCAAAGCCACTACAAATAGAGGTTTGGGGCTCAGAAAGCCCGGGCAGGACGCCGCGCCGGGGCGCCACCGCTCCCCGCCCCGCCCCCTCAGAACCCCAAACGATTCCCCTGGCAGCGGGAACCGAGCTAATCGAGGCACAGGCTCCGGGGAGGCGCCTAGGCCCAGCCAGCCCCAAACCCGCTCCCTGTGCCCCCGCCTCCGCACCCAGCCGGTCCCGGAGGGCCCACGCGTCCCCCAGCCCTGGCCACCACCCGGAACGCAGACTCACCCAAAAATGACCGCGTTCCAAACCATGATGTTGTTCTCGGACGGAGCCCCGCTGACTCCGGCTGGAGGATCCTCCTGCAACCTTCAGGGAAACAGACAGGGGCCCTGCGATCCGGCACCCGCGCCCGCCGCCGGCCAACCCGCCGCCCGCCCGCCCGGCCCCACCCAGTGCCCCGACCGCAGCCCCCGGCCCCCGGCGTCCCGGGCGGGTTACCTCTTGAAGTCCCTCATGAGGCGCCGCCGAGCCGGGGTGGACATGTCTCTAGCGGGGTCAGGGGTGGGGCATACACCGAGCTCCCGGGTCCCCGCGGGCGGTAAGGCGGCCGAGGAGGCTGAAGAAGTCGAAGGAACCGAGGGGGAAGCGCCCAAAGGAACAGCACTGCCTCTCCGAAGTCGAGGGTCGGTCTGGCGCCGGCTAAGCACCACCCCAGAGTAGACGGGGGCTGAACCAACCTGGAAGGAAAGGGCGGGGGTGGAACGCCAAACGCCGGACAGGACGTACCAAGACGGGACGGGGCGGGGGGGGGACGGAAAGTTGCTTAGGTCATTAAACCCCGGCGGGAGGCGGGAGCCGGGGGTGGTGAGAAGTGAGCTGCGGGCCGCAGGAAATTGCCTGTAACTCACGAGGACCCGGTGGCGGAACCGGGTCCACCTCTACTTGCCAATTCTAGGACAAACTCTGGGAGCTCTTTTCTGTTCTCCCTTTTCTTTTTCTTTCATTTCTTTCTTTTTTTTTGAGATCCGATCACTTATTAAAGTGCACACTGTAGCTGATGCCGTGGAAGTTCAGACCTCGAGGAGGAGGGAGTGGGCGGAGGCAAAAGCTGTTCTCCCAAAGCGGGAACTGTAGAGGGCACACCCCTCTGCGGACCCTGGAAACTGAGGAGGAGGGTGTGCGACTGGTTGAAATCAATGAAAAATCCAAAGATTAAATCGACCTCGACTATGACAAGGTTCTGGCTGTGGGTCCCTTCTCTAAGGTATGAATGTGCGGGATTCAGATCCCAACCTACAGGCCAATCAATGATCACCCCCAAAGCAGAAGGGAATGGTGTTGTGTGTGTTGGGGGAGGGAATGAACTGGAGGCAAGCAGAAAGAGGCTGTAGCTCAGGGCACTCACAATTTGGCTCTGGAACCACATTTCCCCTTGGCAGTTCAACAAGCCAAGTGGCTACTATATGTTCAGAAGAGTCCAAGGTATGAGAATATCCGACTGCAGAGAACTGGAAGAGCAGTGAGTCTGAAGTAAAAGCAACGATAAGATGCACACGAAAAAGCTGCAGGTTGCAGGGAAGAGTCACAGTTACTATGTGGACCTGCAAAAGCAACAACAGTTTTAAAGAATATGTTTTAAAAGGTCAACCCAAAATAACTTAGAAAGTAAGCAAACTACTCATTTAAGAATTTTTGAAAATATGAGAAAGGTAGCTTTGGGTTAAGTCATGGAGAGCTTTGAATGCCAAGCTAATGGCTTCCTTGGAAGGTGGTTGAGCAGAAAAGCTATAGGATGAGAGCTGTGCTTATCAGAGACATGTCCCAGGACAGCAACCAGGAGACACTAGAGGTATTCGGGGCGAGAGACACCGAGCCAGGCAATGACAATAAAAATGGAGAGGAAGGGATGAATTTGAGAGGATCTGGCAATACAGAATGTGGGGGCAAGAGAGGAAGGAGTTAACAATGGCTCGAGTTCTAACGCCCCCAAATCATTGGGGGTTTGAAGGTGCCATTAACAGAATTAGGGAATAGAGAGGGGGGCAGTTCTGAGATAGGAAATTTGGGGACTTACTGAGTTCATGGGACTAGTGAGACATCCATGTGAAGACGTGCAGGATATATCAGATGTGCAAAAATCTATTTCTAACACGAGACGCAATGGTAGGGATTCTGGCTGCTGCTTAACAAGTATCTTCTGGCCAAGGATTTATATCTCCCATTAATCCCAACATATCAGTTAAGGACAGTCTCTCTAAATAGGACCGCATTATGGCTGGGATGGGAAAGGGGTACAAAATAGATTTTAAAAACCTTAGGAGTTTCCTGGTGGCCTAGCTGTTAAAGATTCAGTGTTGTCACTGCTGTGGCTTTGGTTGGATCCCTGGCCAAGGAACTTCTGCATGCCATGGGTACGGCCAAAAAAATAAACAATAAAAATTCTTTTCCTCATATCTAGGAACTTGCAGTCTACTAATACACACATATAAAATCAACCAAAGCAAGGTCTATGAAAGCAACTGTGTTAGCGTTCTAGTCCTGTATAAAATTACAAAAAATAAAAAATAAATAAAAATAAAGGAGTTCCCATTGTGGCTTAGTGGGTTAGGAACCCAACTAGTATCCAGGAGGACTCGAGTTTGATTCCTGGCCTCGCTCAGTGGATTAAGGATCCAGTGTTGCTGTGAGCTGTGGTGTAGGTCGCAGATGCGGCCCGGATCCCGCGTTGCTGTGGCTGTGGCGAAGGCCCACAGCTACAGCTCTGATTCAGCCCCTAGCCTGGGAACCTCTATATGCTGTGAGTGTGGCCCTACACACACACACACACACACACACACACACACACACACGCACACGTGCACACACACACAAATTATCACAAACTGTGGTTGTAGGACTGAAGGCCTCATTTCCTCACTGACTGCCAGCCTGGGATCATTCTCAGCTCCTAGAAGTCACCACGTTCCTTGCACGTGGCCTGCTCCATCTTCAAAAGCAGCAACAGAGAATTTCTCTCCCATCAAATCCCTCTCACACTTTGAACCACTTTCATCGGGAAGAGTCCAGTTCACTTTAAAGGCTCTCTGATTATGTCAGACCCACCCCCAGATAATCTCCTGATCTTAAAATCGTCTGATTTGGGAACTTAATTACATCTACAAGATTCCCTCATAAAAGAACCTAGATTAGTGTTTGACTGAATAGCTGGAAGAAGTGGCCAGAAATCTTGAAGAAGTAGGTGACATCAGAATTCTGCCTCTGGGGCAGCAGCAAGATACACAGCAGAAATGTGTGACTCCACAGATGTGGAGGGAGTGAACGGCAGATGAATCATTAGTCTTTTGGGGTTAGAACAAGCTTTCTAGGGGGTTCCCATTGTGGCTCAGCAGAAGCAAATCCGACAAGTATCCATGAGGATGTGGGCTCCATCCCTGGCCTCGCTCAGTGGGTTGGAGATCTGGAGTTGCCGTGAACTGTGGTGTAGATCGAAGATGCGGCTCAGATCCTGTGTTGCTGTTGCTGTGCTGTAGGCCGGCAGCTGTAGCTCTAATTCAACCCCTAGTCTGCAAACTTCCATATGCCACAGGTGCAGCCATAAAAAAGCCCCCCCCCCCAAAAAAAAACAAGCTTCCTGGAATGGGTTTACTTCAATATTGTTTCAGAAGAGATGAAAGTAGAGTTCCCACTGTGGCTCAGCAGGTTACAAACCTGACTAGTATCCATGAGGATGCGGGTTCAATCCCTGGCCTTGCACAGCTGGGTTAAGGATCTGGCGTTGCCGTGAGCTTCGGCGTAGGTTGCAGACTCCGCTTAGATCCCACATGGCAGTGGTGTAGGACTGCAGCTCCGATTCAACGCCTGGCCTGGGAAACTCCATATGCCGTGGGAGGCCCTATAAAAGACCCAGGCCCTATAAAAGACCCCAGAAAAGCAGCCATAAAAAAGAAAAAAAAATTTTTTTAATTACAGAAAAAAAAAAGAAAAGATAAAAGCAGGGCTTGGCAGGGAAGACCTCAAACAATATCTATGAGGGGACAAACATGGACATAGAGCTTAACCAGGATCTGGGGTTAGTGGGCAGATTAGCATGGCTAATAGAGGCTGATGAGGCCTCAGCTTGGAAAAGTGAGGATGACAAAAGTTAATTAAATGCCCTCAAATGTGAGGATGAGGAATTCAGGCTTGATAGGCAGCTTTTACAGCTCTTTGGGCCTGAGACAGGTACTGAAAACATTGTACTGAGAGGCAGCATGTGATGTACTGGAGAGAAGGAGAGGGTCTGGGAGGCTCCTGGCTATCAGGGGCTGGATGTAAATGTCTGAAACTCATGGGAGGCTAGAGATGTATTTGAGTTTCTTATGGGCTGGTCTGTTTTCTGAGACTCCTTTGCTCTATAGCTAAGGCATAGCTCTCTGATGACCTAATGAGGAAAACTGAGGAACAGGAACCAAAGCAGTCCGGAAGCCCCACAGCACCAAGGTATGGAGTGAGCTTTCCCTGACTGCACAAAGGAATTGCATTGCAGGAACACTGTGCCCCCACATTTCTCATCAGAAGCAGGGTTGTCATAGCAAGCAGCACACAGAAGATTGTTCTCCAGCACAGACAATTATAGGACTATAATATACAAACTATAGCAGCTGGCCAAGGATTCCCTGCCCCTTCTCATCCTGACAGCTTGAAGAAATACCTTCTTCACAGGCAAGCATCCCCCTTTCTCCCTAAGGATGGGGGTCAAGAAGCTAGAAGTCCTTTTCAATTTAAAGAAAAGTGTGTTAGGAGTTCCCACCGTGGCTCAGCGGAAATGAATCCGACTAGTATCCATGAGGATGCAGGCTTGGTCCCTGGCCTCGCTCAGTGGGTTAAGGATCCGGCATTGCTGTGAGCTGTGGTGTAGGTCGCAGACGCGGCTCAGATCTGGCGTTGCTGTGGCTGTGGTGTAGGCTGGCAGCTGCAGCTCCAATTCAACCCCTAGCCTGGGAACCTCCATATGCTTCGGGAGGCCCCAAAAAGATAAAAAAAAAAAAGTGTTAGCCATGCAGCTGCAGAGAAGATGAAAAATTCCAAATTGTTCATAGGCAAGGATTTGAGAATTTTCCTCAAAGGAAGTGCTGTGAAAAATATGGAACTCTATGACTAGGGAAATTGTGGAATTTCATTCATGTTTCTAAATGCAGAACAGATTGTGATTTTCCTGAACTATTTTGGGTTGAAGAGAGAGAGACCAATTAAAATATCATTTCCTGCCTTATACAGCTGGGACTTTGTATTTCTGTTACCCAGTGAAGGCAAGGAATTTTATTTTCCTTTAGTTTCCACTTTTATCGATAACATTTAGTACAAATGGCAACCAAGGAACAAATCAAAAGATTTTCTTGGAGTTCTCATCGTGGCTCAGTGGAGATGAATCTGACTAGCATCCACGAGGACGCAGGTTCGACCCCTGGCCTGGCTCAGTGGGTTAAGGATCCGGTGTTGCCGTGAGCTGTGGTGTAGGTCACAGATGTGGCTCAGATCTGGCATTGCTGTGGCTGTGGCATAGGCCGGAGGCTATAGCTCTGATTTGACCCCTAGCCTGGGAACCTCCATATGCCAAGGGTGCAGCGCTAAAAAGACAGGAAAAAAAAGATTTTCTCTGACTCCAATAATCTTGGAAGACAAATCAAGAGAATCACTTACAGGAGACAACAGTTGTCACAGTGTATGTCCTTGGCAGTAAAGGTACATGTCCACCTATAGTCCCTAGGACACAAGGGATAATAGAGAGAGAGAGAGAGGGAAGAAGGAGAGAGAAAGAGAGAGAGGGAGAAATTGTGAAACCTAGAGAAATAGGGAAATTAGGGCCATGAACATAGGATTTCAGTCCCTTCTAAACTGCTCAATCAAGGAAAACAAAGGCATGGTGTGGTAGGCTGAGTTATGCACCCCCCCACCAAGAGCTCTATGTCCTTATCTCCATATCCTAAACCTGGAACATGTTACCTTATATGGTGGAAGGGACTTCTGCAGATGTGGTTAAATTTAGAGTCTTGACATAGGGAGATTAGCCAGGATCAAACAGGTGGCCCTGATGTCATCACATGAGAAGAGGGATGGAGTCTGAATTCAGAGCGAAGGCCATGAGAGGGTGGAAGCAGAGACTGCAGTGATGCCGCCCCCAGCCAAGGAGCCAAGGGATGCTGGCAGCCTCTAGGAGCTGGAGGAGGCAGAGAATGAGTTTTTCCCCTGGAGTGTCTAGGAGCAATCAGCCCAGCTGATACCTCGACTGTAGGCCAGTGAGATTGATTTTGGACTTCTGCTCTCCAGAATGAGAAGATAATAAGTTCGAGTTTTCTTAAGCCGCAAAGTTTGTGGTAGTTTGTTACAGTGGCAATACGAAATGAATACATATGGCTGCAGTGTTGCACATGGGAATTAAATCAAACCAGCCACATCCACCAGCAAACTACAACAGAATCCAGCCTGCCAGCTATTTTCCTATGCCCTGCAAGTGAAGAACAGTTTTCCATATTTTTATATGTTTAAAAAAATGAAAAGTAGTATTTTTTTTCTTTTTTCTTTTTATGGCCATACCTGCAGCATATGGAAGTTCCCAGGCTAGGGTTTGAATCAGAGCTGCAGCTGCTGACCTATGCCACAGCCACAGCAATGCCAGGTCCGAGCCACATCCAAGACCTACACCGCAGCTCATAGCAATGCCAGATACTTAACCCACTGAGCAAGGCCAGGGATCAAACCCACATCCTCATGGATGCTGGTTGGGTTTCTAACCTACTGTGCCACAATGGAAACTCCAAGAAGATCAGTACTTAATCATATTTCATGACCAATGAAGATGATAGGAAATTCAAATGTCAGTGTCTACAAATAAACTTTCACTAAGGCTGCTTTTGCACTGCCATGGCAGATTTAAGTAGCTGGGACAGAAACTGTATGTGGTGCACTTGTCACTTCTTACTGGTGGTTGGTGCACTACAAATCAGAGTGATCCAACTATAACTTGACAGTATTTTGGGTGCCACTTGCATCACTATATTATGATATTTTTTTCTTATTTTAAGTACATATCTATCACGTTAAAACCAGAAAATAAAAGTGGATTCGGCTGCTGTGTTTTTAATGTGCAATGGAGTGGAGATTATTTGATCATCAATTTTGATGTCAAAACATTGTGTTTATTACACAATGACACTGTAGCACTGCTAAAAGAATACAAATGATATTGGCGTTACCAAACTAAGGTCTCATCACAGTGTTTCCAGTTCACAGGAGAGCAATGGTTAGAAAAAAACTACAAAGTTTAAAATAGAATATCTTATCATAGCAGAATTCTCCACAAAAATTAAAAATGAAAATGAGTTTGCTGCCAAAGTAAGTTTCTAAGTAGCCCATTTTTTAGCCAAGCAAGGAAAGCCATCTACTGATGATGGTGAGTTAATTAAATTGCATTTGATTGCAGAAGCCAAAGAAATGTGTCCAGGAAAACAAACTTTTTAAAGACTACTAGGCTTTCAGCAAGAACAGTGTTTCAAAAACTGGAAGCAACATCAACAGTCATTTTGAAAATAGGGCAAGTGGTTCCAATTGGTTTTCCTTTGCTCTTGATAAGTTGACAGATCCTAATAATACTGTTCAGTTGCTGTTGTTTATTCAAAGAGTCAATACTGATTTAAAAGTGATGGAAGAATTGCCCTGAATGGATAATCTGTAGATGACTGCAGATGAGAATATTTTCTAAAAAGTCAACAAAACCACTAATTTGGAGTTCCCATTGTGGCCCAGTAGTAACAAACCTGACTAGTATCCATGAGGATGTAGGTTTGATCCCTGGCCTTGCTTAGTGGGTTAAGGATCTGGTGTTGTCATGAGCTGTGGTGTAGGCTGCAGACGCGGCTCAGATCCTGCTGCGTTGCTGTGGCTGTGGCCATGGCTGGCAGCTGCAGCTCCAGTTCAACCCCTAGTCTGGGAACCTCCATATGCCACAGGTGCAGCCCTAAAAAGTGAAAGAAAGGAAAAAAAAAAGAAGAAACCACTAATTCAATACAACCTGAAGTAGAATCTTATAAGATGCACTTCAAATATGTATGAAAGATAAAAAAGAATTAGTTAGATAAATGCACAAAGCTTGTGAAAATGTAATTTGTTTAAATCCTATAGTTATTCACTGTATTATTAAACAGCAGGTACTTCACATGAAAACATTTGAATCTGCCTTGTGTCATTATTCAACCATCCATGTCAACAGTGACCTTCATTCACTCTCATGGACTACACCATTGTCAGCTTTGTGAATTTTTGTTAGAAATAGAAGCCGAATATTCTGACTTTCCCTACCAATAGCTTAACTGTGGTAAAGTGGGGTGTTTTTTCTGAGATTTTGTTTTGTTTTGTTTATAGCTCATGGCTGGGATTGAAAATTTTATGAACCAGAAGAATAACCCTAACTATTATTATTGAATACTGAATGGAATTAGCTTTGCTATAGATTTAATAATGTTACTCAATACATTTAACCTAAAATTACAAAGGAAAACACTGCTTACATGTGAAATTTATACTGCAGAGAAATCATTTTAATGACAACTGACATTTTTTTGAATCACAAGTAATGTCAACTTACTTAATTGCTTCCTGTGCTGTCAAAAGTTAAAACAAAAATCAAGATTTGCATTCCTACACGAATTTTGCAGTGGCTATATTTTCTGAACTCAGATTACAGTTCCAGTGGTGTTTTTCTTACCCCGATGCAAGTGCAAAGGCAATTCCTATATTTCAAAAGCTATTTAACTGTGCAGTTGAGGAGCTTTCACATAAACTTCAATTGGAAGTGATTATTCTGCAATGTAACAATATGCTAAAAGGCAAATGTCAAGAGAAGAATCTGATAGCATTCTATAAGTGCCATCTAAAAGATGAATATGCTCAATTAAAACTCAGATGCTTATGGATTAATATCAGTATATGGCTGTACTTATCTGTATTAAGATTTTTCAAAGATGAAATACATAAAATCTCATTACAGATAAGCATTAACAGATAAATATTTGTAATTTATTTTTTTAAATTAAGATCTTTCTTAACAGATGCTTGCTGTCTGTTAATTCTTTTGAAAAAAATCAAGTTAGAAACTTTTTTGAGGGGCACACCCATGGCATGTGGAAGTTCCCAGGCCAGTGATGGAACCCATGCTGCAGCAGCAACCCAAACCGCTACAGTGACAATGCTGGATCCTTAACCCGCTGAGCCCCCAGGGAACTCCTAACCCTTATTACAGATTAAAAAGGATGTTTTTTAAAAAATCTCAACTTGACCAATTGAAACAATTTAAAAACATTTAAAAGTGTACTGAGATTGCAACTGATTTTGATGAAACACTCACTTTGAACCCTAATTAAGTGAAAGAGTATCCTCTCCATAAAAGAAGGCTATTCTTCCTAATAGTGGATCTGTTACAAAAAATTATACTCAATTACTATTATATTTTGAATTTTATCAATAAAATATTTGTGGAAATGTTTTCTCTCATTATATAAGTACCTATATAATGTTCTTGATTTTGTCTCTTGGCTCTCAAAGTCTAAAATATTTACTCTCTAGCCCTTAACCCACCCGTGCACTAGACTAAGCCACATGAAGAAGAGAGGTTATTTATAATTGATCACTATGCAGCCAGTATGTAGCATAGTGCCTGACACTCAGAAGAGCAATAAATACTGAATAATAACAGAATCATAGGAATGACACTGGACTAAGACCTAAGGAGCAAACACTGTGATTCTTTAAAACTTGATATTTTTTATGCTTTATCTAACTCAAATTCATTTAAGGGCCAAAAGACAGCTTTAAATTCCCATTGGCTTACATCTTGTGTATCTTGAACACTACACTTCTCCCAGCCAACCTGTCAATTTTCTGGTCACCAGTTCCTGCTTTCTTTCTCTGTTAAAAAACCACTTTTTTGGTGTCATCATCTGAAGTCATCCAATGTAAACTGTCTCAATGTCCTTATTCTGGATTGCCCCAGGCTTCTGTCCTCCACAAGGAGCACTCTGGGAGAATCTCTGGGTTGGAGAAGGAAGGGTGGAGGATGTTCCCTATAGCTGTGGCAAATGAGATCATTGAGATGCCTCTATTTGCAAATCACTTACATGATTAGGGTCTAGTATCTAAAATATATAATGAACTCTCAGAATTCAATAATATAATGACAAATAACACAATTAAAAATGGGAAAAGGATTAAAACAAACATTTGTCCAAAGAAGATATATAAATGACCAATAAACATATGTAAAGGTGCTCAGTATCATCAGCCATCAGGAAAAGGAAAATCAAAATCACAACGAGATACCATTTCACACTCACCAGGATGGTGATAATAAAAAAAAGACAAAGGTAAATATTGGGGAGGACATGAAAAAAATCAACCCCCCATATACATTGCTGGTGGTAAATGTAAAATGTAAAGAAAGTAATAAACCTGCTTTGGAAAACGCTCTTAGCAATTCCTCAAAAAGTTAAAAGTTATCATATTTTACTAAGTATATACCCAAGAAAGCATATGTCCTCACAAAACATAAAAACATAGGAACATATAGTCTCACAAAAGCTTTTACCCCAATGTTCATAGTAGCACTAGTCATTATATCCAAAAAGTGGAAACAACCCAATTGTCCAACTGATGAATTAATAAACAAAACGTGGTAGATCCATACAACTGAATACTATTCAGCCATAAAAAGAAATGAAGTTCCTTTCTACTGATTCATCATTTATTTTTACTGAGTCATGGTACAACATGGATGAACCTTGAAAACTTAAGTGAAAGAAGCCACAGATTGTATGATTTCATTTGTATAAAATATTCAGAGGAGGCAAAACCATAGAGACAAAGAGTAGATTAGTGGTTGCCAGGGGCGGGGGAAAAGGTGGGGAGAGTGGCTCTTGATGGATTTGGGATTTCTTTGTGGGATGATGAAAATGCCAGGTAGTAGGATGGTTGCAAATTTTCACGAATATACTAAACTCCACTGAATTATACACTTTAAAACAGTGAACTATATGTTATGGTGAATTAGATCTCAGTTTTTTAAAAGATGCCTCTACTTCATTAGGTACTCATCCTGAATACAGCCTTTAAAATCAAAATCATATTTAGAGGCACACCTAAAATCTGTATTATGCATATCACCACGTAAATGTAGTCCTTTGTAATATCTAGCTATATACATATATATACATATATATACATATATATACATATATATACATATATATACATATATATACATATATATATATATATATATATATATATAACTAGACACGTATACATGTATAGAAATATAAATGAATATTTTAAATGATTAAGGGTGACCCAAGTAAAGCAGTTCCAGCGAACTTATGCCAAGGCAAAGGAGGTTCTGATAGACTCAGAGCATCCCCTGTCCTTCTTAACCTAATGGGACTGCCCAGAATTTCACATGACTACTACTGACACCTGACCAGCCTTAACCAAAGGAAAAGCCGCGACGCACGCCTGACGTCATTTCTGGGCGACACTCATTTTTGGCTTTGCGTTTTCCGGCTGCTTTTCTGAACTATGCCTAAAGTAGTGTCCCGGTCCGTAGTTTGCTCCGATACCCGGGACCGGGAGGAATATGACGACGGCGAGAAGCCCCTCCATGTTTACTACTGTTTGTGCGGCCAGATGGTCCTGGTGTTGGGTGAGTAGTCGGGAACCGGGGGCGTATGGAAGGGCGAATTTCCAGAGGAAATTCTGTGATCTGGGAGCCGCGACTCTTTGCAGATTTCCCTGCCCATCAAAATCCTCCTTACACATCCCGCCCCATTCCAGGGCAGCTTTTCTGTTTTCTGTTTAACCTTGTGATTCTGTATCCAGACCTCCCTCAAAACTAAATTTCTCCTTCAAAAAAAATATACTTTCTTTACTCCCACTCTGCCTCTAGGAACTTTGTAACCTTTCTGCCGAATACAAGGATGTTGTAAAAACTCTTAAGTGAAAATAAAACCCTCTCTTGATCCTACATTCTCCTCCAGTTATAACCTTATTCCTTTGCTACTTTTATAGCAAAACTTCTAAAAAGAATTGCCTGTGTGGGCTGTCTGCATTCTCATTTCCCATTCCCTCTTGCCTTCACTTCAAGCAGGCTTTCCTTCTCACCTCACCATCTAAACCACATTTGTCAAAGTTTCTAACTGAATGTATTACCAGTTCCACTGATCAATTATCAGTGCTCATTTTAATCCCCCTCTCAGTCACGTTTGATGAAGACAATCACTCACACCTTCCTCTTGAAACACCTCCATTTGCATCCAAGACTCCATACCCTTCAGATTTTCCTCTTACCTCGATTTTGCTCCTTCTCAGCGTCTGGCTCCTTTTTCTGTCTCAGACTTTTAGGCATTGCAGGGCTCTAGGGCGTAGTCCTCTTACCTGTTCTCAGTCTGTACTCACTCCTTGGACGATCTCAGTCATTCGCAAGCTTTAACTACCATATGTATGCTGATGACTTCCAAACGTTGCTCTTTAACCTGCACTTCTCAAACTCCAGCTGCCTATTTTGCATCTCCACTTGGATGTCTGTGTCTAATGGGCCTCTCAAAGAGCCAAGTTCAGAATTAACTTCCTGATTCCCTACTTTCTGCTCTCCACCGTCCCTCTCAGACTTCCCTATCACAGTCAGTGGTACTACTATTCACCCAGTATCACAAAATCATTCTTGATTTCTCCATTGAGTCCATCAACACATTCTGCGAGTGCTTCCTTGAAAATCTATCCAGAATCTGACTATTTACCACCTCCATTTTACCACTCTAGTCCAAGCTACCACTATCCCGCACCTGAATTGCCACAATAGTCTCTTGCTCTCCACTCTTTGTCCCGGAGCCCCATTCCAAACCAGTGTTTTCCTGTAACACCAAGAAAAAAAACCAAAGTCCATACCAAGCCCCTTTGTGATCAGGCCCCCAGCTACCTCTCAGACTTCATCTCCTAGTACTCTTCCCCTTGTTCACTGCACTCCAGCTACAGTGGCCTTTTTGATTTTCCTCCATCATGTCAAAATGTTCCTGCCCCCAGGGCCTTTGGGATTGTTATTTCTTCTGTCCCAAACATTTTCCCTTCCATGCTTCCTTACTTTATTTGGGTCTCTGCTGAATTGTCACTTCCTTAGAGAACTCTTTCCTGACTACCTTATCTAAAATAGCACTCCTGTCACTCTTTGTCCTCTAACCCTGCCTGATTTTTCTTGGTAGCCCTCATCACTATCTGGATCATTATGTATCCTCTTAATATCCCATTTAATTTTTTTTATTAGCACTCATCACTATCCACGATCATGTTATATAATTATTATTTTATTTTATTTGTGTATTTATTTATTTTGCTTTTTGCCTTTTCTAGGGCCGCACCCGCGGCATATGGAGGTTCCTAGGCTAGGGGTCTAACAGGAGCTGTAGCCACCGGCCTTTGCCACAGCCACAGCAACGTGGGATCTGAGCCGTGTCTGCGACCTACACCACAGCTCATGGCAACACCGGATTCTTAATCCACTGAGCGAGGCCAGGAATCGAACCCGCAACCTCATGGTTCCCAGTTGGATTCGTTAACCACTGAGCCACGACGGGTACTCCTAATTATTACTTTAAAAATTTCTACCTCTGCTACACAGTAAACTTCATCAGGTCAAGACCTTTGTCTACTTGGTTCTTTCCCGAATCCCCAGCATACTGTGCTTGGTACATAGAGGGCCCGTCCATATTTACTGAATAAGTGAATTTTTTTTTTAATTGAATAGTATTTTATTTTATTCATTTTAAATTTTTGTTACGATTTATTTACAATGTTCTGTCAATTTCTGCTGTACAGCAAATTGAATTATCTTTTTTTTTTTGCCTTTTTGTCATTTTAGGGCCACACCCGCAGCATGTGGAGGTTCCCAGGCTAGGGGTTCCCAGGCTAGGGGCCTACGCCGCAGCCACAGCAACGCAGGATCCGAGCCGCGTCTGCGACCTACACCACAGCTCACGGCAACACCGGATCGTTAACCCACTGAGCAAGGCCAGGGATCCAACCCACAACCTCATGGTTCCTAGTCAGATTCGTTAACCACTGCGCCACAATGGGAACTCCAAAGTGAATTATCTTTTGATTACCCAGAGATGGGTCTGAATTCTTGTTCTGCTTCCTGTTAAATGTATGACCTATCTCTTACCCTTCCTAAGCCTCAATTCCCTCACCTTTAAGCTAGGAATAGTAAGTGTTTACTCCGGCAGGTCGTCGAGAAGAGTCATGGGCTGATGTACAAACTGCCTGGTGCTCTCTAACTCCTCTCTCCGCCTCCTCCATGAATCCCCAGTCACTCTGATCAGTTGATGTCTCTGGCCTCCTGTAGGAACTTAATTTGCATTAGGTCAATTTTCCATCTGTTTATAACAGTACCTGATTTATTTCCTGTATGTTTCCATTGTTTTGGGGTTAAAACTCCTCTAACTGGGATGGGTCATTCACATATATAGCATATGGCCTGCCCTCTAGCTCCATTCCTAAGCACTTCTCCACCTTTCTCAGTCAGTGCCTCCCTCATAGGTGTTCCAGGACACATGGTCATCTCTTCTCATTCTAATGCACTGTAACACAAACCAAGTGTACCATGATCAGACATACTCATAGAAAACTTGAATGGCAGTGCTGGAAAGAACTTTCAAGGTAATAGAATCAAATGAGGAGAAAGACACACACCCCACCCTCCCCCCCAAAAAAGAGGAAGTGATTTACCAAAGATCTCCAGTAACAGACCTGGGGCTAAAATCCGGGTCTCCTGACACCAAGTCATTTTCAGTTGGAGAAGTCAGTGATAGGCTCCAATGAGCATAATAGTTATAGTAAAAATTACACCGCTGAGGGCACCCACTGAAAACTTCTGATGGCCTCAGAGTATTTCTCGGGGGTTCTCGTGACCAAATCTTTCTCCATTCCTTCAGACTGTCAGTTAGAGAAATTGCCCATGAGGCCCCGGGATCGGTCCCGTGTGATTGATGCTGCCAAACATGCCCACAAGTTTTGTAACACAGAAGATGAGGAGACCATGTATCTTCGGAGGTAAGAGGTTGACCTTTTCTGTCTAGGAATACCTGGTTGTGTTGGAGTCTAGTTCTGAGGAATATAAATACCGCATCTAGTGTCTTAACAGGTCATCTGTTTGGGACCCAAGACTTTGACATTTGTGATGGTTCTCTAATTTCCATGAATGCAACCATATCTTTATTGTGCTTCGTTGAAATGGTGCTGAGACGTGATTCTTTTGCCATTTGATAGCTGTAATTTGGCTTTTTTGTAAGTAGAATGAGTTCGTGCAGCCTGTAATCTCTTAGAGCACACCATGTGCTGGGCACTGAGCTAGGGACTGGATCTGTGAAGATGCATAAGGTGCTGTCCTTACTGTTAAAGAGTTCAGGACTCAGGGAGGGAACGAGAGTGGTATAAATTGGTTTAACTTGTCTAGGGAGTAATTTGGCTATATTAGAATGTAAAGTGGATATAGTCTAGGAGTTTATTCAGCAGGTAAAAGACATTTTGGTTCATCCATACAAACAGATAGAATGCAGCCCTTATAAAGAATGAAGCCCCACCAAAAAAGAGAATGAAGCAACTCTTTAGCAATTGATTGGGAAGGATCACATATATTTTTAACCAAGGTGTGTGTGTGTGTGTGTGTATTTTTTTGTTTTTTGGCTGCACTTGCAGCATGTGGAAATTCTGGGCCTAGGATTGAGCCTGTGCCACAGCAGTGACAAGCTGAGTCTTTAACCGCCAGGCAACCAGGGAACTCCTAACCAAGATATATTTTTATTATTTTTTATTTTTTATTTTCTGTCTTTTTGCCTTTTCTAGGGCTGCACTCGCGGCATAGGGAGGTTCCCAGGCTAGGGGTCTAATTGGAGCTGTAGCCGCTGGCCTACGCCTGAGCCACAGCAATGCAGGATCCGAGCCGTGTCTGCAATCTACACCACAGCTCGTGGCAACACTGGATCCTTAACCCACTGAGCAAGGCCAGGGATCGAACCCGCAACCTCATGGTTCCTAGTTGGATTCGTTGACCACTGAGCCATGACGGGAACTCACAAGATATATTTTTAAATGAACAAAAAAGTCAAGAACAGTGTGGGGTATGCTACATTTGTCTAAAAAGGAAGAGAGGAGAGTTCCCGTCCTGGCTAACGGAAATCTGACTAGTATCCGTAAGGATGCAGGTTTGATCCCTGGCCTCGCTCAGTGGGTTGAGGATCTGACGTTGCTGTGAGCTGTGGTGTAGGTCGCAGACACGGCTCGGATCCTGCATTGCTGTGGCTGTGGCGTAGGCCGGCAGCTGTAGCTCAGATTCACCCCTGGCAACCTCCATATGACGCGAGTGCAGCCCTAAAAAAAACCCCCAAATAAATAAGTAAATAGGAAGAGAGGAGTTCCCGCTGTGGTGCAGCAGGTTAAGCATATGACTGCAGCAGCTCAGGTCACTGTGGAGGCACTAGTTTGCTCCCTGACCCAGCACAAAGATCCAGTGTTGCTGCAGCTCGGATTCAGTCCCTGGCCCGGGAACTTCCATATGTCAAGGGCGCGGCCATAAAAAGAAATTTAAAAAAAGGAAGAGAAAAAGATATTTCCTTTGTATGCCAATAAGGAGTCTTTACTTGTATCATCGGCTCTCTCTGGGAGGAACAGAAGAAACCAGAAACAGTATTTGCCTCTGGGGAAGAGAACTGGGTGCATGGGAGATGAGCGGGGCCTGGGGAGGGGGGCTGTTGCCCTTTCACTTTCTACTCTCACGTATACCATGTGCACATATTGCCTGTTTAAGAGATTGAAAGAGGGAGGGGCAGTGAGGAGACCAGACAGGAAGCTGTGGCAATAGTCCAGGAAAGAGCTACTGGTGGCCTGGGCTGAGATGGTGACAGGAAGGTGGCGAAAAGCAGACTGGTTCAAGACCTTTTTTGGAGGTAAAATCCATAGGATTTGCTGACACAGTCGGTGTGGGAGATGAGGGGACAAGGGGACTCAAGGATGAGTCCCAGGTTTCTGTTAAGCAACCGGCTGAATGGAAATTTATCTCCCTGTTGATTGTCTAAGTCAGTATCGTGCTGGCTCTTGAGCTTGACCGCCTGGGCTTGAATTCAGCCTATTCTACCTCTAACTCTGTGACCTTGGGTGAACTATGTTACTGCTTTCTGCTTCGGTGTCCTCATCTGTGAAATGGGAATGATAATGCAACCTACGTCATAGGGCCACTGTAGGATTAAATGCATCAATACACATACACTTTCACACGCACATAATAAAAACTATACAAGTGATCACCACAATTATTGTTACTGCGACTCCGACTGCTACCGCACCTCCTCCTGTGTCAGGGAGATGCCAGACCCACGTCAGGGGCTCAGTAAATGTTTGTGGAAAGAAGGAATGCTTTAAAATGATACGTGGGAGTTCCCATTGTGGCATAGCAGAAACGAATCCGACTAGTATCCATGAGGACACGGATTTGATTCCTGGCCTCACTCAGTGGGTCAGGCATCTGGCGTTGCCATGAGCTGTGGTATAGGTCACAGACGCAGCTTGGATCATGAGTTGCCATAGCTGTGGCACAGGCTGGCAGCTGTAATTCCGATTCGACCCCTAGCCTGGGAACCTCCATATGCTGCAGGTGCAGCCCTAAAAAGCAAAACATAAAATAAAATGAAGACGTGTGTAAATAAGCAGCTGACCTATAAAAAGGAAGCTTTTGAAAGGCTCTTTTAGCATTTGAAGAAATGAGCTAATGAGGTTGGTAGGCTATGATATTTGTTCATATCTTTTTTAAAATTTCCATTTTCTGTGCAGGCCTGAAGGCATTGAACGACAGTACAGGAAGAAGTGTGCAAAGTAAGTACTAACAGTGTGGATTTCTTTGAGTGTGAGCAAGAGAGGCGATGCTGTGTTAGGAAAAGGAGCGTTTGGAGACAATGCTCTGTTATATCTTTGTCATCTCACCTGCCTTCAGACTTCAATTATGCAAGTACTGGTATGCTTCTTGAAGAGACTGGTCAAGTTACATATCTAACCAGCTGGCCACAAAAATGAGGGGTTTTTCTTGTTTGTTTGTTTTGCTTTTTAGGGCCACACCTGCAGCATATGGAGGTTCCCAGGCTACGAGTCCAATTGGAGCTGTAGCTGCAGGCCTACACCACAGCCACAGCAATGCGGCATCCAGTCCGCATCTTTAGCCTACACCACAGCTCACGGCAACGCCGGATCCTTAACCCACTGAGCGAGGCCAGGGATTGAACCCAAAACCTAATGCTTCCTAGTTGGGTTCATTTCCACTGTGCCACAATGGGAACTCCTGAGGGTTTTTTTTTTTTAAAAACAGTTATAATATTTTAATTGAGATGTAACTCATGTATAATAAAATTTGCCCTTCCTGATCTGGTGTTGCTGTGAGCTGTGGTGTAGGTCGCAGACGTGGCTTGGATCTGGAGTTGATGTGGCTGTGGTGTAGGCCGGCAGCTATAGCTTCCATTCGACCCCTAGCCTGGGAACGTCCATATGCTGCAGGTGTGGCCCTAAAAAGAGAAGAAAAAAACTTTGCCCTTCCTGAATGTACGGGTTGATGGGTGCTGACCAAAGCGTACAGTCACATCACACCACCACTCCTGTGACATAGACGTTTCCAGTGCCCCTTTGCAGTCAGTCCCCTTTCTCACCCATCCCGTGGCCAGCACTGATCTGCCTTCTGTTACTGTGGTTTTGCCTTTTCTAAAATTATATGAGAATTCTACAGTATGTGTTCTACTACATATAATATGTCTCTCTTACGTCTGGCTTCTTTCACTTAGCTTTTGGGGTTCATCCAAGTTGTTACGTGTATCAGTGATTTGTTCCTCTTTATCGCTGAGTAGTATTCCATTGTACACGGTTTAAACATTCACCCGTTGAAGGGCATTTGAGTTGTTAATGGTTTGGGCTATTATAAATAGAGCTGCTGTGAACATTGTAGTATAAATCTTGTAGGAATATGTGTTTTCTCTTGGAGTGGGATTGCTGGGTCATATGGTAAATGTAACATAGTGTAATTTAATCCATACCTATGTATAAAGCCTGTTACAGGACCATAGACCTAAGAACTTTAGCTTAGAGAGTAGTATTTAAAGATATATATGATTTCCAGCTTTAGGTTGTTAATAGTGAGAATATTATTTAATCTTGTTGATGTAAGTGCAGTTCCATATTGGTTCTCAGAAGACTCAGAGTAGGAGAATTAAGGCAAAGAAGTGGCTAAGAAGACATTTTAGTTCACAGCCACACTGGATTTGTTAAATTAATCATATCTTATGGGTATGAGTCTACTTCATGTAGCTGAAAAAGTGTAATAAAAATGACCAACCAGGAGTTTCTGTCATGTCTCAGTGGAAACGAACCTGACTAGTATCCATGAGGATACAGGTTCAATTCCTGGCCTCGCTCAGTGGGTTAAGGATCCGGCATTGCTGTGAGCTGTGGTATAGGCCAGCAGCTGCAGCTCCGATTCAACCCCTAGTCTGGGAACCTCTATATGCCACAGGTGCAGCCTTAAAAAGCAAAAAAAAAAAAAAAAAAAAAAAAAAAAAAAAAAAAAAAAAAAAAAAAAAAAAAAACCCAGAAAACAAACAAAAACAAAAACAAAACAGCCAAAGAAAGTATAGCGACTGCTACACGGCTTAGTTGGCAGACCCCTGCAGTGGAGCCTTTATGCTCCTTGACACTGCAAAAACAAAACTAGACAAGACCCCAAACTAGCAGCCAGCGTTTCCCAAATCTTTCTACTTATAAGAATCACTTGGGATGCCAAGACGAATTCCCAGGCCTCACCCCCAGAGCTGCTGAATCAGGATCCTCTGGGGAAAGGACCTGGGAATCTGATCAGCAATTTTCACAAGCACCCCAGTGATTCTTATCACATGTAGTTTTGGGGAAACACTGGGAAGAGCTAATCAATCATTAGTTTATGCCACAAACAAATATTCCCAGAGTCTAAGCATACTTTGCAAAGCACTGTTTTGGGGATTTGGGTTCTGAGGCCTCCCTGAGATTCACTCTGCTGTTTACAGGTGTGGACTGCCACTCTTCTACCAGTCCCAGCCAAAAAATGCTCCTGTGACCTTCATTGTGGATGGAGCAGTAGTCAAGTTTGGCCAGGGTTTTGGGAAAACGAACATATATACTCAGAAACAAGAGCCTCCTAAGAAGGTAATTGTCATTGATGGAGACAGAGTTAATGTAGCTACAGATTTGGCCCTAAAATTTTAAATAAGATTATGGTGGATGCGGAACTGCGCTTTACAGATGCTCTCTTTGTTAAGAGTATGCCATTTTTATGAATAAGCAGATGTTACAAAATTGTAACATTTATTATGCATTCTTTATTCTTCCCTACATCTGCTCTATGAATAAAGTTAGAAATTGTATGGCGGAGTTCCTGCCGTGGCTCAGTGGTTAACGAATCTGACTAGGAACCATGAGGTTGCGGGTTCGATCCCTGGACTTGCTCAGTGGGTTAAGGATCCAGCGTTGCCGTGAGCTGTGGTGTAGGTTGCAGACGCGGCTCGGATCCTGCGTTGCTGTGTCTCTGGCGAAGGAAGGCCGGCGGCCACAGCTCTGATTAGACCCCAAGCCTGGGAATCTCCATATGCCACGGGTGCATCCCTAGAAAAGGCAAAAAGACAAAAAAAAAAAAAATTGTATGGCTTTCTTATTCACATTTACTTCCTTTGAAATTTCTTCTTTTTCCAGTGTGAGCAATTAAAAGTAGGCTGAATAGGCTAATCTTTAAATATCCTTTGAAAACCCTTGAAGGTAAATATTAGAAAAATATAATGCAAATAGAAAAATGGGCGCTTTTAAGATAGACCAGCCTGTCCCAAAGAGGTGGGTGTCTCTCCAGTGTCTCTCTCCCGCCCCCAGCACTTGCACGGGCGTGCACACACACACACACACACGTGCGCACGCATGGCTCACAGAGCCCCTTGAGGTGAATCAGACTGATCCCTCTTCCTGCATCTCCAGGTGATGATGACCAAACGGACTAAAGACATGGGCAAGTTCAGCTCTGTCACTGTGTCTACTATTGATGAAGAGGAAGAGGAGATCGAGGCTGTAAGTGCTTCTGCTCAGGGGAGGGGGCCAGGACCGAAAGGAAAGGGGACTCTCAAAGTAGAGCATCAAGTAGTAGAATAACAAGAAACTTGGCTCATCGACCTTTCTCTGCTACTAAGAAACAACGTGACTCCAGGCTAGTTCCTGTTTCCCCAGATCTCAGGGGTATCTGTAAGGCGATGAGCAAGGAATTGGACTAGATCAGTGATTTTTTTTTTTCAGACTGGTTTTTGAGATGCCTTGGGCTCACCGATTTCAGGTCCCTTGCAGTCCAGCTGGGATGGTGTAGGAGCCGGTCCTGACAAGAGCAGCAGTGACCTTTACGGTACTTCAGTATAATGGTTTATAGTCGTTAGCTGTTATTTAAACATGGTTTTGGTTGAAGTCTGACTCTCCCAGATTATTGAAAAGCTAAAGAATTTAAAGGGAGCAGAGTCCTGCCATTTCAGAAATAATTTGTTAGTTTGAGGAGCATAAACCTCTTCCGAGACCTCTGTTGTTTCTCTTTGGTGAGACTGCTGGTCTAAGGACGCTTCTTTCTTCCCTCAGAGGGAAGTTGCTGACTCGTATGCGCAGAATGCCAAGGTGATTGAAAAACAGCTGGAGCGCAAAGGCATGAGCAAAAGGCGGCTACAGGAGCTGGTGAGTGGCGTGGGGTGGCAGGCGCTGGGCAGAGCTGTTGGGTTCCTCGGTCTGAGGCCCCCCCCCCGCCCCCGGCAGGCAGGGGAATCCTTCAGGAAGTCTGTCAGGGCTGAGGTGTAGCCAGGTGTCTAGCCCTGGGCCGTGGCTGTCGGTACGTACCCTGCTCTGGCGCAGTGACCACACGATCCAGGCCCCAGATGATAGTTCCTGTTAGCCAGCCCTAACTAGAATGATAATCTAATCTTCTGCTTGTGGTCCAAGGCCAGGAGTTGAAGATCGGTGTTCACGGATGCTCTCCCGAGATATGATGGCATGTGATGGTGCTGCAGTGAGGTACCAGGGTTGGACCTGGTCACCGCTTCTTCAAACACTGCTCCCAGCACCACTGTCGGCGCTACTCCTGGGCCCTTTGTTGAGCACACACACATATCATGGTGCTCTGTTCCTGTTTTTTGTTTTTTGTTGTTGTTTTTTTAGGGTTGCCGCACCCTCGGCATGTGGACACCCAAGCAAGGGGCCAAATCGGAGCTGTAGCTGCAGGCCTATGCCACAGCCACAGCAACTCGGGATCCGAGCTGCGTCTGTGACCTACACCACGGCTCACGGCAACGCCAGATCCTTAACCCACTGAGTGAGGCCAGGGATGGAACCCACATCCTCATGGATATAAGTCGGGTTCATTACTGCTGAGCCACAATGGGAACTCCACATTCCTGTTTTCTTGGTAAGAATTTACTTATGATATTGCTTTAAAATCAGACATCACGCATTGGTGCCTCATCAAAAGGTATACCAGTCTATTCTGATGACCATAGAGGATTTTTTGGTGACAGAGGCAGTGGGTCTTGAGAGCTGCTTTACCTCGCCGCAGCGATCTAGAGCCCTGCTTGTCAGATTTTCTGAGGTGAAGGACCAGTGCTTTCTTCTTTTTTAAATTTGTCAAGGGCAGATTTGTATTTGGCATCTGGCAATAAAAACAAATTTGCTTCAATACTTCCTTAGGAAATTATTTTATTATTACTCTGTCAAATTGCTATAAAAGTTGCTAAATGCTTACTCTCAATTTTTGTGTGTATCTTTGTGGACCAATTAACAAACAGTTCGTGGACTACACAACTTTAAGTAACACTGCTCTAGAACGGTGTTTTTCTTCCTGTTCTGCCAAGAATCGGATACCGGTATGTCATGATACTGATTGCCTCAGCCCTTCAGGGGTCCTGGCGCTGCGGGGTCCCTGCACAGATCACCTGTGACCACAGCCCTGTGTATTTGCCCTCTTTCGCCATACAGACCCTGTCATGTTCCGTGCGTGCCATAACATCAGAAAGATTGGAAAGCAGTTGCTAGAGTTCCATCATGATTTTAGGAACACAATGCTAGTTTGTATACTAAATGGACATGAGGGCATAGTGTTGGGGCAGTTAGAATAAGGCAGGAAAGTCAGAATTTCATGTCATGTATCAGGACATATACTTTTCTTCCTTTCCAGGCTGAACTGGAAGCCAAGAAAGCAAAAATGAAGGGAACCCTGATTGACAACCAGTTCAAGTGATCAGGCCCTTTCTGTGCACCCAGACTGGAGGCAAGCATTTAGATCAGGAGGGAAAAGAGCATTTTCTCGTTTACCTGGACTGGTTCCTACCTTTCTGCCCCAGCAGAAGGCCTTATGTGGCTTCCCAGTGCTTCTCTTGCATTCAGTGAGATCTTTGAGTCCATCTGACCTGCTTTCTAGAGATGCATTTTTTTTCTCCATCTTTCTGTATGTAGGTCTTCTGTACTATTTTTTATCCATTTGATGTAAACTTCTTCATCTGTGTAGAAGCTCCATGAACACATCAGTGCTTGAGCATCTCTAGTTTCTAAAGTAGCTGTTCTTATTCCTTCTTCAAAGTTAATAAATTGTTTAAAGATTTTTTCGCTAAAAAAAATTATGTTGTATTATAGAAAAAAGTGGCGTGAATTATTTTTAAAGTTATAGCAAGCCGGATCCTTTTAAGTGGCTCTGTTTCTGTTCTTAGATTAGCAAGTATTGGCTATGGTTTGAATCTCTCTACTGTCCGAAAATCCGTAAAAAGCCAGAATCTGCATAAAGCTTCCTTTACTTCAAATATTAAAACTAAGAGTGAGTCAACCCTTGTCAGACATTGTAGTTACAGAAGGAAAAGCTTTGACCTGAATGAAAATGGGGTCTTGATAAGCATCTGCCAGGAGCTACCATCCTGTCAAGCAGCTAAGAGGATTGCTTCCACATGTGCGTACGTGGAAGGGAGACATGACAGAGTAAGAAAAGATATTGAAGTAAACTAAAGATAACTTGTCTTTTATGTCACATTTGCTATTTGTGGAGAAGTGTTGCAGACATAAATATTTAATGTCACGCTGCTTCGGTGACATCAATATGTAGTGTTTGTGTCCATGTTGGTATCTGTTCACCTGGATTGCAAGGTGTTGGAACAATAAGAGTGTTTTAGCTTCCTTGTATTATTTACATGGATTGTACTTGGACGCCTGGCATGTGTGTGAGGTGCTACTGGGAAATAATAAGGCTTTTTTCTTTGCTTTCCTCCCGATTTCTAAATTTGGAAGGAAAAGTAGGTTTGAGTGGGGGTAGGTGTGAGCTAGCAAGAACTGGGAGAAAGAGGGTTAGGGGTCCTAGGAAAGCCCAGGGTGGGGCTGTGTGACCAGCTTCCAGTTACCCTCCTGCAGCCAATGAGGGCTTTGCAACTCAGTCTTGCTCTCCACCTCATTTCTGTCCTCATTCTGAGAGATAATTAGGCATCGTGTGGAGAACCAACCATAACCTCCTCACAATTCCCTGACTCCAAACAGTGACCTTGAACATCACTCCCCTTTAGCCACGGACTCTTTGGGTATCATCTCCACCACCTATGAAGTCCAATATTCTGCTCTGACCACAACCTCTTACCATTGCTACTATAATACTCTTACTAAAATGTTCTGTTTTGTTTGTAGATTTGAAGGGTGATTATTTTTTTGGAAGTATATATGGTTGACTTATAATATTGTGTTATAACCAAAGTGATTTGGTTATATGTATACACATATATTTCTGTATTCTTGTCTTTTTGTCTTTTTTAGGACCACAGCCATGGCATATGGAGGTTCCCAGGCTAGGGGTCGAATCAGAGCTGTAGCTGCCGGCCTACGCCATAGCCACAGCAACGTGGGATCTGAGCTTCCTCTGCGGCCTACACCACAGCTAACGGCAATGCCAGATCCTTAACCCACTGAGCGAGGCCAGGGATCGAACCTGAGTTCTCATGGACACTAGTCAGGTTGGTTAACCACTGAGCCACAATGGGATCTCCTATGTCTATATACTTTTTTTCCATTTTCCATTATAGTTTATTATAAGATACTGAATATAGTTCCCTGTGCTATACAGTAAAGTCTTGTTGTTTATTTATTTCATATATGCTGGTGTGTATCTGTTAATTCCATCTTCCCAATTTATCCCTCCACAGCCACCCTTTGGTAACTGTAAGTTTGTCTTCTATGTCTGTGAGTCTGTTTCTGCTTTGTAAGTAGGTTCATTTGTACTTTTTTATGTTCCACATATAAGTGATATCATAATATTTATCTTTTTCTTTCTGACTTAATATAACCTCTAGGTCCATCCATGTTACTGCAAAAGGCATTATTTCATTCTTCTTTTTATGGCTGAGTAATATTCCATTCTATATATGTACCACATCTTCTTTATCCAGCCCTCTGTTGATGGACATTTAAGTTGCTTCCAGGTCTTGGCTATTGTAAATAGTGCTACAGTGAACATTGGGGTGCATGTCTCTTTTCGAATTATGGTTTTATCTGGATATATGCCCAGGATTGGGATTGCTGGGTCATGTGATAGTTCTACAGTTTTTTAAGGAACCTACATACTATTCTCCGTGGTGGTTGTACTGATTGACATTCCCACCAACAACTTTTCTCCATTCCCTCTCAGCAGCAAATACAGGGTTTTAATGTTAGCATGAGGAGCCATATTGAAATTCTGGAGTCTTACTCTGTTGGGTTTTTTTTTTTTTTTTTTTTTGGTTTTTTGACTGTGATAAAAATGGTAAAATGTTGCCATTATAATAACTGATGACATTTGGATGTGTCATTTTATTGTTTAAGAGAAACTGAAAAGCTTTTTAAAAATTAGCTGTTTCAAGCATGTTAGGAGCCTAACCACTGCAGACTACCTCCTTTTCTTAAGGGAAAATCTGCCCTTTTTTATTTCTTTGATGTTATATTCTGCTTCTTCATCTGACTGCTTTTTCACTCAACCTTAACAAAGCACAGTCTGTTGCACTTGAGCTTTTAATCTTTTATATTCCTCCAGGAAAACAAAAGGCATCACTGATGGTGAACTCAACCTGCTTTTGAACTTCATATAACCTTTTTTTTTTTTTTTGTCTTTTTGCCTTTTTATGTAGAGCAGCACCCGCGGCACATGGAGGTTCCCAGGCTAGGGGTCTAACAGGAGCTGTAGCCACCGGCCTTCGCCACAGCCACAGCAACGCGGGATCTGAGCCGCGTCTGCAACCTACACCACAGCTCACGGCAACGCCGGATCCTTAACCCACTGAGCAAGGCCAGGCATCGAACCCGCAACCTCATGGTTCTTAGTCGGATTCGTTAACCACTGAGCCACGAAGGGAACTCCGAACTTCATATAACCTTGATCCTTCTGTTTTCTCCCAGTACTGCAGTTCTGTCACCCTCTTTCTTCCTTTTGACCCACCTGATCCTGTGATTGACGATTAGAATTCCTCTCACGAGCCCCTTTAACTCTCCTTACCTTTATTTTTTTTAACTTTAAAAAAATCTTTGGATAATTTTAGATTTACAGGCAGTTCCAAAAATAGTATAGAATTCCTGTATACTCTTTATACTACAGTTTCCCTGACATTAACATCTTCTGTAATGCTATGGACTGAATTGTATCCACTTCCAAATTCATGTGTTGAAGCCCTAACCCCCAACGCGATGGAATGTGGAGATGGGCCTTTGAGGTCAGGGGTGAGGCAGTGGAACCTCATGATGAGATTAGTGCCCCTATAAGAAGAGACCGGAGAGCTCACACTCTCTTTTCTCCTCTTTCTCTCCACCTCCCTTTTTTTTTTTTAATGGCTGCACCTGCACCATATGGAAGTTCCTGGGCTAGGGGTTGAATCGGAGCTGCAGTTGCTGGCCTACCCCACAGCCATGGCAACACTGGATCTGAGCCACAGACGTGGCCTACGCCATGGCTTGCAGCAGCGCCAGATCCTAACCCACTGAGTGAGGCCAGGGATTGAACCTGCATCCTCACAGATATAATATTGGTTCCTTAACCCACTGAGCCACAATGGGAACTCTTCTCTCCTCCTCTTTCTCTACTATGTGAGAACATAGCAAGAAGGTGGCCATCTGCAAGTCACGAAAAGAGCTCTTATCAGGAACAAAATCAGCCAGCACCTTAATCTTGGACTTACCCAATTTCCAGAACTGTGAGAAATAAATGTTTATTGTTTAAGCCACCCAGTCTATAGTATTTTGTTATAGCAGCCCTAGCAGATTAATAGGTAGAAAACCATCGTACATATTGGGTGTTAATTAGGCTTAAGGATGTATTGTACAATGCAGGGAATAGAGCCAGTATTTTGTGAAAGTAAATGAAAAGTAACCTTTAGAAACTGTGTAAAAATAAAAATTTTAATTGATAAATTAAAAAAAAATGCTAGTACATTTGTTAAAACTAAGAAATTAACATTGATTTTGGTTTAACACAGACTCACCCAGAAAGCACAACCCTGATTTTGCATGAAAACGACTCTCAACAGACCCTAAAACTGTATGGAAATACAATCAGTTTTATACTAACTTCTTATCCTCTGAGACTGCAAATTAATGCTGCTGTAATAAGAAAATACAAATCTCGTGACAGCAAAGGGCTTTAGGTGCCATCAAGTCCTGTTTTTCAGGGCCCTCTAGTTACTCTATTTAAAATAAATTGAGTGGAAGGAGGATTGGATTAAGATGGCGGAATAGAAGGACTGGAGCTCAACTTCTCTCCCGAAAAACAGCAAAAATACAGCCAAATGCCGAGCAACCTTCAACCAAATGGACTGTAAACTTCCAAAAAAGATACTCTGCTCCAGAAGACACAGCGGAGACCACATCAAGAGGTGGGAGGGGCGATTACACGATAGAAGCAACCCCCTACCTCCCGGGTGGGAAGCCCCACAGACTGGAAAGTAACTGCATCACAGAGACTCAGCTACAGGACTGAGAGTTCTGAGCCTCACGTCAAAACCCCACGCCTGGGGATCGGGCACAGGGAGAAAGAGCCCGTGGAGCATCTGGCATTGAAGGCCGGAGGGGCTTGTG
>PVHT020000015.1:26574381-26595917 GCA_004024745.2 Catagonus wagneri | reverse complement strand
AAACTAGAGGTTGCTACTGGGGAGAACGGAAAGGGGAAGGGGCAAAATAGGAGTAAGGGATTAAGAGAAACAAAAAATATATAAGCTATAAGGATATATTTTACAGAGAATAGAGCCAATATTTTATAATAACTTTAGAGTATAATCTGTATTGAATCATTATGTTGTACAGCTAACACTAATATAATTTTGTAAATAACTGTACTTCA
This sequence comes from Catagonus wagneri, assembly GCA_004024745.2. Lineage (NCBI taxonomy): Eukaryota > Metazoa > Chordata > Mammalia > Artiodactyla > Tayassuidae > Catagonus > Catagonus wagneri. Next base: position 26,595,708 of record PVHT020000015.1, on the reverse strand, counting down.
AAAAACACAAGTAAAAAATTAAAAATCTGCATTGTTACCACCAATTAAAAAAAAAAAAGAAATTAACATTGGTACAGTAACTTTAGACTACAGACTTCATTTGGATTTCTCCAGTTTTTCTGCTATGTCCTCTTTATGTTCTAGGATCCAATCTAGGATCTCACATTGCATTTAGCTGTCAATGACACTTTAGTCTCCTCTGATCTGTGACAGTTCTTCAGTGGTATCTCATGCTTTTAATTTGCATTTCCCTAATGACAGATGATGTTGAACATATTTTTCTCTTTCTTTCTTTCTCCCTCTCTTTCTTTCTTTCTTTTTCTTTCTCTTCCTTCCTTCCTCCCTCCCTCCCTTCCTTCCTCCCTCCCTTCCTTCCTTCCTTCCTTCCTTCCTTCCTTCCTTCCTTTGTTTTTTTTCTCTTTTTACGGCTGCACCCAAGGCATATATGGAGGTTCCCAGGCCAGAGGTTGAATCGGAGCCTTAGCTGCTGACCTACACCACAGCTCACGGCAACGCCAGATCCTTAACCCTCTGAGCAAGGCCAGGGATCAAACCTGCGTCCTCATGGATGCTAGTGATTCATTTCCGCTGAGCCATGATGGGAACGCCCATATTTTTCTTCTTTTAAAAAATTATGGGAGTTCCCTTCGTGGCTCAGTGGTTAACGAATCCGACTAAGAACCATGAGGTTGCGGGTTTGATCCCTGGCCTCGCTCAGTGGGTTAAGGATCCGGCGTTGCCGTGAGCTGTGGTGAAGGTCGCAGACGCGGCTCGGATCCCGCGTTGCTGTGGCTGTGGCGAAGGCCGGCGGCTACAGCTCCTGTTAGACCCCTAGCCTGGGAACCTTCATATGCCGCGGGTGCGGGTCTACATAAAGGTAAAAAGACAAAAAAAAAAAATTATGGTAAAAAACAGATAACTAGGAGTTCCCGCTGAGGCAAAGTGAGTTAAGAATCTGACTGCAGGTCCAAGCCCCGGCCTCAAGTAATGCCACTGCCCCAGAGCCACCTGGGTGGCCCCCCTCCCCACTAAGTGCCTCATTGCATAGCACTGACCTCCGCCCGCAAGCTCACTGGTACCATTACGGCGGGACAGGCCATGGTGGGTCGGGGAGGTGCAGCGCAACCCAACAGACCAGCTGCTGGGAACAAGATCTGTCAGTTTAAGTTGGTCCTACTGGGGGAGTCTGCGGTAGGCAAATCTAGCCTTGTCCTCTGCTTTGTCAAGGGGCAGTTCCACGAGTACCAGGAGAACACAATTGGAGCGGCCTTCCTCACACAGACCGTCTGCTTGGACCACATAACAGTCAAGTTTGAGATCTGGGACACAGGTGGACAGGAGCGGTATCACAGCCTGGCCTCATGTACTCTTGGGGCGCCCAGGCTGCCATCGTGGTCTATGACATCACCAACACAGATACGTTTGCATAGGCCAAGAACTGGGTGAAGGAATGACAGAGGCAGGCCAGCCCCAACATCATCATCGCGCTCGCGGGCAACAAGGCGGACCTGGCCCGCAAGAGCTGTGGAGTTCCAGGAAGCACAAGCCTATGCAGAGGACAACAGTTTGCTGTTCATGGAAACATCTGGACACATCCCACACAGATATAACAGATAAACAACAAACGTGCCACCGCCCTTCAGTAACGAAAGGATTAAAAAAGAAAACTTTGCTGGGACAACTGTCTATCCATAGGGCAAAAAGAAAATTTGACCACTACCTCCTATCATCCACAAAAATCAATTCCAGGTAAATCATAGATCTAAATGTGCAAAGTAAAATACAAAACTATATCAAGATATTTTTCTTATCTTTGGGAAACGATAGACCTTTCATATTTTATTTTATTTTATTATTTTTTGTCTTTTTTTAGGGCCTCACTTGAGGCATATGGAGGTTCCCAGGCTAGGGGTTGAATCAGAGCTATAGCAGCAAATGGAAGTTCCTGGGCCAGGAACTGGGCCATAAAAAGAAAAAAAAATTTCTGTTATTAAGAGAGTGAAAAAGCAAGCCACAGAGCAGGTAAAGAGATCTGTTAATACAGAAAAAGTGTGAAGCTCACATCCAAAATATCTAAAAAAGTACATATCGTCTTTTAGATAAAAGAGGGTTTGACCTTCGACTCTTTGGGGACAGTGCAGGCCACAGGACTCGGACACACAGAGATCCCAAAAGGAAAGCAAGGCCACTTATTCTTTTTGCTTCTGAAGGTAGAGCCAGAGTGAAGGAGGGAGGTGGGAATGTGGGACTTTGAAAGACAATGTGCTGTCTAAGACCCTAATTGAAAGTTTGTTTCTCTCAGAAGGACCAGAGGGAATAGATGGCCACATCCCATGATGCCCTCCATCATAGCATTTTTTAGTTTTTACTTTTTAAGGCCACACCCACAGCATATGGAGGGTCCCAGGCTAGGGGTCAAATTCGAGCTACAGCGGCCGGCCTACACCACAGCCACAGCAACACCGGATCTGAGCCGCATCTGCTACCTACACTGCAGCTTGTGGCAACGCCAGATCCTTAACCCAGTGAGCGAAGCCAGGGATCGGACCTGAGTCCTCATGGAGACTAGTTGGGTTCTTAACTCACTGGGCCACAGTGGGAACTCCCCCATCATAGCATCTTAAAGGACAAGTGAGGGGAGTGTTTTCTGGCGGTAGAAGAACGAACTGCGTAAGTGTTAAAGGTCAATTTTTTTGTTGTTTAAAAAGTATAGTTGATTTACAGTGTTGTGCCAATGTCTGCTGTACAGCAATTCTTAATCTTAGTTTGCTCCTACCGGCTCAGCCTTAATCCCAGACTGAGGAGGAGGAGGAGGAGTTTCCAGGAAGCCCTGGTCTGTGCTCCCAGGCCTCAGGGGCTTGGGGGTGGAGTGGGAAAGCCAGAGCTGACAACCCAGTGATGCCTTTGGAATGGAGCTGGAGACAGAGTGAAATATTAATAGGCATTCCTGTGGGGCCTCCCCTCCCCCATGAGTTCCAGCAGGATTTGGAGGGCTGCCACGCCGCTGGGCAGCTGGTTTGATCCCCCCATCCTAGGCACCAGACACAGTCTGCACTACTTGTTCATTCATTCTGACCTCAGTTCCTATTAACTCCTACTACGATCCCCCTCCGTCCACTCCCCTCCAGCCGTGGTGCTCCCTGGCCCTCAAACCCGTCAGGCGTATTCCCACCCTGGGCCCTTTGCATTTGTTATGCCCGTGCCTGGACCACCTTTCCCTCAGGTATCTGCATGGCTGGTCCCCTTCCCGGCTGCAGGTTCTATCTCAGATTTCATTACCTCCCCATACTTCCTATCTTCCTTGCTTTCATATTCCCTAAGACCACAGCCAGCTAGCTAGCTAGCTATTTTTTTTTTTTTCTTTGCTTTTTAGGGCCACACCTGTGGCATATGGAAGCTCCCAGGCTACGGGTAGAATCAGAGCTGTAGCCGCCGGCCTACACCACAGCCACAGCAACGCGGTATCCCAGCCATGTCTGAGACCTACACCACAGCTCACAGCCATGCCAGATCCTTAACCCACTGAGTGAGGCCAGGGATTGAACCCACATCCTCATGGATACTAGTCAGGTTTGTTACCACTGTGCCACAATGGGAACTCCCCTATGTATTTTTGTTGTTCATTTTGTTTACTGTCTGGCACCCCCACAGTGAGGACAGGACGGGGATTTGGGGGGAGGGGACCACTGTTGTATCCCAGAGCCTAGTAGTTCCTGGTAACCCAGGAGATGCAATAAACACTGGTTGAATGAATGAATGAGATAGACATTTCCTGAGTGCTGACTAGGTCCCAGTTGGGGCCCTGAGGGTATGATGGAGAAAGATGCAGACCTTGGCCTTGCCCCTCAAGGAGCCCGTTCTCTCTGCAGGGAAAGAGGGACAAGGGAACAGGTCTGTAGGGAGCCCCTGTTGTAACACCCCAGACAGGAGGGAGAACACTTGCTCCGTTCCTATGCTCCTGCAGTTCCTGATGGCAGCCTCACTCACAGTGGTTTGGTTTCCAGGCTTCAGAGTAGGAGCTGAATAAGACGCCCCACGACCAGAAATGGTTCCCCTCCTTCTGTTCGGCTCCTCTGAACGTGGGCCAGAGACAGCAGTGTGTTGGCTGCTGCTCTGGAGCCCAGCCCCCTGGGGCTACTCTGGAGCACAGTTACAGCATGCCCACCCAGACTGCGGAACTTATCCCCATGTGCTGTAATTGCCTGTCCACCGCACTGGGGCCAGTCTAGAGGGTAAGCTCCTTGAAGGCGGGGACCAACTCAGCGCTGCTCATGGCTCCATGGCCCAGGCCCTGGGCCACGATCACCGCAAAGCATGGGTGCTGCGGACCAGACTGAGTTTGAATCCCAGCTCCACCAGTGACTACCTGTATAGCTTCAGCCAAGTCATTTAATGTCACTTGTGCTTCAGGCTTTCTGGAAAATGGAGACCATAGCAGTATTCCTCTCATCATGATGGTAAGAGTGAAGTGAGTTTTATATATATGTGTATATATTTATATATAAATATAATATTTATATATATATGTATGTGTTTATAAATATATATATTTTAGGGACGCACCTACAGCATATGGAAGTTCCCAGGCTAGGGGTCAAATTGGAGCTGCAGCTGCTGGTCTACTCCACAGCCACAGCAACTCGGGATCCAAGTCGCTTCCTGGGAGAAGACTAGCCCATAGCAGAGGTTCTTACCCCGGGCTCCACAGGGTTCGGGTTGACCTTTAGAGAGCCCTTGAACTCTTTGAAAGTAGCAGGCATATATACGTAAGCAGATGGGCATTTTTCTGCTTTGGTTCCACTAGATTTTCAGGGGGGGGCCATGAAGACAGAACAAACAGTTAGAAATTACTGGTCTAGTCATCAAGATGTGGGAAGCATCACAGCCTTCTGGGAAAGGTATGGCCTTGCCACCAGGCTGCCTATGTTTAGGTGATGGCTCTCACTTACTGCCTGTGACCTTGGCAAGTCACGTTAGCTCTCTGTGCCTCAACGTCCTTATCTATAGAGTGGGGATAATAGCAGTATAGGCACGCCTCAGGATATTGTGGGTTTAGTTCCACCACCATGAGAAAGCAAATATTGCAATAAAGCAAGTCACATGAAGTTTTGGGTTTCCCAGTGCATATAACAATTACATTTACACTACAGCCTATTAAGTGTGCATAGCATTACTTTAAAAAAAAAAAATGTACAGGGAGTTCCCATCATGGCTCAGTGGAAACAAACCTGACTAGTATCCATGGGGATGCAGGTTTGATCCCTGGCCTCGCTCAGTGGGTTAAGGATCCAGCATTGCTCTGAGCTGTGGTGTAGGTTGCAGATGCGGCTGGGACCCCACGTTGCTGTGGCTGTGGTGTAGGCCGGCAGCTGCAGCTCCAATTTAACCCCTAGCCTGGGAACTTCCATATGCCTTGTGTGCAGCTCTAAATAAATAAATAATAAAACAATTGTACGTACCTTAATTTAAAGACTTTATTGCTAAGAAATCCTATCACTTGAACCTCTAGTGAGTCATAACCTTTTTTACAATAGTAACATCAAAGATCACTGATCAGAGATCACCATGACAAATATAATAGTAATGAAAATTTTTGAAATATTGTGAGTTACCAAAATATGACACAGACACGAAGTGAACAAGTACTGCTGGAAAAATGGCACTTACAGACCCGTTCAATTCGGGGTGGCCACAAACCTTCAATTTCTAAAAAACGGTATCTGCAAAGTACAGTAAAGTCAAGCACAGTAAAACGAGGTCTGCCTGTACCTGAAGGCAAATCCCTTAGTAGACTGTCTAGAGCATGATAAAGCAGGCATTCTCATCATATTCTGCACAGGTGTGTACACAGGTGTATACTCTGCACCTGTGTGTGCGTGCACCTGAGACGAGTCTGAAGGATGGGGAACAGTAGCTGGAGCTCCTGGGATCTGTGCCGATGTCCGGCAGGCTGTTGGAAGGAGTTGTAGAATGATATTTGAGGGAGTGAACCACCCCTGGAGGCTGTGGGCAGCCCCATCTCTCTTCCTAAGTACAGCTGAAAGGAGTTCCCTGGTGGCCTAGTGGATAAGGATCTGGCGTCACTGCTGTGGCTTGGGTCACTGCTGTGGTGCGGGTTCCATCCTTGGCCCAAGAACTTCTGCATGCTGCAGATGTGGCCAAAACAAACAAAGTACAGCTGGAAGCAGGACTGACTCCTCTTGTATCTAGAATGACGTTAGGGTGCAGCAAAGCAATGCTCCCCTATTCATATGCCATTCTCTGTGTCCTAAAATTTCCACAATTAGAATCACTAGCTTGGGCCAAAGATGTATGCTCAGTGGCAAATCTGTGCAGGGAAGCAGGGTGAGGCCCTGTCATAGATGTTGACTTTGTTCTTAAATTGGGTGTCATTTATTTCCTAGGAACCATATTGCTACTGCCAGGTATAAAAATTGTTGCTACTCACTCACAAGTACTCATGGAGGACAAGCTGGTTTCCTGAGTAAGGCACAGTTAGCAGAGTAGCCCGCACTCGAAGCTGAGTGTAGCCCGCACTCGAAGCCGAGTGAATTCTCATCCTACCCACTGCCCCTGCTGCGAGTACCCTCTCTCTTCTGAACAGCAAAGCATTGTTTTTGAATAACTGTATCATTCCTATATGGATTTTAAAAACCCATTTAATTGGAAAGTGTACTTGTGTTTTTTTTTGCCACTCCAGTACCCAACGAGGCACCTGTTCGGTACTTCATCATTATAGCAACGGTTTTTCCTTTGTTGCTTCATAATTAATTTTCCTTTGAAATGTCCAGTATTTTGGATTTGCATATTAATTGGGTTTCATCCTGATTCCTGTCATTTTCATTCATCTGCTCATAGATAAGGGTTTATTTTCTTTATTGTCAACTCTGAAATAGTTTTCTGATTAGTTTATAATGTTTAAGGTCCACATCATTTTATTTGCCATTAAACAGATTATTGCCATTTGCCAGATTTTTGTCATTAGCAGAAGTATCTACTGTAACAAAAATAACACTTATATACTGAAATCCTTAAATTTAGGTCTTGTTTATGAAATAGTTTAGGTAAAGAATTTGTGAGTTTGGGAACACAGTTGCAAAAAATATTCCTAAGTAATGTAGACGTTTCCTGTTACAAAGTAAATCCGAGGGAAGGAAGACACGTGGCTGAGGATGAGAGATCTTGAAATCTGAATGCTATTTAAACCTGCCAATATGATTCCTTCTCTATTTTCCTTCCCCCCCCTTTTTTTTTTTTTTGAGGGCTGCACCTGCAGCATGTGGAGGTTCCCAGGCTGGGGACTGAATCAGAGCTGTGGCTGCCGGCCTACACCACAGCCACAGCCACGCCAGATCCGAGCCACGTCTGCGACCTACACCATAGCTCACTGCAACACCGGATCCTTAACCCACTGAGCGGGGCCAGGGATCCAACCCGCGTCCTCATGGATACCAGTCGGGTTCGTCACCGCTGAGCCCCAGCGGGAAGTCCAACCATGTTCTGTTGATTCCGCTTATTTAAACGCTCTTGAATCTCTCTCTTATACCCTCCCTGACAACATCCTAGTTCAGGCTCTGAGTCCATATAACCCCAATGGCTGCAGTGGCCTCATCAGCAGTCTCGCTGCCTGGATACCCGGCCCTTCCCTCTGCTACCAGAGCAGTGTTGCTTAATAGTGATTTGGATCATGACCTCTCGGCTCAATGCCCCAGTGGCCCCCCATGGCCTTCAGAATGAAGGGAAGACTTCAATTGGCATCTCTCTGATCTGGCTACAGCCTGCCTGGCTCCATCACCCTCCACTGCCGTCCAGCACTTCATATTCTAACATAACTGGTCTCCTTTAAGCGCTTGGAACATGCCTCCCCCTCATCTCATGGCCTCGTCTGTACACGTCCTTCTGTCTGGAAAACTGCCTTGTTACTCCCCAGTTACGCTTCCCTCCCCAACCCCCATTTATTCTTCAAGTGTCCTTGCCAGCTTCCCTGACTCCCCGAGGCTGTCCCCTTTCTCCTTCCCTCCTCTTCGCAGACACCCACTGGACTTGCCACACCCTGTTCCGCGCCGCTCCTGCCACGTCTGTCTTCCTACCAGACTAAGTTCCTTGAAGCCAACAGTTCCATTCGGTGGTCCCAGTGCACGGCGTGGGGTTTGGCAGTTGGGTGCCACTCATGAAGGGTTTTGGGGATGAATGAGTCAACGAGGCAGAAGTGGGGGTGGCGGGAGGAGAAAAGAAGCAGCTTCTGGGGAGACAGATGGCAGATGCCCTGTCCCACATTTTGTTCTGACTGGACACCCCATCTTTGGTCTCTGATGGCCCCGGATTATCCCTAGATGCAGGATGCTTTGGTCCAGAGGCCCACGGGGTGGCTGTGACCTCTGGCTGCCTGCACAAAGGAGGGAGCACAAGGCAGGCCCACGAGACCTGCTGCTCAATGGCCCTTCCCACCTGTGCCTATGGTCACTGTGGGTCTCTGAGAGGCAGGGCGCCCCCACCAAGCCCTTTGCTGGCTGACTCTTACGGAAAGAGAGGAAAGAGAATCCTGACAAGTCTCACCACTGCTTCTGCGACTGCTTTTCTATACAGCGGCGCTTGCCATGCCAGATGCTGCACCAGCATTCCACGCCTCGGGCTTTAGGGGAGCTGGGCCGAGCCCAGGGCAGCACTGTGTTTTTATCCCTGTGTGCTAGACAAGTGTTCTCTGTGTGTGCTGTGACATGAAAATGGTTGAGTCACATTGTTAAATCATATGGAATCGTTCTGGTCAGGTACCAAAAATGTCTTGAGTGCCCCCCTGGGGCCATCTTGAATTTACCTATCCATTTCACCCCAGTTAAAGCTTTTTTTTTTTTTTTGTCTCTTTAGGGCTGCACTCGCAGCCTGTGGAAGTTCCCAGGCTAGGAACCTACAGCCACAGCAACACCAGATCCGAGCTGCGTCCCATGATGGGAACTCCTCCTCCAGTTAAAGCTTTTTCTCCAGTTTTAAGTAGGGCAGGCACCTTTTACAGGTGAAGTAACCGAGGCACAGTGAGGCACACCTACCCGCTATGGCACTGGCATAGACAGATCTACCTGGAAGGGGTAGTTGGCTTCCCCCAAACAGGAAGATGGGGGAGCACAGCTTGGCTGAGGGGCCAAGTCCTCTAAGGCTGCCCAGCGGCGGTGCATGTACACTTTGCCCACCAGAGGTCAGTAGGTTCCATAAGAGCAAAGGGGGACCTGGAGGTGCCACGCAGTGGCAGGTGGAGCCATTCTCCATGAGAGCAGCTCCCTAAAAGGAAAGGCTTCTACCACAGGACTTCCGGGGTGTGGCTCCTCCATATCAGAGGTCATGCCAGGCCAAGGGTGTGCCTATCCCAGGAAGGCTGTGAAGTTCCCAGGGGCAGCTGCCTTATCATATGACTAATCCTCAGGATGTGATGAGCCATTGGTGGTGGGTAGTGCCTGTCCGTGGGCCAGGTGTCATGATGTGCCCTCTGTCGTGAAGGCTGCAGCCATCTCCACAGGAATAACTGAGACCGAAAATATCACTAATGTGATATTTGGTGTCTGCTGGGCCAGAAGCTTCCCAGATGAGGGAGTTTGAGGGTGGGAGAGACTTAAAGAGTCACATATAAAGCATCCCCAGGATTTAGAATCAGACAGACATGGGTTTGAATTCTGGCCTGTCCTCTTATTAATCATAACCAACGCTGTACAACAGAAATTGAAGGAGCACTGTAAATCAACTATAATTAAAAAAAAAATCTTATGACCCAGCAATCCCACTCTCTTTTTTTTTGGCTTTTTAGGGCCACACCTGCGACATATGGAGGTTCCCATGCCAGGGGTCTAATTGGAGCTGTAGCCGCTGGCCTACACCACAGCCACAGCAACGCCAGATCCGAGCTGCATCTGCGAACTACACCACAGCTCACGGCAACGCCGGATTCTTAACCCACTGAGCAAGGCCAGGGATCTAGCCTGCAACCTCATGGTTCTTAGTCAGATTCATTTTCTCTGTGCCATGATGAGAACTCCCCAGCAATCCCACTCTTGGGCATATATCCACACAAAACTTTCCTTGAAAAAGACACATGCACCCGTATGCTCATTGCATCAGTATTCACAATAGCTAAGACACAGAAACAACCTAAATGTCCATTAACCGATGAATGGATTAAGAAGATATACACACACACACACACACACACACACACACACACACACACACACACACACAATGGAGTACTACTCAGCCATAAAAAAGAACAAAATAATGCCATTTGCAGCATCATGGATGGAACTAGAGACTCTCAGCCAAAGTGAAGTCAGTCAGAAAGAGAAAGGCAAATACCATATGCTATCACTTATATCTGGAATCTCATATACGGCACAAATGAACATTTCCACAGAAAAGAAACTCATGGATTTGGACAACAGAATTGTGGTTGCCAAGGGGGAGGGGGAGGGAGGGAGATGGACTGAGAGTCTGTGGTTAATAGATGCAAACTATTGCCTTTGGAATGGATAAGCAATGAGATCCTGCTGTATAGCACTGGGAACTATATCTGGTCATTTACGATGGAGCATGATAATGTGAGAAAACAGAATGTATATATGTATGTGTGACTGGGTCACCTTGTTGTACAGTATAAAATGGAGAGAACACTGTATGTAAACCAGCTATGATGGAAGAAATAAAAATCATTAAAAAATCTTGATTAAAAAAAATCGTGACCTTGGGCAAGTTACTTAACTTCCCTAAGCCTCACTCTCATAATTGGGAGCATGGGGAATAATAATACCTGCTTTTCAGGGTTGTTCTGGTGAGTTATTCATTCATTCATTCATTCGACAAATAGCGGAAGTCCTGTCCTAAACTTGCTACTAGGGTCAGGGGATACGACACTTAGGCTCAATGCCTGGCATATTGTAAGTGCTGAATTAATGATAACTTCCCTCTGAAGGTCAGGCCATGAATTTGGACTCAAGACAGCAGGCAGTTGGAGGCATTCTGAATAGAAGCATAGCAGGAGAAAACACTCTTAGGGAAGCCTCCCCTCATAGCTGCAGTGAGGAGGCAGGACTGAAAAAGGCCAGCCTTACTGTTTCCACAGGGTTATTTTTATTTTTGGCTTTTTTAGGGCTGCACCTGCGTCATATGGAGGTTCCCAGGCTAGGGGTCAAATCGGAACTACAACCACACCACAGCCACAGCAACTCGGGATCCAAGTCGCATCTGCGACCTATGCCACAGCTCATGGCAATGCTGGATCCTTAACTCACTGAGTGAGGCCAGGGATCGAACCTGCATCTTCATGGATACTAGTCAGGTTCATTACTGCTGAGCCACAACGGGAACTCCCAAGTGAGATTTTTATTTTTAGTTTTTTGCTTTTTAGGGCTGCACCTGCAGCATATGGATGTTCTCAGGCTAGAGGTCAGATTGGAGCTACAGCTGTTGGCCTACACCACAGCCACAGCAATGCAGGATCCAAGCCGTGTTTGAGACCTACACCACAGTTCACGGCAAATGCCGGATCCCCGACCCACTGATCGAAGCTAGGGATTGAACCCGCATCCTCAGGGATACTAGTCAGATTCATTTCTGCTGCGCCACAATAGGAACTCCAAGATTTTTTTAAAAGGGCATTTTTTTGCATTTTTAAAAAACACATAGATGTTTTTAGTCATGTGTCTGCCCTCTACCAGGTTTTGGTCAGTGTTGGAGTACTTCTTGGACCTTTGAACCTTGTATTTCTGGTGCCAAAGTAGTTCTGAACCTTGGGCCTAACCAGTGGTATGTTGGTAAATGCTTAACAAGTGGCTCTCTGGGTGGGGTGGGATGAGATGTATGTGTGTGTGTGTGTATACAATAACATATATGTTAATTATAAATTTTACTGATATAAAGGATGTATAGCACACAGATTACACATAAGAAGTGATACAGGAGTTCCCATTGTGGCTCAGTGGTTAATGAACCCGACTAGCATCCATGAGGACATGGGTTTGATCCCTGGCCTCACTCTGTGGGTTAAGGATCCGGCGTTGCCATGAGCTGTGGTGTAGACCACAGATGTAGCCTGGATCCTGCATTGCTGTGGCTGTGGCGTAGGCCGGCGGCTACTGCTCCAATTCACTTCCTAGCCTGGGAACCTCCATATGTCACATCTAAAAAGACACAAAACAAAAAAGACAAAAAACAATAAATGATGCAATATTAAAATGAATTATATTGTTGATATTAATATTAATAATATTGCTATTATTAATCGGTAGCCAACTGATTCTCACAGAATTCTTTCTCTGATTTTTGCCAGACTCTTGTCTCTGTAGCCAACCTGTAGTTGCAAGTGATGAACAAATGCAGGTTTTTTTTTTCTTTTTTTTTGTCTTTTTGCCTTATCTAGGGCCGCACCCGCGGCATATGGAGGTTCCCAGGCTAGGGGTCTAACAGGAGCTGTAGCTGTGGGCCTTCGCCACAGCCACAGCAATACGGGATCCGAGCCGCGTCTGCAACCTACACCACAGCTCACGGCAACGCCAGATCCTTAACCCACTGAGCAAGGCCAGGGACCGAACCCGCAACCTCATGGTTCCTAGTCGGATTCGTTAACCACTGAGCCACGACGGGAACTCCAACAAATGCAGTTTTGACATGAATGTTGGTTGGTATTTTCATTTACGTGTGAAAGAACAAAGAACTTGTTCTTTGTCAGAACTTAATGTCAGAACTTCATTAATTTGTCAATAATGTGAATGACTTATTTGCTGAACAGGATAATGGCTTTCAAACACTATTTCCTCACTTTTTGGTGGTGTTCATAATGTAACAGGTACAGACATGGCTGACAGTTGAGTTTAATCTGCATTATAACATTTTTTTCCCCTCACTTTCCTAGGTTTAGATAATCAGCCTAACAATAACTCAAACCCTGATTTGTAGCATTTACTGATTTCCGAGTTGTAAATGCTCCCACCTTGCCTGATTTCTAGCTGCCAACTTCATTGTGATGTTGTGAAGGGGGCGACTGCACATTTTTATCCTGGATTTTGACCTCACAGATGTGATAGATGATAAATAACCTCAAAGGCACAGATACTGGTAATATACTAAAAGGATTAGGAAGTGATAAGTTTGGAAGTATCTGTTACCTTAGTTTTTTGTTTTTTTTTGTTTTTGTTTTTTGTCTTTTTAGGGCTGCACCTGCTGCATATGGAAGTTCCCAGGCTAGGAGTCGAATCTGATCTACAACTGCCGGCCTTCGCCACAGCCACAGCAACGGGGGATCCGAGCCGCGTCTGCGACCTACACCACAGCTCACGGCAACGCCGGATCCTTAACCCACTGAGCAAGGCCAGGGATCGAACCTTCATCCTCATGGATACTAGTCGGGTTCGTTACTGCTGAGCCATGACAGAAACTCCTACCTTAGTTTTCAATAGAATTTATTTCATTATAAGTATACATGTCTCTAAACAATAGCTGTGTTTAGCCAGTAGCCCACAACATTTCTGAAAAGGTAGCATTTGTCTCTCAGGTCCTAAAACAACCCCCATCCCTACTCCCACTCTCCTCTGCCATTAAATCAGTCACCCCCAGCCCACAGCTTTGGATGGGGAACTCCTGGATTCTAGGGCTAACCCTAGCTGCCACTTTGAACGAGGGTTCTGGGGACAGGATTGACAATAGTGGCTTTTCCATGGGTGGGTGACCTCTTTCTGCCTGGAAAAGGAATGGAAGAGTGCCAGGGACTCTTGCAGTGACTCTGGAAGGCGCATCTGGCAAGCGCTCAAGCCTCAGGGGAAGAGGAAAGATGTGGGAATGAGGGCAGGGGAGCTGTGGCCCAGCTTCTGTGTCCTTGGCCCTGCTCCTGGCTGGGCTGTAATTTATGTTGAAGGCTTTCCAGAAAGGCTGGTGACCCTGGAGACTGTGGGTTGCAGAGGGGGCCAAACCCTTCTCTCCTGCCTCTAGGATGTTAGCTAGAATCCTGGCAGCGACTCCTGAGGTTGACCGGCGGCTCTCCCTTGGGGTCTACACACAGAGCTGTTTCTTTTTCATCAGAAGGAAGGGGTGACAGGGGGACTTTGGGTGTGGGGATGGGCCTCTTGCTGACTGGCTCTGTCTGCTTTGGAATATGAGCCTCTCTATGGAAAGCTCCCACCCACACCCCAGCATTCTGAACCACCCTCTGCCTGCAGGCCACAAACGCATCCTGTCTCTTTCCGGGCCCCATGCACTTGTCGCCGCTCCCTAGCTCACCCTGGCCAACTTAGCAGGCACAGCTGCATCCAGTTGGCACCGTGCTGGGATATTCTGCTCTGATGTCACTGCACGAATGAGTGTTCTGTGTTTGCACCTAGGCTGGCGGCGCCCCAGGGGCACAGTCTGCAGCCCCACCCCACCAGCACTCAGTACAAACACCAGTCCTCAGTGACTGAATGAATCAGTGAGTACGAGCCTGGCTGCCATTCAAGATTTCTTCCTGGTGAAACAAGCTCAGTGTGGAGTCCTTTGTGGGAGCTCCCATCTTGTCATCTTGTACCAGGACTGTCCTTTATTATCCCCCACCCTCGGAGCGGGGTGGCAGAGGGGCATACCCCAGTCCCCGCCCCGCGCACCTATAAGTTTTTACTAGATCAGATGATATGTAACCAGGAAGCTCAGACACCAATTGTTTTTCTTCCAGTGTAGGAGAAAAGTCACCTCTGCGACACACACACCGCCCCCCTGCTCTCCCTGGGTGTCCCCATGCCTACCCAGGCCAGGCCGGTAGAAGCGCTGACTGGGAGCGATTCGCTCAGAGGAGTTGACCAGGGTGAGGACCAGACACCGAGGGCTCAATACGCCCTGGAAGAGGAGGGATCGAACTCAGATTTACAAGTGTCCCACCCCCCTGCCAAGCACCCAAGCCCCGCCCCGCACCCACCCCAGCATTGGCACACATCCTCCAGCCGGTGCCCTCCGACAGCAGGGGTTTGTAAAAGAGGGGAGGCCTGCTGTGTAGTCTGCAGAGAAGCAGGACTCTGGAGTTGCAGTACTCAGCTGCCTCCGGCCCACTGTCACTCTCCTTTTAGGATTAAGGACAATGACTATCAAGGACCTCTCTGTGCCTTCTTCTGTCGGCTTGCCCTGGGCTCAACGACTTTGGGAGTGTACTGGGTTGGAAGCTCTGGTATCTGTGTGTGTGTGAACGTGTGTGTGTGAAAATATTAAAATTTTCTAGGGAGTTTCCATTGTGTGAACCTGACTAGTATCCATGAGGATGCAGGTTCGATCCCTGGCCTCGCTCAGTGGGTTAAGGACCCGGCATTGCCATGAGCTGTGGTGTAGGTCTCAGACATGGCTGGAATCCCACATTGCTGTGGCTGTGGTGTAGGCCGGCAGCTTCAGCTCCGATTTGACCCCTACCCTGGGAATCTCCATATGCTGCATGTGCAGCCCTTAAAAAAAAAAAAACCTTTCTGTTTCCACCAGTTCCTACTGTGGTGCAACAGGATCAGTGGCATCTTGGGAGCACTGGGACACAGGTTTGATCCCCGTCCCAGCACTGTGGGTTAAGGATCAAGCATTGCCACAGTGGTGGCACAGGTTGCAACTGAGACTTGGATCTGATCCCTGGCTCAGGAACTCCATATGCTGATGGGTGGCCAAAAAAGAAAAAAAGAAAAAAGCAAATTTCTGTTTCTAGGCTAGATTCTGCTCCTGTGCTCCAGACACACACCACGCTCCCAATCCAAGAGCCTCTTGGACAGCCCCAGTCGGCTGTCCCACAGACCACTCACATTTGATAGTCCCAACCACACTATCGTTCTCTCTTTCCCCCTCAAGGCCATAGTCTGATCCCTTTCTCAATAACTGGCACCACCACTCACCTACACGGCCGAGGCACCCCGTCATCCCACATCTCCATATGTCGGGGCTCCAAGTCAGGCCTGTCTGTCCTGCACCTGTTGCCTCATCAGCCTAGCCCCGCAAGGCCTGGCAATACTTTAGGTCAGGCCACCGTCTTCCAGGTGTGCAGAGACAGCCTCCCGCTGTGCTTTCCTGCCTCCAGGTCCCCCACCATCCCCAGCCCTTCCTTTCTCCACCTTGTCCATAAACCAGTCCCCAGAGATGTGCCCGAGGCTGCACGAAGAAGGCAGTTGCCACCTGACCAAACAGGTCTTTCTCTCCAAGTCTCAGGTCCCTGAATTTCCTCTTAGTCAGTTCTGGGGACGTACGCTGGCTTAACATCTACCTCTCTCTTGAACACAGCCCAGCGTATCAGATTTATCCTACTGACCTCGGATTTTGCTGGACAGAAAGGAAGGAACATGACGAAGTGGAAAGGAAGTTTTGACACCCTCGAGGAAGTGGGGGTGCGGGTGAGGCCCAGAGTAGGGTAATGCGCATGTGCAAGGCTCAGAGTAGAGTAATGCGCATGTGCGTGGCCCAGAGGGCATTTCCACGATGTGAGGTAGTGGCTTCCAGAAAAGGAGTGGCTTGGGTCCTGCAGGGACCGCCCAGAAAGAAGACTGCCCTGAGGAAGGGCCTGCCCTGGGGACTCCTGTGGTGACTGGGGACTGTGCCTCCCTTGCAGGGCCTCTGGATGGGTGGGTGGGTGGGGAGCCAGCAGAGACTCCCCTAGGAGTGTGCATGGGGCTCCCAGGATGTGGTCTGGGCTTCCTTCCAGAAGGGAGGGAGAAAGCAGGGAGGGGAAATGGAAGGTGAGGCAGGACAGGCAGCTCCCACCCTCCCTCCTGAGACCTCTGACCTGAGGAGGTGACTGCTGCATTTCCACGCTGGGTAGATGGCGCCTGAGGCTCAGACTGTGAAGGAGGCTTTCGCCTTACTTTCGTGGTAATTCTTTCCAGAACATGTCTCTCTTCCCCAGCCCCATCCTCTAGGCCAGCTGGAGAGACAGCCTGCCGTCCTGCAAGGCCTCTCGTGGCTGCTCTGACAAACCCAGGACACCACCCTGCCAGTCCTCCAGCAAGGGGACAGTACCGGAGTCCGTGGGAAGGGGCTAGCATGCTCACCATCTTTGCACCTCTAGTGTGAAGTGTCCCCCAAAAATAATAGGCACTTGGAAAATTACCCCATGCCTCCCTCTGCTCAGCCTGCAACGTGCCAGTCTTTTCTGTCCTCGCGTCTCCTCCAAGGCCAAGCCCTTTCCCTGTACTCTGTTGAGAATACACATTTTACCATCCTTCCCAGCCTCGTTACACACCGTATGTGACAATGATTCCAAGTCTGTAAACTACCAGAAGCTACAAATTAGAAAATAAAAATATTGTGAGTCAACATTGTGGTGCAAGGTCTTTTTAAAAAATGTTATCTGGGGAGTTCCCATTGTGGCTCGGCGGGTTAGGAACCTGACCAATATCTATAGGATGCAGGTTAGATCCCTGGCCTTGCTCAGTGGGATAAAGGATCCTGCGTGGCTGTGGCCGTGGAGTACACCAGCAGCTGCAGCTCTGATTTAACCCCTAACCCGGGAGCCTCCATATGTCGCAGGTGTGGCCATAAATACCAAATAAAGAAATAAATGAGGTATCTGTTGTGTGTATCTCATCGTCCTCAGGCTAAAGTCCAGATTCCAACTGTGATGTTCAGGTCTCTTCAAGATTTGGCTGCTGCCAAATGGGGAGATGTTGGTGATAGTGTTCAAACTTCCAGGTATGAACAGTTCTGAGGATCTAATGTGACTATGGATCATGGTGACTACGGCTAATAATACTGTGCTATGTACTTGAAAGTTGCTAAGAGAGTAGATCTTAAATGTTTTCAGCACAAAAAAGAAATGGTAATCATGTGACATGATGGAAGCAGTAGCTAACAGTAGGGGAGGTAATCACTTTACAGTATATAAGTGTGTCAAACCATCCCTTTGTATATTTTAACTTACACAATATTACATGTCAATTTTATCTCAGTGAAGTTGGGGTAGGGGGAGAGATCTGGCTACTGCTTTCATTTCTCACCATTCCTCCACCTCTTGATCCTTTGTGCCAGATACCTGGTCATAATCGTTTCTTTTTATTTTTATTTTTTTGCCTTATCTAGGGCCACACCCGCGGCATATGGAGCTTCCCAGGCTAGGAGTCTAACAGGAGCTGTAGCTGCCGGCCTTCGCCACAGCCACAGCAACGCGGGATCCGAGCCGCGTCTGCAACCTACACCACAGCTCACGGCAACGCCGGATACTTAACCCACTGAGCAAGGCCAGGGATGGAACCCACAACCTCATGGTTCCTAGTCGGATTCATTAGCCACTGTGCCACGACGGCTTCTCCACTCTAGAGCTACTTTTAAAAGTCTCCCTTCACATAATGATCGGTCTGTGGGGAAACACTTTAAGACCATGCAAATATCCTGCTTCTCATTAAAATCTCCACTAGAGGAGTTCCCGCTGTGGTGCAGTGGGTTAAGGATCCAGCACTGTCTCTGCGACGGCATGGGTCTGATCCCCATTCCCGGGAACTTCCATATGCAGTGGGTGCAGCAAAAACAAGAACAGAAACTCCACTAGATTTAGCATCCATTGATGATTCTTTTTTTCTTTTTTTTGGCCACACCCAGGGCATGCAGAAGTTCCTGGTGCCAGGGATTGAACCTGTGCCACAGCAGTGACAGCACCAGATCCTTAACCACTAGGTCACCAGGGAACTCCTCCATGATGATTCTTGTCCGATGCAATTTTTACAGTGATAGCTGCAAAAATTGAAAAACTTGCTGTGCCCACACTCCCTCCATCCACATTTAGAAGAGTCAACTGGATATATAAAATGTGTGTGTGGAGAGAGAACGCAAATGATCAAGGAAACAGGATAAATATTTCATTTTAAAATTTACCACTCCAGGGAGTTCCCGTCATGGCTCAGTGGTTGATGAATCTGACTAGGAACCATAAGGTTGTTGGTTTGATCCCTGGCCTCGCTCAGTGGGTTAAGGATCCAGGATTGCCATGAGCTGTGGTGTAGGTTGCAGATGTGGCTCGGATCCTGCGTTGCTATGGTGCGGTGTAGGCTGGCAGCTACAGCTCCAATTAGACCTCTAGCCTGGGAACCTCCATATGCCGCGAATGTGGCCCTAGAAAAGGCAAAAAGACAAAACTAAAATAAAATTTACCACTCCAAATTTAGCACTTTTGAGCCATTTTTGGTGCACCACACCTGCAAAGTACTCTTGGCTAATTCCTTTTCATCCTTCAGCCTGGGCTGCTGCAATTGTCTGTGCTCAACTCCAGGGGGCGCCATCCACATTGTATCCATGCCAAGTGGCAGCAGTGGGTCGTGGTTGATTGAAACTTGCTGTTGGAAGCTTTCCCAGATTCTTCAAGTGTCACTTAGGCATTCCTGCTCTTTGCTTCCAAAGTCTGTCTGCTGACCCCATCAGCATCCTTGACACATAATTGTCTTCTTACTTCTTTGCCTCCCTCACTGGGTTTTCAAGGGCAAGGACCACATTTAATTCATCTCTGAGAGTTCCCCTTGTGGTTCAGTGTAACAAAGCCAATTAGTATCCATGAGGACCCGGGTTCAATCCCTGGCCTCGCTCAGGGGGTAAAGGATCCGGTGTTGCCATGAGCTGTGGTGTAGATTGCAGACGCGGCTTGGATCCTGCGTTGCTGTGGCTGTGGTGTAGACCGGCAGCTGCAGCTCTAATTCAGTCTGTAGCCTGGGAATTTCCATATGCCGAGGGTGCAGCCCTAAAAAGACAAAAAAAAAAAATCATCTCTGTATCCTCTTCCCCTCCCCCCAGTCTTTGGCACAGGGCCTTGTTCATAATAAGAACTCAGTGGACCTTTGCTAAATGAGTCCATCTGTGTATGCTGGTTGTTAAGGAAATGCTTTTATTCCCTTTCCACAGAATTGCGCTAAGCTCTGTGTGGGCAACATCTGGGAACCAGGTGGTGTGCCCTTTGTCCCCATGCTGTTCTGGCACAGCTGGGCCCGGCCCCGCCTGATCCCGGGGCACAGGGAATGCAGGTGCAGGTGCTCAGGTCATTAGGGTTCCCGTCACCGAGTGATGCCAACACCCGAGTGCGCCTCCGAGTGTCACCAAGGACTGTGCTGGAACCATCCTGAGGCCTGAAGCTCCTCCCCTAGAACCTTCTGAGGAGCCCCTGGCTGAACTCTACACTCCCAGCGAGCTGACTCTGGACATCTTTCTGCTGCTAGGTCACTTGGAAGGCATGTCACTCTGTGTCGGGTTGATGCAGAAGCAGAGGAGACCTGGCAAGAAGGCCTAGGAGGAGCTGGGTAGACCACTCTGCCCTTTGAAGAGCACAGGGCCCCCCTGTTGTCTGCAGCACAGCCTGCCAATCCAACAGAAGGGGCTCTGATGACAGCCTGGACCTGGATCCAGGCTGTCATCTTGGTCTGTTGCCATAACAGCACGCACTTTTTTTTTTTTTTTGTATTTTTAGGTCTATACCCGCGGCATGTGGAGGTTCCCAGGATAGAGGTCTAATCAGAGCTACAGCTGCCGGCCTTCGCCACAGCCACAGCAACACCAAATCCGAGCCGCGTCTGCAACCTACACCACAGCTCATGGCAACGCTGGATCCTTAAGCTGCTGAGTGATGCCAGGGATTGAACCCAAATCCTCACGGATCCTAGTCGGGTTCGCTAACCACTGAGCCATGCCAGGAACTCCCAACACGCACATCTTTGGGGAGGCTGAGCACTGTGCCCGGCTCAGCAGCCGGAACAACTCTGCCCAGAAGCCACTGGTGGGCAAGCTCTCGGGAGGTCTCCGCTCCACCCTCCAGAGGCACAGCAGGGCCCCAAGGGCGGTCCCAGGCAAAAGTCAGTGTAGTGACACAACCCTGCCTTTATACTCGTCCTTTAGCCTGGATACGGGCTATTCTTTAGCTTGTGCTCCCTGTGTAGACAGTATTTAGCTTTTTCCCAATATGAAAAAATCTGCACCAAGGAGTCCCATATCGGTAAGTGAAAGCCTTGAAACTTACAACAAGGAATAGCTGAATCCAGGGAAATGGACCTAACACAGGAACCACTAACACTAAACATTTTTATTTATTTATTTGTTTATTACCACGGCCACAGCATGTGGAATTTCCTGAGCAAGGGATCGAACCTGTGCCACGTCAGTGACCTGAGCCGCTGCAGCGAAAATGGCAGTTCGTAACCTGGTTGGCTACAAGAGAACTCCTAAAAGTTTTATTTTTATTTCAAAAGCACGTATATAACTTTTACCATATGCCAGGAAGTGTTTTAAATGTTTTACAATCTAACTCATTAAATTCTCAAAACAATCCTTTAAAGTAGGTCCAGTTACCATCCCCATTTCACAGTTGAAGAAACTGAGGCACAGAGAGGTTAAATAAGT
>PVHT020000015.1:26487393-26573381 GCA_004024745.2 Catagonus wagneri | reverse complement strand
AAAAAAAAAAAAAAAAAACAAGTTGAGTTCATCCTGTTCCCTAGTCACAGGAGAAGAGAGAGAGAGAATTCAAATGAGGGCAGTGTCTGGATGTTTGGATGCTTCTGGAAAAGCCAGCTCTGGCAGCAGTTGAGCAATACTGCAGTAGTTCAGATAGCAAATCTTGCATTTTATTTCCTGAGCCAAAATTCTGAGCTGAATGTGCTTAGAGACTCCCCAAAGATGAGCAGGGCATCAGAACCTCAGGCAACAAGCACCACCAAAGAGCAGCCAGAACTAAGCTTTGGCTTGACACCAAACAAAGCAGGGAAGAAAATGAGTGCATCAGGATGGTGTTTCTGAGCTCAAGTGAAAGATAACGAGTTGTTTATAGCAAGCGTGGCCCCAGTGGCCTCTTTGTAAATCTCAGCCCTGAGAAAACACAGCCAGAGCTATGTGCCCAAATAGGTAACCTGTTGATAAGCCTGTGGAAATTTCAACGAGATGGTGTAGACACCCAGGGCTGGGATGAGGCCCACAGACTTGGGGGCAAACAAACATGCAACCAACACACTCTTGTGCAGGCCTGTGTGTCTGGCACTCTGCTGGAGGGGCCCGGCAGAACACGGGAACAAACGTGACCTGGGTGGGGGGGTAAGGGACCGGCTGTGGGAGGGCGGCCACGGTGCCGCTGCAAGTCCTTTATGCCTTGTGACTAATGTGACATGAGAGGCCCGTGTAACCTGTATACTACCTCCACAAAAAAGAAACGACCTAAGAGGGAGAGACAGACGTGAAGGTGTGTAAATGGAGAATAGCCAGATAAGAGCTCACAAGGGCGCGTTCGAAGAGCTTTGGGATGTGGACAATGGAAGAACCAGGACATAAAGACTGAATTTGACCAATTTGTCTTCCTGACTTGGGACGCAGGCCAGGCTTTAGCCACGACAGTTATTTCTTTCTTTCTTTTTTTTTGTCTTTTTGCCTTATCTAAGGCCACACCCGCGGCATATGGAGGTTCCCAGGCTAGGGGTCTAACAGGAGCTGTAGCCGCCGGCCTACACCACAGCCACAGCAATGCAGGATCCGAGCCGTGTCTGTGACCTATACCACAGCTCACGGCAACACCGGATCCTTAACCCACTGAGCAAGGCCAGGGATTGAACCCGCAACCTCATGGTTCCTAGTCAGATTCGTTAACCACTGAGCCGAGACCGGAACTCCCACGACAGTTATTTCTAAGAGGTCTTTTCACCAGATCCTAGCTAGAAAAAAAGACCTATGTGGTTTCTAGTCTTTTTTTCCAAACATGTCACGTGAGGAAACCGCTAACCTGACAAGAGTGCGGAGGCCTGCCCAAGGCAGAGGGATCTTGTCCTTCCACAGGCTTTGGCCCCCTCGTCCCCACCTCACGAAGATGATTGCGTGGGTTAAGAACCATTAGCCTGGCAAACACACACCTTTCCCCTGCCGGGCCCGATCCCCCGACCCAGAGAAATGCTTCCCCACAGGCTGAGAACAAAGATTGAGAAAGAAGGTTCTGGTGCTTTTCAGGATAACGAATAGACACAGTCAATTTTCTGGTGTGGAATTTTTTTTTTTTTTTTCTGGATTGCATGCTGACAGTTTTTAATCCTGAGCTTTCTCTCACAGGCCTTCCTCCAGACTACCTGCAGGCTTCCTTTCTCCGAAGCCCAGCAGGTCTGCCGGGGGAAATAATGTGATGATGATGATGATAATGAGCTCTAGCTTTAGGGAATGCTTCGCGGACCAGTGCGGGCTAAGTGCTTTATGTGCGTCACATTCCATCCTGTCCTCACAGACACCCAAGGAGGAAGGGACTCTGGCTCTTTTCCTTTTACAGATAAATAAACTCATGCCTCAGAGAGACAAACAGCTAGAGAGTGCTGGTGACCAGACCGTATGATTACGAGCCCATAACCGCTTGCACTATAAAGGCTTTTAAAGCACTTAGCTGTACTGCTCTCATAACGTTAATTTTAATATTAGCCTAATCCAACCCTATTTAGGAAAGGAAATGTACTGCCAAAAAATCACTTATGATATCCTCAAGCTAAATACAAAAGGCTTTTCCATTACCTCTTGTTCGGGGCAATTTAGTCCCAGGCTTCTCCCCCCACCCCGCAACAGGGCCTAAGTAACCAAGGGCCGTGTGGTGCATACCACTTGGGCAGACAGGAAATGAGCCCAGCTCTGCTGGCCCTGAGTCAAGGCCTGAAAAAGATCTCCTTTATAAAATCAGCATGGAAATGAAAGCCTTAGACCAGGTCCCGGGATTAAAAACACCAAGAACCTTCTTCCAGTTTACTGCCCCTGCAGTGGGTGGGGAGGGCATTTTGCAGCTGATAGCTGAAGGTTTTGTGGGTAGAAGCCGACTTCCAGGTCCCACTGGATCATCACTTTGGAATTGTAGATATGGCTTCAGTGTCTAGAACAAAGAAACTCTTTGGGGGGGGGACACTCATGGAAGTTCCCGGGTTAGGGCTCAGGGATCAAACCTGCACCACTGCAGTGACAATGCTGGATCCTTAACCTGCAGAGCTGCCAGGGAACTCCAAGGAAACTTTCTGACTCCCTTATGCCATATTTTCGGTTTAGTCCCATGGGGGCCGCTCCTTAGGAACAGAGCCCTGGGCCCCTTCTTCGTCAGCTTGCTGTCATGGCTAATTTTGTGTCGACTAGGCCAAGGGGTGCCCTGGAGAGCTGGTAAAACCTTGTTTCTGGTGTGTCTGTCAGGTGTCAGGGTGTCTCAGGAAGAGATTAGCATTGGAATCCGAAGACTGAGTAAAGAAGGCCACGCTCAGATTTCCCTTTGTGGCTCAGCTGTAACGAACCAACTAGTATTCATGAGGATGTAGGTTGATCCCTGGCCTCGCTCAGTGGATTAAGGATCCGGCGTTGCCATGAGCTGTGGTGTAGGTCGCAGACGCAGCTTGGATCTTGCGTTGCTGTGGCTGTGACGTAGGCTGGCGGCTGCAGCTCTGACTGGACCCTTAGCCTGGGAACCTCCGTATGCCGCACATGCGGCTCTAAAAAATAAAAAAATTAAAAAAGGAGGTCACCCTCCCCAATGTAGGTGGCATTATCCAAACCAGTGCATTGAGGGCCCAAATAGAACGAAAAGGCAGAAAAGGGGCAGATTTGCTCTTTTTGCTTGAGCTGGACATCCATCTCCTAAAGCCCATGGATGCTCCTGGTTCTTGGGCTTTTAGACTTGGACCTGGGCTTATGCCATTGACCACCTGGCTCTCAGGCCTTCAGACTCAAACTGAGTTACACCACCAGCTTGCAGATGGCAGGCGTTGGAACTTACTGGCCTCCAATTCCTATTGCGCGTGCGTACACACACACACACACACACACACACACACACTGTGTTTCTCTGGAGAACCCTAATACACTTGCTCTCACAGATTTGCCTTCCTCTTCTAAAATGCTGAGGCTTGGGAGTTCCCATCGTGGCTCAGCGGTAATGAGCACAACTAGTATCCATGAGGATGCAGGTTTGATCCCTGGCCTCGCTCAGTGGGTTAAGGATTCAGCTTTGCCGTGAGCCGTGGTGTAGGTCACAGATGCAGCTTGGATCCCAAGTTGCTGTGGCTGTGGCGTAGGCCAGAAGCTGTAGCTCCAATTCGACCCCTCGCCTAGGAACTTCCATATGTCTCGCATGCAGCCATAATTAAAGTAAAATAAAATAAAATAAGATAAAATGCTGAGGCTGGCGACCAAGACATTTCTCTAGCAATAATCACCTGAGGTGCTCTTTCCCTCACATCCCTTGCCTGGCTTCTTCATCCTGAGGTGACGACTAAGCTGCCTCTCATGTCCGGCCCGGAGCTCCCGCTGCACGGCCCTGACTCAGCTTCTGTCACGCCAGTGCAGACCCAGCTGGCCATCGGCTCTTTCCCTCTGCCTGTAATGCCCTCCCCATTCCACTCTCACAACTCCTGCCTCTTCACCTTCAATGATTCAGACAAAAACCCACCTCCTACTCTCCTGCCACTGTGTCTTCCAAGTTTTTCCTATATTTAATGTGTAGCCGGTTGCTTTATGACTTTATTGTTACTACTAACAATAAAAAGGACTCCAGTTACCATTCACTCAGTGCTATTTGTTAGGCTAGCTCTCATTTACGCAGTATCTCACTGAAACCCCACAATCACCTTGGGCAGTAGGTGCTGTTATTACTCTCCCCATTTTCCAGATGAGGAAACTGAGGCTCTTGGAGGTTAAGTGACTTGCCCTAGGACCTGGAGCTAAGAAATGGTAGAGCTGGAATCTGAACCCAAGCCTCTCTGATCCCGGAGCCATTCTTTGAACTAATGTGGGGTTACCGCTTCTCTTCCATTAGATTCAGTTCGTTAAAAGAATCTTGTCTTTCTTCTGGACTTTCACCTCCTGGCACCCAGTCCTGGGCTCTGCTTGGAGTGGGCAGTCACCCAACTGATCTCAGTTTGCAGGAGCTCCTCTCTCAGCATCAGGCTGGCTGGGCATCAGACTCTGCTTCTCTCCGGCCCTGCTAAGGAGATGCAGACAGCGAGGTGGCCAGGAGCTAGAGGCAAGAGGCAGCGCCAACTGTGAGCAATAATCAACGTGTCCCGTAGTCAGGCAGGGGCTCCGCGGCTCCCTGCTGCTCACCTCCCGGTCATATCACACTTGCACACCTCTGGGTTGCAGCTCCCGATAATGAGGCAGGGCAAATGAATGACACTGACATTCTGTTCG
Source organism: Catagonus wagneri (assembly GCA_004024745.2). Lineage (NCBI taxonomy): Eukaryota > Metazoa > Chordata > Mammalia > Artiodactyla > Tayassuidae > Catagonus > Catagonus wagneri. Next base: position 26,568,656 of record PVHT020000015.1, on the reverse strand, counting down.
TGCTCCTTTGGACCGCTGCGCCATCTACGCCAGTAGATCGCCTTTTAAAATCACTGAATTTCCATGGAAATCAGACTCTGCCAGATATCATCTGCCCCCTTGTGGACTGCGCTTTTCTGACATTTTGGGAGAAGAGAGGAAAATAGATGCAATCTCTAAAATTCCTGGAAAAATACCGTTGCTGGAAATTTTTTTGGGGGGGTCTTTTTAGGTCTGTACCAGCGGCATATGGAGGTTCCCAGGCTAGGGGTCAAATAGGAGCTACAGCCGCTGGCCTACGCCACAGCCACAGCAACGGGGGATCCAAGCTGCGTCTGCCACCTACGCCATAGCTCATGGCAACGCCGGATCCTTAACGCAGTGAGAGAGGCTAGGGATCGAACCCGCAACTTCATGGTTCTCTAGTGGGATTCATTTCCGTTGCACCACGACAGGAACTCCCAGAAGTCTCTTTTCAAAAATAACGAGTCCCCTCGATTCTCCCTGGGCTATGATCCCTTTCCTTCCATCTCCACTGCCATCGCCTGAGCCTGTCCTAACCCCTCACAGCCGGGGCAGCCGCTGCACCTGCACCACAGCCCATGCCTCACACCACGACCTCGCCAATCAGCGAGCTCCCCACTTTGCAAGTGAGGCTCCCCGCTGCCTGAGAGGAAAAAAGTTCCCAGTCCCCAACCTTCCTCTTAGCCAAACTACTGACCCATGGCCTGTTGTATACAAAGCACGGCCGTAGGTAAAGCAAAAAGACAGCAGGTAAAGCAAAAAGACAAAGAGAAAAAAAATCTGCTCCAGCTGCAGGCCTGTGACCGCAATGGCTACCAGCCTTCTCTGAGGGTTGCTGCAGGCATTTTTTTTTTTTTTTTTTGCCGCAGGCATTTGATACATGTTCTGTCTGAATCTAAGGGACAGGGCTGTGAGGTGGGTGTTACTATCTGAAGGGAAAATAAGCCTCAGAAATGTCAGACAACTCTGTGTCCCTCGAGTCTCCATTTATCTGCTTGTCCCGACTCTTGCGATTTGTGGGGAGCTTTGGGTCTCAGCTTGGCCACATTCATTCACCTTCTTCCCTCCCTTTCTCTCCCCCCTCCCTCCCTCCCTCCTTCCTTCCACAAATAGTCATTGAGAGCCTACCGAGACCAAGCAGGGCCTTGTGGGGCACCTGGGCACACAAGCCTTTCTGTGACCCCCATTTCTTGCTTTTAGGGTATAAACTTCAGCCTCCATGGCCTTCCCTGAGTTCCAAAGGGCAGGTTCAAACAGTTGTCAGTCGGGGAAGGGAGGGGATGCAGAGACCAGGGACGGGAGTCCAGAGAAACAACAGTGCAGCCTCAGGGCAGGGTCCTGGTCCCTCCTCAAGGAATACAGATAAAAATATCTTTGAGCCCTTCGGCAGAACTAAAACCCCCAACAAATTCAAGATGTAATGAAGCATTCTTTATTCCAGAAAGAAGATCACCAGACCACTGAACACCAGCTTTGAAAACCATGCAAGCTTGCCTCCACCCCATCCAAACTACAAAACCACTTCTGTCTCTCCTAAAGGGGGCACAGTCTTTAAGGCATTAGCTTGCCGTGACCCCTCCTTTGCCCGGCAAAGTGATAAAGCTTTTTTTTTTTTTTTTACTCAGGCCATCCTCTGCCTAGATGGTCTTCCCTGTGTCTCTTTCTTTTCTTTTTCTCTTCTTTCCTTCCTTCCTTTCCTTTTTTTTGCCACACCCAAAGCCTTTCTTTCTCCCTCTTTTCTTTTTCTTTCTTTTCTTCTTTTTTTCATTTTTCTTTCTTTCATTCTTTCTTTCTTTCTCTCTCTCTCTCTTTCTTTCTCTTTTCCCTCCCCTTCCTTCCTTCCTTCCATCTTTCTTTCTGTCTTTCTCTTTCTCTCTCCCTCTTTTCCACACCCAAGGCATGTAGAAGTTCTTGGGCGAGGAACTGAATCTTCACCACAGCAGTGACCCAGGCCACTGCCGTGACGCCAGATCCTTAACCCATCACGCCACAAGAGACCTCCTTCCCTGTGTTTCTTTACCGAAAGCCAGTCCTCAAGGCTGATCTTGAGTCTTGTGCCTCCCCCGGCCAGCCACACACAGTGAATTCCAGAGTCATCTGACACTTGCCATCTGGATAACTCAAGTCTCTGGAAAAGTCACTTGGCAGAGGCCAGACCTTCCTGCGCCCTTAACTTCCATGTTGATGTTTGTGTGAATGAAAACCATTGCCTGCCGTATCAGTTTAAAAAAAAAAAAAAAGGTTGCAGCCATCAAGTCAACACCTTACACCCACCCAGACTGTAAGCCCTAAGGGAACTCAGGATAGAAGGAGCATGCCCACCACGTAGCAGTCATCTGCTGCAGCCACTGCCCCCCACCCCAAGGTGCACCCTGAGGAGTCTCGGGATGAGAAAACACAGGATACTGGCCCCAAATAGCTGAGGTGCATATCAAAGGAATGATTTCAGTGAGCTCAGACTCTTGCATCTTCTCATGCAAAGAAAAGCACTAAATTCATTAACTTGAGATTCTGCTTTTCTTTATTTTTTTATTTTTTTGCTTTTTAGGGCCATACTTGCAGCATATGGAGGTTCCCAGGCTAGGGGTCTAATAGAACTGTAGCCGCCCGCCTACGACAGCCACAGCAATGCAGGATCCAAGTCTGTGACCTACACCACAGCTCACAGCAACATCGGATCGGATCCTTAACCCACTGAGCGAGGCCAAGAATCGAACCCGCAACCTCATGGTCCCTAGTCAGATTCGTTTCTGCTGCACCACGATGGGAACTCCTGCTTTTCTTTAATTAACAGTCATCTTTTGATGCTCTGACTATCTGGTCTTTGTTGCAAAAACTCCTTTATTTCCTGGGCCCTCCCTTACCTCTTCAGAGCGGTTCCTCAGAACCATCTGAGATGCTGTGTCCTACCTAAGCTTAAGCCCTTGTCCACCAAATAAAGCATAATTCTTAATTTATAGGTTGTGCCTTTTTTTTTCAGTCGACATATGGATCTTGTCAACTTGACTATTCACGTCATCGTCTGGGAAACATTTTCACCTTCTCAAGAAGCCTACTATATATTTTTAGCAGTGAAAAAAGTAAAGAACCTTTGTGGGGCCTCTTAGATGTAACAAAAAACTTTCATAAATATTTTATCATTTGATTGTCACAAAATGCTACCACTTCCATTTTTTTGACTTCAAATGTAATATAAATTACTTGATAGATACATTCTCCTCATGGAAGTGGACACGCGCGCGATAGGTTTGGCTACAGTATTTGCTGACCATCCGTACCCCATTCCCTTCTAGACCCACTTAGAGACACCACTGAAAACACTTGAGGCTCAGAGAAGTGACACGATGTGCCCAGCGTCACATAGCTAGTGTGCAGGAATTTTCTGACTCTAAATCTCGTTTCCATTTTTCCACGCTGCCTCCCATGAGGTCAAGGACCTTGCTTAGACCTGTCCCAGGTCCCAGCACAGAGCTTCAGCAAACGTTTGCATGTCAATGGCCTTGCAAATGGTTTTCCTCTGCACCAAGGTACTGCCTCCCAAGGCGGGCTATGGGCTCCTACCCGGTTAGTGAATTTAGGCCCACTGCTAGGCGCCCCTTCGGCCACCCCTGGGCTCTGTGGCATCAGAGACACCCCCTCCCCCAGCGTCTCCCTGGGGAGTCATTACGGAGGGATCTCGTAGAGGCAAGTCGCTATGTGACCAACAGTGTGCCGAGGGATGCGAACGATGGGGGAAGAAATACAAGCTACGGTATTGTTGTAGAACCAAGACTTCCCAGTACGTCGGCACACTTAGCGAACCAGGCCACATATATCCGAGTTCTAAATTATGCAAGGGCAGATGATGCTTTAGGGGATCGGGGGAGGATGAGTGTGGCCGCAATGGTCAGAGCCGGCTTCTTGGAGGAGGTGGGTTGGCCCGAGTCCGTTAGAGGGCAGCCGGCGTGGAGGGCGCCCCTCTCCCGCCGCTGGGCAGCGGCGCCGGCCGAGCCGAGAAGCAGGGCGCCCTCTGCAGGCAGCTGCGCGGAGGCGGCTGGGTCTGGCGAGACGAGTTCGCCATGCTGCTGCGGCGCTGCGGCGCGGCGGCCCCTGCGCGGCGGGTCCCCCAGCCTGTATCTCTCATCCCAGCCTTGCACTTCCAGCGGCTTTCAGTCGCCATCAGGCCCACAGCAGCGGCGTTCTCCCCTCAGGAAGTGCCCAGCCCTCCCCTCTCCTAGTTAGCTGTCTTCAGTTGCCACCGTGGCGAGAGGGGGCATCTCCCTCTGTTAACTGCCCTCCAAGCCCCCATCCGCAGCAAAGACTATTGTAGCCAACATGCCGAGAGCGCCCCCTACAATGTTCCCCTTGAAAAACACCCTGCATCTATAGGGATGAACCTGGCGGTCTCCAGAGAAAGGCCCGCGCTCGTGTAACACAAACACATATTCTATTCCAAGCTCTGTTCCATGTGCCTCTCAAGTATTCTCATTTGATCTGCACTACAGTGCTGTTCTTGAGCCCACGTTACAGTTAGTTAAGCTGAGGCACTGAGAGCTTAGTACCTTGTCCACCGCCTGGCCTCACAGCTGGAAAGAGGCAGAGCCATCCTCTAACCAACTGCATCAAGGCCTCTCCTGGCGCTGCTGACACTGGGTCTGTCCCCAAACAGGCCAGTGGTTCCCCTCTCCTTCCTCAGGCCTCCCAAGTCATTTTCTGGGAACCACACCATCCTGCGCTGCTTCCTGGTCCTTACTAATTGGGGTGGGGTGGGGTGGCTCTGCTTTCAGGGTTTTCAGCTGCAGGTGCTGTATAAGGCTTGCCTCAGTTATCCTCTTCTGGAAAATGGTAAACACAGCAATTGCATCATAAAACAGCTGAAAGGATTAAAGGAGAATCAATACACAATTAGAAGATTTCTGAGCTCACAATAAAAAGCTCAAGAAATAACAGTGGGTGAGCAGTAAGAGACCAAGCCCCTGTGTACCCCAGGGCCTTCCCACCTACCTTCAAGTGACAGAGCAAACCCACTTGCCTTCAGAGCAGATCAAAGAGGGTCGCATTCACTCTGGGGTCCACATCAGCTTTCAGTGTCTGGGACCGTCTTAGAAGCTGGGAACATCGGGCCCAGGCACAGGAGTTTGTCTGGTCTAATCAGCCCTAATAAGTCACGTGGGTGTGCAGTCAGTACAGCTCTGATGGCAGCGTCCTCAGGTGCCCCAGTAACATGCCTGTTCCTCTCCCCTTGGAGTGGCCTGAGTCATCTTGTGTGACAGTGTTCAGCAGATACCCATCAGGTACTTAGCATGTGGGGGGATTCATGTTTGGGGTTCATGATCAAATGGGCAGCATATGTTCACAGGATGCCAGGACGACTTGCTGGGGAGTCATACCAATTTTTCATACAGATTTGGGGAGGGGAGAGTCTCCCAAGGTTCTGACTCTCTAGTTCTCTAGCATGAACGATATAGCAGAAGTACAGGAACCAGGTGCTTTCCAAACCTCTGCAGTATCCAGAGCCTCTCTCTAAGCCCAGGGGCTGGGCAAACAATAGATGGCAGTCAAGAAGGCCCTGTGCAATTTATGACTGCAGAATCGTTCCCAGGAAGCAAGGGCTGGATCCAGTCAAAATTCACTCCTGCAGATCGATAACCAAAGGAACAGAGTCCACATGTTCATTCACCAATCCTCTCATTCATCTCTCCCACCAACGGGCATTTATCACACAATCTGCTACGTGCTAAGTTCTCTGCTCTGTGTTAGAAATGTAAAGGGGAACAAAACATAGCCCCTAGTGGAGACAGACAAAGTAAATACTCTAGTCACTGTATACTTAGTTATTTCTTGAATACCTACTATGTGCCAGGCACTGTTCTAGGCACTGGGGATACAACCATGAATTGAACAAACTCATGGAGCCGACAGAAAGAGACTACAGTTCAAAGGAAAGGGCAGCGAGCATTGGCTAATGAAGTCTGGTAAGGCTCATAGAAGAAGTGTGATCTTAACTGGGTCTTTTTTTTTTTTTTTCCTGGCTGCACCCACGGCATATAGAGGTTCCCGGGCCAGGGAGCGAATCCAAGCCACAGCTGCGAACTATGCCACAACTGGCAGCAATGCCAGATCCTTTAACCCACTGCGCTGAGCTGGGATCTGAACCCTCACTCCCAGAGCAGCCAAAGAAGCTGAAGTTGGATTCCGAACCTGCTGTGCCACAGCGGGAACTCCTTAAGTGGGTCTTGAAGGACTGTGCCCTGGTGGAAAGGCAGGGAAGGACAGGCGGGAGAGAGGGTGAGTGGGTGGAGGAGAGTAACTGCAGACAAAACTGTCTGCCATTGCAGTAAACAATGAAGGTTGCCTGCCATCAAGCCATCAAGCCATCAGCCACTGCAGCCGCCCACAGATGGTGTGCCCTGAGGGGAGTTCAGGATGGAGAAAAACAGGATACTGGCCCTTGATAGTTCAGATGCTATCTAAAGAATGATTTCAGTGAGCCCAGGTTCTTACATCTTCCCATACAAAGAAAAGCTCTAAAATCATTAACCTGAGAAGTTTTGTGTGTGTGTGTGTGTGTGTGTGTGTGTGTGTGTGTGTGTGTGTGATTAGCAATCATTTTTTTTCCTATTTAGGGCTGCATATGAAGTTCCTGGGCTAGGGGTCGAATTGGAACTGCAGCTCGACTATACCACAGCCACGGCAACTCAGGCTCCAAGACTCATCTGCGACCTGCGCAGCAGCTTGCGGCAATGCCAGATCCTTAAGAATCCAACTAATTAGGATACTAGTCAGATCCTTAACCTGTTGAGCCACAATGGGAACTCCAGCAGTAATTTTTTTAAATTTATTTATTTATTTTTGCTTTTTAGGGCTGCACCCACAGCATATGGAAGTTCCCAGGCTAGGCGTCCAATCGGAGCTACAGCCGCTGGCCTATGGCACAGCCACAGCAATGCCAGATCTGAGCCACATCTGCAACCTACACCACAGCTCACAGCAATGCTGTATCCTTAACCCACTGAGTGAGGCCGGGGATTGAACCTGTGTTCTCATGGATACTAGTAGATTTGTCTCCGCTGAGCCATGACGGGAACTCCTCAAATAATTATTCTTGAACAATAATTCTTAAATTGGCCAGAATAGTAAATAACCCATACTCTAAAAATGAACTGTGGGGAGATCCCGCTGTGGCACAATGGGATTGGCAGATGGGCAGCACCCTTGCTGCACCAGGACATAGGTTCAGTCTCTGGCCCGGCACAGTGGGTTAAAGGATCCAGTGTTGCCACGGCCGTGGTATAGGTCACAACTGCGGCTCAGATCAGATCCCTGGTTCAGGAACTCTATATGCCATGGGGCAGCCAAAAATGAAAGGAAAAAAATAAAAAAAATAAAAAATGAACTCTGTAAAGAGTGCTTTGGTTATCACAATTTCTATTTATTTATTTATTTATTTCTGTCTTTTTACCTTTTATGTAGAGCCGCACCTGTGGCATATGGAGGTTCCCAGGCTAGGGGTCTAACAGGAGCTGTAGCTGCCGGCCTTCGCCACAGCCATAGCAACGCGGGGTCCGAGCCACGTCTGCAACCTTCACCACAGCTCACGGCAACGCTGGATCCTTAACCCACTGAGCAAGGCCAGGGATCGAACCTGCAACCTCATGGTTCTTAGTCGGATTCGTTAACCACTGAGCCACAACGGGAACTCCACAATTTCTATTTAACATTTACCAAGCGGATTTTGTCCATGGGTATTGAAACTAGCTGCCTTTCATATTTTAATGTTTCGTGACTCAAAATAAATAGTTGAACAGGATTTCCTTGAAGTTCTCTTTGAAACCTTCTGTCAAGTCAGCTCAGGGTATGTTACCTCACCTCTCTAAGCCTCAGTTTCATCAGCTGTAAAATGGAGTTAATAATCATACCTGCCTCTCAGGGCTGGTGAGAGGATCCGGAGAGTTAATTCATGCAAAGTGCTTAGCACAACATCTGGCATATAGGAGGTCAAAATAATTAGCTATGATCGCCGACTCTGTAGTTTTAGAGAAATCACTGGTACTTGGTTGTACCCATGATTTAATCAGTAGAAGCAGCCTTAACTTAATCCAATCTGTCTAGCTCTAGAAATTCTGAAAAAGGCCACAGCCCTTGGCAGATATTGTAATGAAATGATATTGTAACCCAAACAGGAAAAGTTGATTTCCAATTTTTCTAGTGGACAGGCTGAGGCATTAACCCATGATGAGGTGTGATATGACTCAGAGAAGCATGGAGCTGATTCGGATTATGATCGCAGTGACCAAACTCCCATTTTTCTATCCTAATTGGCCAACAGCATGCTTTTACCCAGAAGTCCAGGCACCTTTACCCCCCCGCCTTCATTTCTAGGGTGAACCCATCACAAGACTCAATTGTTACCAAGGGACTCCAGAGACCTGAATGTAATTGCAAAAGTGAAGGGAGATCTTTTACTTCCAAAGGCCTCCGCGCATCACCTCTCCCCAGCAGCTCCTTTCCCTAGGGAGTCAAGTCACAAACTTGGGTAATCAGACCTCATGGATTCCTTGAAATACTACAAGAGCAAAGGGAACCGTGGCAATCACATAGGGCCCCTGGGCGGTGGGGTCTCGCCGTGGCGTGTGAGGCCTGAATGCATTTATTTTTGGCCTTTGCTCCCTTGGATAATCAGTGTTGTAAAGTAAGTGCTCTTAGAGTTCAGAATTACCACTATAACCACATGTTCCTCTGCAGTCCCTTCCCCAGTTGTCCTTTTCTTTCTTTATAACCTTTTCTTTGTGGGGGGGGCGGAGGGGGAGAGAGAGACTGCCTTCTTCTGGGACATGTGGAATTTTCTTGAGACCGTTTCAGAGATCTGTAGGTCTGGGATAAATCCATTACATCAGTCTACCATGGGTGCAGCGAAAATCGTTTAAAGCGTTCCAATCAAACAATAACATTCATAATAATAGCAAAATTGGCTAATGCAGGTCCTGCATTGTTCTAAGCACTTTGCCCATATTAATCCTTGTAATCTCCATGCGATTCCTTGGAAATAGGTATAGTTGTACCTACCAGATGGGGAAACTGAGGCACACAGCAGTTAAGTAACAATTGGACAGTCATCAAGTGAGAGAGTTTGGCTCTAAAAGGTCTCCTGAGCAAGAGGAGATGCAGGTTTTTGTGGGGATAACAGTTTATATAAATCATTTGGGTGCCCTGTTTTTAAAAAACCCAAACGTATCTTCCTTCTGAAAATTTTGCAAAACTGGATGATCAAACGAATCTGTTGCTATGGCGCCTCCCAGGGCTGGGAAGGGGCCCGGCCCAGGCTGGCTCGGAGGCCCAAGCACCATTAGGTTCAGGGTACCCTTCTCTCTGCGCTGAGATGGCTCTGCTCCTTGCCCCGCAGGGCACTGGAGGCTCATTTAGACAGGAGTTTCCCTTTTCACTCCCGAACACGAGGCCCTCAGAAGTTGATCTGTCAACAGCCAGCCAGGATAGACCCTGCCCTGGTTATGTGTTTATGGCCACAACCATCCCCGCTGTGGGAGTGAAAACATTAAAGACGGTGAAACGTGTCAGGGGATTAGATACGGCAATCTCGACACATGTAAATCTCGACAGTGCTAAATTTCCTCCCTGTGTTATGAAAGTTGCCCAGGGAAATGCAATCCCTTTTTCATCTGATGGACCATCAAAATGAGACCCCTCTTTGACAGACAGTCATGGAAAAGCCAGGTATCAATACTCTTTTCATTTAACTCAGTCCTAGCTTCAAAGAGGGTACAGTGAAAATACTGCCCAATCTGTCACTTGAACGTTGTTTATATTTGTTGCCAGGATACCAAAGACTCTTTTAAACCTTTGGCTAAGAAGAGCACCATGCATCTGAACTTGTTCACCAGAACTTAAAGCAAATAATGGTTGAAATGATGGGAAAGCTCCTCCAAACATTTTGAGTGGAACACAAGGCATTTTTTTGTGTGTGTCCAGAAATTGCAGCGTCCAATATTTGTTGTTCAAATAAATCTCCACCTGCATACTGAAGTGCACATTACACATAATAAGATGAAGCTTTGAAAAGACAGATGTTAATTATTTTGAGGTAAATCAGATTACCTTTGACCCAAGCTCCAAGCTGCAATTTTGTTGCTCAGCTTCTTGGTCCCGAAATTAATGTAAATCTTTACATTTGTAATTTTACTTGCCAACGCCAACCCACCCACACAGTCTGCAAATGACTGTTCTGAGTCAGAGACTATTCACTTATACGACTGCGTTAGATATTTTAAAATGTTCTCGGGAAAGATTAAATCACCTAATCCCGGTCCTTTCATAGATTCCGCTTTATGTAAAAATGATGGAGTCAGAGAACATCTAAACTGGAAGGGACTTCGGATTAGAAACTAAGGCTCTGGTGTGAGAAGTGACTTGCCCCCAGGTCACTCAGCGACCAAAGCTAAAACTGCACAGGAAAAGTACTGGCTTCCTTTTAGGGTCTTAATAAAGGGTCACACTTAGAAATCCTTGCTCAGAGTCCAGAAGCTGCCCCTTCCCCATCCTCCTGCCTCTGACAGCATCTGTGAGTCCTGGTACCCCACAGTCTGACACCGGTCTAAAAGAAACATGCCATTTTGAATCCAAGAATTCAGAATAGGAATCAGATAAAAAACAAAATCAGCTACTCTTACAACCCTATGCATTACATTGGGGAGGGGGGTGTTGCAGATGGACAAGAAACTGTTCCTAATGGTTATTTTTGATGAGGGGGATCTGGGATGGTGGATGGAGGACCAGGAGATGTTTGCTTTTCATTTTATATCTTTACTCTTCAACTTTGATTACTATGTATAGAAATTAACTGTGTTGAAAACCTAAAAAGACAAATTAGAAATATTTTGCTCACAAACTTCACAGGAGAAATGAAATTTACCCCCAGGAACCCTGCTGCTTGAAAATCTATTATCCGCTGTAGCAGTACTTTAAAAATTTTTTCCATCGAAGTATCCACAATGGCAGAGGAGGCTGAAAGGTGCCGCCCCCACTTGCCCTGGGTCTGAGGGCAGTGTCAGAAACGGTCCTCGGTACATAAGAACTCTCTTTGCAGCTTTAAAATGCATTCAAACTGTGCAATAGACTCTCTAACATATCCACATCTCTTTTAATACGAAAATAATGGCTTAAATGACTTACCATCCACGACAACTGCCCCTGTGGGGAGACACCTCTGGTTTCTTTCTCCAGCGGTCGGAGCACCGGGAGCACACTGCCTCCAGTGACTGAGCGGAGTGGCCCCTGGAATGGGGAGCGTGGCTGTGTGTGAGCTGACCTGTATTCTGGCTCTCTCACCTGGAATCAGGCTTCACGGATTCTATTAGGCATTGAATAGTAACAAAACAACGGCATAAATTAGGGGGTTGCTAAGATTGTGTACCATCAATGTTCGCATGAGCATAATGGACATAATGAATTCTATAGCACTATCCTGCACAGCTTGGAGAGATTAAAACCACTTTGTCTTTAAATTAAATTGCAAAAATCACTGAACAACAAGAATAGAAAGAAGAGAGAGAGAGAGAGAAAAAAAAAAAGCCCTCATCTATGTCAGCCACCCAATTGTCGGAGGCACCACTTCTTGCTTTCTGATCATTAATGCTCGGTCCTAGGTTTATTTTAATAGCCTCCAGCTCAGTGAGTTCACATCTATTGTAATAACTATAAAGGGGGCTTGGGCTCTCTTGTACTGTGGTTTGTAGCCCTCAGTGGAGAGCCTCTTATCCCCTTTCGGGATCAGATTCTTGGCAAAAGACCTAAGCTGAAGTTTATTTTATATAAATCCTCCACAAAATAGTATGTCTAGGCTGTTGCAGAGAAAGAAAAATGGATTTGAATTCATTTTTGAGTAGTCCTCTGCTTGGGCAGATCTTCCTTCAAAAAAATGGATGCTAAATTATGAAAAAACTCACATTAGGGTGCTTATAGAGGCCAGGCGCCATGATGATTACTCTTCATGCTTGATTTTACTCAATTCTCACTCCCAACATCCCTAGGAAATATGGCTAGCACGTAAAATATCCCCATTTTACAGATGAGGAAACTGAGACCTAGGATAAGTGACTCGCCCAAAGCCATACAGCTGAGCAAGCAGCAGAGTCAGGGTTCAAATCCAGGTACTAAGATTTCCGGGACTTCCCATTGTGGCTCTGTGGGTTAAGGATCCCGCATTGCCACAACCTGCCACAGAGGTCGCCCACTGACGCGACTCAGATCTCGCGTGACTGTGGCTGTGGCGTAGGCCGGCGGCTGCAGCTCTGATTAGACGGACCCCTAGCCTGGGAACTTCCATATGCCGTAGGTGCGGCCCTAAAAAAAAAACAACAAAAAACAAACAAAACCCAAAGATATCTGGAGCCCCTGAAGTCTTAAGTGTCTCAATAATTATCCTAGCTACCATTTATAAAGTATTTGTTATGTATGTTTTATGGTAGATGAGTTGCATATTTTTTTTTTTTTTTTGCTTTTTAGGGCCGCCCCCGCGGCATATGGAAGTTCCCCGGCTAGGGGTCCAATTGGAAGCTGCAGCCGCCGGCCTACCCACAGCCATAGCAAGGCGGGATCTGAGCCCCGTCTGGGACCTACACCACAGCTCACAGCAATGCTGGATCCTTAACCCACTGAGCAAGGCCAGGGATTGAATCCGAACCCTTGTGGATACTAGTCGGGTTCGTTAAGCGCTGAGCCACAGCGGGAACACCTGCATAAATTCTTTAATCCTTGCAACAACCCTCTGAGGCAGGCATTATTAGCTTCATTTTATAGATGAGGAAAACGAGTCTTAGAGAAACTAAGTAACTTAGTTGCAGAGTCCAGGCTTCTCTGAGACAAGTAGAGTTTTGGTTTAGCAACTTTATTAAGACATCTTTAACATTGTATATATTTAAGGTATACAACTTGATGATTTGATATATGTATACACTGAAGAATTCTCAACAACTAAGCTACACTGTGATTCAGGTGCTTGGCCAAGGGGCCAATAACAAAAAACCCTAGGATCCCCTGGGCATTAATGACTGCCATGCAGACCCTGGCTGTGAGCAGCACTTAAAACACACCAGCGTCCGCGATGTTCCTCAGGAGTTTTACTTGTGCAAGTGGATTCTTTAGCCTATCGTTTTCTACTTTGAATGTTGTGAGTTGACAGCCACATTGCTTTATTCTTCACACAAATCTCATGTTACAGGCAAAATCCACTGGATTTCTGAGGCCTTATCAAGAGCTACGGAAATTGCAAACACGTTCTCATGGGGATCCCAAATAAGGGTTTATCCAAAAGAAACAAATGTTCTCCATTGACTGGGCTTACTATTATTAGCATGTTAGGCAAAATGCAGATGCTCCATTTGCTTTGTAAAATGAGTTTTGAGGTAAAGATGGATGAGGGAAGCCAACTACATAAAAATTGGTGAAGAATGACTATCTTCTATTTCACAATTTTGTTTAAATGAGATGAAATTCATAGAACCACCATTTTTACTTTATTTTTGGCTGCAGCGTGTAGTGTGGGATCTTAGTTCCCAAACCAGAGACTGAACCTGGGCCCACAGTGGTGAAAGCACTGAATCCTAACCACTAGACCACCAGGGAACTCCTGAGAACCACTGTTTTAAATTGAACAATTCAGTTTATATATATATTTTTGGCTGTACCTGTGGCATGTAGAAGTTCCTGGGCCAGGGAAGGAACCTGCGCCACAGTAGTGACCCAAGCCACTGCAGTGACAATACCAGATCCTTAAACTGCTGCAAAACAAGAGAAGTCCTCAGCTCATATTTCTTGATTACTAACCACAAGGTAGGATAGGTGGGCACATAGTACTTTTTGGAGAAAGCGCATCAGCTATGACTGCCCACTGGACCAATGGTTTCTGGATGTACTGGGCCCGAATTTTATTTTGCTTACATATCTGAATGTTGAGGGGTCACACAACCAAGCAATTCTTTGCTAAGCAGATGGCTAAAGATTGGCTCTAGAAGAAAGTTCTTCATTTCAAAAGCTTCTGTAGCATTTCTTAAATTATAAAATGTATTTGATATGAAAATAAACCACAAACAAAATTACATTTCAGACATTTTTTATTTCTTCAAATTTGTCATTTATCAGGAGTGACTGAAATAAAAAATATAATTGGGTCCCATCGTTATCATGGAAATGGCTTTAAGAGAAAACTGGTCAAGTTGAGTATTATTGCTTCCCATTTTCAACCAGTAAATAGTTGCCATTGATAAATAGACAGCCAACAGTGTTTCAAGAATGCTCAAGATATGTTATATAATACAACATGCCTGTTCACTGAGGGAGAAAAACGAGGAAATAACTTATGTGAACTTCTTGATTTCATCATACAAGACAAGCACAAAAGCACCACCCATGCCTCTGAGGACGTTGGACCACGCGCCCTTGAAAAAGGCTTTGGCTCCTTCGTCACGAGCAATCTTCCTCCAGCAGTCAAGCGTGCCTGTGTACATGATATCAGCTGCAAAGGACAAAGATAAGGCATTGGTGATCTGAGGCTGAAGAAAAGTCCTTATGTTTAACTAGACTAAGCTAGAGCCCTACCTCTAAGAGCTAATGTCAGTTTTTAAAAATCCAACACTTAAGACATTAGTGTGGGCAATACTGAAATCTTTACATGGTGACTAGAGAACCAGGAATATGTGGACTACCCACTGGCCTTGACCTCTAATACCATGCAAGCACCCTTATCATAGGCATCCAAAGGGCCCACTCCAAGGCAGTTGTGGAGCACACAGACTAATCAATCCCATCCACGATCTCAACAGACTGCATCTTCCAAAGTCGCGCATCGCTAGTTCATGCCCACACCTCCAGCTTTATCTTCTGCTCAAGCGGAACTTACTTCCTTTGCGTCCTGACTGCATCATCATGCGTCGACGTACGGTGTCAAATGGATAGGAAGTCAGCCCAGCAACTGCGGTGACAGACTGTGCGATCATCCAGCTGATGAAGATATGAGTATTCTTGGGGTCTGGAAGCATTCCTGAGAATAGGAAAGAGACACTTTCACCAGAAAGCAGAGTCTTCCTGGCTGGTTTTCCACACCCCCTCCCACCATCTCATCTGTACACAGGGACTGTACTGGGTGACCTTGGCTTCCTTCAGCAGTTACACACACACACAAATTTCTGGCTCCCGCAAAATCAGGATGCACAATGATCTTTTCAACCATCTCATAAGAACACAGTTTCAAAGCACGCGGCCAACTTACCCTTTGCAGTGTCATAGATACCAAAGTACGCAGCTCGGTAGATGATAATACCCTGCACAGACACGTTAAAGCCTTGGTACAGGCCCTTAATCCCGTCAGATTTGTAGATCTTAACGAGGCAGTCGCCGAGGCCTCTGAATTCCCTTTCAGCTCCAGCTTTGCCCACATCAGCTGCTAGACGAGTACGGGCAAAGTCGAGAGGGTACACAAAACACAAGGATGTGGCCCCAGCGGCACCACCTGAGGCCAGATTCCCTGCAAAGTAGCGCCAAAACTGGGTCCTCTTGTCCACACCGCCCAAGAAGATCTGCTTGTATTTATCTTTGAAGGCGAAGTTGAGAGCCTGCGTGGGGAAGTATCTGATGACATTGGCCAGGTTACCACGCCAGAAGGACAGGACTCCCTGTTCCTTGGGGATACGAACCACGCAGTCTATGATGCCCTTGTATTGCTTATCTGCAGTGATTTGCTTGCTGGCATGCTGCACCTGACAGGTGAGAAAGAGGCCAACAGGAGTCACAACCATGGAGAAGGGGAACGGGAAGAGAACTTATCATCTCAATGGACACCCTTAATGGTTTATTGGCTCGCCCCTCTCCCCAAATCGAGTCTTCTCTATCACACAAGCTGGACCTTCCTAAACCTCTGACGCTGTCACAGTTGAAAGAGGTGATCTGCACCCTTCGAGGCATTAAGCTTCCACTGCTATGGGTGGGGAGGGGGCACCCTCAAGCGGATCCGTGACCTTTAGACCTGGGAGAAAGGTCATTTCCTCAGACCCAGGTTCAGAGGCATTAGGGAGAGTCCCACGTCGGGCGCGGTCACCTTGGTGACCGTGGCCTACGCCTCACATTCCGGAGCGGCTTCCCTCCGGCTCGGCTACCCCGCCTGGTCTCCGCAGGTGACCCGTCTCCTGCAGGTGACCCGTGAGACACCACCCCTACGCCCGTGCGGGCGCGCCCTCTAGAGCCCAAGCCGGAGAGCGCGCCGCGCAGCACGCCAGGCCGCGGGGACGCGCTGGCGGCTGCGCGGGGGAGGACGCAGGAGGGACACGCGCTTCCCTGCGCCGGCTTCCGGCCGGGCCAGGTCCGAGCGCGGCTGCAGGGCTGCGAGGCGGCTTCACCGGCCGCATGGCCTCCCGCGGCCTATTATCTCCTTGCCGCGACCTTGAGGTCTTCGGTAAGGGCTGGTGTCCCTCTTTCCAGCGCCGGCTTTCAGGCTTCGCCCTTGACCCCAAGGCCTGGGAGCCAGTCGCTCCCGGGCTGCCCTATCCGAGTTCACTGCGTCCGGGATGCCCAGGCCCGGGTCTCTCTCCCCCCCATCCTCCGCCCCTGACCCCTTCCGAGATCCTGAACTTCTGGTCACTGAAGCACCTCCCTCAAGTTTACCTTTTGGCCCAACCCTGCGGCCAGCCCTGTCACTTCTCTGAACAGGTTCGGAGGGTTCGCTCTCCCCAGCCCCTGGGGCACCGCTTCCCGCGCGACCCCCTCCCCCCACTTCCTGGTCGGATTCTCTGGTCCCGGACGTACCTGCAGCAGCAGCTTGACCCGCTCGATGGGCGCTACGGCGGTCTTGGAGATGGCCGCGGCCACCCCACCTGCCAGGAAGTCCTTGGCGAAGGACACAGCGGCATCTGTCATGTTGGAAGGAAAGAGCAGGCGGGCGACTGCGGGAACGGTAAGGAACCGGCTTGGACTCCGGGGCTGTGGGGCGGAGCGAAGCAAATGGCCGATTTATATACGGGGAGCCGGCGCCCGGGCGGTAGGCGTCGGGGGCGTACGCCGAGGCCCTGCGCGCGGGGCGGCGGGGCCGCTGAGTGGCTCAGCGCTCGGAGGGAGGAGCGGTGGAGCCGGGCAGGGGCGGCCCTTCGCGCCGCCCGGACTCGCCTGCAGCACCTGACCGGGCCCGAGGAAGGGCCGGCCCCAGGGAGTACCGGGTCCTGGCCCTGGAGGGAGGTGGAGGTCCGGGTGGGTCTGGACGAGGGTGAGGCTCGGTATTTAAGGGGACTTCAAAGGACAAACGAACAACACCCCCCTCCAAACTTGGTAGTCAAGATAAATAATATAGAATGCATACTAAAGAGAAAAAAAAAAAACATGTAGACAAACTACGACTCCTGGCCGGTCTCCTGTTTTTTGTAAATAAAGTTTACTTGGAGTTCCAGGGCAGAGAGGAGGGCGAGTCAGGTGAGGCAGGGCCCTGCAAGTGCAAGATGAGGGCCTGTCTTTATTCTAAATTTCAAAACGTCGTTGTTCATCATAGATTTTTGCATTACTTTTGATATTTAAACATAGTGTATTGGGAGTTCCCCGGTGGCCTAGCAGGTTAAGAATCCGACATTGTCCGTGTTGTGGTTCGGGTCACTGCTATGGTGTGGATTCCATCCCTGGCCGGGGAATTTGTGTATGCTGGCAGGTGCAGCCCAATAAAAATGAAAGAAATGAAAGTGTATTAAAAAATCATTTATCATAGAAGTTCCCGTGTGGCGCAGTGAGGTAGGGATCCTGTGTCGCCGCAGCTATGGCACAGGTTCCGCTCCTGGCCCGGGAACTTGTACATGCCAAAGGTGCCGCCAAAAGGGAAAAAAATTTATCTTGGTTACTGAGTTGTTTGGCGCCCACTTACATTTGGTGCCAAGGCGAGTGCCTCACTCTCCTCACCTGGCACTGCCCTGGAGCTTGGCGAGTGAAACTAGAAGAAATTGGGGGCACAGCAGAGCTGGCACACTGTGAGTGTGCCTCGGACCCTGGTTTGCAAAAGATCTTGATGAGAATTGGCAGAGGAGCATTCAGAGAACTGGGCTGGGGGTGGGGAAATTATTTTAGCCGGAAGCCAGAGACAGAGGTTATACCAGGAAGGTTTAGAGGCTGTATGAACTAGATTGGTCTTTGGGATTGAGTAGATTACTGAACTCCAGAAAAATTTGGAGGAATCAGTACAATTAGATTGACAGCCATTGTGTCAACGGAAAAGTGCTTATTGGAGGTCCCTTGTGGTACAGTGGGATAGGGATCAAGCATTGTCACTGCAGCGGCTTGGGTTGCTGTTGTGGCGTGGGTTCGATCCCTGACCCAGGAACTTCCACATGTTACGGGCCCAGCCAAAAAAAAAAAAAAAGTGTCTACTGAGCCCCTTAATCCCCACACTGGGTAAGCACTTGCCACACATGTCCTTACAAACCTGCTTGTTAGCTTGAGTGCACTCCCTCAGATTCAGAACAGGAGCTGAGAGTGTCAACAGATCTTACGTCTAAGTGATCACAACCATGTTTATAAGCAGAAGGATAACTGTTGAAAAAACCTCCGACTTCAGCTGAACCTTAGGTGCCTGGCACACAGAAAACATAGGTGGCATACCCCTCACTTTCCTTTCTTGTCCTCTCTCACCTTTTCCAGACCTGCTTGTTAAAGGGCCCAATTCCAGGATTCCTCCAGGAATGTCAGGTCCTTCCTCCAAGTATACTTTGCAATTTGTTTAGTCTTCCCAAGAATGCCAGTAATCCGAAGTGAGGAGCACACAGCAGGTATTCAAGGAAGTGCAATTTTGACTCCAGCTTTGTTGATCCCGGGGGGGGGTATCTTTGACCCGAGAGGCCACTACATTCTCATTAGCTGATTATAACAGTAATGCAGTTGCATACAGATAGGCCTTGCTGGTGAGAGAATTAACAGCTAGAACAAAAAAATCTACGGAGCATTTTATTTAGAGGGAGCTGGTTTTTAGAATGCATTTCAAAATACAATTCAAACTTTCTAGTTTGACCTCTTGACATTCGGATGAATACCTTTTAATTCAACTATCGATTACTCTGATCGTCTGACCATCACTTAGGTACCTTTTTCTAGCTTTCAGTGGCTACATCTGCTATTCCCTTTGAACATGGTGCCCCCACCAAATTCTATTCCAAAGCTCTTTTACTGTTTCAAGCACCTCCACATCTACTGTTCTGTCAGATTTATCTTTCTTTGCAAAAAGATGATTAAATAATTTCATAGAATTTGTCCCCTTTCAGTCTTTGGGTGCTTAAGTGTAGTTTTACTGAAGACGAAATACAAGATGGGTCATTTAAAAGCAACTTCATTCCATGACTTGGTAGTTCACTAAATCAACTGCAAGCTGGAGCTCTTCTGGTTGCCTGTGATCAGGTATACTTCAGGGAGTCGGATGTTCTCGAAAATATCAAGGTCATGAAAGACAAAGAAAGACAGGAACTGTTACAGATTAAAGGAGACTAAGGAGAGTGACAGGTTAATACAATGTGTGATCCTGGATTGGGTCTTGGACCAGAAAAAGGACATTGGTGGTGCTACTGGTGAAATATGGATACATATCTGTAGATTATTTAATAATATTCTACCAATACTATTCTTAGTTATAGTGCTACAGCGGTTATATAAGATGTTAACATTTGGAGAAGCCAAGAGAAGGATACATGGATGTGTTTTCTTTATTTCTTTATACTGGATTTTTTTTTTGCGGGGGGGCAACAGTTTTTGGCCACACATGTATTAGTTCCTGGGCCAGGGATCAAACCCATGGTACAGCAGCAGCCCAAGCCACTGCAATGACAATCCCAGTTCTTTTTGTTTTGTTTTGCTTTTTAGGGCCACAGCCACGGCATATGGAGGTTCCCAGGCTAGGAGTTGAATTGGAGCTTGCAGCTGCCGTCCTACACCACAGCCACTGCAACTTGGGATCTGAGCCAAGTCTGACCTATGCCACAGCTCACGGCAACACCGGATCCTTAACCCACTGAGCGAGGCCAGGGATAGAACCCACAACCTTATGGTTCCTAGTCAGATTTGTTTCCGCTGTGCCACAACGGGCACTCCATAAACCCAGTTCTTTAACCCAGTGCACCACAAGGGAACTCTTGGGGGCAACATTTTTGTGTCTGAAAGTTTAAAAAATTTGGAGTTCCCATGTGGCTCAGCAGTAACAAACCTGACTAAAAACCATGAGGATGCAGTTTCTATCCCTGGCCTCGCTCAGTGGGTTAAGGATCTGGCGTTGCCATGAGCTGTGGTTTAGGTCACAAACGTGGCTTGGATCCTGCATTGCTGTGGCTGTGGCACAGGCCGGCGGCGATAGCTTCAATTCGACCCCTAGCCTAGGAACTTCTGTATGCTGCATGCACGACCCTAAAAAGTGTGTGTGGGGGGGGAAAGTTTAAAAAAATCGAAAAGTCAAAAGGAAAAAAACCAGGAGCATTAATGTCTGGGAAAATAGAGACTGATATTAATGATAATGATGATATTGATAATGATACCTGGCTAGTCGATCCATTAAAAGTGAATTCCTCCAGTGAGATACAGTGAGAGCTCTGTGGTACTAACTACTGTGTTTCTAGAAGTTCTGTAAGAATACGTGTATCATTAAGAAAGAGAAACTAGGAGTTCCCATCGTGGCGCAGCGGTTAACGAATTCGACTAGTATCCATGAGGTTGCGGGTTTGATTCCTGGCATTGCTCAGTGGGTTAAGGATCCGCCGTTGCCGTGAGCTGTGATGTGGGTTGCAGACGTGGCTCGGATCTGGCATTGCTGTGGCTGTGGTGTAGGCCGTCGGCTACAGCTCCGATTTGACCCCTAGCCTGGGAACCTTCATATGCTGCAGGTGCGGCCCTAAAAAAGTAAAAAAAAAAAAAAAAGAAAGAAAGAAAGAGAAACTAAAGCTAAGGCAGTGCCTAGTAACTCCCAGAAAAAACAAGGAGGAGGGTCAGAAATGATACTTAAAGCCTCAGTTATCTATGGACTAACACACCCAGAGTATGGGTAATAAAGTGAATGTAAAATGTTAATACAAGCAAGGAAACACAATTTTATAGGTATTGTTCAAACTTGGTAGAATGGGACCTTTGGCTGGCATCAGGAAAAGGAAGGGTAAAACCTGGTTCGGAGAAATAGCATATAGGAGAGTGGAGTCGTAACATATCAAAAAGGAATAACCAGTAATGCATTGGTGGGAGGGTGAAAAGCACTCTGTGAAAATGAAAGGGAGAAATGAAAGTGTCATTGTGGAAGCAGTCAGGAGACTGCCTAGCTAGATAAAAACTATGAATAGTACTTCGTAAAACCATCCCATCTCGAGAAATGTTGATCAGAGACAAAAACTATCTGAACATTGGAGTTCCCATCGTGGTGGAGTGGAAACGAATCCGACTAGGAACCATGAGGTTGCGGGTTCGAACCCTGCCTTGCTCAGTGGGTTAAGGATCCGGCGTTGCTGTGGCTGTGGTGTAGGTGGCAGACGCGGCTCGGATCCTGCGTTGCTGTGGCTGTGGCTGTGGTGTAGGCCGGCAGCTGTAGCTCTGATTCGACCCTTAGCCTGGGAACCTCCATATGCTGCGGGTGTGGCCCTAAAAAGACAAAAAAACAAAACAAAACAAAAACCAACCTATCTGAATATCTGCTGCATTTCATTATTCTGATAGCAACACATTGGATGAATTCTTGACTCTCATGCTGATAATTATAGTTCTCAGAAGACTGAAGAAGCAAATCAGGTAAACTGCTAAACTAGGCTTAATCTTGATGATAAAATAAGGCAGATCTGGTTAATAAAATGAAAGTGACAAGAACCTTGGGGAAACTGACCAAAACTGACTCGTCTGGATCTGTTAAACAAAAGAATGCTGGGCATAGTCAGGTTAACTAAGCTGTGGTGTGTGTGCGTGTGAGTGTGCGTGTGTGTGTTAGACTTCAAAAGGATCAGAGAAAAGATAAATATGATCTTACGATCTCTTGGCCAAACTCCAAAGGAGAAAGATAGCTCAAGAGGGCAAGAGATTCCAAAGATAAAATTTGAACCTGTATAATTTAGAAAAATTCCAGTGAGAAGTTAAAAAGGAAGACATATCTAATAAATTAAGCTGTCCTACCAGATTATTCTCTGATGAGTTCAGATTTTTAAAGTACGTGTATAGAGGACAGAGTGAAGTCTAAACTTCCAAGGACAAAGACCGAAAAGGATCACAAATCTCTAGGAACCGAGTCAGAAGGGCTAAAGTCCAGAATAAACCCAGGCTTATAAAATGGGAAGGACCACAATAAAGCTTTCTTTTTTTTTTCTTTTTGTTTTTTTTAGGGCCACACCCACGGCATATGGAAGTTCCCAGGCTAGGGGTCCAATCGGAGCTGTAGCTACAGCCACAGCAACACAGGATCCGAGCTGCGCAGCTCACAACAACGCCGGATCCGTAACCCACTGAGCAGGGCCAGGGATTGAACCCGTATCCTCACGGATGCTAGTCTGGTTCATTACTGCTGAGCCACGATGGGAACGCTATGGTTTCTAATGCTCTATTTGGTGCAGGACATTTAAGAAATAAGGAGCTAGAGCATGTGTGAGAAAGAACTGAGAGTCTTAGTTGCCTGTGAGTTGGCAAGGCCAAAAATGCTAATAAGTCTTGAACTGGGTCAAGACAATGGTCATGAACTGATCAGAGGACTTTCAGTTCCAGTTGGGCCTCGGCTGGCCTGTAAAATTTTGTGCTCATTTCTGGATGCCTTGTTTAAGAGGACATTAACAAACTGGAACATATTCAAAGAAGGCAGTCAGGAAAGCGAAGTGCCTGTAAATCATGTCGTATGAGAAATGGCTGAATGAATGAGAGATATTTTACTGGGAAAGAGCTTTAGGTGAAGCAGGCGGGTGGGGGGGGCATCATAACTGCCTTCATAACTGAAGCACTGTCGTGCAGGAGAGAATTAGACGTTTTATAATGGAATCAACATCAGCTGGCAGAAGTGTCAGGAAGGGTTTAGACTTCAGCTGAACCAGAAATAACTTTCTAAAATATGAGCTGCTTAAAAGCAGAATGGGTTGCTTAATGATGTGGGGAAATTCTTGTCACTGGAAATGTTAAGAGTTGGGGTGAAATGACCACTTGTTAGGGATACCGTAGATGAGATTGCTGTGTTGCTTGGGAAGAGTTTTCTGCACCCTGCCAGTCATAAGAATCTGTGGCTCTCTTCTCTTGTATCTGTAAGATTGAATGGATTGAGCAACTGAGTTTGGGAATCTGGGACAAAATAAGAAGAGAGAGGTAATTTGGCCTCGTGGTCAAGAGGGTGGGCTCTAGAGCCAAACTGTTCAGATGCCGGCTCTGCTACTTGCAGTCAGGCTTTGGGTAGCTCAACTTCTCTAAACTTCCATGTTTTCAGGTGGAAAATGGGAATGATAATGGCACCTATACCTTGCAGGAC
The DNA here is from genome assembly GCA_004024745.2 of Catagonus wagneri. NCBI lineage: Eukaryota > Metazoa > Chordata > Mammalia > Artiodactyla > Tayassuidae > Catagonus > Catagonus wagneri. The sequence continues at coordinate 26,545,189 of PVHT020000015.1, read as the reverse complement.
TATAGGGACAGTTAAATGAGATAATGTACGCATAAACAGTCTAGAATATGGTAAGCATTCAATACACATTAGATGTTATTTTATATTAAAAAATTTTTTTTTCAGGAGTTCCCCTCGTGGCTCAGTGGAAACGAATCCGACTAGGAACCATAAGGTTGTAGGTTCGATCCCTGGCCTCGCTCAGTGGGTTAAGGATCCGGCGTTGCCGTGAGCTGTGGTGTAGGTCGCAGACGCGGCTTGGATCCCACATTGCTGTGGCTGTGGTGCAGGCCAGCAGCTACAGCTCCAATTCAACCCCTAGCCTGGGAACCTCCATATGCTGCAGGTGCAGCCCTAAAAAGACAAACAAAAGAAGATTTTTTTTTTTTTGGTTTTGCCCATGGCTTGCAGAAGTTCCTGGGCCAAGGATCAAACCCGTGCAACAGCAATGACTTGAGCCACAGCAGTGAAAATGCCAGATCTTTAGCCGCTAAGCCACCAGGGAACTGCGTTAGATTTTACTGCCACTCAGAAAAATACTAAGGTTGATTAACTGTGAGTCTTAATGAACAAATCACTCCACCTCTGCTTAAGTAGGGTGGTAAGCCAGTTCTCCATCCCAGGTAACCAAATCAGAGACCATTTCAGGAGATTTGGGTCTCTAAGAGATACCCCAGAAAAAGCACTCTCACTTTTTAGACAGCACTCGTATTTGCAGTGTAGAAGGCTGTAACATCACGTTGTGTTTGTGGTGTAATTACTGAGGAGAAAACAGTGTTCCTCGTTTTTTGGCCAATCTTCCTGTCTCTAGTCTCATTTCTATTTCAGCTCCTGTAACAATCTTGCTCACTTCCAGTTTTCTTCACATTACCTGTTTTGCTCAAGAAACCAGTGTCTCCCTTTTGGGTCAATCCTAAACTCCTCAGCTTAGCATTTGAATACCCTCCCCCACCTGCAAGGATTTTGTTTCTAGGCTTAGAAAGTGTTTGATGGATTCCAGCCTGGGATAACTGCTTAAGACAGAACAAAATAACAGTCCTATTGAGGTGTAATTACATACAATGTACATATATACAATTACAAGCATATTTAAAGTATACAATTTGATACTTTTAAACATACCTATCCACCAATGAAACCGTCACTACAATTACAGTAGTGAATGTCCTCATCAGCACGCTAAATGGCCTTGTGTCCCATTATAATCCCTCAGCAAGTAACCACTGAACTGCTTTCTGTCACTATAGTTTGCATTTTCCAGAATTTCATATAAATGGAATCATAGAATATGTACCTTTTTTGGGGGGTGGAGGAGTCTGGCTTCTCTCACTTGATATCTCTCTGTATCTATATCTATCTACCGTCAGAGATTATTCCATGCTTTTTGTGTGTGTCAATAAGTCAATTCTTTATTGCTAAGTAGCTCCATTGTGTGGCTGTATCACACTTTGTTTAGTCATTCCTCAGTTGATGGACATTTGCGTCATTTCCACTTTTTGCCTATTATGAATGACACTGCTGTGAACATTCCTGTACAAACGTTTGTGTGGACATACATTTTCATTTCTCTGTGGTAGATGCCTAGGAGCAGAATTGCTGGGTCATATGGTAACTCTGTGTTGAACCAGTTGAGGAATTGCCAGACTGTTTTCCAGAATGATTATACCATTTGATATCCTCAACAGCAGGGTACAAGAGTTCTAGTTACTCCACATCTTGAGGCCCTTCTTTAGCCAGCATCTCCTCAGTGTTGTTTCTTCTTGCTTCCTCCTCCCCCATGAGTTTCTTCCCATCCACTCTTTTGGTGGTCTGTCTCAGTCTCTTGGCTTTAAGTACCATCTCTCTTCTGACTACACCCAAATTTCTACCTCGGGCCATCACTCCCTCCTGAACTCCAGCTTGGTCCTGTTTGGCCAGGACAGTCCTGGTTTATGCTTATTATCCTGAGATTATTAATAGTGTCCTGGTATAATAATTTCTATTGCTGCTGTAACAAATTACTACAAACTCTGTGGCTTTTAAGCAACACACACTTATTATCTTACAACGGTTATGGAGTCCAGGAGTTTGACACGGGTCCCACTGGACCAAAATCAAGGTGTTTGGCAGGACTGTCTCCCTTTCTCGAGGCTCTAGGGGAAGATCTGTTTCTTGGTTCATTCACATTGTTGGCTGAATTCAGTTCCTTGTGGTTGTAGGACTGAAGTTCTCATTTCCTTGCTGGTAGTCAGCTGAGAGTTATTCTTACCTTCTAAAGGCTACCCCCGTTTCTTGGCTCCTGGACAACTTTGTCTTCAGAGTCAGCCAAGTCCTTCCCATGTCCCATTTCTTCTGCCTCTTGTTGTAGCCTGAGACTCTCTCCCACTTTATCTGGGCCCACCCAGGTAAGCCATGATTTCTCCATCTCAATATCCTTAACCTTAGTCACATCTGCTAAGTCCCTTTTGCCATGTAAGGTAAATATTCACAGGTTCTTAGGGATTAGGGTGTGGACCCCCTTGATGGGGGTCATTATTCTGTCTACCACAACTATTTTGGACAACAACATGAATGGCCTCTGCTCCAGCCACCTGTCTACTTGGCTTCTCTACATGGATATCTCACAAGCACATCAAATTTGACACGTCCGAAAAAGAACTTTGAATTCCTTCCCCACAAAAATTCTGGCCCTCACCAGTCTTCCCCACCTTAGCAAACGGCAACAGCATTTATCTTGTTAATCAATTCAGAAGTGAAACACCGAGGTGCCGTTCCCAATTTCTCCCTTTTATTCCCTACATCCTGCTGAGTCCACCTCCAAAATTTTCTTGAACCCATTCTCTCCTGTCCATCCTCATTGCCGCCACTCTAGTCCAAGCCACCATTTCTTCCTTGGACTTTGTAATAGTCTCTTTTTTTAAAAAAAAATTATTTATTTATTTTTTGGCTGCACACACAGCATGCAGAAGTTTCTAGGCCAAGGATAGCGTTTACACCCAGAGCAGTGACGATGCAGCATCCTTAACCACTAGGCCAGCTGGGAACTCCTGGAAGAGTCTCTTCACACTCACAGCCTTGCTTCCCTCCAATCTATTAAGCACACAGAGGCTGCAGGGGTATTTTAAAAATGAAAATCAGGGAGTTCCCATTGTGGCTCAGTGGAAATGAATCTGACTAGTATCCATGAAGACTCATGTTTGATCCCTGGCCTTGCTCAGTGGGTTAAGGATCTGGCGTTGCCGTGAGCTGTGGTGTAGGTCACAGACGCGGCTCGGATCCTGTGTTGCTATGGCTGTGGTGTAGGCCAGCAGCTGTAGCTCCGATTAGACCCCTAGCCTGGGAACCTCCATATGCCGCGGGTGCAGCCCTAATAAGACCAAAAAAAAAAAAAAAAAAAGGTGAAAATCAGATTATATGGCTCCTCTGAATAAAAACCTTCAATGATTCCCCACTGCATTAAAATAATAGGAGTTCCCATTGTGACACAGGGGAAACGAATCCAACAGTAACCATGAGGTTGCGGGTTCGATCCCTGGCCTCCATCAGTGGGTTAAGGATCCGGCGTTGCCGTGAGCTGTGGTGTAGGTTGCAGACGCGGCTCGGATCCCGCGTTGCTGTGGTTGTGGCGAAGGCCGGCGGCTACAGCTCCTGTTAGACCCCTAGCCTGGGTACCTCCATATGCTGCGGGTGTGGCCCAAAAAATAAAATAAAGAAAAATAAAATAAAATCTAACTTCCTAGTATGGCCCAAGTGGCCACATACGATCTGGCCTTCTCTCCAACCTCATGTCAGTCAGCACATTGTCAGCACACTCTGGCTTCCGCTCACCTCTTTGCTGTTCCCCAAGGCTTTCCCAGCACCGGGACCACTTTTGCACCTTCTGGACCCCCTGCCAGGGATGCTCTTCTCCCTAGTTCTTTATGTAGTTGGTTCACTCTCATTTTTCAGGTCTCATTTCAGTTTTCACCTCTTATACTGGCTTTCCCTGGCTCCCTGATTTAAAATATTTCCCTCACCCCATTAATTCTCTAATGAAGCACCCTATTTATTCCCCTTATAACATTACAATTAAATGGTTTGGTTTTTTTTTTCTCTTTAGGACCGCACACACGGCATATGGAGGTTCCCAGGGTAGGGGGTCCACTTGGAGCTACAGCTGCCGACCTACACCACAGCCGTAGCAATGCAGGATCCAAGCAGCATCTGCGACCTACACCACAGCTCACGGCAATGCCGGATCTTTAACCCACTGAGCCAGGCCAGGGATCGAATCCGCAACCTCATGGATCCTAGTCAGGTTCTTTAACCGTTGACCATGAATGGGAACTCCTAACTTGGTTAGTTTTTGTAATGACTGCCACCGTAACTGGAATGTGGGCAAGGACCTTATCTGCCTTATGTACCACTGTGCATGGAGTGTAAGCAGTTGCTGAATAAATGCGTGGAGCAGTCCTCTCACTCTATTCCCGATTCCTCTTGCTTTCTTCCACCTCTGTGACACCACGTCTTCCTTCCACCTCTGGCTCTATACCCAGTCTTCAACCTTCAACCTTCTCTCCCTCCAACCTGTTCTTCACTATTATCCTCTCACTTGCTTCAAAACTTCGTTCAAGACTTATGCCTCCCAAACTCCCTGCTCATTAGTAGCCCCCCTCCCCTGCGATTATCCCTTTAATCGCTGATTCAGTAAGTGTACACGGGCCCCTTGGCAATCTTGTTGCTGCTACATTATCATGCCCTTGCTTGTATTTGCTTTGTAATTATAGTCATGCCATGTATGTAGGTATGTTTTGTTTCTTAAGACTATAAGGAACTGTTATTACTCCTGGGTCAGTATTACATCACACTTCTTTATAATCCTCCTAAAGTACTTATTAGTCCAGGTTAGTGGTGCCCACTGTCAGCCATAAAGCGGAAAAGCAGAACACTCCCTTCGTACTTCTGAGAAAATGCAAAGAGCTGGAAGTTCATTTTAGGAACAGAACTAGAGTTTTAAAATAATTTTTTGCAGCTTTCAGAATTTTTTTAAGTTCTTTACCTTAAGGAAGGAGTTCCCGTGGTGGCTCAGTGGTTAACGAATCCGACTAGGAACCATGAGGTTGCGGGTTCGATCCCTGGCCTTGCTCAGTGGGTTAAGGATCCGGTGTTGCCGTGAGCTGTAGTGTAGGCTGCAGATGCAGCTTGGATCCCGTATTGCTGTGGCTGTGGCTCTGGTTCGACCCCTAGCCTAGGGACTTACACATTCTGTGAGTGCGCCCCAAAAAGACAAAAGACAAAAAAAAAAGTAATAAATGATCAACCCATCATTTTTCTTTGGAAAATTTAATAAGGAAAAATACTTTCAACATACTATTGTGTGTATGTGTGTATAAATTAACAACTTAATATTAGACTTTTTTTAACACATAGTCACTATTCAGAAGGTACAACTATATAAACGACATAGAATCCTCAAGATGGAATAAACCGAAAATTTGATTTATAAAAATCTAGCAGAGATGATTAGCCTGAAGTGTTTTTTGTTTAGTTACATTTTGCGTGTGTGTGTCTGTCAGATGTTCTGTGTGATCCTTTCTAGGCAACGGGACATGTTGTGAGAATAAGTTGACTGAATAATTTATTTTCAGGGTAGGCTTGCAAAGCAAGTTAAAAGGGCAGAGAATTTAGACTACTTGAACTACACAAAACTTCAACTGGAAGGTCTTTTGGGGCATAATGAAACAGTCATGGTATAAACTACCTTCTAGAAACACAAAATTCTAAGCCTAGGATGTTTCCAATTTAAATGAAGGGTGGTTCTACTGTGACAGTGGTAACTTTATTTATTTATTTATTTATTTATTTAGCTTTCTAGGGCCGCACCCGAGGCATATGGAGGTTCCCAGGCTAGGGGTCTAATCGGAGCTGTAGCTGCCGGCCTTCGCCACAGCCAGAGCAACACGGGATCCGAGCCGCGTCTGCAACCTATACCACAGCTCACGGCAACGCTGGATCCTTAATCCACTGAGCGAGGCCAGGGATCGAATCCACAACCTCATGGTTCCTAGTCGGATTTGTTTCCGCTGCGCCAGGACGGGAACTCCGACGGTGGTAACTTTTAAATGTTTAATGTTTTCATTTCGTTTCTGAGAAGGCAGTATTTACACCATGGTGTGTGCACTCAGAAAAAGTCAGCAAAGATTATGAGTTCCAGAAGGACCGTATGGGAAGCCTGGGGTGAACGTGGGTGAGGCTAGGCTGACATAGGTTAGCGCAAGCTGTGAGTCTGTGGCAGGGCTCGTAATGTATCTGCTTGGCCACTTCAACTACACGTTGCTCTGAGGAGTCACAGCAATGCCCTTTCTTTGGTGTCATGTAAATTGCACGCTTCCTTACTGCTGGGTTTTGTTATAAAATCGGGTGGGATGCCATCCTGAGACAGTCATGTTGGGAAGCCCTCAGGTGGCGCAGGCGTTCACGGGGCCATCAGTTTGGAGCTCAGGTATGGCTCAATCTTCTCATTTCCAAAAGCAACAGACAGAAGCACCGTCTCATTGCTCCACGCATGCACTATTCTGAGGCGCCACTTTGCTCTGTCTGCAACACGTCTGCTGTCAGCACACCTCTAGTTCCCCTCGATTTTAAAGAGTTGGTTTTTTAGACTTTAATTGTCCAGTTTTGAAGAACTTCTTCAATTCCCGTAATTCCTGGGGCTTCAAACTCTGATCCACCCCTGGGGTCAATTTATAGCTCAGAGGAGACATGATGTAACCGTTTTGGTAAAGACAGATTCTCTTGCAGAACTCAAAGGTGCCAAACATCACTCCAAAATAGGGAACTATCTTTTTAGGAAGAAAATGAAAATCATGTTAAAATCTTAAAAGAAAGCTGGCCCAGGGAAGGTTGGGGAGAGGGATGGCAGAGCTGTTGAAGGGCACGCCTTGGGGAAGCCTGGGTCTGGGTTAATATGCATGTAGACAGTCTGACGCTGCTTGTCAACATATGCTTGTCTTTTTCTTTCTTTCTTTCTTTTTAACTTTTTAGGGCCGCACCCACAGCATAAGGAAGTTCCCAGGCAAGGGGTCGAATCGGAGCTGTAGCCGCCGGCCTACGCCACAGCCACAGCAATGTGGGATCTGAGCCACGTCTGTGACCTACACCACAGCTCATGGCAACGCCGGATCCTTAACCCACTGAGTGAAGCCAGGGATCGAACACGAGTCCTCATGGGTACTAGTTGGATTCTTTTCCACTGCGCCACAATAGGAACTCCCAACACTGAGCAGAATCATTTATGTGTCGGCTGGTGCAAGGTTAGTCCAGAGTTCTTAACCTTTTTTTTCCCTTTGGTCATGGAGTTCTTTGGGAAAATGATGGAAGTTATAGATTCTTTCCCCAGAGAGATGCACATACGCCGCTACAGACACATTTTTGCATATAATTTTAGGAGCGGGGTTTAGGGTTCTGTTTAGGAGTCCATGAATCCGCATGTGGGGAGCCTCTACACTTACATGCTCAGCTCCCCGGGAGGGGCTATCAGATGTCCCAACACTGCACAGGGTCCCCCCTGCACCCCCCCCAACCTTCAGGGCCAACAGCCAGCCTGCGTTCACAGGCTAGAGGACGTGGTTCTATGCAAACTGTAGGGCTCGCGGCAAAGGCACAGAGCAAGGTGGAATTGGAAGAGGCAGGCAAGCAATAGACTAATCCCTCTCTCACCTTCAGTAAGTTGGCTGCCAGTCCATTCCAGAGCCCCAGCACCCCCTGGGCTTTCACGATCTGCCGGAAGCAGTCCACTGCCCCTGAGAAGTGGACATCTACTCCTCCACCGTGGGGAAGGTAGGGGCTCTGGGCCTGGCAGGAAAGAGAAGATGGGGTGAGGCGATTAAGTCACCAGGAATAAAGCTTCTAGTCAAGTAGCCAACGTCTCAAGTCTGGATGCAATGTCCTGGCCATGACAGTGACAACGTATGGCTGCCGTGGTGCTCTCCTTGCTCCAGGGGTTGAGAATGAATATTAACGAACACCGTGTTCACATATTTGGGTTTTTTTTGGTCTTTTTGTCTTTTTTTAGTGCCGCACCCGCAGCATATGGAGGTTCTCAGGCTAGGGGTCTAATCGGAGCCACAGCTGCCGGCCTTCGCCACAGCCACAGCAACGGCAGATCCTTAACCCACTGAACGAGGCCAGGGATCGAACCCGCAACCTCATGGTTCCTAGTCAGATTCGTTTCCACTCCGCCACAATGGCAACTCCCCTAGAAGAACATTTTTATGATCAGATGAAATAACTTTTCAATATACCATCATTAGGAGTTTCTGTCGTGGCTCAGTGGTTAACGAATCCGACTAGGAACCATGAGGTTGCGGGTTCGATCCCTGGCCTCGTTCAGTGGGTTAAGGATCTGGCGTTGCTGTGAGCTGTGGTGCAGGTTGCAGATGCGGCTTGGATCTGATGTGGCTGTGGCATAGGCTGGCGGCTACAGCTCCGATTAGACCCCTAGCCTGGGAACCTCTATACGCCATCAGTGCGGCCCTAGAAAAAGGCAAAAAGACAAAATAATATATATATTATATATTATATATATATATATATATATATATACCATCATCAATAGTTGACCACATGGAAACTCATTTGTCCTTCTTGAAAGAGCTGTGTACTCTGGCCAACGCCACTTCCTTGCTTCCCACCTCCCATTGCGTCTGTCTCCGTCATTCTGCTTAACTGATTCTGGTCAGGCCTGTATCTTTTCCGTGGCTTTCTTTTCTTCAGAGCATTCCCTGACTTTTAACAGTTGGTATAGTTATTTATTTTCCTTATTTGTCTGCTCCTATCTCCAACTAGCATTTCAGCTCTGTGGGAAAGGGATTTTTGTCCTCCATCAAGGTGAAGGGTGAACTTTGGGGACAGGGCTTCCCTTCGAGGTACAGTAATGACCAAGCACCAACCAGAGTATGAGAAACCGAACATGAAATGGATCAGCTTGAGTCTCCAGCCTGGAGTTACAGGAACCAAAATGGTCAGTGGTCCTTGGTGGATGTCTTACTTTAAATCGTTGACCTCAGCACTGTTCCAGCTCGGCCTCCTTTCCTTCTCACCCCGCGGATAAAGAACTGCTGTCAAACAGATGTTAAGCCTCCCTTCCCTTAGAATGAAGCTGCCTAATCACAAGACTTGAAGTTCCTCATGCTACAGTAAGACTGAAATACTGAAAAGAGGAGACTGCGTTCATGCAGGAAGTTAACTATCTTATTCTGCTCTGAGATGATATTATTGATTTATCTTCTGCTGGTTTCCAGTAAAACTGCAGAAGGCCCCCAGTCATGAGTCAAGGTAACAATTCTGCCACCTGGGTCCCCCACCACCACTAAAACAAAAGACAGTAACCAAGTTACCATGAGTTGTATGACAGGTCAAGTATAATCAACTTGTGATAAATCAGGGGCCATCTACAGTCAATCTTAGGACCTTAACAACCTTCCCAATGCCTTTCCTTGACTCCAACTTCACCGCCAAGTCCCCATCAGTGCTCATGTGGACCATCACAGCAGCTTCCTCCATAGTTTCCTTGGGACATAAAAAGTTTGAGACTCCTTGCCTTCTCTCTCTATAGAGTGGCCAGTGATTACAAAAAAAAAACAAAAAAGAATCAGATCTTCTAACTTACCTGCTTAAAATATTTTAATGGCTTTCCCTCTTTATTTCTTTCTCTCTTGGTCTTTCTTTCTTTCTTGGTCTTTCTTCTTTTCTTGCTTCTTTCCTTCTTTCTGCTTTTTTAGGGCCGCCCCCGTGGCATATAGAGGTTCCCAGGCTAGGGGTCTAATCGGAGCTACAGCTGCCGGCCCATACCACAGCCACAGCAATGCCAGATCCAAGCAGCATCTGCAACCTACACCACAGCTCACGGCAATGCCAGACCCTTAACCCACTGAGCGAGGTCAGGGATCAAATCTGTATCCTCGTGGATGCCAGTCAGATTCGTTTCCAGTGAGCCATGACAGGAACGCCAAAATATACATTTCTTACTGCCGTCTGTAAGCTGTAGTGAGACTATAGTGGTAAATATATTTAACAGCTGGTCCTGTGGGTGGGGGAAGCCCTGAGTTGTAGCATTTGCTGATTTCAGTGGTATAAATACTCCCACCATGGCAGATTGTAAGCTGTCAACTGTGAGGTCCACCAGCTCCCAAATTTGCTGAGATTTAATAGTCAGCAATCCTGAGCCAGAAGGAGCTGCTGGACACACTACTTGAAGGCTGGCTACAGGCCCTGCATGATCTGCCCCTGCACATATTTTCAGTTTCATCTTGGATCACTCTCTTGCTCACGTGCTGCACCTCAATTGCACTGGCCCTCTTTCTCTTCTCCTCTGCTCCCGTCCCTCCTCTGAGGCACAGGATCACGGAACCAGCTAGCTACTTGACATCTCCACTTGAAACACCTTGAACTTTATATGTCCCACTTGGAACTCCACCCCAACCCTGACTGTCTCCAGCTGTCCTCATGTCAGTAAATGGCCAAAAACCCGAGTCCACCTTAAGCTCTCTTCATCTCTCACCTTCGATCCCACCTACCACCAGCTAGCCCCGGGGCTCCAGACATGTACCAAATCTCTCCACTTCTTTCTTCCCACTATCATCGTCCTAGTTCAAGCCACCAGCATCGTTTACCTTCATCCCAACTGCTTCTAGAGCGTCTGCCTGCCTTATTCCCCACATAGTGGCCTGAGTGATATGATCAGGTTATCCCTGGACTTCACCTATTCAGGGCCTTCCCATCACCCTCAGAATGAAGTCCAGACTCTCTCATCTGCCTTAGCAGACCCTGCACGGCCTGGCCTCTTCCTACTTCTCTGTCTGACCTCTTACTCCTGCCTGCATTACATTCTATGCTTCAGATACTTTTCGGTTCCACTGCCAGCACCTCTCACTATCTCTCTGTCTTTTTTTGGTCTTTTTTAGGGCTGCACCTGCGGCATATGGAGGTTCCCAGGCTAGGGGTCAAATCGGAGCTGCAGCTGCCGGCCTACGTCACAGCTACAGCCACGCCAGATCCGAGCTGCATCCGCAACCTGCGCCACAGTTTGTGGTAATGCCGGATCCTTAACCCACTGAGCGAGGCTAGGGATCAAACCCGCATCCTCATGGATACTAGTTGGGTTCTTAAGCCACTGAGCCACAGTGGGAACCCCTCACCATCTCTCTCTTGGGTGAGGGCCAGAGTTTCCTTACCACCCCCTCGCCTATCCACTGCCCACACCCTCCCAGTGGCAGCCAGGTACCATTCAAAACTCATCAGATGCTGTCATTGCTTTGCTTAGAGACCGTCACCTATTTTCCAAAGAGAAACTTCCAGAAGGAAAGTTTTCCAAAGATGACAGAATTCAAAAGTCTCTGCCTTTTGGCTCCCACCTGTCTTCCCAGGATCATTTCCCACTATCACCTGTGGTGGTTAGTTTCATGTGTCAACTTGGCTAGGCCACGGTACCCAGATAGCTGGTTAAATACCGTCTGGATGTTGCTGTCAAGGTATTCTGTAGATGAGATTAACATTTAAGTCACTAGACTTTGAGTAAAGCAAGTTACCCTTCATAATGTGGGTGGGCCCCATCCAATTAGTTGAAGGGTCTTAAGAGAAAAAAGACTGAGGTACCCCGAGAAAGAGGGAATTCTGCCAGCAGTCTGCCTTTGGACTTGAACTGCATCATTTCCAGCCTAGCCTACCTTGCAGATTTCAGACGTGCCAGCCCCCACAATCCTGTGAGCCAAGTCCTTAAAATCAATGTCTCTGGGCTCTGTTTCTCTGGGGACCTGTCCCCACTCCAGCAGCCCTACATCAAGTCACACTTATGATTACTTATTATTGTCTCCTGAACACTATGTATCCTTTTTCTGATGGGTAAAATCATCGTCACCCAGCACTAGATCAGGTCAGATGGCACCTTATCTTGAAACCTTTTTTTTTTGGCCACAGTGTGTATGTAGCAGCTTGATGTGAATCTCAGTTCCCAGACCAGGGATTAAACCTGGGCCGCAGTGGTGAAAGTACTGAGCCCTAAACACTAGACCACCAGGGAACTCCCTCTTGAAACATCTTGATTCTGCAATTAGAACTGCTTGTTTCCTTGCTCCCTCTTCCCTGTCTCTCTCTCTCTCCTTTTCTTAAAATCAACCTCTCTCTATGTTTTTTTTGCCTTTTTTGTGCCCAGGTTAGGGGTCTAATCGGAGCTATAGCCGCCAGCCTACACCGCAGCCACAGCAACATAGGATCCGAGCCACGTCTGCAACCTATGCCTTGAATGTGACTGTCACAGCCTACACAGCAAGTGAATTCTTCATGCTAAGACTGGAGTTGTTGGTGTGATATGAATAAGTGCCCCTACAAGCATTACACTAAAGGTATCCTCAGATTGCAAAGGCAAACCCATATTGCCATTTGCCCCCGGTACTGAAGATTTGTGTGCCCCCAAAGTTCCTATGTTGAAGCCCTAACTCCCACTGTGATAGAATTGAAGGGGGGGGGGCCTCTGGGAGGTGATTGGGTGGTGCACTCATGAATGGGGTCCGTGTCCTTACAAGGAGAGAGACAAGAGAGGTCATGTCTCTTATTCCACTAGGGTGAACACAGTGAGAGAGTGCCCATCTGCAAACCAGGAAGACACCCAAGCCATCAACACCTTGATCTTTTTTTTTTAAGTGCCGCACCCACGGCATGTGGAGGTTCCCAGGCTCGGGGTCTTATCGGAGCTGTAGCCACTGACCTACACCACAGCCACAGCAACGCCAGTTCTGAGTCGCGTCTGCGACCTACACCACAGTTCACAGCAACACCGGATCCTTAACCCACTGAGCGAGGCGAGGGATCGAACCTGCATCCTCATGGTTCCTAGTCAGATTCGTTTCCGCTGATCCACGATGGGAATTCCTCAACACCTTGATCTTAAATTCATTTCCTCCCTTCCAGAACCGTGAGAAATAAGTGCTTGTTGTTTAAGCCATCCAGTCTATGGTGTTTGTCAAGGCAGCTCGAAGTAAGATACCCCCAAAGGTAGAGGAATGGTAAGGCTATATAGCAGTGCTTCTCAACCCTTAGTTGCATATTAGATGAACCAGAGAAGCTTTTCAAAACCATCAATGATTGGGATTCACTCCTAGAGACTGCGATTTAAGTGACCGAGGTTGAGGTCTGGACATCAGTGTTGTTGGTGAGCTCCCCAAGTGGGTCTGATAGGCAGACGGGTTGACGACCACTGGTGTAGGCCCTCCTCAGCGCAAGGCAGCTCCGCGCTCAGACCCGAGCCCACCAGCGTGCTGCTGACATCCCGGGTGCCTGGGGAAGCACACGGGCCCCGCGGCTAGGCTGTGTAGACTGATACCTCACTTTGCCAGCTCACTAGCTCTGGACTTTGAGCAAATGCCTTGACCTTCCTGAGCCTCAATTTCCTCCTCTGTAAAATGGGATAATAATAAACACCTGCCTTATAGGATCGTTGTCAAAATTAAATGAAATACATGTAAAATGCTTAGAATAGCATCTGACATATAGTAACCACCACCGTTATCATTATTATTTAGTATTTAAACTTGGAGAAGAGACGAGTATGCTGAAGAGTAAATCAAGCCCCTAGACCAGAATGCTAGACTGCCATTTACCCAAACTGTGTCTTACTAGTAAAGAGAAACAAAACATGTCAGGTCACCAGCCATAAGGCCCTGAACTTAAACCCTCCCTCCACACAAACCCATGCGACTCTCATCCGTCACCGTCTAGCTCAGACCTGCGGCTGCCAGGGTGGGCGTGCTGCATTCTGAGCGAAACGAAAGGAGCCAGGTAGTCCTGGCTCTGCCACTATCTGCATAACCTTGACTGAGTCCTTTAGTTCTCTGAACCTTAGTTTCTTCACATGTCAGGTAAGGAGGCTGGAAGTAAATGACCTTGAAGGCCCTTTCTTGTTCCTCTGTCCCATGCCGTTGGTCCTACTCCGTATTCTTTCCTGCCTCCAGGACTTCAAACCTGCCCTGCCCCTGCCTAGCTAGGTCTGTCTTACTGATCAGAATAAATAGCACTTCTCCAGGAGCCTAGTACACACTTAGGTCACCCTGTACTTCTCTTTCATGGTTCGGGGCACAGTTTGTAATGATTTAGTGTATAATTATTTCTTTCCTGTCTACTCTGTCTGCCTCCCCCCAACCCAGTATCTCCCGGACTGTAAGTACCACGAGGGCAGTGACCATGTCTTGTTTGTGGTTTTATCCCCCAAATCTACCAATATGCCTGGTGCCCAGCATGTGCCTAATACATATAGAAAGACGGAACGAACTTGCACTAGATGGAAATGAAAGCTAAATACTTCAAAGCAAAGTGCTTGATTGCTTCTGTGATAAACTCCCCAGAGGCTTTCCAACAGAGGCAAACTTTTAGGTTGCTCATTCTTTCCATGAGCACTAAAATAAACAATATTTTTGAAGATGTAAAACTCATATACCCTTGACCAAAGCAATCCTACTTCTAGGAATCTCTCCTACAGATATATTTGCCCAGGTGGGAAATGATGTGTGCGTTACAAAGGGTTTTTACTGCGGCAATGTTAGCAACAGCAGCAAATTGGAAATAATCTAAGTGTCCATCAATAGGGGACTAGGTAAAGAAATAGTACGTACATCATTCTATGGAACACTATGGCATCACTGAAAAAATGATGTCGCAGCTCCATCTGAATGGATAAGGTGCCAACTCCAAGATTAATTTTTAGGTGAAAAAACAGTGCAGAAGAGTATATATAGTGTGCTGCTGATTATGTAAAAACAAAAAGGACATAAATGTGCATGTGTATGTGTGTCTTTGTATAGACCACCTTTGGAAAGATTCAGGTCAGAAACTGGTAACAACAATATTTTCCCTGCAGAGAACTGGGAGGCCAAGGGACAGAGGTTGAGAAGGCTTACTTTTCAGTGGACACTCTTTGTACCTTTTGGCCGTTGTATCCTATGCGTATGTTCCCTATGCAAAAGGTACAGTATTAATTTTGAAAGAGCATTAATCGAGAAAATGAGAAGACAAGCCACAGACTAGGAGAAAAATTGGCCAAAGACATCGTCTGGTAAAGAACTGTTATCCAAAATATACGAAGAACCCTTAAAACTCAACAATAAGTAAACGAACCCAGTTTAAACATGGGCCAAAGTCCTTAATGGACACCTCACCAAAGATGTACCAGTGGCAAATGAGCACATAAAAAGATGCTCCACATCATGTTAACAGGGAAATGGAAATTAAAACAGCAGCGAGATACCACTATACACCCATCACGATGGCCAAAATCCAGAACACTGATAACCACAAATGCCGGCGAGGATGTGCAGCAACAGGAACATTTATTGCTAGTCGGAATGCAAAATGGTGGAGTTACTTTGGAAGACAGTTTGGCGGTTTCTTACAAAATCAATATACTCTTAACCATGGGAGCCAGCAATTGCACTGATTAGATTAGATTTTAGTATTTACCCAGAGGAGGTGAAAACTTAGGTCCTCACAAAAACCTGGACACAGGTGATTAAAACAGCTGTCTTCATCATTGCCAAAGCTTAGAAGCAGCAAGATGTCCTTCAGGATGTGAATGGATAAACTGTGGTATCCAGATACGGAAATATTATGAAGCATGAAAAAGAAATGAGCTGTTGAGCCATGAAAAGACGCAGAGGAAAGTTAAATGCATATTATTCATTGAAAGAAGCCAATCTGAAAGTGTTACATACTGTGTGATTCCAACTACTGGACATTCTGGAAAAGGTAAAACTATGGAGAAAGTAAAAAGATCAGTGGTTTCCAGGGGTTTGGGGAAAAGGATGAATAGGCGGAGCACAAAGGATTTTTAGGGCAGTGAAGAGTCTGTCTACTATAATGATGGATAAACATCATTATACATTTGTCCAAACCCATTGAATATACAATGCCAAGAATGAGCCCTATGATAAACTACAGACTTTGGGTGATTATGATGAGTGCATGGAGGTTCACCGGTTGTAAGCAATGCAGCACTCTGGTGGGGGATATTGATAATGGGGGAGACTCTGCATGGGTGGGGCAGGGGGTATATGGGAAGTCTCTGAACCTGAAACTGCTCTAAAAAGCAAAAGTCTTATTTTTTTTTAACCAAATAAAAAGAGCATTTAAAAGGAGATACAAAAGAAAAAGAGTCTGCTAGTTGGAGCGAACAAGAGCTTAGAAGCTTTCACTTGTTCTTTGGAAACAACTTTGACTTTCTGTAGACATAACCTGAAGACCGAGAGAGCCAGTTCCTCAGACATCTTAGGACATACACATGTGGAAGGAGACTTCTGTCTTTTGGCAAATCCCAAATGGTCAAACGAAAAGCCAATGGTATTGAAGAAAAAGGACCTTTATGTTCTGTGAGCCCCATGGCCGAAGTTTCCCTCAGCAGAGCCAGGTCCCCAAGAGCTGTGCTCATCCAGCTAAGAAGCACGCTGGCCCTGCGGTGCGGATGTCCGCACAAGTGAGCGGAGGCAGCCGCCCCCCACCCACCCCGCATGGCCTACAAGCCACCTCCCGCCCTGGACTTGATCAACTAGCTGCTCAGAAAGCCTGCGATGACATGGGGGAAGCGAGCCCATGTGCTACCGCTACTCAAGAGAGAAGGGAAACAGTTCCCCTTGTGCTGATTGGGGGTGGGGGCGGGGAACCCAAAAGTATAGCCGGGCCAGACTCAGACTCAGACTCAGCGAGCAACTGAGATGCATGCAAGGGAGCAGGAAGGAGGCCGTGGGAGGGTGTGCAGAGCAGCAGCGGTGCAGAGCCAACTTTTAGTGTCGCGCTGGTGAGCTGTGACACTGGGTGGTGAGGGTGAGGAAAAGACTTGGAAGATGTCAGTTTTCAGAAGGCTGAGTACGCAGACATCTGCAGTGCCTGCACATGGTGGCCTCTAGGCCACCGCCTGTTAAATTAACCCAACCAAAGAATGGTCAACTCTCCTGCCATCCCTGCTCACCGTTATCTACAGACATGGAGGATCTTCTGAGGTTTGGGGATGCTGGTTCCTTTGTGTTTATGGCCAGCATAGGAAACACAGGAACACCTGGACCAGCTGTTACAGTTCTAATCAGGCCTCAATGCCGGGCATAGATTTTGAAGAGGTACTTGAAGAACAATAAGGACAGCCCTTCAGCTTTATCGAGTATTTATCACGTGCCCGGCTCTGTATCTCCATTAACCCAATTCGGTCTTCTCCATGAGAATATGAGCCAGGCGCTAGGCTTCTCCCCGGGTTTCACCGACGAGGAAGATGAGGCTCAGAGAGGCGACATGGCTTCCCCAAGTTCATGCAAGAATAAGGGCCCGGGCCGGCACCCAAAGCCCACGCTCCGGACCGCTGAGCTAGGCTGCCCGTGAAAGCTTTAAGAGGAACACAGCTGTCAAAACCAAATGAACACCAGCTACGTGGAAAAAACGCGGTGAAAACTGGTGCTACATTTGTAAAGCTGGCCCGAGGCCAGCGGCGGGATGGGCAAACGCCAGTATTCATCTCCTGCAGACAGCAGCGGCCGCAGAGGGCTGCAGGTCTGTCCGGGCTGACAGCAGGACTTTTCTGGGACCTGTCTTTCCCCTTCCGCTACCTCTCCACCCCTCCCCCCACCCCCCCCAATGCTCTGGAGGTGGGGGAGGGGGAGGTCCCGTCATAGCTGCTGGTATTGTTTAGCTGGAGCTCAAAGAGTTCTGGTGGCCATTTTGATTCCCAGACTTTATCTCTTGGAAGGAATAAGCCGGCTCAGGTCAACAAGTGGAATTAGGAAGGCCCCTCCCTCCACTCTCTCCTTGCCTGCCCTCTAGGGGACCATCTTGTTTCCATGATCAACAAGTGCCATCCCTAAAGTATTTAGGGCACTCTACACCTTTGGGAAAAACAAAGAGGAGACCATGCCTTTCCTTCCACCTTAACGACGATGCTCAAACACAGTCAGCTGGCCTGAGGGGTGTCCAGACACCCGCACGGGTCTGAAAAGCATGCTTTTTTTTTCTCAGAATGCCAAGGCAGTGCTACTGACTTACGTAGACGTCAGTTCCCAAAGGGGCCAGCCACCAAAGTGAGATGATGGCAAGTAGTTGAAAATGTAATAAACTCAAGGTAACATTCCATCGTCTCCCATGACCCCGAGAGCTTAGAACCCAGCAGTGCCTGTGCTTTAGGACCGGCGAGTTGGCTGTGCTGGGGAAATGGGTCTGTTCCTACTGAGAATAGATGCGATGTCGACCAAGAAACCTTGAACTCGGCAGAAAACCTGAAACCCGGTTAGTGCTTCCTAGCAAGTGTGATGGGAACAATTTACTTTCCCCTCCCCGGGCCCTGCACCTGCTCTGCCAGGGGCTTGGCGGGCCGGTGGGGCTTTCTTCCCAGTCCGTCCCGGCGGCGGGGCCTGTGTGCGGCCAGCCCAAGGTCCGTGGCTGCTGAATGTTCTCTGCTCCTCATTCCAATCTGCCGGCTTCAAGCCTTCCATTGTCAGGCTGCCAGCGGCCAAAGCCAGAGCCCCCAACAGCCTGGTTTCCCAAAGATATTTTTTTTCCCCTCCAACTTGAATTAACCAGTCCCTGGCCAAAGCCACCTTCGTGTCTGTTTCCGAGCTTGTGCGCTGCTGGGTTTTTCAGTTTGGGCTGAGAGCTCACAGGTCTCCAGGTTTGGTTTTCCTGTCCCTCAGCCTCTACTCCCACACTCAGGGAGGGAACTGGAATAAACCATCAACCGCTTATCTGACATCTAGGAACAAGCCCCTGTCGTCTAGGTGGATGAAGCGTGGGCCTGCTGGAGAGACCCGGGCTCAATGCCAGCCCCCTCCACCGGCTTAGCTGTTGGGCCAGTTACTTAGTCTCTCAGTGCCTCATTTCCTCACCTAGGAACTAGGAATATTAATGGTATTTATTTCATAGGGTTGACAAAGAGGATGGGATAGGACAGTAAACTGCCTTGTCCACACTAAATGACCAATCCATGGTCGTTATGACACCATTACAATTTCTTATTCCCGGGGCGGGGGGGGGGGCTTTCCTTTCGTCACCTCCTCTGGAGATATTTTGTCGCCATCCTTACCCCTGAGAAAAGCCTCCCCAGCAAAGGAGGGCACCGATTTAGATTCGTTCGTTTAGATTCCAGTTACTGAAATCAACAAACTAACAGGTACAAATTCTATGTTGCCGCTTTGCCAAGCACTTGCAGACACCGTACGTACAGAGTAGGTTGCCATGAAAGTGTGTGGGGGGGTACATCCAACCAGCATAGAGGCTCTTTTACTCTGTCCTTCTAGCATATTTGCTTATCTTGAAATGCGAACGGCGGGAGCTGAGATACACGGAGCCTGAGAGCTCAGGTAGGAGGTGGGAGATAGCGCATTGTCAGAGCAAGGACTGCAGGCAGTTTTCTACAGGGGACAAGCAGAGGTTTCCCTAGGTCAGCAGGCTGCTCTTACCTTCGGCAAGGGGTGGGGACGAGCACGAGGACTTGGGGTTCGCCCAGCGGCAGCTAAGGTTCAGTTCTGTACTCAGAAGGCAGTGAGATCTCAGAAGCCGGCCCTGAACTTCATTCATTTTTTAACAAATATCAAGTGCCTGCTACAGGAGGCTACGTGCTGCGGGGATGCACAGATGTGTAGGACACTCGTCCCAAAGGCAAAGAGCTCAAAGTCTAGAAGGGACCACACAGGGAAACACGTGACATGGGCATGGGAGCCGGAGCGAGCTCCGGGCATTCAGATTGGGGCCACTCCTCCTCCTCAAGGAGGTGAGAGAAGGCTGAGGAGGGGCTCTGACAGGGTGGAGATGGCAGAAGTGGGGGCATGTGAAGAAAGGCTGTGGAAAATAAACCAGCTGGATCAGAGTGCCCGGACAGGCTCACACCGTCATTTAGAAGGGGTTCTTCACCCACGAAGCCCTTGGAACAAAATACGCCCTTGGGGGTGGGGTGGGCGTGAGAGTGAAAACGCCACCTGCAGCTCCTGACGGAGTACACTGGGAGTGAACGTGGGTTCCCCCACCCCTGAATCCCCTCCCGAGTGGTCTGGAACACCCCCAGGTGTGGATCACGGAGGCGAAACACCTGCCCTTATCCATCATGATAGGTTAGCTCTTTGGGGGGATCCAAAAAAGCCGACCCATTTCTCAAAGGCAACAGATACGTGCAGTTGTTAAGTCAGAAGCGACAGCCACGATGAGGCAGATCTCACTTGAGATGGAGGCAGATGCTGTGGGCAGAGGTGACAGGAGTGTGAAATACACTTATTCTTTAGGGGGATGGGGGTACAGACCGTTTTGATTGAATTGGAGGCTGGAACAGAGCAGAGGTCAGAAAAAGGCATGCTTTGTTTAGCCCAGGTAGGATCTAACAATTTTTACGTGCCAGCGTTGAAGAATTGAGGGATTTTACATAAACATCTAGAATTCGGGCTCCCTTGAAAGTGGCCCCACGTTTCTAAGTGGCATCTATCCTTTGAGAAGAGGAGCTTGTTGCAGCCTCCCCTGGCTCACTTTATTCCACGCTACAATTCATATTTAGATGGTAATCCCATTTTGTGAGCACAGTGCAGTTGGCTCCGAATGCATTCCACAGCTTATTCTTTAGAGGAGGAGTGCTGTGTTATCTGGGTCTCCCTAGTTTCTCTTTTTCCTGTTACTTCCAAGTTCTTGTCGGCATCTGATTTTGCAGCTCCTAAAATAGGGGGCTCCGTGCAACGAGGGTGGCAAAGTTGGTAAGGGCAGCCTACCAGGCCAAGGGGCTCAGCCTTTATTCTCTCAGGGCCATAAAGGACACAACGCAGGCAGATGGTAAGAAAAGCACCTGGCAGAAGCCCATGGGCTGGGTTGGAGGGGACAGCAATGAGTATTGACCCTGGTGATAAGCTACATGTCAAGTCACTCAGTTGCTGACTGGGCGAACTTGGGCAGGCTGCCAAACCTCTCAGTGCCTCGCTTTTCTTCTCTCTAAAATGGGCCCGATAAGAAGAGTACCCACCTGGCAGGGTGGTTGCCAGGATTAAATGAGATAAGGAGCATCAAGCACTTGGCATAGTGCCTGGTACTTGTGATCATTTTTAGAATTAATCCTGAGACCAATTAGAGGATTACTGCAGTCACCTAGGTATGAGCTAGATTAGGGCAGGGACGATGGCAAAAAGAAAGACCAATGTGGGAGTGTTAGGAATGAAGACCCAACTGGGTTCAAGGTTGACTGGGAGACAGGGGGGAGAGGAAGACTCAAAGACAACTTCTGGATCTGCAGCCTGGGTAACTGGGGAATGACAGCACTGAAATGGAGAACTTTGGGAAGAGGTCCGTTTGATATATACTAAGCTAGCAGTGACACTGGAGAGGTGACCACCCAATGGCAGTGGCCAGCAAGCGGTGAGAAGTGTGGGATCAGGGCTCGGGAGCCATGGCTCAGGGCCGAGGATGTGCATTTGAGCGGGAGGAACCAGGAGAGGGGAGGGGGCGCCCTGGGGGAAATGGATGAAGCTACGCGCCCAGTTCAGCATCTGTTTGAACAGCTGGGGCCTCTCTGCACTCAGGCACCGTGAGGATTCTGCTCAGTCAGCTGAGCCACTTGGATCCTACCTTTGTCCTTCGTCTTATGTGCTTTTCATTTCAAATGCTGACCTGGCCTAATCCTGCTTGCCTTGTGAGCCCTGATGGGGTCAAAGTCCCCTGAGTAGAAAGCAACAGGCTAACACTTGGTTTTGTTTGATGAAACGGAGACCTGATATGGGCCGCAGGGAAAGGGGTCAGGCAGAGTTGCGGGGGAGCCAAGCTGGTGCCTGCTGCCTCCCTCCAGATCCTCTCAGAAGGCCCTCCAGCTTCCAAGGCTCCAGCTTCTCCGCTGCCCCCTAGATTTTCTGGGCAGCTTATCTCTCTTTGTTCCACATGAAGTATCCAGAGAACCATATGCTCAGGACACCCTGGTCCTCATGAAGGGCCCACAGATTAATCAGACAAATTAATCTCCATGAATATTTTAGCTTTCTACTCGTTCTCTCAATAGAGTAAATGTGGCAGCCTCTTTGGTCCCAAGCTCTGGGTCACATGTGGGAAAGACAAAGGTGAAAAGGCCATGTGTACCTAAAGAGCTTGAGCTGAAATGTGCTCAAGTGTGGCCATGGGGATTGGGGCAGGGTGGTCCTGGCGGCCATGAACGCGCACTAGGTGGCGGGGGGACCGTATCCCATTTGCACACAGGGCTGATCCACCCCCTTCTCACCAGAAACCATCCCATGAAAACATGCACATGCATAATTTATTTACCTCTCCAGTCTCTAGCATGCCAGCCAGGAGCCAGGGTAAGAAAAAGAAAAAGGAATAAAATGAGTGTAAGCACGGTGAAGAAGGGCTCTGCTGGTTAAACACGACTTCGGATTATTGTCCTTAGTGTTCAAGAGCGTTCCAACCTGACGTGGCATTAAACGGACAGACTGTGTATGTCTGGACAGAGCACATTAGGAGACTGAGACATTCAGACAAAGTGGCCAGTCAGTGTGGGGGCCAAGGAAATTTCCTGTCCAGCTGGTTGTCTAACCGACACCTGCAGGTGATATGCTTCCTGATGGGCCGTGGAAGAAGGAAAGCCGAGGGAATGCAAATATCACCATTAAGAGCACTCAGGTCAGAGCAGCCCGGCTGCCCGGTAAAGCTCTCTCTTTATAAATTCTGCTGGCAAACCTTGCCTGCTCCAGTGGAGGGAGACTGTTATTGAAGCTCTCTCTTCTTGGAGAAATTGGATCGAGTGCTTTGCAGAAACAAGCAGCAACTATAATGGAATTGGGGGTTCGCCTGTTGTTTCTAGGCTCGTCATTCTCCAAACTGAACATGTATTTTGAGCAGGGATTAGGAGGTTGTTAACTGGACAGTGATTGCTGACTGCAAGGCTCCCATACCCTCAGGTGGGGCTCACATAGGCTCCGTTACTACAGCGACATCTAATGGCCAGGGAAAGCAATGCGTGAGCAGCCAGTCTGTCTTGGGGGGGGGGGTTAATTTTTTCTAAGTAGAACAAGGTATTATTATTTATTAATGACTGTAAAATAACACTTTGGCGGCAACTTTCCCTTCCTTCCTTCCTTCCTTCCTCCCTTTCTTTCTTTCTTTCTCTCTCTCTCTCTCTCTTTCTTTCTTCTTTCATCTTTTGTCTTTTTAGGGCCACACCCGCGGCATATGGAGGTTCCCAGGCTAGGGGTCCAATTGGAGCTGTAGCTCCTGGCCTATGCCACAGCCACAGCAACAGCAACATAGGATCCGGGCCGCATCTGTGACCTACACCAGAGCTCACGGCAACGCCGGATCCTTAACCCACTGAGCAAGGCCAGGGATAGTGACAACCCTGAAAACTCGCTTCCAGTATTTTTGGATGACATTTATATTGTCATTCATAAATGGATGCTGATTATATTTTATGAAAACCATACAATTGCCTCTTTGGATTTTTTTTACAACCATTGTGACTTTGCACTTATTTTAAAGCTTCTTGATGAAGCTCTGTGTAGGTATTATGCAAAAGGTTTCCATACAAGGGAAAAGATTATTAAATTTACCCCCCAAATATCCATTTCCAGTGTAAAGAAGATGGCCGTGCTAAGTATATAGTCTAGGGTAGAATGTAGTGGGGGCTAGATGTCCCCTAGAAGCGGTCATTGCTCTATTCTAGCTCTCAGACAGAGAAAGGAAAGCCAGAACTTCCCAGGGAAGTCTGAAACCTCCATCTCTACATTAGATGGCACTGAATTTCATCCGAAACCCTTTGTGACATTGTGATTTATTTTATTTTTTTGCTTTTTAGGGCCGCACCTGCGGCATATGGAGATTCCCAGACTAGGGGGTTGAATCAGAACTACAGCTGCGGGCCGATGCCACAGCCACAGCCACAGCAACGTAGGATCTGAGCCGCGTCTGCGACCTACACCACAGCTCACGGCAATGCCGGATCCTTAACCTACTGAGCAAGGCCAGGGATCGAACCCGCAACCTCATGGTTCCCAGTCGGATTCATTAACCACTGAGCCACGATGGGAACTCCATGGCATTGTGATTTAGAATAAGAAATATAGGTGTTCCCATCGTGGCGCAGCAGAAACGAATCAGACTAGGAACCATGAGGTTGCGGGTTCGATCCCTGGCCTCGTTCAGTGGGTTAAGGATCCGGCGTTGCCGTGAGCTGTGGTGTAGGTTGCAGACGCGGCTCGGATCCCGTGTGGCTGTGGCTGTGGCGAAGGCCGGTGGCTACAGCTCCGATTAGATCCCTAGCCTGGTAACCTCCATATACCGCAGGTGCGGCCCCAAAAAGACAAAAAAAAAAAAAAGAAAGAAATATATACTTAGACTTCATCCCCATTTCTGGCCCAGGGCTCCTATAATCCTTAAACTCTCCTAAGTGATGAGAGCAATAAAAGTATCTTGATATTCATAACAAACCCCTTTCAACCACACCCAAGTTTATGTAAACACAGTGACTTTTGGAAGGCACTTAAGGGTGGGGGCTGGTTGCCAGTAATCTGGGTTCTGTGAGCAAATTCGTCGAATCCAAGGATGGGATGGTGAGAAACTCTAGTTTATATTTCAGAAGTATAAGTGACAACTTGGACCTGAGACTGGCATCTCAAGTGGAGGCAGTCTTGCGGGGCTGAGCCCTTCACCTGTGGGGTCTGACGCTGACTCTGGGTAGATAGAGTGAGAATTGAGTTGAAATGTAGGACCACCCAGCTGGCGTGGGAGACTTGCTTGGTGTGGGAAAAAAAATCCCCACACTGGAGTTGGTCCTAGAATCTTCCCCTTTCTCCGTTATACCACAGGACCGCTGGCTGAAACTTCCCCTGTCTCATTGACTACCCTGCCCCCCCCCCCAGGCTCAAGCCCCTGGGTTTGGGAAGGCTCGCTGTGGGTAAGAAGTGAGCTCACCAAACCTTGAAGTATGCATAAGGAATTATAAGGGGTGGCAGGAAGTGCTGGGGAGATGCCTCTGACTCTACTAGTTCAGAAAGTGATCCTGCAAGCATGGAGGCCAGTGATATAAGCAGCCTTTGTTTCATCCATCTTCTGCTGGCCAGCGAGCAGCCCATTCTCACTCCTGACAGGAAGGGAAATCCTTAGGGCCGGGATTTTGAAACTGAATGAAAAGCTTGTAGTATATCATATCTCCTTCCCACTCCACCTCACCCTGACTTTTTTTTAAGAACTTGTCTTTTTTTATTAAGAGCATAATTACCATATGAAGAAATCAACTTTTCTAACAGTTGACCATATGAAGTTGCCCTTTGGGTATGTCAAAAAGGTAGGATGTTGGCAATTTCATATGGTTCAATGTACAGAAAGAAGACTGAAACGAAAGGAGAGATAGATTGGATTCCCGAATAAAAGAATATTTTACATAAATTATTCCTGGTATTTAGGTTTAACATAATTCCAGTCACAATCACAAGGTAATTCTAAAGTTCATCAGGAAGAACACATGACTGTGAACAAGAAAGGAAAGGTTGAAAAGAAGAGTGAAGAGTGAGGGGGTAGATGCCTTGCCAGACATTAAAAGGTTTTCTGAAGCTATAGGAATTGAAATGGTGTGTCACCAGCATGAGGACAGGCTGACAGATTTACAGCTCAGAATATACAGCCCAGAGACACAGACCCTAGAACACAGAAACATCCAGGATGTGGTGAAAATCGCAGCACAAAGTAGTGGGGAAAGAGAGATTATTCCAAAAATGGTGCTTAAACAATTGGTAATCTATTTTTTAATGTCAGATGATCAGCTCACATCACAGTCCAAGTAAATTCTAATTTTTCCCCCCTTTTTACAGCCACACCCATGGATTCTGGAGGTTCCCAGGCTAGGGGCCGAATTGGAGCTGTAGCTGCTGGCCTACGCCACAACTGCAGCAATGCAAGATCCGAGCCACATCTGCAACCTATGCTGCAGCTTGAGGCAATGCCAGATCCTTAACCCACTGAGCAAGGCCAGGGATTGAACCTGCATCCTCATGGACACTATGTCAAGTCCTTAACCTGCTGAGCCACAAAGGGAACTCCAAATTCTAAATATATTAAAGTGTTAAGTGTAAAAATTATAACAAAAATATTTAAAGAACCATATAAATGTGTATAGTCATATGATTGTGGGATGGAGTAGGCCTTTACACAGCAAAGCAAAGTTAGAAACCAAAAGATAGTAATATATATATGTATATATATGTATAAAATTGTATAAAAAGTTAAAATATTTACAACAGAAACAGCATTAGAAGGCAAATGCTGAATTGGGAAAAACGCGTGTAGTGTATGATAGAGGGTCTTTTTTTGGTGTGTGTGTCTTTTTTGTCGTTTTTTTAGGGCCGCACCCACGGCATGTGGAGGTTCCCAGGCTAGGGGTCTAATCGGAACTGTAGCTGCCAGCCTATGCCAGAGCCACAGCAACGCCAGATTCGAGCCGCGTCTGTGACCTACACCACAGCTCACGGCAACGCCGGGCTGTTAACCCACTGAGTGATGCCAGGGAGCGAACCTGCAACCTCATGGTTCCTAGTCAGATTCATTAACTGCTGTGCCATGATGGGAACTCTGAGGGTCTTTAACATATAAAGACTTCTTACTAATTACTAAAAAAAAAAAAAAAAAAAGAATAGTCTAGAAAAATACGCCATGGACACAGAAAATTTACAAAGAAATATAAAAGACAAAGTGGTATATGAAAAACATGCAATCTGCTTATAATCAATGAAATTGAAATTAAAACAGTGGGAGTTCCCTTGTGGTTCAGCGGGTTAAGGATCCAGCACTGTCATTGCAGCAGCTCAGGTTGCTGCTGTGGCACAGGTTCTGTCCCTGGCCCAGGAACTTCCACATGCCACAGGCGTGGCCAAAAAAACCAAAAACCAGTATGACAGCATTTTTCAGCTATTAGGTTTACAAGGATTTAGAAGGTGATTGTAATTACTATTGATGGGAATTGAGGAGACGAAGCACGCTCACTGGCTGCCGGTGCAGGTGTAAACTTACAACCTTTCTGGGGTGCAAAATTCATTAACAGCCTCAGAGTTATTTTTGTCTTGTGACCTGTATTTCTAGGAATACAGCTAAAAGGTGTCATCATAGATGTGAAAAAAAACAGAAGGGTTTTCACTGTGGTGCTATCACACCAAAGAATTAGAAACAGCCTAAATATTAAAAAAAAATGAGAAATTGTTATTCATGGCATGATGGAGGCAGAGATGGAAATTATACTGCCACCAACCAAGGAAAGCTTAGGGCTTCCAGAAAATGGAAGAGACAAACAAGAATCCTCCCCTAGAGCCTTCAAAAGGGGTGTAGCCCTGCCAGCACCTTGATATTAAACTTCTGGCCTCCAGAACTTTGAGAGGATAAATCTATTTTTTTTTAAATCATGGCACACCCATATGGTGCAATATTATGTGATAATTAGAAAAGATGTTCTCAATATTTGATAGCCTGAGGCAATACCTGTTTTATAGTAAGTGAAAAAAGGATACTATTTTTTACATACAGTAGGAATGCAATTTTGTGAAAAAATAATTTTCCCTATACACATATTATATATATTTGTGCCCATGCACCTATATGCATACATATGGACATATATAGAAGTAAAACTATTAATTATTATAGTGCATAGGTGTTGGGCCTAGAGGTAATTATTTTTTTTTTCATACTTTTCTGTATTTCTGAAATTTTATGTAATCTAATTCCTTTTTTATTGTGGTAAAACACATAACGTAACATAAAATTGCTTATTTATAAATACGCATGCACTAAGCAGGCTCTAAACTTGCATCTACACTACAAATACAGTAATGTGACAATTTTTATTTTTAATTTCTTTTAATTAAAAAATTTTTTTTTTTTTTGCTTTTTAGGCCTGCACCCGTGGCATATGGAAGTTCCCAGGCTAGGGGTCTAATTGGAGCTACAGCTGCCGGTTTACACCACAGCCACAGCAACATAGGATCCGAGCCACATCTGCAACCTGCACCACAGCTCATGGCAATGCCGGATCCCCAACCCACTGAGCGAGGCCAGGGATAGAACCCTCATCCTCATGGATGCTAGCTGGAGTTTCTACTGCATCACAATGGGAATTCCAACAATTTTTAAAATTTGTTTGGACAAAAGACAGGCAAGGAACACAACCCAGACAGATGAAAATGTTTGGTGGATTGAAGCAGCAGAATTGGGTGTAATTGTGATGTGTACTGTTCTAAAGGCAGCTTTTCTTTATAGGCTGAGATAGTTACTTGAAAGTCTTCAGTGCTGAGGCGAGACCCGACCTGGCCCAGCCAGGAAAGTCACGAGGGGAAGCTGGGGGCCACTGAGACAGCAGAGGGACAAGTTAGAGACGCGGGGAAGAAACAAACTCAGCTGGGACTGATCGTTTAAAATTGGATTCAATTGGCTGCAAATTAATATCTAAGCAGCTCTTCGGGAATATATCAGTTGTATACATCAAGATTTTCCTGGGAGAGGCCAGGGAGGCAGGCACTCTGGAGGACGCAGAGTTTGACGGGAGGCTGGTGGAGAGGGAGCGGGGTTCTGGGCAGATGCGAAACCCTGCTTGATTCTGAGTCCACCACCACTGTATGGACATGCCTGTAACCCTCAACCTTACTTGGACCACTCTGATTTTTTTTTCGTCTTTTTAGGGCCGCACCTGCAGCATATGGAGGTTCCCAGGCTAGGGGTCGAATTGGAGCTACAGCTGCCGGCCCACACCACAGCCACAGCAACGCCAGATCCTAGCCGCGTCTGCAACCTACACCACAGCTCATGGCAATGCCAGATCCTTAATGCACTGAGCGAGGCCAGGGATCAGACCTGCATCCTCATGGATGCTAGTCGGGTTCGTTACCGCTGAGCCACAACGGGAACGCCCACTCTGATTTTTCTTTGATCAAAATCGGCTGATTCTAGGCTAAACCAATTCCTCCCCTTGAGACCTCAGCTATCAAGCTTTTGACTCTATGGTCTGTAGAGAAACCGCAAGTTTTCCTAGGTAATAATTAGGAAAATGCAGGGTTAGTCCCTCTAAGGCCCCAACCTGTTTCAAATGCAGTTACTTCTTCAGCAAGGGGAGTCAGGGACTACTGGCCCCTTGTTGTGGACCGTTCCTGGCTTACTTTGGTTCTTCCCAGTCTGTTTCACTGAGGTGAGGAGAAGCTATGAGGCAAGAGTGCCCTGTCCTTGCTGGCGAGGCCGCAGGGACAGGTTGGGGGCTGTTTTGATGTAACAGGCGGTGGCAGCTTTGAGGAAGAGAGGAGAGAAAAGTGGGCCTCCTCTGGAGGCTTCATAAAAGACCTAATAAAGCAGAGTGAGCAGCAGAAATGCCAGGGAGCGGGGTTTGCAGGTTTTATGTGAGCAGTCGTGAGCTCCCTAGAAACCTGGCATCGCTCAGGCACCGTGTTGTTAACGCACCCACAAACACTTCGAGGCACCCCCGCCCCAGACCCGCAAATTGCCGTCCCCAACATAATCCCTCACCTGCATCTTTCTCTTCACCGTGTCGAAGGGAAAGGAGAGTGTCTGGGTGACCGCAGCTGCCAGGCAGATGTTGGCAAAGTTTTGGAGGAGAGAAAACCGATCTCGGGGTCCATTCCAGATTTTCTCCAGGTTCATGTAAACTAGAAGCGAGCCAACAGAGAAAGGCAGAGCACCTGAAAAACAAAGACCGGGGGGAAGCTGTGATGTTTCTCGGAAACGCTGGTTTGAGAATATACATGCCTGTGGGGAATCCTGGGGAAGTGAACAGGACCAGCTCTGGGTTTGTTAAAGTCAACTCCAGCTGAAGCAGCAGGAACTTTCTTGGATGATGATAACATGCCATTTTTTTTTTAAATATAATGTTGTTATTTTTATTATTTATTTATATAGTGTCTTTTGAGGACTGCATATGGAAGTTCCTGGGCTAGGGGTCAAATCAGAGCTACAGCTGCCAGCCTACACCACAGACACGCCAGATCCAAGCTGCGTCTGCGACCTTCACCACAGCTCAAGGCAATGCCGGACCCTTAACCCACTGAGCAAGGCCAGGGATGGAGCCTGCATCCTCATGGATACTAGTGGGGTTCATTACCACTAAGCCACAATGGGAACTCCACATGCTATTTTTTAAAGATTTTTTAAAATTATAGTTGATTTACAATGTTCTGTCAATTTTTGCTGTACAGCAAAGTGACCCAGTCATATATATATACATATCCTTTTTTTCATATTATCCTCCATCATGTTCCATCACAAGTAACTAGATATAGTCACTTGTGCTATACAGCAGGATCTCATTGCTTATCATAACATGTTAGATTTTGACATCGGTTGTGTCAGTGATCAAAATGCAGCAAATGATTCCCTAAAGGTCTGCGTACTAGGTGGGGATTTTACTTTTAAAAGAACTGTAAACAACTAATGAACTCTACTTAACGATATGCATGTTGAAGGGTTGAGGGGGGAAGTGTATTGATGTTTGCAACTTACATGGACATCATCAAAAAAATAAGACTGATGAATGCGTAGAGGGATGGCTAGCTAGGTGATAAAGCAAAACATTAGTTGAAGAATCTGGTGTGTGCTGAGAACGTGTATTTCCGATTCTTTCAACTTTTCTGAGTGTTTGCAATTTAAGAAAATAGTGTTCAATGAAAAATTACTGCCCTAAAAAAAAAAGTTATTGGGCAGTACTTAAATTTTGGAGACTAGGAGGAACTGATTTCTTGCTGAGAAAGAAACATTCTGTGATAACTAAAAAGCGAGACAGTTGTGCTGAGGGAAGTCACTTGACCTTGCTTCTGGGAGTGAAGTGGCCCTATCAGGGCTCAGCTGGCACGCTGCACTGTGTGACAGCCTCACCTTTCCAGGAAAAGATGGTAGTTGGCACTTTGAAACTTCCAGGAACTTTGGGAGCAATCTTAAATTTCCACGGGGACTAAATTTCTCCCTCAAAATGAGATTTCAAATTGGGGCTGACACTAGTGGGGTTGCTCATCTTTCGAAAATTGTAATATTGGAGTTCCCGTCCTGGCTCAGTGGTTAACGCATCCGACTAGGAACCATGAGGCTGTGGTTTCAGTCCCTGGCCTCGCTCAGTGGGTTAAGGATCCGGCGTTGCCGTGAGCTGTGGTGAAGGTTGCAGACGTGGCTCGGATCCCGCGTTGCTGTGGCTGTGGCGAAGGCCGGCGGTTACAGCTCCTGTTAGACCCCTAGCCTGGGAACCTCCATATGCCGCGGGTGCGGCCCTAGATAAGGCAAAAAGCCAAAAAAAAAGAAATTTGTAATATTTATTTAATAAACACATTAAAGATGACATACTGTAGGTCCCTGGTGGCCTAGCGGATTAAGGATCCGGCGTTGTCACTGCTGTGGCTTAGGTTGCTGCTGTAGCACCGCTTTGATCCCTGACCTGGGAACTACCACATGCCTCGGGTGTCACTCCCCCCCCCCACCAAATGATGTACCAAACCTACATTTTTCTTCATTCAGAAAACATCTGTGGAGCTTATGCTATGTGATGGGGACCCTATGCCAGGTGCCAGGAGTACAAAGAGGAGTGTTAAGTAGGCTAATTCCTGGAGATGCTCACCGTCTAGCGGGAGAAACAGACAGCTGATATGTGCCATAACAGGGGGGCTATACAGAGTGCTTTAGGTACACAAGGATCAGAGGGATTAATTTTGCCAGAAGACTTTACAGAAGACAGAACTTTTCAACCGGGTCTTGAGGAATGAGTAGGAGTTAATCAGACCTTGAGAGAGCAAGCAGAGGGGAGAGCATGTACAGAGAAAGTGGTATTTCCAAAAGGTGCAAGGATTTCTGGATGGTAACGAAGGAGTGCAGGAGAGGCTTGGCAGGAGGTTGGAGGGGCGGGGCCAGGTCCGATGGGGCTAGTAAGCCACGGGGAGTCTAGGCTTTTCCCTGTAGCTCATACAAGTGAAGGTTTTTAAGGAGGGTAGTGGAAAGAAAGATCAGCACACCCCGGCAGCCGGGCACAGGGTGGCCTGGGGCAGAAGAGACCCAAGGCTGGGACCAGGTGGGAGCCTCTGGTAAGTGTCTGCAGGAAAGATGATGACAGAGTGTGACCTGGAGCAGAGAAGATGGGGATGGAGAGGGGGGCCGACTTGAGAGTTAAAAGAGGTGAAATCGACAGCACTTGGTGGCTGACATGAGCTTGGAGTGAGAGGAGGAACTGAAGTTGAAGTGATTCTAGGTTTCTTCTGGCTTGGGCCACTAGGGGAAAGAAAGGCGGTCTCGTTCATTAGGGAACACAGAGGGGAGCAGGTGTGTGACCTAACATACAGGACATCAGGTTTAGTTTTGACTTTGATGCTCTAAGAGCACCCGGTGAGGGGGTCCAGTAGCAGGCATTCGTACTGCCATTGGGAACTGGCACAGTGGGTAAGAGAGAGGGCTCTGGGGTTATATTGCTAGATTCTTTCACTTTCGATCTCTGTGACCTTGGGTAAGTGACTTAGCTTCCCTAAGCATCTATTTCATCTGTAAAATGAGGCTTAAATGAGGAACTGTATGCCAAGCATTTAGCACAGTGCCTGGCGCACAGTAAACACCAACAGATCTTAGTCTTTGTTATTCTAGAGATGAGATTGGGAGTCATTAGTATAACGATGCTTGTTCAAGCCACTGGCTTAGATGAGGCCACCAGGGAGGGCCTGTAGGGTGAGAAGAAAGCCAAGGAAGGAGCCGGGGGA
Organism: Catagonus wagneri; assembly: GCA_004024745.2. Classification (NCBI taxonomy): domain Eukaryota; kingdom Metazoa; phylum Chordata; class Mammalia; order Artiodactyla; family Tayassuidae; genus Catagonus; species Catagonus wagneri. Next base: position 26,512,514 of record PVHT020000015.1, on the reverse strand, counting down.
CAGGTAGCGACAGGTAGGGGGCTGTCAGATGAGCCGCTGAAAGGTGGGAAAGACATCTAGGAGACAGTGGGGTCCTAGAAACCAAGTTTCCATAATAAAGGGTGATCTCATCAAATCTGCAACAAAGGTCAGATAAAAGGCAAAAGGTTACTGGATTGGCAAGTGGGGATCCTGGTGCTCTGTGCATGTGGAGCCCTGGCCAAAGGTTCCAAAGACCACAGAAGTGACCGTTGCTCCCCTGGCCACGCTCATACGTGTACGGATTCACACGGAGGTTCCTTCCTGCGGTCAGATGGGGAGTGTGTGGGACTGTCTTCCTAGTCATTTCAGCTGAGCCACCTGCACGCTGTCCTACTCCCTCCCTGGGATGTAACAGGCCAGAGTCTGGAGTGGGGTGTGTGGCTATGGAATAGAATGAAGCTAATCCAGGAGTCCCCTGGTGGCCTAGTGGTTAAGGATCCGGTGTTGTCACTGCTGTGGTGCAGGGTTTGATCCCTGGCCTGGGAACTTCTGCATACCGCACATGCGGCCAAAACCAAAAAACAAACAAAAAAACACACAAAAGAATGAAGCTATTCAAGGCTATATGGATTGACTCCATATGACCTTGAACTCGGTTCGACGGACTTAACTGGCTACAAAGATATACAATATGTTCATATATATCCCTTGAACTCAGTAAAATGGATTTAACTGGTTACCAACAAATGAAACAAGTTAGACAAGTCACTTGTATATATATATTAAAGAACACAGCCTCCACTTGAACAAGATGAGAAGTTCCATCTTACCTAAAACAGTAAGGGAAACCCCTCGGTAAAAGGCCAGGAGCCCTTCCTGTTGATAAATAGTAGAAAAAGCATGGAAGATCCCCCTGTAAGATGGTTCCAGCATGTTCTGCACAATTAACCGGGTTTTGATGAGGTCTGTAGGATACGTCACAATGGTGGAAACCATGCCTGCGAGACTCCCAGCCATGATGGACCTCCACTGGGAAATATGGCCCAGGTCATCTGTGAACAGCACGACAAACCTGGGGGAGAAAATTGGGGAGAAAAGCCCAAGGGAATCAGCTATGGATTATGCTAGAGTGCTCTACAGTACTTATTGCAGCATTTGCCAGCATTTAGAAATGCCTTACAAAGCAAAAATTACCATACTAATGTATTAGGATTAATGAATAATATATTCAGTTCTACTATGTGTATAGAATTCTAGTCAGCTATAAGGAAGAAATACCCAACCCTCTCACTTCTCTCTACCCTAAGTCAGTCCCACTTCGTCTTAAGCATTTTCCCCTTTTATCCCCATAACTGTCAACTCTGGCTTGCCTGTGGGGTGTTACTGAACTTGCTAAATACCGAACCGGAACGCGCACCTTTCATTCTGTTGAAACTCCAATGAAATCGCTCGAAACGATGACTTCGAGCATCCCCAGTAATTAAGTTTTGAAAATATATTGCTTTAATAATCCTAAGAGAAGATGCATCACCCCACCAACTGTCATGGAAATAACACATAAAAACAATAACGAGATACCATTTCTCACTCAGCAGACTGGGAAAGGTGAACAAGTCTGATAATTGCAAGTGATGGTGAGAAAGGGTGGAAAGAGCAGTGCCCCCCGCTGCTGGGAGAAGTGAGAAATCGGTAGGTCACTTTGCAGGATCTAGTGAAATTAAAGAATGCCTACTCTCACCCCAGCAATTCCATTTCTAGGTGCAGATCCTAGAGAAACTCTTGCACGTGTGCATGTGAAGAGACATACAGTGTTGTTTGTAAGTAAAGTCAAATAATCTAAATGTCCAATGATCCGGGAACGGATAAATTGTAGAGTAATTATGCTATGGATACTACAGTTAAAATGAATGAGCTTAGAACCATGTATTTACATGGATAAATCATAGAAGCATAAAGTCTGTGTGCGAAGAGCAAGTTGCAGAGTGACCTACAGTGTAAGAGAAACATCTGCACTCGTCCCTCTATATCCACAGGTTTCGGGATTCCCCCCCCCCCCCGTCATGGAGACCGAACTCTGCAGAAGCTCATGTCCCTCATATAAAATGGTGTACTATTTGCTCTCTCATATACTTTAAATCATCTTTAGATTATTTATAATACTTAATACAATGTAAATGCTATGTAAATAGTTGCTGGAGCATGGCAAATTCAAGTTTTGCTTTTTGGAACTTTCTGGATTCCCCCCCCCCCCATATTTTCAGTCTGTGGTTGGTTGGCTGAATCCGTGGATGCACAATGCTTAGATACAGAGGGCTGACTACATTGAAATCAAGAAACACACCCACGGGAGTTCCCGTTGTGGTGCAGTGGAAACAAATCCAGCTAGTATCCATGGGGGTTCGATCCCTGGCCTCGCTCAGTGGGTTAAGGATCCGGCGTTGCTGTGAGCTGTGGTGTAGGTCTCAGACATGGCTCAGATCCCGCATTGCTGTGGCTGTGGTGTAGACTGGCAGCTGCAGCTCTAATTTGACCCCTAGCCTGGGAACCTCCATATGCTGCGGGTGCAACCCTAAAAAGGAAAAAAAATAAAGGGGATAAAATAGACTCCAGGAGGGTGGAAGGTTCATGGGACTGGGAATGAGAATGAAGAGGATTTTAGCTCTATCTGTAATATTTTACTTCTTATATTAAAAAAAGATACTCAAAGTATTTTTTTTTTAATTTTTTGTTTTGGTCTTTTTAGGGCCGCATATGGAGGTTCCCAGGCTAGGGGTCAAATAGGAGCTGTAGCCGCCGGCCCACACCACAGCCACAGCAACTCGGTGATCCGAGCTGCATCTGCAACCTACACCACAGCTCACGGCAACGCCGGATCCTTAACCCACTGAGCGAGGCCAGGGATCGAACCTGCACCCTCATGGATACTAGTCTGATTCGTTTTCACTGAGCTACGACTGGAACTCCTCGAAGTATTTTTTATACCAGTTATCTTTCATGCTGTCAATTCTGCAGGGTGGGTATATGAGTGTGTGCTAGATTATTCTTTGTGTTTCTCTGCAGTTGTATAATTTAGTTGAAAATGGCTTTGGGTGGACTTTTCCAAATGCAAACTAGAAAGCGGCTCTGTTACAATCGCTCTTTCAGGAAGCAGCGTATCCCCAGTCATGAGGGCCTACCTCGGCAGAAAGTGTTAGAAGGGGACTTTTACACGGTGCACATTCCCTGGCCAGGAAGCAAGGGAATTCTACTCATTCGTGCTGATGAGGACAAAATAAATAGGGGCTTGAAAACCGGGAAAAAAATAATATTTCCTGTGAGAGAGTGAGATAGGCTGAGAGGGAGAGGGACAGCAAGGATTTGAATAAAAGGAAAGTGAACAGAGCTAGGCCAAAATAAAAGTGTTGTATTGTTTTAAAAATGACAGCATTCCTAGTTTTCTGGCTTGCAAAGCTCCAGTAAGAGGTGTATTTCCTGCTTTTTCGGTTTGGAGAATAGGCTAGGGCCCCAAGCCTGATAAATAAGACAAGAGGGTATTCAGATGAGATCATTGAAGGGGTTCTAGGATGGCTCCTTTGATCCTAAGTAAACAGTCATTGATTAAAAATGTCCCCTTTGGGGAGTTCCCGTCGTGGCTCAGTGGTTAACGAATCCGACTAGGAACCATGAGGTTGTGGGTTTGATCCCTGGCCTCGTTCAGTGGGTTAAGGATCCGGCGTTGCCACAAACTGTCGGTTTGGATCCAGTGTTGCTGTGGTGTAGGCCTCAGCTGCAGCTCCAATTCAACCCCTAGCCTGGGAGCTTCCATATGCTGCAAGTACTGCCATAAAAAGAAAAAAAAATGTCTCCTTCAAGCTGTAGGCAAGTCTGGACTTCATTTTGTCAACCTACCTTAACGTACCAACTGGAACAGTCATTGGCGTGAACCATGTACCTTTTAAAGATGCGGGAAACTAAGCTGGCATTCACCAGAGGGCCGTCGGCCTCAGTTTTACTGCCTGCACACCTCCTAGTTGTCCCTCCTCTCTCCCCTCGCCAGCCAAATTGGAGGGGAACCTTAGTAGGTGCAGGGAAGACAGAGGAAGTGTAAATGCTTGGCTAGGGGTGGTCTGCAGCAAGCTAGAACAGTCTAGAAGAAGGAGGAGTTTTAACGCCCAAAGAGACACCATTCATTCTCATCACCTCAGCCTTGTTCCCCCTCCCACCCGCCACTTCCAGGGCTCTAGTGCATTCATCACCCAGTCACTGAACATCTAAACTGTGCTAGCATTCTGCCTTTCTGGTGAGGCGCAAGCAGAGCGAGACTGATTTTCCTGTTTTCATCATGAAGACACTTCTGTTGCAAAGATGGTCAATGTATCTAAAACCCAAAGGACTTTGTGTAATTAGTGTGTAAAGCATCAGCCTCACAAAGTGACCCAGTTATAAGAAGGGCAAAGATTCCCTGTATGCCCGGGGAAAGAGGCGCTGTGATCGGAAGCGGAGTGGCTGTGGCGGGCAAACAAAGCCAGTTTTCCAGAAGAAGGCTAAAACCACAAAAATTGTGCTGGGGCTTAAATGTGTTGAGCCCAACTGCAGATCCTAGAGGATGCCAGCCATTAAGAGATGCAAGCATTCTGAACTTGGAGGAGATACGAAGAGAAAGGGCCAAGTGATCCAGTTCTAAGCTTTGAGAATCTTTTTTTTTTTATTCTATTTTTAAGAGGAAAGTGTTGAAGCCATAGGGGGAAAAATGTCTGTATGAGAATAAATACAGTGATATCTTTAAAAAGTAAAAAAAAAAAAAAATTAAAAACAAAAAAACAAAAAACAAAGGACATAAACTAAGCTAGCGATCAGCCTAAAGCATCAGGGAGTTCAGCGGCCAAAGAGATGACTGATGGGCGCAACAGGAGGGGAGTTAGGCCCTTGGTTCGCTGAGTGACTTAATGAACTAGGAAGAGGAACTGTGTCTTCTATCAGCTTGTTTTATAAAGTAGGGTCTTACTATCAAACATACAAGATTTTTAAAAAAGAACCAAAGAAAATCCTTTCCTGTCAGACTCTTCCTATCTGATACAGAGACAAAGACTGTGTATCCTTCCTCTTATAATCAGAGTCAAGGCAGGCAACCCTGATAGGCCACTGATGATGTCATCCTGGTCCCCACATCTTAAGCGCTTGTCTGATTGGCTGGGGCAGCAGTGTTCCCCTTTCTGCTCCCCCCCCCCGCCCCCGACTCCCACACACTGCACAGAAGCTTTTCCCAGTGAGACTGGATAAGCTGGTGAACAGCAATAACCCCTTCCTTTCAGGCACACAGATATTACACACATCCTGAATCTATGTAGTCAGAACGGCCAACACTTCAACCTAACACAGGTTAGCAGCCAACACAAGCTCATGAATTGATTGCACAATAAGGAAACGGTCTTAGTTATGAACAATTTCAGAATTTCGGGACCCAAACCGATGTTTATACAGCTAGACAAACAGTTGTGGCATAAAGCTGGGTGAGGGGGCTCTACTTATTTGATGTATTTGAAAGCCATCCATTGTGTTAGGTTTTATTTATTTATTACAAGGACCTAGCTCCTATTAGACTCTACTGAGTGGATTCTTTTAATTTTAATTCCAAGTAAGGAGACACTTTGGCATCACAATGGTGGGCAGAGCCCTGGACTAAGGAGCCAGAAGATCTGGTTTCAAGCTCCAGTTCTGCCATTAACTGTGTTTGTGGACAAATCGCTGAACCATTCCATGCTAGAACATTCCGGATGTTTATGCTTTGTTCAAAATTCATAGTCACGGGCTGTACCACTACCCCCAACTGTTTTGCATATTCATGGTCAGGAGAGTACAGGATAATTGCTATAATGATGGGTCAAAGATAGTCTTTCTGTAGGAAGGGTTGCGCCACGATTCATCAACCACTTTGCTGCCCATCACTGAAATATTTCCCTTTTAGTTTCCAGAAAGAAACTAATCTTGCAAGAAAAAATTATTAGCAAACCTAGCCTGGGTAACTATCTGTTCTTCCTCTCGCACACATCTCCTCTTCTCCATTCCCCCCGTCACCAGCCTATTTCAGGTGCCCTGAGCTGCCATTTGGACTAGTGCAACAGGTTCCTAACTGGTCCTGTCACCCCATCTGCCTCCTCCCTACTCGTCCTCCCCTGCTATCAGGTGACAATAATTCCTGTTGAATCGCTTTAATCACAGCACTCCCCCCATCAAATATCACCCCCACCCCCCGCAGCTACACTTGCATGCCAAGTAAAGTCCAAACTCCTTCACCTGGCCCTCCAAGATCACATTCCAAGCTGCTATTCTGGCTGTATCTCCCATTTACAGCCAGAGCCACACCTTATGCTCCAATCACGCTGCATGCCTTCCCACCTCTGTGCCTTCGCTCATGGCATTGCCTGCAATATCTTTCTCCCCATCTTTGCCAGAAAATTCCTACTCATTCTCCCAAGACCAGTCAGATGGTTTTTCTCCCTGTGACATCTTCACGAACCTCCTCCTCCCTCATCCGAAGTATGAATTTCTGTAGCACTTTATCCTTGACAATCGCATGCTACAGACACACTAGTCTTACTCTATCACTCTGTAAGCTCTGGGGCACAGGGACCATGCCCCTTGCACTGTCCCCAGCATTGTTCACACAGTGGGTATTTAATGAATGCAGAGAGAAAGGCAGCATGATGTAATAGGGCATGGGAATTGGAGTCAGAAGGCCAGGTGGGTGTCAGCTCTGTCACTGATGTGTGATGTGGCCAATCAGAGTTCAACTCTGCATCTGTAAAATGGGCATAATACTTCCTGCACTGTGGACCTTACAGGGCAGGAGTTGTAAAACTCCAGCAATGCGCGCGCGCGCGCGCGCGCACACACACACACACACACACAATTGAACTAAGTAGAGGTGATATGTTAATTAGCTTGATTTGGGTGATCATTTCACGTGTATACATATATCAAAACATTTTAAGTTGTACACTTAAACGTGTACGATTTTCTTTTTGGCTGCATCGTGCAGCGGATTAGTGTGGAATCTCGGTTCCCAGACCAGGGACTGAACCTGGGCCACAGCGGTGAAAGTGCTGAGTCTTAACCACTAGGCCACCAGGGAACTCCCAAACAGGTGCAATTTTTATGTGTCGATGATAACTTTAAAGCTGTGAAAAATCCAATGGTATGCAGCCAGCCCTCCATATCTGTAGGTTCCACAACGGTGGACTGAAAACATTCAGAAAAAAAATTCCAGAAAGTTCCAAAAAGCAAAACTTGAATTTGCTGCACATCAGCCACTATTTACACAGCATGTACATTACATTTACGATTCTTTACATAGTATTTACATTGTAACTAGGTATTATAAGCAATCCAGAGATGACAAAGTATACAGGAGGATGCGAAGATTATACGCAAATACCTACTCCACTTGATATAACAGACTTGAGCATTTGCAGATTCTGGTGTTGGTGGGGAGAGGGGCGGTGTCCTGGAACTAATCCCCCCACCCGCCCCTTGCCCCCCATATTGAGGGATGACTGTATATATTCTAGTCGGTTAGCAGCAAAGCCACAGTACTTGAACCAGCCTTTGAAGTTCTGCCTCCCTCCCCTTGGTCCACATTCCAAAGGAAGATTTCCATACTACTTGGTGGAGAATAGAGTGAAGTGGGGGAAAATTAAGTCGTCAAAGCTCAGAGAACTGTTTACAGACTGCAGGCCAGATGTTGCTGAGGGCAAGGGGGCTGGGCAGGAACGAGAGCCTCGACAAAAATGCCTCAGGATCTCACTACACTCCCTTCCCTGAGAAGAGAAGGCAACTCTATTCCCAGGCAGAGGAGAAGGGCTGGAGGACTCAGAGATAAGGCAGATTCCATCGGGCTGGTCAGCTGCCAGGTGAGATATCCAGCTCTGGCCTCCCAGAGCCAAAGGCAAAAGCCTTTGACTCTTAGCCTCCCAGGCCCATGCACCTGGTCTTGATGCACCTGGTCAAGACCGTGGGTTGTTTCTCTAATTCCGAGCTAACGCCAGTCTGCGGAGTTGGCACGGTGCCCGCCGGATGAGGCACACAGAAACATCTCAACCTGAAAGTCCATCGCTACCATTTCATTCTTGAAGGTTTTGTTTCCAGTCAAAAGTGCAAATATCTTTGAGGTCTGAGGAGGCTATAAGACTCATCCAGGGAGTTCCTGTTGTGGCTCAGGGGTAACGAACCCGATTGGTGTCCTTGAGGACACAGGTTCCATCCCTGGCCTTGCTCAGTGGGTTAAGGATCCGGTGTTGCCTGGAGTTGCAGTGTAGGTCTCAGATGTGGCTTATCCTGAGTTGCTGTGGCTGCGGTGTAGGCCGGTAGCTCCAATTTGACCCCTAGCCTGGGAACTTCCATATGCTGCGGGTGTAGTCCTAAAAAGAAAAGAAAACAAAACAACAAAAACAAACTCATCATCGGTGTTACCTCTTTAGATGTTTTCCTAAGAGGCAGCTGTTGTGGCAGAAGGTGGTAAAAGCCCAAAGAAGGAGGCCAGTGGGCAGCGAGGGTGAGGCTGTCTGCAGCTTGGGGAGAGGAACCTGCAGTCTCAGTTGCACCCTAAAGGCAAGCTTCTTGGGAGGGGGACAGGACTCGGTGGCTTTTTTTGGTCATGGATTGGGTTCTCGGCCCCTATACCAAGCACTTTCTTCTGGGGGCTTTGGTCACACAGACCCAATTCCATACACCCGCCCTCTGAGGGGTCTCTCTCCTGAACCAGCCAAGCCAACATGTCCAAGTTGGTGGACAGTGGGATGGATTAAGAGCTAACCGTCTGGAGATGTCTTTACTCCCTCCCCCGCAAATCTCCATGGGCCGCTTTCCACCTCCTCGCCCCTCCAACCCGGTCAGCCTCTCTGGGTCAGAGCTGCGCCCCCACAAAACTGCACCTGGCGGGGCAAGAACCCCAAGAGAAGGTGCAAGAGTGGGGACTGCGCTTTGGGGGCCAGAGAGGGTCGCCTTCTGGCCGGAGAGGCTCCCACGCGACCGGGAACCCGGCTGTGGCGCACCACCGGCCCCGATCCCGGACCCGGCTGGCAGGAGGCCGCGGGACCCCGGCGGAACTCCCGCGCCACCCCCGCGGCGGCGGCCTCCCGGGCCCGGGCCCCGCCCACGCCCCCGTCCCCCCCCCCCCACGCCGCCCGCGCGCGCGCCGGGCTCTTACTTGCGGTAGGCGGCCAGCTGCACGGCGCTGCAGGGGAAGAGGCGCAGGCAGGCCACCGCGTTCCCCTTCCATAGCGCGCGGGGCCCCTCGGCCCGCCACACGCGCAGCCCTGCGGTCCACGGCCCCCGGGCGCGGCCGCGCACGACGCCGACCTGGGCCAGCACGGTGGCGAGCTCCAGCGGCGCGGTGAGGCTGAGGCTCAGCGCCCCCGCCAGACCGGCACACAGCAGCCGTTGGCTGCCGGTCAGCCGGCCGTCCCGCCGCCAGGTCGCCATCGCGCGTCCCCGGCCCGAGCCCCCGGCGGCGGCAGATTGCGTCGCTCGGGCCTGGGGCTCCCGGCTCCCGGGCTCCCGGGCTCCCGGGCTCCCGGCGCAAGGGGCGGGCCAGGCCCCGCCCGGCGTGGGGCGGACCCGCGGCTCGGACGGGAAGCTGGTCCCCACCCGGGCCGAGCTGGCCTAAGGCTCAGGCCGCACCGGTTTAATGTCTGCTCTTCGTCAGGTTTCTGTTTACAGTTGAGAAAGAGTCTTGGTGTTCTCGCAAGGCCCAGCCCTCACGATTTCTTGGGTCTAGAATATTCAGCGCCCCCACCCCTGCCTTGTTTAACCCCCTTTCTCCCTGTCCACGTTTCACCTCGCCCTCTTCCTCCCCCTTGCCTCAGCTCTCTTCCCTCCAATCTCTTTTTTTTCTGCCCCAAGAAAAAGCCTTACAGATTTCCCAGTGCAGAAGGGAAAAATAACCCTGTAACATACATGCGATCTATGACACTTGGCATGTATTAGGCTTTTCATATATAATCTCCCTTAATCCTCAAAACAGACCTTAGTAGGTGTGTCCTCATATATTGCTCTCAATTGGAGAGGCTGTAGGTGTGGGGGTTAGCACTGGGACTTGAACTTGCTTTAGAATCTTGGCTCTGCAGTTTATCAGCTGTGTGACCTTGGGGAAATTACTCAACCTCTCTGTGCCTTGGTTGCTTGTGTATAATTTCTTCCTCTAGGGGTTGTTGTGAGGCTTAAATGAACAGTGATTCAGGTAAGCACTATAGATATGTTGGCTGCGTTTAGATGTTTTTCAGAAGAGGAAACCAAGACAGGGAGATTGACTTGCTCTAGGTCACACATCTGCTAGAGCCAGTCAGGATTCAAATCTAGGTCAGTTTTGTGCCAACATCCACTAACAGTTACACTGCCCGTCCTCTGTGACTGCAGAGTGTAACTTGAGTAGGGACATTTTCAGTAGTTCTGTTAGTCAACAGGACCACAGAGGCAAAGAAGGGCTAGGAGTAATTTGGTCAGAGTCCAAGAAGGATTTTGATAAGTTAAAAAAATTCCAAATTTCTCGCTCTTTTCTCTTTTAAAAGAGCCATATCAATAATAATAATGAAAAGGCAGTCCAACAGACTGGTATTATAAGACCTTCCAGATACGCGGTTGCTTTTAGTGTGTGTATATAGTTATTTCCCGTGCTTACTAACATACATGATGATAAAGGAACCTTTTCTAAAAGGCATTGTGGGGTCTAGATTGAGAGGACTTCTAGTTACAGAAGCCTTGCTCTGCTCTCAACCACTGGGGATGCTTATTTTTCTTATTTTGTGAATTCTCCTGTCTTGCTGTGAGCTAATTTCAAGGCTGTGGGAGGTTGGAGAAAGCAGGTTTATGATTCTGAAGATCAGAGGACACCGGACTTTAAGGGGGGATTGAATTGGAATTTGGGGACTATAGTAAGGCAACCTTCAGGTACTAGTTCTGTCCTAAAACACTCTTGGTTTGGACTAGATCCTAAAACTCCTTCAGGGAGCTCTCTTTGCCCTGGGAATGGAACAGTTGATGTAGTAACCACGCTGTATGGAGACTAACTCTGTGGGGTGGTTTTGGTTTGGTTTGGTTTTAAGGCGATTTGTGTGAGAGTTTCAGCTGCATTCACCTTGGGAACAGATACACCCCTTTCTTTACCGCTGCTGTTCTTTTTCTGTCTTCACAGACAGGGCATTCGGTGATCCAGAGGCAAGAAGAGCCATTTTAGTCTTCACAGCTGTGGGCCTGGAGACATCGTGAGTTGATGATCTATTTTAACCTGAAAGTAAAAACGTATAATTTTTCACAATAGGTACATGGAACAGTAAAATGAGTAACAGCAAAGCCTTTATTGGCTGCCTTCTGCCTTTTTGTGATAATGTGCTAACATGACAAGATGTGTTAATATTTTACTCAGCCAGAGTCTAGCTCATTTGCTAAGCATTGGGAATATTATGTAGATTGGTCTTAAACATAAATCAGTCTCTGGGGGTGGCTCTATTTGCATTGTGACTTGTTTGCTCAGGCTAACTTCACTGCCTCTTTTTCACACTTGTTGAAAAGTCTATGAAGCGCATAGCAAGGATCTCCAGCTTTGGAAAAGATGCATGATGTGAAACTAGGGTGCTGTGTTAAAAATAAATGTGCGATAATTTAAAAAAAGGCAGTATGTAAAATAATATTAAAAGTGGTATTGTAACATGAGGAGAAAGGGTGGCTGGCAGATTCAAGCCAACAGCCAGCCTCTTGCCCTAGTCAGGCCTTGGGAGATGCTAACAGTTTTTGATTCTCGAATTCTCATTTTTTGTTTCTCTTCTCACTGAGTGAAATCGTCTCTCAGTACATTACCTTAGTTTAACATGCTGATACTTCTCAGATTCTAATTTATCTTACTATTTTATGACAATGTTGATTCCTGCTCTCCTATTTTGCATTTTATTCTTTAACCTTATGGAATCGTATAAATTGCAAAAGTGGAACATACTTGTTGTACCAAGGAAAACAGTACAGAAGTGTATTAAAGTTAAAAGTCTCTCTGAGCATGCTCTGAGGTACTGTTAGAGCAACCACTGTTGATCTGGGCATGTGCGTGCGTACATCTTTCCTCATATTTTTTTTTCAAACCCAGACAAATATTCATTTATGGTTTTTTTCACTTTCTCTCCCTGTTTTCTTTCCTTCTAAACAAAAAAGAGATAATCCCTCTGGAAGGATGATTTTATTTTATTTTATTTTTTGTCTTTTTAGGGCCGCACCCGCGGCATATGGAGGTTCCCAGGCTAGAGGTCGAATTGGAGCTGTAGTCACCGGCCTACACCACAGCCACAGCCACGTGGGATCCGAGCCGCGTCTGCGACCTTCACCACAGCTCACAGCAACGCCAGATCCTTAACCCACTGAGCAAGGCCAGGGATCGAACCTGCATCCCCATGGATGCTAGTCGGGTTCGCTAACCGCTGAGCCACGACAGGAACTCCTGGAAGGATATTTTTAAAGCCCTGATAATCAAGTTATCTCTAGGGAAGAAAACTGGTAGAGGTGGGAACAGAGGTGGAAGTGAGGTTGACTTTTGACTATGTGCCCTTTGTACTGTTTGCATTTTCCCCTTACCAAGGGTATGTGTTATCAATTAAAAAGAAAAAAAATCTCTCCTCAGAAGTTCCCTTGGGGCGCAGTGGGTTAAGGAATCCAGCGTTGCCTCAGCTGTGGCACAGGCCGAAACTGCAGTTTCGATCCCTGGCCCGGGACCTTCCACATGCCATGATTGAGGCCAAAAAAAAAAAAAAAAATCTCCTCCATTATCAATTTCCCTGAAGCATTCCCATTAGGTGCAGTGTCTTCGGTGGCATTTGTCTCGCCATCAGGGAGATGTTGGTTTTGAAATGTGGAACCACTCTTGGTGAAGTCCTGAATGAAAAAAATACCATCTGTTTTCTATTTACATGGTAATTGCATTCTTGGGAAATTCCATGTACATAAACACTGTGCGCAAAATGTTTTGTCTTCATGACTTAAGCAGAGTTAAATTTTCGACTCTGATAATTAGAAACAGCTTTTCTATCTACATGGATGCCTGGTGGGGTCTTTGAAAGCCATGGAGGATGCAGGACAGCCTGGGGCACGGACAGATCCACAGCATCCCTGCCCTGCCCTTTAAATGCCAGTCGAGTACCCCAAACACGGTGGCACCCCTCCCTCCGGTTTCCAAAAAGCTCTCTACTCTAGTTGCTTTCTCCACTTGCAAAGTTCTTTCTTCAGGTATTTGCATAGCTGGTTCCTTCTTGCCACTCTGAGCTCAGCTTAAATATTATCTCCTGTTGGTGGGCTGGCCTGATTATCCAGTCTACACAGCTCCCATTCACTCTACCGTAGACAGTTCTCTGTGTACCATTTATCCCTATCTGCTATTTTTCTTTTCTTGGTTTATCATCTGTTTCTAACTGCCAGAATGTAAGATCCGTGAGGGAAGGGATCTTGTCCCTTGTTCACAGCTGTGTCCCCTGTGCCTGGAACACTGGCTGGCACGTAGTTAGTGCTCAGTAATCATTATTTTCGATGAAGGAAGGAAAGAAGATAAGAAGGAAGGAGTGAAGGACATCTCCGGTTCTACTACCTCGAAAAAATTAGCAAAACATAGCATCGTTACCAAAATTATTTAGATCATCTATGATAAATTGCAGAAGATTATTTCGAGTCGCAAGACTGGTGGCTTGGAGTGCCTGTTGTGGAGCAGCGGAAACGAATCCACCTAGGAACCGTGAGGTTGCAGGTTCGATCCCTGGCCTCCCTTGGCGGGTTAAGGATCCGGCGTTGCTGTGGTCTAGGCTGGCAGCTGTAGCTCTGATTAGACCCCTAGCCTGGGAACCTCCTTATGCCTCGGGTACGGCCCTAAAAAGACCAAAAAAAAAAAAAAAAAAAAGACTGGTGGCTTTATTACTTCCCAGTGAATAGCATCAGCCTTGTCAAAAATTGGATGTTTGCCATTTTAAATTTCCAGCCACATATGTAATTCTAAAGTGAACCGTGATATTTGACAGAGACACTTTGTCCCCAGTCATCATTTTCACCATGTCTTTAGCAGCAGTTTTGGCAAGTGTGTCAACAGTGACTTCAGTCGCTCTAACCTTTGCAGTTAAATATAACACTATGAAGCGTGGCTTCCACAGCTTTTGCAGTTTTCTCCCTTGGCACACTGTATTTAATTCTAAGCGATGCTTGACTGTCTTTCCATTCTGCTTCAAAATTTTTGATGACATTGGAAAGTTTCATATCAAAACGTGTGAGCTTTTTCATTCATTCATTCACTCACTCATTTATTCATCCCACGAATGTTTATTGAATACTTTGTATCAGGAACTATGTTGGGGATATATATTTCACATAATGGAATTGAATTTGCTCCTTTACCAGGCCATAGTAACCCAAATTTCAATGGTTCTTCATGGTAGTCACATGGTACTTTTAGTTTCTTTGCTTCTGGCATTTTATTTTATTTTATTTTTACCCGGACATGTACTTTCATATACATGTGCCCATAAGGCTTTGACCTCTTTGTGTTTTTTTTTTTTTGTTGTTGTTGTTCTTTTTGTCATTTTGGGGCCGCGCCCGCGGCATATGGAGGTTCCCAGGCTAGGGGTCTAATCGGAGCTGTAACCCCCAGCCTACGCCACAGCCACAGCAACACGGGATCCAAGCCGCATCTGCAACCTACACCACAGCTCACGGCAACGCCAGATCCTTAACCCACTGAGCAAGGCCAGGGATCGAACCCGCAACCTCATGGCTCCTAGTCGGATTCGTTAATCACTGAGCCCTCTGGCTTTGACCTCTTTGAAATGCTCCAGCAATGCCTTTAGGGGTGAAATCTCACATCAGTATCCAGCTTGGCAGCTCCCTTAATTTGGTATCTAGGAGCCTCTGGTCCTTCGGTGGTACAGTTGATCCCATCTTGGAGTCCTGGCTCTGCTGCTGGTATTTTATAACACTAACAGATGGTCCCTCTGATAGAATGATACATCTGTAATATCTATTTGAAGACCTAGGACTATACTCATTACACTTTAATCACCAGATCCACCTCTACACTTTTCTCAGTTTTTTGTGTTTGTTTTTTAGGGCTGCACCCACGGCATATGGAGGTTCCCAGGCTAGGGGTCACATCGGAGTTGTAGCCACCAGCGTACGCCACAGCCACAGCAACACCAGATTTGAGCTGTGTCTGCGACCTACACCACAGCTCACGGCAACGCCGGATCCTTAACCCACTGAGCAAGACCAGGGTTCGAACCCGCAACCTCATGGTTCCTAGTCGGATTAGTTTCTGCTGAGCCGTCATGGGAACTCCACACTTTTCTCAATTTAAGTACAGTAAAATTACCTTGTTTTGGTGCAGAGGTAGTTATGTTTTAGCACAAGTATGTATAAATCTGTGTAACCATGCTACAATCAGGATACAGAACTGCTCCATCAGCCCCCAGAATTCTCATGTGCTGCTCCCCTGTAGTTAAGGACTCCCCTACCCCTAGCTCTGGCAACCATTGATCTGTTTTCTGTTCTTATAGTTTTGCCCTTTGAGAATGTCATGTGCATGAAAACATATAGCATGTAACCTTTTAGGATGGTCTTCTTTCATTCACCATGATGCCTTTGAGATTCACCCATGTCGGGTTCATCAGTAGTCTCTTCCCTTTTATTGCTGAGTCATTTTCCCATGTGTGGCTGTCCCACAATTTGGTTATCCATTCATCCCATGACCTCATTCTACTTTTTGGCTATTATGAATGAAGCTGCTATGAACATTTGTATATAGGTACTTGCATGAAAATATCTCTTTTTATTACATAAAAGGTAGTATTCTATAGATATAACTTTGGCATTTGGCGTTTTTTTGACTGTATACTATATCCTGGGAGTTACTCTGACTCAGTTCATAGATATTGTTCTCACTCTTCTTTACAGCCACATAGTATTCTATTGTATGGATGTACCATAGTTTATTCAACCACACTTTTAGGAATGAACAGTTAGGTTGTTTCCAATATTTTGCAGTTATAAACAATGTTCAGCGAATAACCTTGTGCATGTGTATGTTTGTATTATTGGGGGTTTATTTTCATCCACTGTTAAAATTTAAAATCCCATTTGTAGGAGTTCCCTGTTGGCTCAGTGCGTTAGGGATCTGGGATTGTCACTGCTGTGGCTTGGGTCACTGCTGTGGTGCAGGTTTGAGCCCTGACTTGGGAACTTCTGCATGCTGTGGGTGGGACCAAAAAAAAAAAACCTCAAAACTACAGCCACAACATTTTTTTAAAAAATCGCATTTTTAAACACTGATCCATGGTGAGTCCAATGGAAAAGAGAACAGAAAAGAATGAAGCACAGACTTAATTCCTAATAAAAATTATATGCGCCTTTACATATTCCCTGTATGTAAAGATTTGTCGGCTTTGGAAATCATGTGCTGATGTGTGAATGAAAAGAATACATTGATGTACATGCACCTTCAAGATACTGGTGCTTCGAAAAACGGCAGTGATCATTGGCAATGGGAAGATGGAGGAAATAAGAGGCCAGGGTGCTGGGTGGTCGGCCATGTGAATGCTGAAATCACTGAGATGATGGGAGAAGTTGGGATGAAGAGGACAGATAGTCAAGAGCTAAAGCCTACATAAATGAAGGCAGTGACCACGAAGGTGACAGAAGACAACCACCAGAATGTGGGGAGGGTGAAGTAACAGGATGGTGTGAGGCTAGGAGGAGCCAGAGATTGTTCAAGAGTAGGCAGCGGCAAAGATCAGAAAGTGGCCTGGGGGAGCAAGGAGAGCTCCAGCTTCACCTCATGGCACTCTCGAAGGTGTTTAGTTGTGGGGAGATGAGGGAATAAACAGTCTGTGTTTTAGAGGGGTTAGCCGCGGGTACAGTCCTAGAAAAGGCAAAAAAAACAAAAAAGTATGAAGGATGTTAAAACTGTAGTAAATCCAACTTGAGGGCTTGTTTCAAGTATTCAAGCTGTTTTATCAAAAGCAAAGTCTATTATGGCAGCAGTTGTGCACCAGTATCCATGTGCTTCCCTCTGTATTTCCCATTGGCTTTCCTTTTAGCTGAGTGTGGTTTTGTTCTGGCCAATGGAATGTGAATGGGATTGATAACTGCCACTTCCAGGCTTGACCCATAGAATAACCCTCATAATTTTTCATGCTAAAACTCTCTGCCTTTGGCACAGCTGGAAGCAAAGGACTTGGGATGGCAGAGCACACAATGCAAGGAACCTGGATCCCTGAGCTCACCACTTAGAGGAAACTTACCTAGGAAAGTTGTTCACACAGAAACAATCTCATAGGACTTTGTGTGAATGAGAAATAAACCTTTGTGTTAAGCCAGTGAAATTTCAGGGTTTGTGACCACAGCAGAGTCTAATCTACCCTGCGGCACATCTCTGCACTGTTATCCACAGGGAAGCCCTCACCGCCTGAGCTACACATGGAGATTCAAGAGAAGCACTTAATGCTTGTTAGTCATGTTAAGGAGTTTTTTCTCAGCTTTATGAAGAGAAGGGCAATGACTATAAATAACTACTTTTGCTCAAGAAAGTTACTGACTTTCATAAAGAAAAGTCATCACTTGACTATTTGAGTTTCAAGAAAAATCTGTGCCTTTCTTGGGAAAAAAAGGTTCCATTTGAATGATCATAAGCATGGCTAAGACTGATTTTGAACAACCCACATTTATGCTTTTTTGGCACGCTTCATTGCTGTGGTACCATGCAAGAGAAACTGAATGCAATGATTGCAAAAACTGTAGCTGTAACACTTAGGCTTTGATGGAAATTGTGAGTTTGGGGTATTAAATAGTTTTCATTGTCTGAATCACCTAGTTGTGAATTCAGCCGAGGAACTTGCTGATAACGTTTTGATCATAATGAAGAGACTCTTGAAATGGCTGATTAAGTGTCTTGTAGAATTTCTCAAAGTGGATGGCAGTGGTGAGTGGCTAATTGTGCTAATTTGGGTCCTACAGGAAGCAGATGCTAATGTGGAGTTAGGAATGCAAGATGTTGATTGGGGATGATGCCTCTGGAAGATAAAAGGGCAGGGAAACCCTGAGACCATAATGCAGATCTGACTCATGTGAAAGGGTGAGGGGAGGAAGGGGAACTGGGCAGAGGTGGCTTAGGCTGCAAGGCAGCTGTGACAAAGTTTTGGTCAACCCAGTGGAGAGCTCTGGAGGAAAGATTGCCTGTTAGAAGAGTCCAAAGTTAGACATACATGGTCGGGTCCTAGTATTGTTACTATGCTTGGTTATTGGCCAGAATCTTCCAAGGGAAAGCACGGTCTTGTCAAGAACGCTGCAGCTGATCTTGGAAGGTGCTGCAACTGAAGACTGTGAGATAACTGCCGTCCTTACAGATGTATGACAATTTTTTAAAAAATTATAGTTGATTTACAATGTTCTCTCAGTTTCTGCTGTACAGCAAAGTGACCCAGTTATATATATGTATACATTCTTTTTCTCACATTGTCCTCCATCATCTTCCATCACAAGTGATTGGGTATAGTTTCCTGTGCCATACAGCAGGGCAAATTCTTTATTGAAGGGTGATCTAAGCCATGCACCTCCATGCCTGCCCAGTCTTCCCTTCATGTTACATCGATTCACTTCTCTAAACTTGTGCAGTGTTCCTATGAGCCTCTCTTTCTGAGGGGAAATATAGGAGGAGGTTAGTGAAAACTACACTTTGCTGCAGTGGGTCTCAGGGCTTCCACTGATTCTCATCTTTTCCCTTCTCCAATGTCCATTCTCTATTCATATTGATTTTCTGCCTGCTTGATCTATCAATTACTACTAACAAAAGGATATTGAAGTCTCTCACTCTGATAGTGAGTATATCTATTTCTCCTTTTAGTTTTGCCTCACTTATTTTGCTGCTCTGTTGTTAGGTGCATATATATACATTTAAGATTGTTACGTCTTCTTGAGAATTGACCACTTTGTCATTATGTAATGCTCGTCTTTATTCTTGATGGTATTCCTTGTTCTGAAGTCCATTTTGGTGGTAGAAATGCTTTCTTCTGGTTAGTATTTTCTTGGCATATTTGTGTCTATTCTTTTTATTTATTTATTTTGCTTTTTAGGGCCACATCCATGGCACATGGAGGTTCCCAGGCTAGGGGTCAAATCAGAGCTGCAGCTGCCAGTCTATGCCACAGCCACAGCATAGCGGGACTGGAGCCGAGTCTGTGATCTACACCACAGTTTGTGTCAACCCCAGATCCTTAACCCACTAAGCAAGTCCAGGGATTGAACCCGTATCCTCATGGATACTAGTTGGGTTTGTTACCCCAGAGCCATGATGGGAACTCCCTATTCTTTTTATTTTTAATCTATATTTAGAGTGGATTTCTTATAGGCAACATATAGTTGGGGCTTTTTTTTTTTAGTCTACTTTGACAATTTCTGTCTTTTAATTGGTGCACATAGATCATTCACATTTAAAGTGATTATTGATAATAGAGTGATATCTGCTATCTTTGTAACTGCTTTTTTTTTTAATGGCTGCACTGACAGGATATGGAAGTTCTTGGGTCAGGGATTGAATCTGAGCTGCAGTTGTGACTGATGCCACAGCCGCAGCAATGCCAGACCCTTTAACCTGCTGCATCAGGCTGGGGATTGAACCTGCACCACTGCAGGGACCTGAGTCGCTGTAGTTAGATTCTTAACCCACTGTGCTGCAGCAGGAACTCTGTAGCTGTTTTCTATTTGTTGCATTTTTTCTGTTTCCTCCTCACCCTCTTTTTATGACTTCTAAGGTTTTTTTTTCTTTTTTTCCTTTTTTTTTGGCTTAACCCATGGCATGTGGAAGTTCCTGGGTCAGGGATCGAACCCAAGCCACAGCAGTGACAATGCTGAGCCACCAGGGAATTTCTGACTTCTGAACTTCTATGGTTTTAACTGTGTTTTTTAATATGATCCCATTTTATTTTCTCTTAGTATATAAATTTTTTTTTCTTTTTAGGGTGTGTTTATCTTTCTTTCCCTCTCTTAGTATAGTAACCATTATTTTGGCCCTAAAGTTTATAATATACATTACAAAAATTTTAAATTGAAGTGTAGTTGATTTACAGCGTTATGTCCGTTTCTACTGTACAGCAAAATGATTTAGTTATACACACATACACATTTATAATATTCATTTTAAACTGATCTAAGTCTGCCTTCAAATAATACCATACTCTGGGAGTTCCTGTCATGGCTCAGTGGTAACGAACCTGACTAGTATCCGTGAGGATGTGGGTTTGATCCCTGACCTCGCTCAGTGGGTTAAGGATCCGGCATTGCCGTGAGCTGTGGTGTGGGTCACAGATGCAGCTCGGACCTGGTTTGCTGTGGCTGTGGCTTCGGCCCACAGCTGTAGCTCCAATTTGACCCCTAGCCTGGGAACTTCCACATGCCGCAGGTGTGGCCCTAAAAAAGCAAAACAGAACAATAATAATAATACTGTACCCCGTGTTTGCCCCTCCTACTGTCTGTCCTGGATTGCAAAGGAGAAGCCATGTGAATTTCTTTTTTTTTCTTTCTTTCTTTTTTTTTTTTTGCCTTTTGTCATTTTAGGGCCGCACCCGTGGCATGTGGAGGTTCCCAGGCTAGGGGTCTAATCGGAGATGTAGCCGCCGGCCTACGCCACAGCCACAGCAACGCAGGATTCGAGCCACGTCTGTGACATACACCACAGCTCACGGCAACGCCGGATCTTTAACCCACTGAGCAAGGCCAGGGATCGAACCCGCAACCTCATGGTTCCTAGTCGGATTCATTAACCGCTGCGCCACAACGGGAACTCCCATGTGAATTTCTTAGTGACATCGGTGCTCTTCTCATCAGCACATTCTACTTGGCCTTGGTGAACAGCATGTGTTCCCTGAGGTGTTCTGTATGATATAACCCTCAAGGGGGTATTCGGCCTCACGTAACATATCTGATTCCAGCATACCCACCTCCCTGAGCCTTCTAATCACTGTCTGTAATGACAATTCAGGCATTTCTATCCAAAGTTAATTTCAGCCAACATGCTTTCCATATTTCTAGGATCCAGCCTTCTAGGTGTGTTGGTACCATCTTGTAGGGTCCTTGCCAGGGTGTAAAATTTTGTATCCCAGGAGAGTACACATATATTTACAAACTATCTTTTATCCAAATCTGTGTTCTACCTCCCTATTTAGTACCTGGAAGTCCTTGTTAGAGAGACACTTTGGGTCTCTTGGTATTAGTGCTCAGTAGTCCTCTAAATGTCTCCCCTTTCCCGGGCATGCAGACAACCAAGTAAATGGTCATAGATCCTTTCAGGGAAGACCTGAACTATTATTATGGTATTTTTTTTGTCTTTTTGTCTTTTTAGGGCCGCACTCGTGGCATATGGAGGTTCCCAGGCTAGGGGTCCAATCGGAGCTGTAGCCGCCGGCCTACGCCACAGCCACAGCAACGCGGGATCCGAGCCACGTCTGCAACCTACACCACAGGTCACGGCAACGCCGGATCCTTAACCCACTGAGAGAGGCCAGGGATCAAACCCAAGTCCTCATGGATGTTAGTCGGGTTCATTAACCACTGAGCCACGACAGGAACTCCCTTATTATGGTATGTAATTACCATGGTGATGCAGCATTCTTCCTCCTGGGGACCAAGCCATTTCTTCAGTCAGTGGGTTCTGGATCTGAAAACTGACTCAGGTTCGGGAACTGGGCAGGGCATCATGGTTTTTTATTGGAGTACTAACTCTTGGCCTCTTTTCTATTGCTGCTTTTAAAAAATTGCATAACTAAGTAACACCCTTATGGGCTGTCTGTCTATTTGCCCCTAGGGGCACCATACTCTACTAATCATCCTGACCCTTTGAGGTTCAAGCTCTCTTGGCTACGCCCTCTGACATTGCCAGGCATTATAGTTATTGTGGTCTCTTGGCTTTGGGCAGTCAAACACAGCTACCTGGTCCTTATTACTTTGGTCTCTATTAATGAACTCTGTGGTTGCCTCTCCTACCATCTTCCCTGGCAGGGAAGAGCCACCACCACCACAGAACTTCTTGGTGATGCTGGCCCCCCTCTCCCCAGCACATTCCCCTTGGCTTTGGTAAATGCCGTGCATCCTGAGTCCTCCCACACAACGCCATTTGGTGGGTCTTCTGGCCTCAGGTAACATATCCACTCCAGCATGGCCACTTCGCTGAGCCTTTGAATTCCTTTCTTTATCATCTGCTGTCACCATTCTGGCATTTTAATTTCACTCAGTGTGGATTATCATTTTCTCCAGGCTTCTAGGAGTCGCCATCACAGTGGCTTTGCACCTCCCATAGAGTCCTTGCCAAGGAGTTAAGACCTGTAGCCTGAGAGGGTGACCTCAAGTCAGTAAACTCTCCCTTATCCAGTCTTAAGTTCAGGTGCCATTGATCAAATGTTCTTGAAATCCCATCCATGGGATCTCTCTGGGTCCTTCCAGTGTGTGTTGGCTAGGTTGGCTAGGTCTGGTCGCTTTTTTGGAGTGTATAGACCCTTTTCTTTCTTACCAAGCCCAGTACATCCTTTGCTGGACTATACCCTAGTTACTGGCCTGACAACCAGGAGAAGAGGTGAAGGCAGATCTTGTTGCCCAGTAGGGGAGAGGCCTTTGTACCGTCTTCCCTAAAGGAGCGAGGTGAACGCTGGCCCTTAATAGGGAAGAGTGGGATACCTCTGCAGGCTCTGAAGGTTCAGAGCAGTCTAGGGAGCCACAAATCTTTGGTGGCGTCTGGATGTTCTCATGCCATGTGCCAGCATCCTGGGTTTTCCCAGCTGCAGCCCTGACTTTGGCATAACAGACCTGCTCTAGGTAAGTGTTCAGTCATCTTTGAAGCTTGGTAACTCTGTGTTAAGTTCTGAATTTGATCTTTAGATTTTTCTGCTCTGCCATTTAAGAAGATAAGGACCTCTTTGTGAGCTACCAAAGTGGCACTGTAGCTTTTACACTTAGTTTTCTGTTGTCAATTTCTCTCAGCAGTTTTATTATATTCCTCCATAGGGTTTCAATGCAATTTAATAATAGCCAGCCGATTCCACTGTCCTTGTAAACAATGTTATCCACATCTTTTTTTCATTGCATCTGCCAGAGCATTTTCTTTTTTTTTAATTACTTAATGAATTTTATTACAATTGTAGGTGTACAAAAGTCTTCACAGAGCATTTTCTTTCACCGGAACATTCTTCCAACTCACTGCCAGTGAAAGTTTTAGCAACTGGGCCACATTCTCATGCCAGGGGCTATCCTTGTCCCACATACTACCTAGGATGAGGTCCTCAGTTCATTTCATTTCACATAGTAAGGGATCCATTCCTAAAGTCACCCCCTTACCTCTGCTTTCTCAGACCAATCCTAGTACCAGTTGTGTCAGTTCAGGTCCTCGGGGAGGCGGATACTGGGACAGAGTTAGGAGTGTAAGAGGTTTACTGGGGGTACTACCTGTGAACACAAAGGGAGAGGAAGCAGGATTGGGCAGGAAGTGGCTCAGACTGTGATGCGAACCTGACACTTGTGAACAGAGAGAGGACAGGCAGGAGAATTGGGAAGGGGGCTGTCTCAGATTAGAATGCAGATCTGACAGATCTGACAAAGCCAATTCTTGAAATCATTTTTTTTTTTTTTTTGCTTTTTAGGGCTGCATATGGAGGTTCCCAGGCTAGGGGCTGAATCGGAGCTGTAGCTGCCGGCCTGCACCACAGCCACAGCAACACAGGACCTGGGTGGTGTCTGTGACCTACACCACAGCTCAGTGCAATGCCACACCCTTAATCCACTGAACGAGGCCAGGGATCAAACCTGCAACCTCATGGTTACTAGTCGGATTCATTTCCGCTGTGCCTAATCTCGAAATTTTAGAATGCTCTAGGACTCAGTCCTTGGTCCAATTCTCTTTTCCAGCTTCGCTTACTCCCTTGATAGTCCCTTCCAGTTCCATAGTTTTAAATCTGTACTGATGACTCAAGGGAGTTCCTGTCGTGGCACAACAGAAGTGAATCCGACCAGTATCCATGAGGATGACAGTTCGATCCCTGGCTTCACTCAGTGGGTCGGGGATCCAGTGTTGCTGTGAGCTGTGGAGCTGTGGTATAGCTCACAGATGTGGCTCAAATCCCGTGTTGCTGTGGCTGTAGCGTAGACTGGCAGGTGCAGCTCAGTTTCGACCCCTGGTCTGGTAACTTCCATATGCCACAGCCCTAAAAAGCAAAACAAATAAATAAATAAATAAATAAATAAATACTGATGACTCAAAAAAAGAAAAAAAATCCAACCCAGACCCTCCCCTGAACTCTAAACTTGTATATTCAATTGACATCTCCACTTGAAGATTTACTAGATTTCCAATTCAACATGTTCGAAAAGGAACTCTTGCTTCCCGCCCTGTTCCAGTCTGTTCTTCCCAAGGTGTTCCTTGCCTCAATGAACAGCTATCACTATTCGTCCACTTTCCAAGTTAGCCATCTTTGATTGCCTCCTTTCCCTTATTTCGCCATGCATATCCATTGCATTAGGAAGTTCTGCTGTCCCTTCTGTTCTTCAGACATGCCAAAGTTTTGTCACATGCATTTACCTCTGCCTGAAATGATCTTCCTCTGTCTTCACGCGGGGGTTCTTTTACTTTAGCTCTCAGCTTAAAGATTCTCTCAGGAGAGAGGACTGCTATAAACACTCTCATACTCTCTCACAGTGCCCTGTATTTCCTTAATATCACTTTTTTTGTCCCTATATATATATGTTTGTTTCAAGTCTTTCTCCCTTATTAACACGTAAGCTCCATGTTGAAAGGTGCCTGCCCGCCTGCTTCGTTCCCTATTGTAGCCCCAGTAAGTGCCATATAGTAAGTGTGCAATATTTATCTGATGAAGAAAAGCATTAAAAATATTCCGGGAGGGAGTTCCCGTCGTTAGTCAGTGGTTAACAAATCCGACTAAGAACCATGAGGTTGTGGGTTCGATCCCTGGCCTTGCTCAGTGGGTCAAGGATCTGGTGTTGCCGTGAGCTGTGGTGTAGGTTGCAGACGCGGCTCGGATCCCGCGTTGCTGTGGCTGTGGTGTAGGCCGGCAGCTACACCTCCTGTTAGGCCCCTAGCCTGGGAACCTCCATATGCCGCGGGTGCGGCTCTGGATAAAGGC
>PVHT020000015.1:26387939-26482380 GCA_004024745.2 Catagonus wagneri | reverse complement strand
CTTGCTCAGTGGGTTAACGATCCGGCGTTGCCGTGAGCTGTGGTGTAGGTCGCAGACGCGGCTCGGATCCTGCGTTGCTGTGGCTGCGGCGTAGGCCAGTGGCTACAGCTCCGATAAGACCCCTAGCCTGGGAATCTCCACATGCCGCAGGTGCGGCCCTAAAATGACAAAAGGCAAAAAAAAAAAAAAAAAAAAAAAATTTGTATGGAGTTCCAGTCGTGGCTCAGTGATTAACGAATCCGACTAGGTGCCATGAGGTCGTAGATTCAATCCCTGGCCTCACTCAGTGGGTTAAGGATCCGGCGTTGCCACGAGCTGTGGTGTAGGCCGCAGACACGGCTCAGATCTGGCGTTGCTGTGGCTGTGGCGTAGGCTGGTGGCTACAGCTCCGATTGGACTTCTAGGCTGGGAACCTCCATATGCCACGGGTGCAGCCCTAAAAGGACAAAAAGACCAAAAAAATTAAAGATTTGTTTATAAAGAGATAAATCATGAACAAAATTTTAAAAAAAGCAAGCCACAGACTAGGAAGAGATATTTGCAGCATGCTGCTACCACAGACCCTTGGCGCCTGATCTTCTGCCTGAAACAGTCTTCATCCAAATACATGTTTTGCTCTCTCCTTCGATTCATTAATGCCTCTGTTCAAAAGTCACCTCCTCAGAGAGGCCTTTCTGAGTCCCTGTTGAAAATAACACCACTGTCACTTCATTTCTTCCTCTGTTTTCTCTTCATAGCGCTTATTCTATCTGCCATTCTTTATCTATTTGCTCATTTATCACCCATCTCTCCATTCCTTGAGAGAGCAGGAGCTTGTTTTTTTTTTTCTGACTGTCATAATTCTCAGCCTCAAACAATGTTTAGTACATGGACTATAATAACATGTACTTTTTGAGTGGATAATAAATGAATATAAATGATAAAGGATTAGTATTCAGACCATATAAGTAACTACAGATGAACTCAGAAACTTTGAACAAATGGCTCAATAGGAAAATTGTTAAGAGCTATAAACAGGCAATTCACCGAAGAGAACACCTGAAGGGAAAATAAAAATATGGAAAGATATTTCGTGTAATTTGCAATCAGTAAAATGCAAAGTTAATAGCTTCACACTCAAGAGACTGGCAAAAATTAAAAGGCTAAAAATGCTAATTGTCAGGAAGGACTTAAGGAAAATGAACTCTCTTCACTGTTAGTTGGAGTATAAATTGGCACAGCTATTCTGGAGAAGAATTTGGAAATATCTAATAAAGATAAACATGCACTTACCATAAGACCCAGAAATTCTACTCCTAGATGAATGCACTAGAGGTGCTTTTCCACATTTGAGTCTAGTGACTACAAGAATGTTTATAGCAGCATTGCTTTAATAGCAAACAACTGGATATAAACCAAATGTGTATCACCAGTAGAATAGACAAACCATAGTACATTCGTAGAATGGGATACTATGCAGCAGTAAAAACTAAGAAATTACAACCAGTCCTCCATAACCATGGGTTCTGCATCCATGGATTCAACCAACCTTGGACTGAAAATATTCCAAACAAGATTTCAGAAAGTTCCAAAGAGCAAAACTTAAATTTGGTACACATTAACAACTACTTGCATGGCACTTACATCGTATTTACAGTTATTTACATTGCATTAAGTATTATATACCTGTATGATTTGAAGTATATGGGAGGATGGGCGTAGGTTACAATATTAGACCATTTTATGTAAGGGACTTGAGCATGTATGGATTTGGGTATCTATGGAGGAGGGGGTCCTGGAACCAATCCCCTGTGGATACCAAGAAATGAGTGTATAACTATACACATCATTGTGGGTGACTCTCATAAACACCCAGAGCAAAAGAAGCAAATGCAGAACACATGTGGTATAATTCCATTTATATTGTTTCAAAACATGATAAACTCGTGCCATGTATTGTCTATGAAGTGATGGACATGTGATCAGAGGACAGTGGTTTTCTCTGAAGTGGGAGAGATTGGCATAGGATTAGAAGACAGTACAACAGGGCTTCGACTGTCTGTGTTTTGTTGCTTTAGATTCTTTTTTTAAAAAAATATTATTTTCCTTCATGGTCTATACCAGGAGATTGGCTATAGTTCTCTGTGCTGTACAGTAGGACTTTATTGCTTATCCATGCTAAATGTAATAGTTTGCATCTACTAACCCCAAACTCCCAGTCCATCCCACTCCCTGCCCCCCTCCCCTTTGGCAACCAGGAGTCTGTTCTCCAATTGTTACTTGAAAAAGAAGCAAATATATTAACATTTGACAAAGATGGGTGGGTAGTGATAATGTCACGACACGAGTGATAATTTTATTTTTCCCTTAGCGTGTGCTTGAAATGATTTATTAGATGAAATTGACATTAGTTCAGTATCATCTGTTTTGGGGGGTATGTGTGAGTTAAATGCTTAATCAGTTTGGTAATGCTACTATTTTCCCACCCACGTGGCCTCTTTCTGTTTATACTATCCCAGCTGGAGAGTTATTTGCTGAACAGGGATCATACAGTTCTTGAACTTGAATCTCAGCTTAATTTGGGACTGGAGTCAGCCAGCTTTTTATGTAAGGGGCTACCTAGTAGATATTTTCAGCTTTGTGGGCCACATGGTCTCTGCTGCACCTACTCAAGTCTGCCCTGGTAGCTGGAAAGCAGTGCAGTGGGCAGAATTCTAAGATGGTCCTCGAGTTTGCTGGCCCCCGAAGTACACATGCTTTATCCCAGTTATTCAATTAAACACTAATCCAGGTGCTGCTGTGAAAGGATTTGGGAGATGTAATTAGAGGAGTTCCTGTTGTGGCTCAGTGGGTTAAGAACCCAACATGGTGTCTGTGAGGACTCGGGTTTAATCCTGGCCTCGGTCAGTAGGTTAAGGAACCAGTGCTGCTGTGAGCTGCAGGGTACGTCGCAGATGTGATTTGGATCCAGTGTTGCCTTGGCTGTGGTGTAGGTTGGCAGCCTCAGCTCTGGTTCAACTCTCAGCCTGGGAATTTCCATATGCCTCAGGTGTGTCCACAAAACAAGAAAGAAAGAAAGAAAGATATGTAATTAGGGTCCCAAATCAATTGCCCTTAAGACTATCCTAGGTAGGCTTAACCTAATCGGATGAGGCTTGAAAAGAGATAGAGCTCTTCCCAGTAAGAGAAAGACTCAACAGTCTCTCTTGCTGCCTTTGTTTTTTTTGCTTTTTTCCCCCCTTTTTAGGGCAGCACCAGCTGCATATGGAAGTTCCCAGGCTAGGGGTCAAGTCGGAGCTGCAGGCCTACAGCAACATGGGATCCAAGCCATGTCCTCATGGATACCACTGAGCAAAGCCAGGGACCAAACCCATGTCCTCATGGTAACTAGTCGGGTTCATTACCGCTGAGCCACGAAGGGAACTCGTCTCTTGCCGCCTTTGAAGATGGGAGGGCCATGTGGCAAGGAAGGTGGGTGACTTCTAGGAACTGAGAGCAGACCTGGGCTGATGGCCAATAAGAGAAAGGAGGCTTCAGTCTTATAGCTCTAAGGAACTGCAGTCTGCCAGCAACCACGTGAACCTGACAGAGTACTTTGAGGCTCAGATGAAGCTGCTGCCCTAGTTGATACCTTAATTTCAGCCCCGGGATGCCCTGAACAGAGAACCAACTGAGTCCTGCGGAGACTTCTGATCTATAGAAACTGTGAGGTCATCAACTGGTGTTGTTTTAAGCCACTAAGTTTGGGAGACTTTCTTACACAGCAATGGATAATGAATGCGAGTAGCCATTGACCGTGTGTAGATGAATACGCAAGGGAGGCTGTGTTCCAATAACACTTTATTTATAGGCACTAAAATTTGAATTTCATATAATTTTCATATGTCATGAAATTTTTATTTTGATTTTTTCAGCCATTTCAATATATAAAAACCATTTTTAGCTCATGGGCTATACAAAAACCAGTGGTGGGATGAATTTTGGCAAGTGAGTTATATTTGGCAATCCCTGATCTAAGAATTGGTACGTTTTTCAGTCAAACTCTCTGAACTTTTGATAATCTGTCAGATCTCATAAGAATATGAAAATGACTCTCTAAAACATTCTTCAGGATTTGAAGCATGTTACAGCTTACTTTCTTCTCGTAGCATCAGAAGCATCATAGCTTTTCTCAAACATAAGATACATTATAAAAAACAATTTTCTCTAATGGTCTGTCTCTTCTAAATATCAACTCTGAACTATAACAGCATTTCATTTATACATCAATTTCTAACACTCAACTAGTTTCAAAGGAACATTGCCAAGTATTTAATGAAAACATTGTAGTTATTTATTTATTTTATATCCCCAAGGAAGCATTCTTTTTTCTTTGGATTGTATGATTCTAATTAGTTGATAAAGATGCGTGGCCTTTCTTAAGACATGTTAATTAGTATGGATGTTGCTATAACAATTTTCTAGTGATTTACATATTCTGAATATCTGGTATATCAGGCATTCATTTTTATCGTTTAATGAAATCACTAAATCAGGAATTTAGAATGCTGTGCTTAAGCTTTCTTGAATTAGAAATAGAGATATGAAAGCAGTCAGGACCTTTAAACAACAGTTTGATAGCACAAGATAGGCACGCTTTGGGAAAAGCTTTCTGGGTTAGTTTCCTCGGGCCTCCGCAACAAAGTACCATAAACTGAGTGGCTTAAAGCAATGGAAATGTATTCTCTTACAGTTCTGGAGGGTGGAAGTCTGAAATCAAGGCATCAGCAAGGCCATGCTCCTTCTGGAACCTGCTGGGAAGGATCCTTCCTTCTTTCTCTTCTAACTTCTGTCTTTTGCAGGCAATCAGCAGCTGGCTGTGTTGCGGGAACTCGGCCTCTGCTCACTGGTGCCGTGGAGACAGAGTTTGGGGCGAAGGAGAAAAAATAGCTTTATTGCTTTGCCAGGCAAAGGAGGGTCACAGAAGGCTAATGCCCTAAAGACTGTGCACCTCCAGCTTAGGAGAGATTGGGAAGTGGTTTTATAGTTTTGGGAGTGAAAAATAGGGCTGCAGATAAAGATCAGGGTAGAGGCAAGCTTGCATGGTTTTCAAAGCTGGCATTCAGTGGTCTGGTGATCTTCTTTCCAGAATAAATAATGCTTCATTAACATCTTGAATTTGTTGGGGATTTTAGTTCTGTAGAAGAATTCAAAGATATTGTTATCTGTTTTCCTTGAGGAGGGACCAGGCCCCTGCCCCAAAGCTGCATGCAGTATTGTCTCTTCACTGCTCCGCTCTGGTCTCTGCATTCCCTCCCTTCCCTGATTGCAGCTGTTTGACCCAGCCTTTGGAACTCAGGGAAGGTCGTGGAGGCTGAAGTTTATTTCCTTAAAAACAAGAACTGGGGGACATAGAAAGGCTTGTGTGCCTAGGAGCTTTTAGTACTATTTCAGAAAAAAAAAAAAAAAGCATGTGGACTAAGACCGCCTTCCAGGTACCCTGATTAAAAATACCATATTTAACAATTGGTAGCTCTACTTTCAACTCAGCAACCGAAATTCGAGAAACAGTGTTATGAACTGGAGTTTGGCACTTGCCATCAGCCTCTACCTGGATTAAATCACGAGCCACTGCAGCTGCGAACTTGCAGCACCCCCTGAGTGGAGCTCAGGGTGGAGACCAAGAGTGAGGCACTCTGTGCTCTGGGAAAACTGGAAGAGCAGGTCTTCAGATAGATATTTTTTAGATTTTCTGTGCCCAATTCTTGCATCTCCTCGTATCTAGAAAAACACTAAAATCCTTCATGGTGATATCTGCTCCTTGTGACTAGTTGTAACCTTCAGGAGACCAGCAACAAACTTTTATAACATGTGTGCGTGGCTGCACCTCCCCCTCATCTTTATTATATCCTGAGATTCCCCGCTTTCCTCTTTAGCTCTGAAATACTGCCATCTGGGCTGTGGTTAAGGATAAAACAAAGAACGTCATTGCGGACACTTCCAAGGGTGAGTTTGCAAGCTGTGAAAACTCGTGATACCGGCCCTGATAGCGGAGGTGCTCACTGAAAGTGAGCTCAGGCCTCTTTTGTTCCTGCTGCCTGCCCTTTGCTGCAAAAACTCCTATATATCCTAGCTCCTCCCTGTTTCTCAGGGCTACTTGAGATGCTGTCTCCTGGGCTTAAGTCCTAATTTTGCCCCAAATGAAACTTAAAAAAATGCACAATCTGAAAGTTGAGTTAAGTCAACGGTGTGGTTTAAGGAGTTCATTTGTGGCGCAGCTGGTTAAGGATCTGTCATCGTGGGTTAAGGATCTGGTGTTGTTACTGAAGTGACTTGCTTGTTGCTATGGCGCGGGTTTGATACCTGGCTGAGGAATTTCCACATGTCACAGGTGCAGCCAAAAAAAGAAAACGGTGTGATTTTATATACATACTACTGTATTAATACAAAGTTCATTAAAGTCGATTAGAAAGTTTCTTTTGTGAATAAAAAATAGGAAGTCAAAATTTGCAGACTGCTATAAAATACTTTACACTACTTGAAACTGCTATTAAATGCCCAAGAAGTCAGAGAAATAAGCCTAGAAAACTTCTTAAAGGTTATTTTCTCAGTCTGAAAATTTCAGGGTAGAAATGTTACTTCACAGTATAGATATATAGAGTTTAAAAGCTATGTCAAGTTGGTGATTTTTTTTAAAGTATTTTTGAATTGATCTGCACGTTAACTTTGATGCTTAAGAAAAATGTCTCTAAAAGCATGGAAAATGGAATGTATTGCTTATTTTAGATGCCTGTTGACTTATTTTCCCAAAGCTAAATGTTTCCATGTTTTTTTTTTTTTTGTCTTTTTAAGGCCACACCCGCAGCATATGAAAGTTCCCATGATAGGGTCGAATAGGAGCTGCAGGCCTACGCCACAGCCACAGCCACAGCCACTCGGGATATGAGCCGTGTCTGTGACCTACACCACAGCTCACGGCAACGGCAACGCCAGATCCTTAACCCAATGAGCGAGGCCAGGGATCGAACCCTCATCCTCGTGGATACTAGTCTGGTTAGTTAACCACTGAGCCAGGACAAACTCCCCACATTCTTAACTACTTTGATATTCTGCACCTTCCTTCTTGTCACTGACCTCCACACCACCATAGGCTTGCACATCCTTTAGACTTGACCCTATCACCCTCCAGGAGGCCCTTCTTAAGCCCACCTTCCCAGAGAGGGTCCTCCGTTTCAAAATCATCCCCTCTGGAGCCTGATAATGTGAGAAAAAAGAATGTATATGTGTATGTGTGACTGGGTCACCTTGCTGTACAGTAGAAAATTGACAGAACCCTGTAAACCAGCTATAATGGAAGAAATAAAAATCATAAATTAACAAAATATCATCCCTCGAACTCTGCCTATTGCCGTGATGAGGTAGTAAAGAAAGAGAAGAGCTGACTGTATGAGCAGGACTTCCAGGGGCCTAGGATCTGTTTCTGAAATTGGAGGATTCAGGAACTCTGGCATCCCCAGGAGGGTTCGGGTTGAGGGTCAGAATTCCCCTGCCTAAATTTACCAGGAGTTGATGGCTAATCCAGAACACCAGTTTGGGAATTTACACTGAGAAATACGCCTGCCAAGTGGTGCAGATATTGCCAAGAGACCTGCGCAGACAGAGCCTTGCCGGGGATCCTTTGGTGAGATTGTCGTGCCCACCATCTGGGTCCCGGCCCCCCTCCACTTCCCAAGGAACTATGGCGAATGGGGTGGGAGTGCTGGCATAGCCTTGACTTCTGGTAGCAGGGTCCCAGGGGCTGGGTCATCTCAGGACTTTTCGGCTGCCTGAGGCAGAGAGCCAGGCACTGCGTGGGGAAGAGCCAAGGTTCTAGCGGGCGAGCCAGCCTCATGAATTGAGTCCAAAGGATGTGGGAGGACAGAAAGGGGAACACGAGGAGGGAATTCGGTAGCTCAGAGAGAGCGGGCCGGCGAGCTGAGAGGAGACTCAGCCGAAGTCCTGGCTCAGTTTGACTTTGGACTGGGGCCTGTCGCGAGGTCATCCGGGGGATCCGATCTCAGCTCTCTCCCATGGGCTTCGACTTGACCTCATCTTCAGGTTTTTGGCAGCTTCTGCTGCTAGAAGCCTCACACTCTGGTTCTGGCTCCCGGGAAGGGAGGATTCCAACATTTAGCCACAAATCTGTGGTTTCTGAAGTCCCCCCTGTCCCCACCCCAAGCTGCCCTGGCAAGACCCTGCCACTCTCTACTCCCTGAATCCGTTCATGATCGTGATCGAGAAGGAGAATGCAGAGTTCCATGGGTGGGCTTCCACTTTGGCAGTTCGGAAAACACAGGGAAAGGCACACTCAATTCCGTAGTTAGCTCCAAGCGCCAGAAAGGATTTAGGCAAAAGTTTTACGAGAAACATGCTGGAATTTTTTTCAAAGCTGCTTGCCTTTGGCATCATTAGACCCACACTTTGTGCCTCCCTGTCAATGGTCTCTCTCACTTTTGGACCTTCTTTTGGTTGGCATGAACTTCTTATTTTATCGGTAGCCAGTAATCATACACACAGTTGATCAGACAACGGCCCTGATCCACTGTGTGTGGTCCAACCTGCCTAAACATTCACAAAAAACTTTATCAAACCACACAAGAGGGGAGTTCCCATCATGGCTCAGCAGAAACCAATCAGACTAGTATTGATGAAGACGAAGTTTCGATCCCTGGCCTCGCTCAGTGGGTTAAGGATCCGGCGTTGCCGTGATCTGTGGTGTAGGTTGCAGACGCGGCTCAGATCCCGCGTTGCTGTGGCTGTGGCATAGGCCAGTGGTTACAGCTCTGATTGGACCCCTAGCCTGGGCACCTCCATATGCCATGGGTGCGGCCCTAAAAAGACCGAAAAAAAAAAAAGCTACACAAGAAAGCAGGCTGTAATTTCTCTTGTAGTAAAGTCATTTATCCTTATGTACTAAGGAAGTTAGAAATGGTGAAAGAGTTTGACCAGATAGTGGAAGCAATATGCAGGGTTCCTTGAAAGCCAAAATGTTAAGCAGAGGGAGCTTTGCAGATCATTATGCTAGAGAGGACCTTAAGATGATTATCTTAGCACAAGTTTCCCAAAATAGTGCCTAAGGCAAAGCAAAGCTGCTTTCTATTTTTTTATTTTTTATCTTTTTGCCTTTTCTAGGGCTGCACACGCGGCATGTGGAGGTTCCCAGGCTAGGGGTCGAATCGGAGATGTAGCCACTGGCCTACACCGCAGCCACAGCAACGCCAGATCCCAGCTGCGTCTGCAACCTACACCACAGCTCACGGCAACGCCGGATCCTTAACCCACTGAGCAAGGCCAGGGATCGAACCCGCAACCTCATCGTTCCTAGTCGGATTCATTAACCACTGAGCCACAAAGGGAACTCCAAGCTGCTTTTTAAAAAAAATTCACAGATGGAGTTTCCTTGTGGTACATGGGTTAAGGATTCAGCATCGTCACTGCAGCGGCCTGGTTCACTGCTATGGCACGGGTTTGATCCCTGGCCGAGGAACTTCCGCATGCCGCAGGCAAAACCAAAAAACAAAAAACAAACCCTAAACAAAAAAAATTACACAGGTAATACATTCTCATCATAAAAGATTCAAACATTCTAAAAGTACATAGAACAAAAGTCCCTGTCTCCCTCCTACCATCTGAATCCTAGTCCGCTCCTTGGAGGTAAGCACTGTTATCATTTAAGTAAGCATAATTCCCACTTACTTTTGACTTATTTATGTACATTTAATGTATGTGTATTCATATGAGCATATAACTTTCCTCCATTCCATAAATGGGATTCCATTATGTTTATCGTTTTGCAGCTTATTTTTTGCATTTAGCAATATGCTATGAACATCTTTCCACCTCAGTACATCTACTTCATTATTTTTTTCCATTTTTTTGGCCACATCTGCAGCTTGCAGAAGTTCCTGGGCTAGGGATGGAACCAGCACTGCAGCAGTGATCGGAGCCACTGCAGTGACAACGCCAGATCCTTAACCTGCTGAACCCCAAAGGAAATCCATCCTACTTCATTATTTTTAGTGACTACTTAGTACTCTATAACATGGACATATCATATTTTATTTAATTAGTCTTATGTTGTTAGGTGTTTCAGTGGGCTATGATTTGTGTCTAATACAAACATTGCTATAATAAATATCCTTGCTATTCATATACATTATATACACTTTAATATCTAGTAAGGCTAATCTCCATTGCCCCATTATTCTTCCTTTTCATCAGTTTTCTGGTTGCTCTTCCTTGCTTATTTTTCCATATGAACATTATAGATAAGCCCCCAAAGTTGACAGTTTTATTGGGATCATGTTAAATCTATAAATTAACTTAGAAATAATGGCCGTAGTTTGATGCTGTGTCTTCCTATTTGAAACTATGGTATGCCTTTCTATTTAATTTAAATCTTTTTTCGTTATTTATTTATTATTATTTTTTTATGTATGTCTTTTTAGGGCCGCACCCACACCATATGGAGGTTCCCAGGCTAGGGGTAGAATCAGAGCTATAGCTGCTGGCCTACGCCACAGCCACAGCAACACAGGATCTGAGCTGCGTCTGCAACCTATACCACAGCTCACAGCAACACTGGATCCTTAACCCACTGATCGAACCTGCATCCTCATGGATGCTAGTCAGATTCGTTTCCGCTGAGCCACGTTAGGAACGCCTGCCTTTCTATTTAAGTTTTCATCTGTTTCTAAAAATATTTTATTTCAAAATTATTGCAAAAATTTGTAAATGTCTGTTGTAGAAATTTTAAACCACTTAGAATTGTATAAACTAAAAATTAAAAGCTTTCTGTCCCCCTCTCGTGCCCTATTCCCACTGCCCGTAGGTAACCACTGTTACTAGGTCATGGTGTTTTTGTCTCCCACTCCCTCTTCTTTTTCTTTAATTGATTTATAATATTGTGCTAGTTTTAGACGTACAGCAAACCAGTTCAGGAATATATTCAGATTCTTTTCCATGATAGCTTATTACAAGATATTGAATATTATTCCCTATGCAATACAGGAAATCCTTGTTGCTTGTCTGTTTTATGTATAGCAGCGTGTATTTGTTAATCTCATACTCCTAATTTATCCCTCCCCTTTAAAAAAATAAGATGATGCTTTTCATGTGAGTTGCAATTTGCTTTTTCTGCTTTAAATATCTCTTGAGAAACTTTGTGTGCCAACACATACAATGCTGTTTCAATCTCTTATTTTTAAATTTTTTTTATTTATTTATTTTTTTGGTCTTTTTAGGGCCGCAGTCACGGTGTATGCGCGTTTCCAGGCTGGGGGTCAAATTGGAGCCACAGCTGCCAGCCTGTACTACAGCCATAGCAACACAGGATCCAAGCCCCATCTGAGACCTACACCACAGCTCACGGTAATGTCTGATCCTCAACCTACTGAGCGGGGCCAGGGATCGAACCCTCATCCTCATGGAGACTAGTCAGGTTCATTTCCACTGAATTACAGCAGGAACT
This sequence comes from Catagonus wagneri, assembly GCA_004024745.2. Lineage (NCBI taxonomy): Eukaryota > Metazoa > Chordata > Mammalia > Artiodactyla > Tayassuidae > Catagonus > Catagonus wagneri. The sequence continues at coordinate 26,470,913 of PVHT020000015.1, read as the reverse complement.
CCCGCCTCAATCTTTAAAAACTGCTGTAGCAGATTACACTCTGTGGACATATCGTGTTTTTTTTTTTTTAAAAAATGCAGTGCCCTGTGACAAGTATTTGGGCATATCCAAATTTAACTATTATAAACCATTTTATAGTAAACATCCTCATAAATAGTGTTACATGAATTATGTGATTGTTTTTGTAGGGTAAATTCTTAGCAGAGGAATTGCGGGTGTAGAAAGGTTTTGTGCATTTAGAATTTTGATTGATGTTGCCAAACTACACCCCAAACCTTTTAACCAATGGTCAAAGAAGGTGCGTGTTTTTTCAAAACCTTGTTAATACTAGGGTTATTAATCTTTTTAATATTTGCTGATCTATAGTTTTCATCTATTTCTGAATTAAGGATCAGGTTGAGCAGCTTTTCATATGTTTATTGGCCATTTACAGTTGGTCCTCTGTGCTTTACCAATTACTTTTTTGGCCATGCCCACAGTAGTGAAAGTTCCTAGGCCAGGGATCAAACCTGAGCCACAGCAGTAACCCAAGCCACTGCAGTGACAATGCCAGATCCTTAACCTGCTGCGCCACAAGAGAATTCCTGTGCTTTACCAATTTTTGCCCTTTACTAGTCGGTCTACTTTTGCTTTGTTTTCTCTTATTGATTTATAGCAGTCCTCTTTGTGTTACTAATATTAGTAATTTGCTTTTCACATTTGTTGCAAATGTTTTCTCCAATTTTAGGCCTCTTGACTTTGTTGATGATGTGTTTTAGCTATTTACATGTTTTAAAATTGTACGTAGCCAAATGTTTAAATCTATCTCCTTTTTGGTTTTGGGATTCCAAGATTGAAAAAATACTCTCTTAAATTTTATTTTACTCCTTGAATTGTTTCATTTTAAAATTGAAATCTTAACTCCATATTCTCTTAAATTTTATTTTACTCCTTGAATTGTTTTATTTTAAAACTGAAATCTTAACTCCATATTCTCTTAAATTTCATTTTACTTCTTGAATTGTTTTATTTTAAAATTGAAATCTAAACTCCATCTGGAATGTATTTTTGTGTAGGAAGTGAGATAAGGATCTAGCTTTATGTTTCTAAATGACTAATGAGTTAAGGATCTCTAGCTGTTAGTGAGAAATTAACTTTAACGAGATGGGAAAAAAGGGAATTTACTATGAGAATATGGAGTGTTTCCCTGAAACCCTAATTCTGGGATGGGGAGTTTAATTTCCAAAAGGGCTGGAATCTGGGAAGGGAGAGGTGTCAGGAATGCAAAGAGCACTAGTTTCTGGAGTTCTTGTCGTGGCTCAGTGGAAAGGAACCCGACAAGTATCTGTGAAGATCCAGGGTTTAATCCCTGGCATCGTTCAGTGGGTTAAAGATCTGGCATTGCTGCAAGCTTCAGTGTAGTTCACAGATGAGGCTCGGATCTGGCATTGCTGTGGCTGTGCTTTAGGCTGGCAGCTACAGCTCCAATTGGACCCCTAGCCCAGGAACTTCCATATGCCTTACATGCGGCCCTAAATAAGTAAATAAATAAATAAATAAATAAATAAATAAATAAATAAATAAAAGCCCTAGTTTCTTTCCATCTCTCATCTTGGCTGCTGTCCGAGCACTGGCTTCGTTCATCCCTCTCTGTGGATTGCCTTTCTCTGCTATTCGGTCCTATGGTGCAGGCCAGCGATACCAAAGCTCGACGACTAAGGTTTTAAGGTCTCCTCCCTTCAAGATGCCAGCCCTTGGGATTGGAAGAGGCTCTGATTAGTTCCTCTTGGGTCCAGGGTTCACCTTTGATCCAATCAGTGTCGGGGTCACTAAATATAAACATGGCTGTTGTGAACTCCCTCCTGAAACGCTATGGGTTGGGATTGAGAAAGAAGTAGACAGTCTCCGGGACGGACCGCTGGGAATTGATTTGGGCAGACACGTCTACTACCCCACTTGTCCCAGCGCCTTCTTTGAACGATGTACCTCATTCCCACTAACATCTCTTCCGTTCTCCTGGGCACCTATTTCACACTGCATTCACAGTGGCAGGTGAACAGGGTTCAGTAGCCAAAGGAGACAAGCAGGACCCAATGGCAGTGCTTACAGATGTTCAATTTGTTGCAGGAAAAGGAGCCCTCGTGCTCTCTTCTATAAAGGTGGTGGCAGGACACGTTCTCACTCGGACCAGGAGTCGCTGACTTGTGCCTGGAACACTTCAGAACCGAGGGTCTCAAATGGAGTCTTGATTAGTTTTTTTTTTTTTTTTTGCCAGTCATGGAGGCATCTTCCAGTCTCAACAGCACAGCCCTGGGAGGAAGGGGCAGGTGTCACTCTCACTGTTATCAATTCATGATGTGGACCAGCTGGTACAAGCCACCTTGCATCTCCCCAGACCCATGGTTGCAAAGCAACACCGTGTGTGTCCCATGCCTTGATGAAGGTCGGTGCCATGTAAGAACTTTAGTAAAATAGGTCAGACTAATTCTAGACCTACTGGAATTAGCTTCACAGCACACACACTTTTTCCTCTTTTAAACCTCTGCACCCCCCTCTCATCTTCTCTCCTTGCTTCCTATTTCACTGAGAAGATAGGAGCAATCAAAAGAGAACATCCAGGAGTTCCTTTTATGGCTCAATGGTTAACGAACCCGACTAGCATCCATGAGGATGCGGTTTTGATCCCTGCCTTTACTCAGCGGGTTAAGGGTCTGACATTGCCACGAGCTGTGGTGTAGGTCGCAGATGTGGCTTGGATCTCGAGTTGCTGTGGCTGTGGTGTAGGTCGGCAGCTGTAGCTCTGATTCGACTCCTAGCCTGGGAACTTCCATATGCTGCAGGTACAGCTATAAAAAGCTAAAAAAAGAGAGAGAGAGAGAGAGAGAGAGAGAGAGAGAGAGAGAGAGAGAGAGGACTTCCAGGGAGTTCCCTCTGTTGTGCAGTGGGTTCCATCACATTCTGCATAAAAGATAAAGTCATCACAGTGTCTTACAAGGTCCTATATGATCTGCCACAGACCGCCCCCCCCAAAACGTTACATCATATTCTACGAGTTCTCCTCCCAGCCCTCCATCCATGCTGATCCTTGACCCATGCTCACCCCAAATCCAGTCACAGTGGCTCCTTTGTTGTTTCTTTCTTTCTTTTTTTTAAGACAAGAAATAGATTTAAGGTTGCTTGTGAGAGATGCAAGCAGGCAGGCAAGGAGGCTCTGCTCCGTTGTTGTTGTGGCATAGGCGGTGGCTACAGCTCTGATTAGACCCCTAGCCTGGGAACCTCCATATGCTGCGGGTGCGGCCCTAAAAAGCCCCCCACCAAAAAAGAAGAAGAATAAAATATGTTTCCATTTATTGACATCTTATTTCCTGTTCCACAGGAGTTTTCTTTGTAGAAGTCCTCCTGTTCGTTTCTGCTCATTTCTTGTGTAGTCCTAAGTATTTTATGGGTTTTACTACTATTGTGAATGAGCTAATTTCTTCTACTGTGAGTTGTAACTGCTTACTGATTTTATGTGATAATCTCATAACCGGCCATCTCAGATAGTAAGTATGAAGAAAAAAAATTTAAATAGAGAATATTCTTTTCCCTAGTTTTGCTTCCCTAACAGGAATGCTTGAAGTATCTATTTCTGCATTCTGATATTTTAACAACTTCACAGTTTCTTGTGATCTGAAAGATTTTGTAAACTTTTTTTGCAGTAATTGAGTCTGGATGCTTCATTTGGTTTTCCTTATTTTGGACACTTAGTGAATTCAAAATTTACCTCTGAAACACCTGCACCACTTTGGAAAAGAAACAAAATTGAGGACTCTTTCTTCTGTGGGTGGTTGACAGCAATTTTTTGAGTTGACTTGTTAATCATTAAGAAAATTACTGTAACACTTCAGTTTATACTGAAATTCTTTTGTTTCAGCTTGTAGGTTTAAAAGTTCAGCTTGCAGTATTCAAATACTGTGGAAGCCATTTGATTTAATGGACCGGTTGTGGTTTCTAATCCAAGCAGGGCAAAACCTCTTACCTAAAGAGCTCAGAAAAAAATCCCATGATTAAAAAATATTTTGCAGTTGAAGTATTTTATTTCAAGTCTGGTTTATATATGGAGTGGACTGAAATGCATTCAAACCTAGAAAATGGAATTGCTACTGTTTTATGCAGTTTGCATGCTGAAAATATATGTTTTACAAAAGGGCTGAAAAAGTCCATAATAGGCCATCTTACTTGTGTTTGTTCTCCTCTTTGTTAGAGAAAGCACATGGTCCCATTAGCCCCTGGGTTTTGTGAGGCCAAGTACACAGAAGCATTTATTGAATACACAGAAGTCTCAATTAGGCAGTAGTTTTTGCCAATAATATAAAGAGAAACATCTTAATTAAAGTAGGGGGTGGGGAGGGGCAATTTTGTCCCCACTACAGATGTCTGATTAGCTATGAAAAGAGAACGTGTTCTCTGTAAGCTTTGGGTTAATAATCTTAAAATCCATTTCTGCGGCTCTCGTTAAAAAACAATCAGATGTGACATTGAAGGCAGAAACCGCTAAATGAAAACAATGAAAGCTTAGGACACATTACAAAAACAAACCCTATAAAAATGCCATAAATAATGTTGCAGGTCAAACAAAATGGGGGGAGAAAATATTTGCAACATATATGATAGGTTTCCAACAAATTGATTAAAATAAAAAGAAGACGTGCTCAAACAGAAAAATCAGCAAAGGCTCCAGTTGTAATACAAAAGAAGGAATACAAATGGAAATAAACATGAAAAGCTGTTCTGCTTTACTGGTGATGGAAGACATGCAAATTAAAATAACATTGCTATTTTAAAAACCTATCAGGGTGGCAAAGATTAAAAGATTATTAGAATCCAGTGCTTTAAACATGTGGGGGAGAGAGTAGTTTTCCTGTATTACCGATGAGAAAGTCAATTGACGGTATGCGTTAAAACTGAAACCGTTCAGTCAGCCCTCTATATCCTTGGGGTCTGCGTCTGCGGATTCAACCAACTGCAGGTGGAAAATACTTGGAAAACAATTTCAGAAAGTTCTGAAAAGCTAAATTTGAATTTTCTGTGCCCTGGCAACTATTTACATAGCATTTACATTGTGTTAGGTGTTATAGATAATCTAGAGATGATTTAAAGAATGCGAGAGGATGTGTGCAGGTTATACGTAAATAAATACTACACAATTTTATTTAAGGAATTTGAGCAGCCCTGGATTTGGTATCTGAGAGAGTCCTGGAACCAATCCCTCATGGATACCAAAGGATGACTGTACTCTTTATTTAGCAATTTCAGAATTCTGATATTCATTGTGACATCATTTATTTCTTTTTAAAATCTATTTATTTAGTCTTTTTAGGGCTGCACCTGTGGCATGTGGAGGTTCCCAGGCTAGGGGTCGAGTCGGAGCTACAGCTGCTGGCGTACACCACAGCCACAGCAATGCCAGATCCGAGCTGCATCTGCGACCTACACCACAGCTCATGGCAACGCCGGATCCTTAATGCACTGAGCCAGGCCAGGGACCGAACCTATGTACTCTTGGATACTAGTCAGATTTGTTTCCTCTGAGCCACCATGGGAGCTCCTAAATTTGTTTTTAAATAATTTTTATTTTATATTGAAGTTTAGTTGACTTACAGGGTTGTGTTAGTTTCAGGTATATAGCAAAGTGATTCAGTTATACATATATCCATTCTTTTTCAGATTCTTTCTCTTTATTATGGCTATTACAGAGTATTGAGTGGAGTTCCCTGTGCTATACAGTAGGTCCTTGTTGATTACCTATTTTATATATAGTAGTGTGTATATGTTGATCCCAGACTCTTAATTCCTCCCCCTGCCGTGGTTTCCTCTATGATAACCATAAGATTAGTTTTGAAATATGTGCTTGTTTCTTTTTCTTTTTCCCAGCCACCCCAGCGGCATATGGAAGTTCCTGGGCCAGGGATCGAATCCGAGCCAGAGCTGTGACCTACACCACAGCTGCAGCAACGTCATATCCTTAATCCACTGTGCTGGGCTGGGGATTGAGCCAGCACCAACACAGAGACAAGCCAGGTCATTAATGCACAGCAGGAACTCCCTGTTTCTGTTTTACAAAAAGTTCTTTTATATCATTTTTATTAGAGTCCACATATAAGTGATATCATATAATATTTGTCTTTTTCTGTTTGATTTACTTCATTCATTATGATAATCTCTAGGTCCAGCCATGTTGCTACAAATGGCATTATTTCATTCTTTTTTATGGCTGAGTAGTATTCCATTGTATATATGTACTATATTTTCTTTATCCATTCCCCTGTCGATGGACATTTAGGTTGTTTCCCTGTCTTGGCTATTGTAAATAGTGCTGCAGTGAACATTGTGTTCATGTATCTTTTTGAATGGTGGGTTTTCTCTGGATATATGTGGCTTGCTTTATGTATTTATTTATTTATTTATCTTTTTAGAGCCACGCCCACAGCATGTGTAGGTTCCCAGGCTAGGGGTCTAATCGGAGCTACAGCTGCTGGCCTACGCCTCAGCCACAGCAACGCAGGATCCGAGCCGCATCTGCGACCTACACCACAGCTCAGAGCACACCGGATCCTTAGCCCACTGAGCGAGGCCAGGGATCGAACCCGCAACCTCATGGTTCCTAGTCGGATTCATTAACCACTGAGCCACAACGGGAACTCCAATGTGGCATTATTTATAATCACCAAAGCTACCAGCCTCGATATCCATCCAAAGAGAACTGGATAAAATAGATTATAGTAATCCTTAGACTAATCAACTTTTAAAAATAATGAAATAGGAGTTGCCTTCGTGGCTCAGTGGGTAACGAATCCGACTAAGAACCACGAGGTTGCAGGTTCGATCCCTGGCCTCGCTCAGTGGGTTAAGGATCCGGCGTTGCCGTGAGCTGTGTAGGTTGCAGACGCGGCTCGGATCCCGCGTTGCTGTGGCTGTGGCGAAGGCTGGCGGCTACAGCTCCTGTTAGACCCCTAGCCTGGGAACCTCCATATACCACGGGTGCGGCTCTAGATAAAAAGGCAAAAAGACAAAAAAAAAATAATGAATTAGATCTACATGTGCTAATAGGAAACAATTATAAAGTGCTTTTACTGAGCAAAGTTGGTTCGTAAACCCCAAGGATGACCACTCTCTCTAGCTCTACTCCTTCCATACTCTGACTTACTCCAACCAACTTTTGGCAATTTCTCTGTTACCTTGACCTCCCCAATGGTAAGGTTCAGTCTTAGGTCTATCAATTCTCAGTCCTCACATTACTTGAAATAGTTGATCATTCCTCTCATTTGGAAACAGTCTTTTCCCTTGGCTTCTGGGACCTCATCCTCCCCTTTCTCAGTCTCCTTTTTTTAAAAATTTAATTTTTTTAATTGAAGTATAGTTGATTTGCAATGCTGTGCCCATTTCTGCTGTACAGCAAAATGATGTAGGCATACACATATAGACACTGTTTTTCTCATATTATCTTTTATCGTGTTCTACCCCCAAAAGACTGGATATAGTTCCCTGTGCTGTACAGTGGGACCTCATTGCTTACCCATTCTAAATGCAATAGTTTGCATCTACCTACCCAAACTCCCAGTCCATCCCACTCCCCGCGCCCTTGGCAACCACAAGTTTGTTCTCTATATCCCTGAGTCTGCTTCTGTTTTTTTTTAAGTAATCGCATAATTTAATATGTAAATTTAGTCAATACTTATTGACTTCACAATAGTGGATAAGCAATTTTTTTTCCATTATAGCTGGTTTACAGCTTTCTGTCAATTTTCCAACTGCACAGCTTGGTGACCTGGTTACACATACATATATAGATTCGTCACAAGTGATTAGACATAGTTCCCAGTGCTATACAGCAGCACTGTGTCTGTTTTGTGGCTAGATTCAGTTGTGCCATATTTTAGATTCCACGTATAAGTAATATCATATGGTGTCATATGGTGTTTGTCTTTCTCTTTCTGACTTACTTCACTTAGTATGGAAATCTCTAGCTCCATCCATGTTGCTGCAAATGGCATCAATTCATTCTTTCTTACGGCTGAGTAGTATTCCACTGTATACGTGTACCACATCTTTTTTTTTTTTCCTTTTTACTGCCCTACCTGTGGCATATGGAAGTTCCCAGGCTAGGAGCTGAATTGGAGCTGCAGCTGAGGCCTACACCACAGCCACGGAAACACCAGATCTGAGCCACTTCTATGACCTACACTGCAGCTTGCAACAACCCTGGATCCTCAACCCACTGAGCAAGGCCAAGTATCAAACCCGCATCCTCCTGGAGACTATGTCAGGTCCTTAACATGCTGAGCCACAATGGGAACTCTCACATCTTCTTAATCCTTTCATCTGTCGATGGACATTTATTTATTTTTTTGTCTTTCGTTTTTTTTAGGGCCGCACTTGTGGCATATGGAAGTTCCCAGGCTAGGGGTTGAATCAGAGCTACAGCTGCCGACCTACACCACAGCTACAGCAACACAGGATTCAAGTAAAGAAGGTCACCCTCAGAATTCCCGTTGTGGCTTAGCAGTAACGAACCTGACTGGGATCTATGAGGACGTGGGTTCGATCCCTGGCCTCGCTCAGTGGATTAAGGATCCGGCGTTGCCGTGAGCTGTGGTGTAGGTCGCAGACGCGGCTTGGATCCTGTGTTGCTGTGACTGTGGTGTAGGCCGGCAGCTACAGCTCCTGTTAGACTCCTAGCTTGGGAACTCCATGTGCCATGGGTGCAGCCCTCAAAAGAAAAAAGATAGCTATCTCTTTGTACTCCAACTTCCACTTTGTCATTCTTCCTCTCATGGTGAGCTTGGTATTGGGTGGCTGTGGACATTTTTGGGTCTTGTGAAAGGGAAGTTGAATTGGGTTTACATTTATTTGGGGTTTGATCAGATACATTTACATGGCTTGCAGTCACCTCTGTCATTGCTCCCACCCCAGCGTGGGAATTGGCTCCCGGGAATACTCTTACCTCACACTATGCTGACTAATGGTTTAGGGCCAAAGATCCTATCTCAGTACTGATGTGTCCTGTGGCACCCAGCACTGGAGATACATGCAGATGAGGAGAAATAAGATTGGAATGTGCGGAGCAGAAAATAGCCTACGGAAAATAGTTCTACTGCCTGGCCATGTAGAAGTATATATGTAGGATTCAGTACTTCCTAGTCAGAATGGGAGTTTTTTTCTGTCACTGAAACACCCAGTAATGTGGCATATGCAGCAACTCTGAATGCACCATCCATTTTTAAAAATTGCGGCAAGAACACTTAACACGGAGTTCCCTTCGTGGCTCAGCAGTTAATGAATCTGACTAGGATTCATGAGGATGCGGGTTTGATCCCTGGCCTTGCTCAGTGGGTTATGGATCCGGTCTTGCAGTGAGCTGTGGTGTGTGTCGTAGACGTGGCTTAAATCCCACATTGCTGTGGCTGTGGCGTAGGCTGGCAGCTACAGCTCCAATTCAACACCTAGCCTGAGAACCTTCATATACCATGGGTATGGTCCTAAAAAGCAAAAAAAAAAAAAAAAAAAAAAAAAAAGCAAAACACTTAACATGAGCTCTGCCCTGTTAACAAAATTTTAATACATTTTGTTGACTATAGGTACACCGTTGTACAGTAGATCTCTAGAAGCGATTCATCCTGTATAACTGAAACTTCATACCCATTGAAGAGCAGCTCCTCATTACCCTCTCTCCTCAGCTTCTGGCAACCACCATTCTACTCTTTGCTCTGAGTTTGACTAATATAGATACCTCCTGTAAGCTGAATCATGCAACATTTATCTTGTTATGAGTGGCTTGTTTCACGTGGCTTAATAACCTCAAGGTGCATCCATGTCGTAACATGTGAAAGGATTTCCTTCTTTTCTCATGGCTGAATGATATTCCTCTCTCTCTGTGTGTGTGTGTGTGTGTGTGTGTGTGTGTGTGTACACACAATGTATATATATGTATATATATATACACTATCTATCTATATATATATCACATTTTGTTCACACATTCATCTGTCAGTGGCAATTCAAGTTGTTTCCATAGCTTGGCTGTGGTGAGTCATGCTGCAGTGAACACAGAGGTGTGCATAGCTCTTTGAGATCTTTTTCTTTTTTTTTTTTTTGGTCTTTTCAGGGCTGCACTTGCGGCATATGGAGGTTCCCAGGCTAGGGGTCTAATCGGAGCTGTAGCTGCCAACCTACGCCAGAGCCACAGCAGTGCCAAATCCGAGCCGCGTCTGCGACCTACACCGCAGCTCATGGAAATGCCAGGTCCTTAACCCACTGAGCAAGGCCAGGGATTGAACCCGCAACCTCATGGTTCCTAGTCGGATTCGTTTCCACTGCGCCACGACGGGAACTCCAGCTCTTTGAGATCTTGACTTCACTTCTTTTGGATCTCAGCCCAGAGTGAGGTTGCTGGATCATGTGGTAGTTATATTTTTATTTTTTTGAGGAAACCCCATACTGATTCCATAGTGGTTACAATAAGTTTTTTATGTGAAATAGAATTTATCAGAAATCTTATTTTTGCAGAGCACCAGCCTATAGCAGTGCTACAAATTGTGATTTGGTCTATGTATGAATTTGCCTATTTTATGCATCTTAACATACTGGATCATGTTTTAGTGTATCTGACTCATCTTGTTCTGATGAAGTCTGGCAGTTTCTGATGAAATGGCATATGAAATTATCACGGACACAGGAGCTAGCCTGAAAAAACAAGTGTTCTTGTTGCAAAAAGCCCAAATGTATTAATCAGTACCTTGATGTATGGAATATTAAAAGTGATTTGATTATACAGTTATATAACTCAATGCAGTACAGTGTCAATTTTTAAATGCATTCTGAGTACTCATATAAATGCATTATTTTCAGATCAATTTTGTGTTTGTTTTTTTTGGAATTTTTTTTTTTATGGCCGCATCTGCGGCACATGGATGTTCCCTGGCCAGGGATTGAGTCCGAGCTGCAGTTGCAACCTACACCACAGCTGTGGCAATGCCAGATCCTTGTTCCACTGCAGCAGGCTGGGGATCAAACCCGTGCCTCTGCAGTGACCTGAGCCGCCACTGCGGTTGGATTCTTAACCTACTGCACCATGGTGGGAACTCTATTTTTTCGAATTTTTGATGAACAATAATTAAAAAATAATAGGAAGGAAGCTAAATATGTAAACCAAAAGAAAGACTAGCCTGTCAAATCTGTCTTACTATGATGGCAGTTAAAAACTATCAATGGTAAAATGAAATAAAAGTATCAATAATAAAATAGAAATTTGGATCAACTAGGCTGGGAGAGAAAATTATCTTTCTATTCTTTTATAGAAAATATTGTATAATTATCTTATGGACAGGTGAATAGTATGCAACCAACTATATAGTAAAAAGGCTTTATGGGGTGTGTCACAAAGTTAATGTTAGGTTATTTTCTAGATTTTCTGGTGTTTATAGTGTTTGTCAACTTTTATAAAGTTGTAATATAATGTGATTTCTTTTTTCATTTAAAATAAATATTCATTTCGAGTTTCTGTTGTGGCTCAGCAGTAAAGAACCTGGCTAGTATCCATGAGGATGCGGGTTTGATCCCTGGCCTTGCTCAGTAGGTTAAGGATGTGGTATTGCTGCTAGCTGTAGTGTAGGTTGCAGATGCAGCTTGGATCCTGAGTTGCTGTGGCTGTGGTGTAGGCCAGCAGGTGCAATTCTGATTTTACCCCTTGCCTGGAACTTCCATATGCTGCAAGTGCAGCCCTAAAAAGAAAAAAAAAATCTACTTTGGTACCTAATTTTGTATCCTTGTTCTTGACATAGAACCCCTGACTTTCTGTAAGCTTCAGTTCTCTCAAAGCCTAGATCTTCTCCTGTTTCGATCCAGCGCTTCAGCAAACAGTGCTGGCTCCACCATCCACATCTGTACAGAATCTGAGCGCCCCTCCTTTGCCTCACTGCAACCACCCTGCTCTCAGCCACCACCATTTTCCACCTGGATTATTGTGCCAGCCTCCTAATTTCCCTCCCCGTTTCTTGCCTTACCCTCTGTCAGTCCAGTCTCAATGCAGAAGCCGGAGTAATCTTTAAGCTGAAGCCATGGCAGGTCCTTCCTCCGCTCAAAACTCTCCAATGATTTCTATCCTCATTCAGAGTAAAATCCAAAGTCGTTTTTACAGCCTTCAGAGACCCGTGTGATCTGTGTTGTCCACACCCCTCGGACCCTCTGTCCTACTCCTCTCCCCTCACTCCGTCCCTGGCTTTTCTGTTTTTCCCTGAACATGCCAAACCTCCTTATGCCTTGGGACCTTGGCCTTGGCTCTTCCCTCTGCCTGGAAAGCTTTTCTTTCAAGATGTCTGCATGTGAGTTCCCGTCATGGCTCAGCGGTTAACACACACAACTAATATCCATTAGGATGCAGGTTTGATCCCTGGCCTTGCTCCCACAGTGCCGTGAGCTGTGGTGTAGGTCACAGATGAGGCTCAGATCTGGAGATGCTGTGGCTGTGGTGTAGGCCGGCGGCTACAGCTCTGATTCAGCCCTTTGCCTGGGAACTTCCAGATGCTGCGGGTGTGGCCCCAAAAAGACCAAAAAAAAAAAAAAAAAAGGTCCACATGGCTTGCTCCCTCATTTCTTTCAGGTCTCTGCTCAAATGTCCCTTTACCAGTGATACCTTCCTTACGTACAGTGACAACGTCCCCATGACTCATAAGCTCCCTTCTCTGCCTTATTTGGCTATCACTTATCGCCATCTGACATAAGACATACTCTCCTGTTTCTTTATTTTCTTTCTCCCCCATTGGAAGTAGCTTCCAGAAGAGGAATGAGGTTGTTTTGTTCACTGATGTGTTCTCAGCACCTAGACATGTGTTTGGCATATACCAGACATTCAATAAATATCTGTTGAATGAATAAATAATGAATCCTGTATACTAACTGAAGTAGTGGGATTAGAGGGCAATCTTCCCTTTCTTCTTTTATTAAAAATTAGTTTTTCTTTAAATTGTAAAATATATGTAACATACAATTTACCATATTCATCCTTTTTAAAGTTACGGCTGATTGGCATTAAGTACATTCACTTTTCTATGCCAATATCCCCACCACCCATCTACAGAACATTTTTCATCTTGCAAAACTGAAACTCTGTACCTCATTTCTTCTTTATACACTAGGTTAATGCCTGAATTTCTTACAACAAATATTTATCATGATGATGTTAAAAGGCTATTTCCATTTTGGGGAATAGACTAATCCGAAATTTATATTCATTTTCTAAAACGATTATTGAGAAATAACTGTGTTCCTATTCCCTGAACAGATTAGATTTGAAGCTGTCTGGCTTTAAAAATGATTCATTAATGTGTTCCTCTGGGAACCTGAATATTCAGTACCAGCTGTTTTCCTTATTAATATTTGAATTTAATATTTCACCGTAAGAAATCTGATATCAAAAGAACAGTAAATATTGAACTACTTGTGGCGTTGTTTTAACTTGACATTTTCTTCTTTACCTGGAGTTTAACAATATTGTCCCTTTTGTGCAACATCACGGATACAGGGAACGGAGGGAAGGAAGTGGCATGGGTTGAGAACCTACTAGGTGTCAGGGGCTTTTTCACTTTAAAAAGTGGCCTCTGCTTCTTCAGACCCCACTCACTTGTCCGTGCACTCAGGCCAGACTGACTTTAACCATTTCCATTTCATGGAAATGTGCTTGACAAGGTCACCAGTCCCTTCCCTATCGCTAAATTCCAGCAGACTCTTCTCAGTCCTTGTTCGCTGGATCCTTTAGCAGCAGTCGGCGCGGATGACCACACCCGTCTTCCTCTGGCTCTTCATCAGAGCTTTCTGTCTCCCTAAATAAAATGTCCTCCCACTTCTCCCCATATCCGTTGTCACCACTCAGATTAGTCTCAGACACCATCATCTCCTACCTAAATTGCTTAAATAGCCCCTTAACTGGTCTTTTTGCCCCAGTCTTCACTCTTCCCCTTACCCCTTACCCCTCCCCGAGCCAGCACTATCACATGGATCCATTTTCTTCTCTTTCTTTATTTTATTTTTACTTTTTGGCTGTGCCCCTGGCATGCAGAAGTTCCCCGGGCCAGGGACTGAACCTGCACCACAGCAGTAGCCAGAGCCACAGCAATGACAGCACCAGATCCTTAACCTGCTAAGCCACCAGGGAACTCCCGGATCCATTTTCTATACAACTGCCGATGATGATTCCAAACTGTGATCACACCACTCCCTTGGTTATAACTCCTCAATGGATTTTCCTCACTCTGAACTTGAGTACCTTTACTCTGGGCTACAAGTCCCATCACTCTCTGGTTCCTGCCTTGCCTGACTCAGCTTGGGCCACTCTCCTTTTTGACCTTTCTCTTCGAGACTTCTTTGAATTCCTTGACTAAGTAAGACACACATCTTTCATCTCGGAATCTTTGCAGGTGCACTTTCCTCTGCCTGGGCCACTCTTGATTCTTTTATTCATTCATTCATCAAGGATTTATTGAGTGACTACTAGGTGTTAGGCACCATTCTAAGTATTGAGGATATAGCAGTGAGTCAAATTAAGATTTCTGTGCCCATGAGCTTGCATTTTAGATGAAGAGAGATTAAAAATAAATATAATAAATAAGTAAACTGCGTAGTGTTTTAGAAAGGAATAATAAGCACTATGGGGAAAAAAAGAAAAAGTAGAGAGCAAAGTAAAAGGGATCAAGAGTGCAGAGAAGGTTGGGCGGGTGAATTTTTTTTAATAATAGAACAAATTTATTTTTCATCTCTAATGTGCCAGATACTTTCATATGTCATCAATCGCATGTAACTGTCACAGTAAAACTCTCGAGGTACGTATTATCTCTATTGAATAAAATGAAGAAATGGAGGCTCAGAGATTTCACAGGCTAGTAACTGCCCAAGATGACATGAAAGAATAGGGAATTTAAAATACAATCTCATTTTATAGAATAAAATTATTTTGCTTATTTTTAATGATTTTTATTTTTTCCATTATAGCTGGCTTACAGTGTTCTGTCAATTTTCCACTGTACAGCAAGGTGTACAGTCACACCTACACATATACATTCCTTTTTTTCACATAATCATGCTCCACCATAAGTGACTAGATATAGTTCCCAGTGCTATGCATCAGGATCTCATTGCTTATCCCTTCCAAAGGCAATGGTTTGCATCTATTAACCCCAATTTCTCAGTCCATCTCACTCCTCCTCCTTGGCAATCACAAGTCTCTTCTCCAAGTTCATGAGTTTCTTTTCTGTGGAAAGGTTCATTTGTGCTATATATTAGATTCCAGATATAAGTGATATATGGTATTTGTCTTTCTCTTTCTGACTTACTTCACTTAGTATGTTGCTGCAAATGGCATTTTCCCCTTTTTTATGGCTAAGTAGTATTCTATTGTGTATATATACCACATCTTCTTAATCCATTCATCTGCTGATGGACATTTAGGTTCTTTCCATGTCTTGGCTATTGTGAATAGTGCTGTAGTGAACATACAGGTGCATGTATCTTTTTCAAGGAAAGTTTTGTCTGGATATATGCCCAAGAGTGGGATTGCTGGCCCATATAGTAGTTCTATATATAGTTTTCTAAGGTATCTCCGTACTGTTTTCCATGGTGGTTCTACCAGTTTACATTCCCACCAACAGTGCAGGAGGGTTCCCTTTTCTCCACACCCTCTCTGGCATTTTTTATTTGTGGACTTGTTAATGATGGCCATTCTGACAGCTGTGAGGTGGTACCTCATAGTAGTTTTGATTTTCATTTCTCTAATAATCAGTGACACTGAGTGTTTTTTCATGTTCTTGTTGGCCATCTGTGTATCTTCTTTGGAGAAATGTCTATTCATGGCTTTTGCCCATTTTTTCAATTGGATTGTTGGTTTTTTTTTTTTTCTGTTGAGTTGTATAAGTTGTTTGTATATTTTAGAGATTAAGCCCTTGTCAGTTGCATCATTTGAAACTATTTTCTCCCATTCTGTAAGTTGTCTTTTTGTTTTGTTTTATGGTTTCCTTTGCTGTGCAAAAGCTTGTCAACTTGATCAGGTCCCATTGGTTTATTTTTGCTTTTATTTCTGTTGCCTTGGGAGACTGACCTGAGAAAACATTTGTAAGGTTGATGTCAGAGAATGTTTTGCCTATGTTCTCTTCTAGGAGTTTGATGGTGTCTTGTCTTACGTTTAAGTCTTTAAGCCATTTTGAGTTTATTTTTGTACATGGGTTGAGGGCGTGTTCCAGTTTCATTGATTTACATGCAGCTCTCCAGTTTTCCCAGCATCACTTGCTGAAAATACCGCCTTTCCCCATTTTATATTTTTGCCTCCTTTGTTGAAGATTAATTGACTGTAGGCGTCTGGGTTTATTTCTGGGTTCTCTACTCTAGAAACCTCATTGAGCTGAGTGACACCTGTCTTGGTGCTGCTGGCCTTGGGTTAGGGAAACAGCAGGGAAAGACAATCGCCGTTTGAGTTTCCCAGCAAGTCACTTTGGAGCAGGTCTTTCGTGTTCTGGGTACAGTCACTTGAAAGGGCCTCGTAGCAGAGGTAGGGTCGGTGGTAATCACTGCCCTGGGTTAAAGGTGTAACAAGGCTTTTTGTGGTTTGACTAAGGCTGCTGCTCCCAAAATTCCTAGGTTTGTTGAGCAGGTAGCTGGAGAGGAGGTATGTAAGTTTGCATAGGGGCCCTGGAGCCTCCCAGGAGGAAAGGGATCAAGATCTCCTATCTTTTCACATAGAAAGAAAGACAGATTTTTAGCTCAACTTTCACTTCTTCAGAGTGATCACTAGAGGACATATGTGTCTTGTCTCATAATCTTCATTGCACTGAATATGATTTGTATCTATTTTTTTTAGGAAGAGATTTACTTGTTTATTAACTAACTTGCCCTTCACTCACATAAGAATGTGAGTTTCTTTCTTTTTTTTTTGTCATCTTTTTAGGACTGCATATGGAGATTCCCAGGCTAGGGGTTGAATTGGAGCTACAGCTGCCGGCTTTCTCCACAGCCACAGCAACGCGGGATCCGAGCCGCGTCTGCAACCTACACCACAGCTCACGGCAACGCCGGATCCTTAACCCACTGAGTGAGGCCAGGGATCAAACCCGCAACCTCGTGGTTCCTAGTTGGATTCGTTTCTGCTGGGCCATGATGGGAACTCCCAGAAGTAGTTGCATTTTAACACGAAATTCCAAATGATAGAATGCCTCAAACTCAGAGTAATTGTTTCTAATGGAATTGTGAGCTCTGTGGCAATCTACGTGAACAAAAAGTATGTGAGGGCTAGAGACCGTGCCTCTGTGCTCCACATATTACCCTACCTTGTTTAGAATTAATATTCAAGCAGTGGAAATTCTGCGGGCAATGTGGACTAGGGTCCCAACCATTCTAGTTTTCTGGGGCTGATGGGGTTCCTGGGACAGAGGACTTTCCTGGGAAAGTTCTGGTTAAAACAGAATGAGTTAGTCACCCTAAATGGCAAACGTAGGACCCAAGGGCAGTAGAGCAACTTGAGGGTATTGTGTACAGTGGAGATTTTCCTTGACCCTCCAGCCTAAAGACATCTTTTAATTGTTTTATGGGGAAGACTTACAGGGAGCAGGGTTAGCACTGGAGGTGGGGGTTCAAGTAAGAGAAATGTTGATGTCTCATGTGTGACATCTTGTTTTCAGAAATATAAGCTCCTTAGGAAGAAGAGCAGGGTTTCTCCTTCTCTTCATTTCTCACAACACCTAGCACCATGCTAGAAAGTAGTCCTTTATACAATGACTAAATTTCGCAAAGGCATCCCTGGACCCTTCCCCATCCACAGCCACACAATTCCTGTTGGCAAAATTACTGAATATTGAGTTTACACCTTCCCTTCCAAGTGCAGGGATGGGTACGATGGAGTAATAGGTGTCAGACTTACCTTCTGGCTGTAAACAAATATAAGTAAATGCAATATATGGAACAACTGTTTTCAGGCATCAGAGGAGTGATAGCCTGCCACAACTAAGCTCCACCTGCTTTAAAGATAGCCAGAAATTCTGGAAAGATAGGAGACAGTCAGTTCTCATTATTCATGGATTCCATATTTGCAAATTCATCTACTAGCTAAAATTTATCTGTAATCCCCAAGTCAATACTCTCATGGCGCTTTTGACATCACTCAGGGACATGCACAGAGCGGCAAAATTTGAATTACCGGAAGTGCACGTTCCCAGGGAGGGCAAGCAAAGCAATGCCGTCTTGTTTCAGCTCTTATGTTGTAAACGTCTTTTCTGTAGTCTAGTTAGTGCCACATTTTTATTGGTGATTTTGCTATTTAAAATGATCCCAAAGGGTAATGCTGAAGTGCTGTCTGGCATTCCTAAGTACAAGAAGCCTTGATGTGCCTTACAGAGAAAGGACATGTGTGAGATAAATTTTGTTTAGGATGAGTTCAATGTCAATGAATCAACCATATATTAAATAAGGTATCTTTTTAGGGCCGCACCTGAGGTCTGTGGAGGTTCCCAGGCTAGAGGTCAAATCGGAGCTGTAGCTGCCGGCCTACACCACAGCCACAGCAACTCGGGATCCAAGATGCGTCTGCGACCTACACCACAGCTCACAGCAACACCAGATCCTTAGCCCGCTGAGCGAGGCCAGGGATCGAACCTGTGTCCCCATGGATACTAGTAAGATTCGTTTCCACTGAGCCACAATGGGAACTCCAAATAAGGTATCTTTAAAAAGAAAAGCATGAAATATGGTTACTTATTGATCCACTGATGAAAATGTTTTGACCAGAGCCTAGTAGGAACGTAACTCTATATTTCCCCTAGGGGCGCTGGTTCAAGATTCATTAACGCAGTGGGTGCACTGACTCTGTAGAACATAACCACCTCAGATAATGAGAAGCAGTTGTAATTCATTCTCAGCAGACTTGTTTTATAAGAAATATTAAAAGAAATCTTTCAGACCTGAGGGAAATTATACTAGTTGGAAATTCAGAGCTACCTGAAAGAATGAAAAACACTGGAAATGGTAAATGTCTGGATAAATATAAAAGACTTTTCATTTATTAACGTGCTGCAAAAACAATGGACTGTCTGAAACCAAAAGAATAACAGCGGGGTCTTTTGCTTTCCAATCACGAGAGAAGAAAAGAGTTCTTGGTGGGGAAGAGGGTTAGACAAACATAAGAGGAGCTCAAAGGGGACCCAATGCTATGGATTCCTTTTCTGGACCTTTAACTTCTCTGATTAGGCAAATGAAAACCATGAGTTGCCGGACCTGCCTAAGGGAGATGTTGAGAGACTGAGCAAAAGCAGAGCTGTTTCCAGGTCCAGGTGACAGAGGATGGCACAGAGTTGGGGAGGACACCCATCGAATCTGGAACCACTCGGCTACCCCAAGGGTTGCAGGCTTTGGGAGGAGCTGTAGAGAGCACAGGTAGCGTGGGCATTGGTACCTCATCGAGGACGCTAAGCAGTCAGATTTCTCTAAGTCGCTTTGCAGGCAGAGGATGTGGAGACCTGGAAGCTGGAACAGTTTAGGAAGAACAAACACAAAACCAGTGTGGGACTCCCAGGAGCAAATGGGACGGGGTAGGGGCACTTGAAAGCAGTCTATGGTCTTACTGTTACACGGACGCCTACCTATTAAGCATATATAACTCACTGGGAGCCAGCGGTGGATTTGTCTACTTTTCTGGACTAAGTAGATCCTTCAGAGGCCAGTCTTAGGGACTCTTGATTGAGGGTCTGTTTAGAAGAGGGATGTAGCCACTCCTTCTGAGTGCTCGGCAGCCTGGTCTTCAACGGATTTCCCTGTGCAGACAATTCCTGTACCTTTGTGGATTCCTTTTTTTTTCTTCCTTTTTTGGCCACCCTGCAGCATATGGAGTTCCCGGGCCAGGGAGCAGATCTAGGCTGCGGTTGCGACCTAAACTGCAGCTGTGACAACACTGGATCCTTAACCCACTGTGCCGGGCTGGATCGAACCTGCGTCCCAGAGCACCCAAGATACCGCCAATCCCGTTGCGCCACAGTGGGAACTCCTGTGTGGATTCTTGATAAAGAAAGGCTCCTTCCTTTCAGTTCTTAGCAGGTAAAGTTTGGAAAGGAGCCCCACAAAGCCAATAATAAGTGCAGGAGGCTGGTATAGACCTGCATAAACACTGCTCAGAAGACTAAATGCCAGAGGTAGACCTGAGGCTTTCAAAGTAAAATATTGGTTCCTAGTCTTCAGTCATGGGCTCGGATTCAGCAGGTCTGAATGCATTTTTAATAAGTATATCAAGGTGATTCTGAGGAAGGTGCTCTGTGGAGCTCAATTTGGAAAAAAACAAAACACCTGATGAATAGAAATGAACACAAAGCAGTGGAAAACTTGTTTTTGTTTGTTTTAGCTGAACCCGCGGCATATGGAAAAGCTCCTGGGCCAGGGATCAAACCTGCATCACAGTAGCGACCTGAGCTGCTTCAGTGACAATGCTTGGATCCCTACCTAACCCGTTGTGCCACAGGAAAACTCCTGGTCTATATTGTTTGAATTAAAAAAAAAAAAAAGGTCCAGGACTTCTGCTTTCTAGTAGTTAGAATAACAGAAACGTTTTGCTATTTCTCTGGTGAGCTACAAGTAAAAGCTCTTGACATATATAAAACAAACCTATGAAGACTCCAAAAGTTGGAGAGAAGAAAGTAGACCTTCTAGGGATTTTAGGACCCAGAAAAAGACGCGGTGGTGAGTTCCCTGGGTTTCCTTTTTGCCTCCTATAGCCCGGACTTGGAGCTGAAGAAGGTGGCAACCCAGAATGGCCAAGGCAAGCTGGAACTGGCATTGGATGCAAACAGAAAAGCCTCAAGAAAAGCCTGCTCTCGGAGTTACCGCCGTGGAGCAGCGGAAACGAATCCGACTAGGACCATGAGGTTGCTGGTTCGATCCCTGGCCTCACTCAGTGGGTTAAGGATCCAGCGTTGCCGTGAGCTGTGGTGTAGGTCGCAGACGTGGCTCTGATCTGCCATTCCTGTGGCTCTGGCATAGGCCAGCAGCAACAGCTCGGATTAGACCCCTAGCCTGGGAAACTCCATGTGCCGCAGGTGAGGCCCTAAAAAGACAAAAGCCCCCCCCCCAAAAAAAAAGAAAAGAAAAGCCTGCTTTCTTCAGCCAAGGACCAGAAAAGGGACAGCCTAGAATGACAGAAAACGTTGAGACAATAACTGCTTTTCCTCAGCCAAGCACTACAGAAAAAACGTGGCCTCACCCTCAGCCCCACCAGCAAAGGCCAGCGGGGAGCTGAGCTTCCATCCTCACCAGGTTGTGGTGAGGCACCCCTGCTCCTCCACTGAGGGGACCAGAGGGGGCTTGGAAGAGAATGACGACCTGTAGTGCTGCCCAGCAGTAACGAGGCCACTTCCCCTCACAGTGTCACTAGAAGCCACGTGGAGACCAGTGACAAGGCATTGACACCTCTTGGTCAAGGTGTTATCTGTGAGGCCTGCGCGGGGAGCGGGAGCTTCCGGCCCACTCGGCAGTCCCTCTTCAGGTGTGAAAGGCGGTCCGGGGGTAACCTGGACTTTTTCCATCACCTGGCAGTAGCATGGCAGCATCTCCTCTTCCCTGGACAGAACAGTGTCACAGGAAGCCAGCTAAGATGGAAGGTTTCTTTTACTTTTTATTGAAGTATAGTTGATTTACAATGTTGTATTAATTTCCGCTATACAGCAAAGTGACTGTTTTTTATATATATGTGTGTGTGTGTGTGTAAATATTTATATAAATATATACATGCTTTTTCATATTCTTTTCCATTATGGTTTATCATAGGATATTGCACATGATTCCCTGTGCTATACAGTAGGACTTGTTGTTTATCCATTCTGTATATAACAGTTTGCACCTGCTAACCCCAAACTCCCAATCCTTCTCTCCCCCACCCCACTCCACCTTGGCAATCACAAGTTTGTTCTCTATGTCTGTAAGTCTGTTTCTGTTTTGTAGATAGGTTCATTTGTGTCATAGATTAGACTCCACATATAAGTGATATCATATAATATTTATCTTTTTCTGTCTGACTTAACTTCATTCAATATGATAATCTCTAGGTCTATTCATATTGCTGCAAATGGCATTATATCATTCTTTTTGACGGCTGAGTAGTATTCCACTGTATAGATGTACCACATCTTCTTTATCCATTCATCTGTTGATGGATATTTAGGTTGTTTCCATGTCTTGACTATTGTGAATGGTGTTGCTATGAACATTGGGCTTCATGTGTCTTTTTGAATGAAAGTTTTCTTCAGATATATGCCCAGGAATGGAATTGCAGGATCATATGGTTACTCACTCTTTATTGATTGATTGATTGATTGATTGATTGCTTTTTAGGGCCACACCTGTAGCATATGGAAGTTCTCAGGCTAGGGGTAGAACTGGACCTGCGGGTGCTGGCCTACACCACAACCACAACGATGCAGGATCTAAGCTGTGTCTGTGACCTGCACCATAGCTCACGGCAACACTGGATCCTTAATCCAGTGGTTCAAGGCCAGGCATCGAATCTGCATCCTCATGGATACTAGTCAGGTTTGCTAACTGCTGAGCCACAACAGGAACTCTGACTCACTCTACTTTTAGTTTTTCGAGGAACCTCCAGACTATTTTCCATAGTGGCTGCCCTAATTATTTACATTCCTACTTATCAGACAGAGAACCATGAAGATCTCAGACTGATTAATTGAAAAAGGATAATCAATAGACACTGTATTACTTTCCCCGGGTGGCCATAGTACTACAAACTGAGTGGCTTAAAAAAAAACAAAAATTCCTCTTCTTACAGTTTTGAAGTGTAGAAATTCAAAATCAAGGTGTTGGCAGGGCCATGCTCTCTCTCAAGCCCACAGGATTATTTGAATAACCCTGTAGCTATTAAAGAAATCCAATTTATCCTTTAAAACTCCTCAAAAAGAAATCTCCAGGGCCAGGTAGCTGCACTGGAGAACTGTATAAAACACGCAAAGAAGGATTTATACTAGTTCTACCAATGACTTCCAGAAAATAAGGGGGAATACTTCCCAATTTGTTTTATGAAGCTGATATTAACGTGATATCAAAACCAGAGAAAGGTATCACACAATAAACAAAAAACTATACACCAATAACCCTCACAAATATAGATGCAAAAATCCTTAACAAGCTATTATTAAATAGATTTCAGCAATGTATAGAAAGAATCATATACCATGACCCTAAAGGGGTTTATTCCATGGATGCAAGATTGATTCAATATTCAACAATTAATGGATGTAATTCACCATATTCACAGAAGAAAATTTACATGATGATCTCAATTGATGCAGAAAAACCCTTTTGACAAAATGCAACACTCATTCAGAATAAAAACTCTCGGTTCAGTAAGAATAGAGGAGAACTTCCTCAGCTCAGTAGAGAGCATCTACAAAAAACCTCTGGAACCTTCTACTTTATATGGCAAAAGAGACTTTGTAGATGCTATTATGTTAAGGATCCTGAGATGAGAAGATTATCTCGGATTATCCAACATAATCACTGAGGTCCTTATAAGCAGGAGACAAGACGTTCCCATCGTGGCTCAGCTGGTTACGAACCTGACTAGTATCCATGAGGACATGAGTTCAAACCCTGGCCTCCCTCAATGGGTTAAGGATCCGGCATTGCCATGAGCTGTGGCTGTGGTGTATAAGCCCGGCAGCTGCAGCTCCCATTTGACCCTGAGCCTGGGAACCTCCATATGCCTCAGGTGTGGCCCTATAAAAAAAGCAAAAGACAAAAACAAACAAAAAACCCAACAACAACAAAAAAGAGGGAGCTGAGAGGGTCAGTCAGAGGAGATGTGATGATGGAAGCACGGGTTGCAATGATGTGCTCCGAAAACGGAGTAAGGGTTGTAAGCCAAGGAATGGCTTCTGGAAGATTGAAAAGGCAAAGAATTAGGGAGTTCCCGTCATGGTTCAGTGGTTAACTAATCGGACTAGGAACCATGAGGTTGCGGGTTCGATCCCTGGCCTTGCTCGGTGGGTTAAGGATCCGGCGTTGCTGTGAGCTGTGGTGTAGGTTGCAGACGCGGCTCGGATCCCGCGTTGCTGTGGCTGTGGCGAAGGCCGGCGGCTACAGCTCCTGTTAGACCCCTAGTCTGGGAACCTTCATATGCTGTGAGTGCGGCCCTAGAAAAGGCAAAAAGACAAAAAAAAAAAAAAAAGAAGAAGAAGAAGAAGAAAAGGCAAAGAATTAGATTCTTCCCTAGACGATCCAGAAGGAATGCTGTCCTGCTGGTGTTCTGATTGTAGGAGTTCTGATCTCCAGAACTGTAAGATAATACATCTATGTTGCTCGAAGCCATGAAAGTTGCGGTAATTTGTCAGAGGAACAATAGGAAATGCGGGCAGAAATGATGACGATGGGAGCGGAGGTCTGAAGGGCTCTCTGGCAAAGCCCTTGGCTCCTGCCTGGCCTGCTGATTCCCGAGAGACAGGAGGGATGCAGATCTAAATTCATAATGTGTTTTTCTATCTTGTTCTTGTGGCTCTTAGCATGTGTTTCTCTGGGTAACGTTAATTATATTCCGATTAGATGTGTGCTACTGGGAGGCAAGTTGAGTCAGCGCATCGCACAAGACCTTGTCTACTTAACAGGCAGGCGCAAAGGTTTTCGCATATGACTCAAGCGTCAACATAAATTGAAAATCTGAGAGCGGGAATCGTAGGAGGTCTCCAGAGGAGGCTGGAAAAGTGACCCTGAGTGAAGAAGAGAGAATCCTCCCCAATTCGGGAAGGGCCATCTCCCAGGGAAATGAGCTCTCCTTCCCTTGGAAAAATTGATGAAGGCTCACAGCCTTTATTATTACTATTACTATTATTATTATGATTATTTGCATTTTAGGGCTGAACCCGTGGCATGTGGAGGTTCCCAGGCTAGGGGTATAATCAGCGCTGTAGCCGCCTGCCTATGCCACAGCCACAGCGACATGGGATCCAAGCCACAGCTCATGGCAACGCTGGATCCTTAACCCACTGAGCGAGGCCAGGGATTGAACCCACATCCTCATAGATACTAGTCAGGTTCTTAACCTGCTGAGCCACAACGGGACCTCCTGGAAAGTATAGTTTGTTTTAGTCTGCCTCATCCCCACTGAATGTAAATTCTTAAAGGCAGAGATTTTTCTCTGTTTTGTTCTTTGACACATACTCCAGTGCTTTAAATGGTGCCTGTCACATAGTAAAAGCTAATAAATATTTGAGGCATGGAAGTTCCCGTCATGGCTCAGTGGTTAATGAATCCAACTAGGAACCATGAGGTTGCAGGTTCAATCCCTGGCCTCGCTCACTGGGTTAAGGATCCGGCGTTGCCGTGAGCTGTGGTGTAGGTTGCAGACGCGGCTTGGATCTGGTGTTGCTGTGGCTGTGGTGTAGGCCGGCGGCTACAGCTCCTGTTAGACCCCTAGCCTGGGAACCTCCATATGCCGCAGGTGCGGCTCTAGATAAGGCAAAAAGACAAAAATAGAAATATTTAAGGCATGGATAAATAAATGAATTTTTCATGTTCTCCCCACAATCCAGCCTCCCACTTACTATTCTCTTATCCAATTCCAGCATCACAAATTTCTACCCTTGTCACTGAGACAGGAGCTCACTTTGCATCTTAATAAACCACCCCCACCCAATGTCCCAAAAGATTAGCTCCATCTCCATTGAGGGAGTTTCAGGTATTGTAACCAGGAAATTACGATTTTTGACAGAAATCTTGGTTTGAGATTCTCATACTAAGTGAAGTCAGAAAGGGAAAAACAAATGCCATATGCTATCGCTTATGTGTAGAATCTAAAGTATGGCACAAACGAACCTATCTGCAAAACAGAAACAGACTCACAGACTCGGGGGACAGACTTCTGGTTGCCCAGGGGGAGGAGCAGGGTGTGGGATGGACAGGGAGTTTGGGGCTAGTAGGTGCAAACTGTTCCATTTAGCATGGATAAGCAATGAGGTCCTGCTGTACAGCACAGGGAACTATATCCAGTCTCTTGGGATAGACTGTGATGGGGGTAATAGGAGAAAAAGAATGTATGTATGTACGACTGAGTCACTGCTGTACAGCAGAAATTGGCACATTGTAAACCAACTCTACTTTAATAAAAAAGAATACAAAAAAGTAAGCAAATGGTGCCCGATTATTTTCCAAAACCGGTTGTTAACAATTCGTCCCCCTGTCAGCTGGGTCTGAGAATGCCTTTTTCCCCACACTCTTACTAATACCAGACAGTCTCAATTTTTTCCATTTTTGCCCATCGTACTGGGGGGAAAATGGTATCTCGGGTTGATTTCCATTTCCTTTATTACTTGTAAAGTTGAACATCTTTTATATGTATGTTATTCACGTGTGCCCTCTTCTGTGATTGCCTTTCCTTTGTCCAGTGTCTTTTGAGTTATTTGTATTTTTCTTATCAATTTATAAGTTGAGGATATGAAGAGTGACTGGTAATAGGTACAAGTTTCTCTTTGGGGTGATGAAAATCTTCTAATGTTAGATTACAGTGATAGTTCCACAGCTCTGTAACTACACTAAAAAGCTTCAAATTTACATTTAAAATTTTTTAATTTTTTTGTCTTTTTGTCCTTTTATGGCCGCACCCGCGGCATGTGGAGGTTCCCAGGCTAGGGGTCTAACAGGAGCTGTAGCCGCCGGCCTACACCACAGCCACAGCAACGCGGGATCCGAGCTGCGTCTGCAACCTACACCACAGCTCATGGCAACGCTGGGTCCTTAACCCAGTGAGCGAGGCCAGGGATCGAACCTGCAACCTCATGGTTTCTAGTCTGATTCATTAACCGCTGCACCACAACAGGAACTCCCGAATTTGCATTTTAAACCAGCGAGTTTTTATTTTGTTTTTTCTTTTTAGGACCACACCCGATCTGAGCCACAGCTCACGGCAACACCGATCGAGGCCAGGGGTGGAACCCGCATCCTCATAGGTAATAGTTGGATTCATTTCTGCTGTACCACAATGGGACCTCCCTAAACCAGTAAGTTTTATGGTATATAAATTATATCTCGATAAAGCTGTTAAAAATGAAAAACGGATTTGAAAGAGTAATCTTAATGGCTGCCTTAAGTTCTTTCTAATGGAATCATCATATTTTATTTAATCACTTCTAATTGCTTCTAATTATTTCCAAGATTTCACTCATAAAAAATTGCGATGAGGACTTTCCTTGAGATGCAGCAGGTTAAGGATCTGGTGGTGTCACTGCAGTGGCTTGGGTTGCTGCTGTGACTCCAGTTCGATCCCTAGCCTGGAAAGTTCCACATGCCACTGGCATAGCCAAAAAGAAAAAATTGTGATGAGTATTTTTGTACATAAATATCTGCTTTTTCTTAGGATCCATTCTTAGATGGAAATTATCAGGGGAAAAGATTTGATTTCTGATTTAAAAAATAGGAAAATGGTTGACAGTGATTCCATGTCAGTCTGAACACTTTAGAGTTTTCTGCTTAAGTTCAGAATGCCATATTCGATACCTCCAAAGTGTTGTTGACCTGGTCCTTCCTACTATGGTAACCCCAAGTGCTACTGTAATTGATGCTAGAGAATTGATCCGTTTTGGTCACACAAAAATATAAAGTGTACATCCTGATTTATTGCCAGTTGTTTAATTGCTACAAACTGATTGCTAGAAAAACAAGAGGAGAAGCGAAATTGCTTTCCCTGGCTCAAATCCATGGGGAATCGAAGCTAATTTTAGCATGATTTTTGGCAAAAGCAGGAAGCAGTGCCTATGTGGTTTCATTCGCTACTGTTTCAGACCACCTTCATGTCTTGCTGACATATGCTGGAGAAAATGCAGTAATACTAAATACTAATACTAATAATAGTAATAGTACTAGTAATAATAATAATAATAATAAAAGAAATCCACCCAGAAGGATGGAGTTGAGTTGAAGGATGCAGGAAAGAGCTTTATTTCCTACCTGTTCTCTAGACCCCACCCTCAACCCAAGCCCTTCCTCCATCATCAAATTTTTAGATTTAGCTGGACATATTGATTGATGGTGGTTGATGTATTGATTTCCAGGACATCAGAAATACTTAAGAGGCTCTGTGTTGTCATGGGAAGTTTATTGGGCAAGGAACAAAAGCCCTGGGTTTTAGTGCTAACTGCCACTTGCCTGTGATATGACCTTAGACAAATCATGTGCTCTATGTGGATCTTAGTTTCCCATCTCTAGTTTACTTATAAGGGCCCTTCCATCTCTGCCGTGCTGTGGTTTTAAGGAGCAATAGAATTAAATATCTTCCACTAAGGAGTAGGGCAGGAAACAAATTTGGGAGTTGAGGTCAGAAGAAAGAAATTGAGTCATATCGGAAACCTAATAAAATCTTGGATATTTTAAATTAGGTTCATAAGGTCATCATTAAAAACACATAAAAAATACATCATCATTAAGGATTTCTCTTGTGGTGCAGTAGGTTATGGATCCAGCATTGTCATTGCAGCAGCTGTTTAGTGGGTTCGATCCCTGGCCCGCGAACTTCCACATGCCACGGAAACGACCCCCCCCCCCAAAAAAAAAGCCTCATTAAAAAATACAACTCTAGGAGTTCCCTTCGTGGCTCAGTGGTTAACGAATCCGACTAGTAACCATGAGGTTGCGGGTTCGATCCTTAGCCTCGTGCAGTGGGTTAAGGATCCGGCGTTGCCGTGAGCTATGGTGTAGGTCACAGACGCGGCTCGGATCCCGCGTTGCTGTGACTGTGGCTTGGGCCGGCGGCTACAGCTCCGAATAGACCCCTAGCCTGGGAACCTCCACATGCCACGGGTGCGGCCTTAGAAAAAGACAAAAAAAATACAACTCTATACATTTACTAAAGATCACAGAACCATAAGCATATAATGCTGGATTTTGTAATGTGTAAACTATCCCTTGATAAAGCCTTAAAAAAATATATATTTGATTTCAACTTTCTCTCGAAATAATCATGGGCAGGGTGTATAAAATCCTGTGAATTTTGATCTGCTCATTTACTTGCATGCATGCAAATGAGTGAGAGCAAAGGAACATGTTAATAATCTTGGGAGTTTTGTTGGCTCAGAGAAGCTGCTGGGCTCCGGGGAGATTGATGGAGCTAAAATGTCATCGTCGCAAGGGAGGCAACTATTGATTTCCCTGACAAACTCTGTAATTATGGAACACAATGCCTAGTTACATTAATTAGAAGGGAGTGAGCGAGTGGAGCTGGAGGCCTCGTTGGCAGGAGAGATAAGGCGGAGATCAGTCTTCTCTAAGGTGTGGCTGGGGCGTGCGGGGAGCCCAGAGGGGGGAAGCGGGCAATAGGTTGAAGGCAGAAGCCAGATCGAAGGTCTCTATGAGAAAGGTATAAGGTTTACTACCTCGAACTGGATGTATATTAAATAAAATCACATATTTAAAAATATAAAGTGCTATATAACTAAAAATATTTTTAACAGGTAATACAGGCATATGGTAAAAAATTCAGGTAGTATAAAGAAATGGTATAAAGAGATAGTGAAAAGTAAGTCTCCATCCCATCCTTGTCACCCATTTGTCCTTCCCAGGAACACCTACTATTTCAATTTTTTTTGCGTATCCCTCTGGAGAGATTCTATTATTCTATACACACACACACACACACACACACACACACACACACCTCACAAATGATAGGGCACTATTCACATTGTTTTTTTTTTTTTTGTCTGTATTTGTTTTCACTTAACAATATAGCTCATAAATCACTCTTTATGTTGATTTACCTTATTCTATTTTTTAACGTCTATATAATATCTCCTTGGACTGCAATTTATTTAACCAGTACCTTTTGAAGGACATTTAATTTGTTTCAATGGCATCTGACTTATTTTCTTTCCCTCTTTCTTTCTCTTTCTTTCTTTCTCTTTTCCTGAAGTTCACCTCTGGACGACAAAACCAGTCCCTAGCATAGTGTTATTGATAGACATTTTTTTTTTTTTGCTTAATATACCACTTTTTATTTGTATTTTTTCAGTGAGTAAGTAATCTTAGTATCCCCAAGACATTTTTTAAAAACTGTATTTTAATGATGCAATAAAGAGCTGCAGTTAAGTCCCAAGACAAATCACTTCTAAAGAACTGATTTAGCCTGGCCAAATTGAGTCTGCCAGGCTTGGCAGAGGTTCCTAGAGATTCAGGCTCCAGTTCAGGTCTTCAAGCCCATGTCTTTGAAAGAAAGAATCCAGAGAGGCAGGACATTGGAGTGGAACAGTCTTAGAGTCTGGAGTCAGAAGATGAATTCCAGCCCCAGTTTTGCCACTAACTAGCTGTGTGATCTTGGGTAAGTCATACCCTGAGAGATTCAGTCTTTCCCTGTGTGTTAAATAGGGGCAGAAATATCAAACCCATAATGCTCTTGTAAGGATGGGATGAAATAACAGCATTTCATAAAGTGCCTTGTAAATATTAATTATATGCATTATCTTAAAGGACAGAGATATAAAACCAGAATAGTTAGAGCTCCAGGTAGAGAAAATAAACATATGTGCACAAATTGCAGCTTGAAAACTAAAAGATGGGCTAAGAAAGAAATAGCCCCTTCTTGCCTCGGTATGTATTAATTCAGAGCTTAACGAAGGGCAAAGTAACCATTTATGACAAGGTTCCTATAGGCCTACAATTTCCTTTTTTTTTTCTTTTTAGGGCCGCACCCGTGGCATGTAGAAGTTCCCAGGCTAGGGATCGAATTGGAGTTGCAGCTGCCGGCCTATACCACAGCCACAGCAACACAGGATCCAAGCCACATCTGCGACCTACACCACAGCTCACGGCAACACCAGATCCTTAACCCGCTGACCAGGGCCAGGGGTCAAACCTGCATCCTCACGGATCCTAGTCAGGTTCATTAACCACTGAGCCACGAAGGGAACCCCATAGGCCTACAATTTAAATGTCTATCTTTGTCACAAAGTGTTGGAAAGTATACTGGTCTTCTTTATAAACAAATACTTTTGTTTTCCTCCTTTATACTTCTCCGCGTTACAACCCATTGACCAAGGACGGAAGCTCATGACTGTCAGTGAGAGGAAGAGAGAGGATTTACGTTTTAAGGGGAAAATGATCTTTAGTTAGACATGCCAGCACAGAGAACTCCAACAGATGGTTTAAAAAGAGGTAAATTGGAGTTCCCGTTGTGGCACAGCAGAAACAAATCCGACTAGGAACCATGTGGATGTGGGTTTGATCCCTGGCCTCACTCAGTGGGGTTAAAGATCCGGCATTGCCCTGAGCTGTGGTGTAGGTTGCAGACGTGCTCGGATTCCCTTTTGCTGTGGCTGTGGTGTAGGCCGGCAGCTACAGCTCCAATTGGACTCCTAGCCTGGGAACCTCCATGGACCACAGGTGCAGCCCTAAAAAGCAAAAATAAATAAATAAATAAATAAATAAATAAATAAATAAATAAATAGAAGTGAATCATTTAACATTTCATTGGGATGAGACCTAGAAACAGTCCTAGAAAAGAAAAAGCAACCAGCATCCTGTGAGACAAGGAAAGGACAGAGTAAGGGAGAGATACTAGAGTGTAAATTGATGCAAGATTTTTGGAGGGCAGTTCGACGGTGTATATGTTAAAAATCAAAATGCACACACCCTGTCCTTCTGCTTCAACGTCCTGAGGAATCCAGTCCTAAGCCCA
Organism: Catagonus wagneri; assembly: GCA_004024745.2. Lineage (NCBI taxonomy): Eukaryota > Metazoa > Chordata > Mammalia > Artiodactyla > Tayassuidae > Catagonus > Catagonus wagneri. Next base: position 26,439,217 of record PVHT020000015.1, on the reverse strand, counting down.
TTGGCTGAGGCAGAGCAAGCTAGGCATCCACGGCGGGGAGTATGGCGGTGCAGACTGGGGTGTCAGAGACAAAGCAGGGGGAGGCGGTGTTCCTGGCAAGGACAGATCAGAGTCCAAAGAGGTGGATGGAGGTATCTTCGTGGAAGGACAGCTTGACGCGGGGGGTCAGAGCCCGAGAGGGATGAGGAGGAAATCTCCGTAGGGGGGCAGCTGCTGATGGAGAATGAGAGGCCCCAAGCAAGGAGGGCAGACACAGTGTCAGGGAGGGTGGCAAAGGAAATGGGAGATTGGTTACTGTGCTAGTTATTTATTTCTGTGTAACCATTTGCCCCCAAACTCAGTGGCTTAGAACAACAAACATTTATTATTTCAGTTTTTGTGTGTCAGAAATCAGTCTCTCACCAAGCTGCCATCTGAAGGCTCAACTGAGGGAGAAGCTGCTTCTAAGCATATTCATGGGGTTGTTAGCAGGATCTCATTCTTCACGGGCTGTTGACTGAGGGTCTAAGTTCCTCCTGGCTGTTCCTCCTGAGAAGCCTCCCTCAACTCCTTGCAACATGGGCCTCTCCATAGCTCAGCTTGAGAGGAAAAGAAAGAGAGGGGAGGAGTTCCCGTCGTGGCGCAGCGGCTAATGAATCCAATGGGTTCGATCCCTGGCCTTGCTCAGTGGGTGAAGGATCCGGCGTTGCCGTGAGCTGTGGTGTAGGTCGCAGACGTGGCTCAGATCCCGTGTTGCTGTAGCTCTGGTGTAGGCCAGCGGCTACAGCTCCGATTAGACCCCTAGCCTGGGAAGCTCCATATGCCTTGGCGGTGGCCTTAAAAAGCAAAAAAGAAAAAAAAAAGAGAGAGAAAGAGGAGAGGGAGAACATTAGTAAATGTGCCTGAAAGAAGTCAGAGTCTTCTTGTAACCCAGTATTGAAGTGACACCCCATATTTTTTTGCCATATTCTCTCATTAGAATTGATTAACTAGCTCCAGCTCACACTCTAGGGAAGATGATTACACGAGTGGATGAATACCACTAGGCAGGGATTGCTTAGGGCCATCTTAGAAAAAAAATGTCCTTACTACTCAAAGTGATCTATAGATTCAGTGAAATCCCTATCAATATCCAATTTTTTTACAGAAATAGAAAAAAATCCTAAAATTCACGTGGAACCACAAAGGACTCCAGATAGCCAAAACAATCTGGGGAAAGAAGGAAAAAGCTGGAGGCATCACATTTTCTGATTTCAAAACATATTACAAATTGACAGTAATTAAAACAGTATGGGAGTCCCCTTTGTGGCTAGGATCCATGAGGACGGGGGTTCGATCCCTGGCTTTGCTCAGTGGGTTAAGGATCTGGCGTTGCCATGAGCTGTGGTGTAGGTCGAAGATGCAGCTTGGATCCCGCGTTGCTGTGGCTGTGGTGTAGGCCAGCAGCTGTGGCTCCGATTCAGCCCCTAGCCTGGGAACCTCCATATGCTGTGGGTTCAGCCCTAAAAGGAAAAAGCAAACAAAACAAAACAAAACAAAAAAAGCAGTATGGTACTGGCATAAAAATAGACATATAGACCAGTGAAACGGAATTGAAAGCCCAGAAGTAAGCGCACACATGTATAGTCAACAAGGGTGCCAAGAATACACAATGAGGAAAGAATAGTCTCTTCAACAAATGGTGTTGGGACATGGGGAATATAGGCAATATTTTGTAGTAACTTAAGGAAAAGAAAAAAGAAAAAATCTTATAAACATCAAAAATATAAAGCAGTAAAAAACAAAAATAAATAAATATAAACAAACAAAAAAATCCAAATGATGTTGGGAAAACTAGACATCCACATACAAAAGAATGAAATTGGATCCTTATCTTACAGCATATACAAAAATCAACTCAAAATGGATTAGAAATTTAGACGTAAGACGGGAAGTAGTAACTCTTCGAAGAGAATATAGGGGAAAAGCTTCATGGCATGGGTCTTGGCAATGACTTCATGGCTATGACACTGAAAGCACAAGCAACAAAAGCAAAAATAGGCAAATGAGACCACATCAAACTAAAAAGCTTCAGCATCGGAAAGGAAACAACAGAGTAAAAAGGCAACCAATGTAATGGGTGCAAATATTTGCAAAGCATATATCTGATAAGCAGTTAATATCTAAAATATACAAGAAAGTCTTGCAACTCAACAGCAAAAAATCAAATAATCAGATTATAAAGTGGGCAAAGGTCTTAGACATTTCTTCAAAGACAGTATACAAATGGCCAATGAGTATATGAAAAACTTCCACATAACTAATGATGGAAATGCAAATCAAAAATCACTTCACCTCTGGAATTCCCACTGTGGTTCAATGGATTAAGAATCTGACCATAGCAGCTTGGGTCACTGCAGAGGCTCTGGTTCAGTCCCTGGCCCGGTGAAGCGGGTTAAAGAATCCATCATTGCTGCAGCTGCCTCATGTGTAGGTCTCAGCTGCAGCACGGATTCAGTCTGTGGCCTGGGAACTTCCATATGCTATGGATACAGCTGAAAAAAAAGAAGGGAAAAAAAAGAGTGACTCTGGATGTTCTTCTATGGAAAGATCTCCAAAAGAGATCATTAAGTGAAAAACCAAGGTGACAAATAGCATGTACCCCATGATTCTGCATGCGCCTGCTTGTGTGTGTGTGTGTGTGTGTGTGTGTGTTTAAAAGAGGATGTATGTTTACTTTTGCCCTTAACAATTCTGGAAGGATACATAAGAAGCTGTTAACAGTGGTTACTTCTGACAGCGAGGCTGAGGGTTAAAGAGGAGAAAACTATTTCTACTTTTTCTTTTTAGGGCTGAGCCCGTAGCATATGGAAATTCCCAGGTTAGAAGTCGAATCAGAGCTACAGCTGCTGGCCGACACCACAGCCACAGCAACACAGGATCCCAGCCGCGTCTGCAACCTACACCACAGTTCACAGCAACTCCAGATCCTTAACCCACTGATTGAGGCCAGGGATCGAACCGAAGTCCTCATGGATACTAATTGGATTTGTTTCCCCTGTGCCACAATAAGAACTCTTCATTTTACTTTTTATTTTCTTCTGTTCTATTTTTTTTTTTTGCCATGTGCACACATTACATTTATGAAAAATGTTTAACTTTTTAAATAATGGCTAATATTGGGTGCCAGGCATTACTCTAAGCACTTATGTGGAGTAGTTTATTTGATCCGGAAAATAACTCTATGAGGTAGGTACTTTTCTTTTGGATTATTGCCATCTTATAGAGGGGAAGCTGAGTCTCAGAGGGTTGAATAACTTGAACTCTAAATCCCACCATCTTAACCACAGCTCTATGCCTCTATTCTGCCTATGAAAAGGAGCCACTCTTCTTCCTTTTGCTAAATACAAATTGTATATATCCCTATATAATATGTAATTATATATATAATATATAGAGAAATATTTTTTTTGGCTGCACCTGTGGAAATTCCTGGGCCAGGGACTGAACCTGAGTCATGGCAATAACCAGAACCGCTACAATGGCAACACCAGATCTTTAACGCACCGCACCACAAGGGAACTCCAAGAGGAATAATCTTAATGAACACAATACAGACTAATTAAGTGTAAAAAAAAAAGCTAAAATGAAGGGGAAAGTCTAAGCCTGGACCCTGCCAACTAAAGACCGGCCTGTTAGCCTTCCGGTATGTGGCCATCCACTCTTCAGTATATTCACTGTCTTCTAGCCTAGTTGACATTATATTGTACGTACAAGCTTGTATTCTGCCTTTCTTCCTCTCCATGTAATGCCATTTTCCTTTTAAAACATCTCAGGTCCTCTTATAAATAGTTGCAGTGTTTTTAGAGCTGGTAATGAGGGCCCCAGATTCATTTTAGAGAAGAGGAAGAGTAATAAAATCCTTGGAAAAGAAAAGCATGGAAAAAAGTTGGGAAGAAAAAAGTATGGGTTTGCAGTTACTAAGAAATGGTTTCCATTTACTTGTTCATGACTGTAAAAGTCTAGATTCTATTTTTTTCCTTATTTCTGTATTTTTATTGTGTTTTCCCTCTGTTCAGATTTGGACAGTTTTGTTGGAATCAGTATGTCTAAGTGACTGTGTCTGGGGAACAGGCAGTTATTTTGGAAAAATTTCCAGGAATCCAATTTTAGGAAAACCAGATAACCCAAAGTAGATTATTGCTGTTTTAAGTTACTGCAAAGAAAAAGGTGAGTCCTAGAGTTACAATGTTAGATCCAAAGTTTAGAGGTTATCTAGCCCGACACCCTCTCACTTTCTAGATGGAGAAACCGGGCCCCGGAGAAGTGAAATCAATTACTCTAGGCTATACAGCTATCAAAGCCAGAGTCTGGACCTAACGTAGGTCCCCTGATTCCTAGGCCACTGTTTCATAAAACTTCTGACACCCTTTAAAATCAATTAATTAATCCTTGTAAGAACTCAGTGAAGTAGGTTAGTGTTATTTATTCTGACTTGAGAGCCATTTACGAAAAAGTGATTAGATGTCTGTAATCCAAAATGGATTCTCCTGTAATTTAACATAGTTTTTAATCACTCCAGAAAGAACAGACTATTAAGTAGGCTTATCATCCTAGGAATTAGCATTCAGTTTCTTGCACAACCAGTTTAAAGATCACCACTTCTCACCTGGCAATTCCTTTTGTATTAGGAGTAAAGCATGTGTTTGCGTGGTAGGATTAAGCAAATGCAGAGCCATTCAGTTAGCTGTGTCTCAGTGCTCCTCTAGTCCTTGGCAATGAATGGGGGGGGGAGGGGAGGGTGTCACTACTGGACTTGCATCAGTTATTAGAATGCATCCAAGCCTGTTGGTTTTCCTTCCCAACGACTTCCTTCGGCTGAGATTTCTTATTGCCCTTTTGCTATATGAAATAAGCAGGGGACACACAATAGATTTCTTTATGTAATTTATTGTGGTAATTATTGTCTGAATGTGATAAAAGAGTTTGCCGAAGTAGACTGTAATTAAGATCTGCACAGAAGATTCTTTAATCATTAAAGCAAACGAGTGCAAATGTTGAGCTCACCGTTGGAATTGCAGTGGTTGTGTTAGAGAGTGACGGAGCAGGTGAGTTTGGAGTTCAGAGCCCCCTGTCCTGCCTTTCTCAGATTGCCCTCCTTCCGGTGTTCACTGCTTTCATGCTGTCTGCTTTGGCATTCCACCAGAGCTTGGCTCTCCAAAATGTACCTCTAGTGCCAACATTATTTCCTGCAACCACGAAAGTGCCCAGGCCCACAGTTCCCTGATCTCAACCAGCAGGAGAGGGGGGATTAGAGACAGAGCTGAAAGGAACCTGGGAAAGTATCTCATTTGATTTGATTGATGGGGAAACTGAAGCCTAGAGTGGTATGGCCACTGGCCTAAGGTAACTAGCAAAACTGGAATTCGAATACCGGGAGGAATGATTTCACCTCGATGAGTCTTAGCTTCTTCCCCTGTAAAGAGAAAGGAAGATATTTACTCAAATTACTATGAGGCTCAAATAGGACAAAAGAAGTGAAAACACTTTGAAAACTGCTATTTGGTACAGGTACCTTAAAGGATTTTTTTTTGTTTGTTTGTTTTTTCCATTAAGCTCTGCTGCTTTCTTTATGCTAAGGATTGTTAATAAATGTTAGCATGTGGATCTTCCGAGTGGGATTTGCATTTTAAAAGAGGAGGTCCCAAAGGCACATCTAACCCTAGAGGGAAAAAGTGGATAGAGAGGCATTCTGGATGCCCCTCAAAGCACTTAGCCGGGCAAAGCCATATATTTTAGCGGTAAGAACAAAGCCTGCTTTCAGAGGCTAGGGAGCTAAGAACTTTGTAAAGAACCTGAAAAACTGCCCACACAGTAGTTCTAGTATCCAGGATGGAGTTTCATTACATTAACTTAAAAGCTGCTTTTAACACTGAAGTTCTGTAATTGTGTGATTCCAGCCGATTCAGTTTTACAACATGCAGTCCTGTCATGTGCTTTCTCTTCAGAAACATGAACACCTATAGCATGTTACCAATTGCTATCCCGATCTTATTGTATATACATCTTTCATTGAGATAGAATTGACGTGTAATACTATGTAAGTTGGAGGTGTACGTTGTGGTTTAATTTCTCCTGATCTTAAAAAAGAAAAAGAGGAAAAAGGACCCACATACTTACACAGTAAGCATGTGTTCGCACACATGCAGAACACTTTGACGAGTTGGGTTTTTGTAAGTCAATGTAAACGTGAAGGAAAAAGGTCATAACCTTTGGCCTTCAAACTGTCAACCTTAATGGAATGAATGTGAATGTTAGTTAATGATACTCAGCAAGGAAGGAACTCCTAGTCTCAGTTTTTCCCAACTCTTCAATTATTTGAATGAAATGAAGTCTAAACCAGTCATTCCAGTCCGTGGCCTGATGTCTGTGTAGCAGTGTGACTGGAAGCAGACTTGTTACACTCTACTCGGAAGCACCTGATGGAGGGATCAAATTAAAAAAACCCTTTTTGTTTGATTTTTAGGGCTTTACCTGCAGCAGTGCCGGATCCTTAACCCACTGAGCAAGGCCAGGGGTCAAGCCTGAGTCCTCATGGATACTAGTTGGGCTCATAACCGGCTGAGCCACAATGAGAACTCCCCAAATTTTAGAAAATCACGTTTGTACCCCCAGTACTTGACACATCGTAGGTGCTCAGGATATGTTTTCAATGACGGGACAAAGTGCATCAGTGTGACTTACAATAGCCAAGACATGGAAGCAACCTAATTGTCCATCAACAGATGAATGGATAAAGAAGATGTGGTACACATATACAATGGAATACTACTCAGCCAGAAAAAGGATGAAATACTGCCATTTTTTTTAATGGTCACACCTGTGGCATATAGAAGTTCCCTGGGCCAGTGATGCAATCTGAGCTGCAGCTTTGATCTGAACTGCAGCTGTTGCAATGCCAGATCCTTTAACCTAATTGCAGCCGGCTGGGGAGCAAACCTGCACCTCCACAGGGACCTGAGCTGCTGCAGTCAGACTCATAACCCACTGTGCCATGGCAGGAACTCCAAAATATTGCCATCCTTTTACAAGGACCTACTGTATAGCACAGGGAACAGTATTCAGTATGCTGTAATGGAAAAGCCCATTCTTTTCCATTATAGGTTATTATATTGAATATTGTTCCCTGTTTCAGAGTCTATTCCATTATACATTATTACAAGATATTGAATGTTGTTCCCTGTGCTATTCAGTAGGTATATACACACATGTATAACCAAATCGCTATGCTGTACACCTGAAACTAACACAATATTGTAAATCTACTTCAATTAAAAAAAAATACATCAGTGTATTGTAGGTCAGGATTAGAAGGGTAGAATGTAGGTTATTCCAGACTTTATATCAAAGACATAGACGTGTTGGAGATCATGGCTCATTTGAGAAACAACAGGGAGCTTTTGATCTGAAGCGTACAGTGCTCTGTGGTGGAGGTGGAACTGCAGGTGATAACAGATCCCCAAGGGTTTCATATACTTTGACATGGATTTTGGATCTTATCTTGAAAGCAAAGGAGGGCAGAAAGGAAGTAGAAAAGGAGTCAAAACTGGGATGTACTTTGAAGTTGGAGTGTAGTGGCATGATTCTATTTGTGTTTTAGCAACAACTCTGGATTCTGGTGTAAAATGGATGAGGAGAGGAGCTTTGCAAAGCCAGCCAGGAGGGTGCAAGTCTAGAGGCAAAGGGCCTGGTTAGGAGGCTCTTTGGCAGCTGTCCAAACAGGATGGGGGCCAGAGCAAGGCAGTGATAGCACACAAGAGAGAGAGAGATATAGGACAGAACGAGTGAGCAAAGTGGTCTTCTTGTTTTTGTTTTGTTTTATAGGGCTGCACCCTCAGACATATGGAGGTTCCCAGGCTAGGGGTCTGGAATTGGAGCTGCAGCCGCTGGCCTTGCCACGGCCACAGCAACGAGGGATCCGAGCTGCATCTGCAACCTACGCTGCAGCTCACAGCAGCACCAGATCCTTAACCCACTGAGCAAGGCCAGGGATCGAACCCGAATCCTCTTGAATACTAGTTGATTTGTTACCACTGAGAACCCCATGACATTTACCAGCTAATCCAGTAGAAAACAGAGCCTTGTGGTAGGGGGGCCAATGAGAAATAGCACTCAGTAAATCTAATACGCATCAGCCATGTGATATGGCAGTCAAGAAAGCAGATGGGGAGCTCGAATAGAAGAGTCTGGATAAGGGATGTGACTGTCCAGAAGGATCTGGGGTTGGGGGATGGAGGGGAGTTTAGACTTAGTTTCCAGGCTTCCACTTTTGAAAGATAAAAAGAAATTGGCAGAGACTTGAACCCAAGACTCTGGAGCAATAAAATCTGGGAAAATTGTGGGACCAGAAGACTTGTCCTCCAATTGTTGATCCACCAAGGGGAAGAGGGGCAAAGCTGGCTTTACCTGAAGTTACCAGGGGGTCGGTTTCACTCAGCCTCAAGCCACAGGCAGAGTCCCAAGTGGCTGTCCGTGGAGCCACGGACACTGGAAGTTGTCCAGACTAGAGGGCAGAGACACTGTGCATGGGAAAACAAAACCAAAAACCCAAAGCAAAAACAACCAGTGCGGGGATAGAGTCAGTCGATGACCTTCGAGATTCCTGCTGACCCTGTGATGTGTAAGTTCTGGCCAATGGGGTGTACATCTCTCTGAAGTCCTGCCTCTGGGATGAGATGGCCAACAGCACCTCTCTCGTTCGCTTTTTTACACTCGTTTATTCAAAGCAAATAGGTCGCGTGGAGATCGGCAGACCGGGTTATTGTAGTCTCTAAATCACCGTAACTTCGTGCAGGGGTGGAGGGCGAGGGGAGCCTGGGCAAGGCCTTCCAATTGTCAGGAGCAACCGCGCTGTGGGATAAACTTTGGCTCGAGCTTTGCCGCACGAGAGGGGCGGGGTTACTTGAACGGGTCCTCAGGAGAAGGCGATTGGCCCCGGGGGAATCGAAGGGGGCGGGACTAGTCCATTGTTGCCATTGGTCCTGCGGGCAAGTTGAGGGATGGCAGCGAGGGGGGCGGAGCCCGCGAGGGGAGGCAATTAGCTTGGTGAGAGCCCACCGAGGGGAGCGGGACGGCCGGCGAGCCCGCAGCTGGGAGCCGGGACCCGGGGGTCGGGAGCTCGGGGCTGGGAAGCTGCTGCGCGAGCTCGCCAGGGCCGCAGCGGGGCGAGGGGCGCACGGGGCGTTGGCACCCGGACGCGCGCCTGCGTCTCCGACTTGAATGCAGCGGGGACGCTTCTGCGCCCCGCGCGCTGGATGCGAGCCGTTCAACAGCTGGCCTCGCGGGCCACAGTCGCAGGGAGCGACTGGGAGCTTTGCCGGTTGAGACTGCGACGACTGGAGAGGCAGTGGCAGCGGCAGTCCGGCTACCCCAGCGGAGACCCGCGTGGAGACGCAGCGGCTCCCCAGGATCCCGGTAAATGCCCTCCGCTCGGCTTACAGAGCAGCAACCACGTCCCGCTGCGTCTCGGCCGGTTGGCCGCCCTGGCCTACGGGCCCTGGGTACCTTCAAGCAGGGCCATGCCGGACCCCCAGCGGGGATAGGGGAGGGGAGGCACTGGAGACCCGAGACGACTCGCCTAGCCCCCGCAGAGTCAGGGTTGCCAGAGATGCGCCCGGGCTCTTCCCCTGGTCCTCTCTCTTCACCCTAGACCTTGCCGCACCTCCCCTGACCCTGGCGCCGCACTAGGGGGCGCTCTGGCACCCACGCAAGGGCTTGCTCTGGCCGCGGCTCCAGCTGAGGTCACTCGAAGCGTTCCCCAGAGGTAGGCTGGCGGTGGCATCGCGATAATGGGAACTGAAGGTGCCCTCTCCTGTTCAATCCACAGGCCAAGGCCTGGCGCTCTGCTCCCCCCCTCCGCCCACCTCGCCCGCTCCAGTTAATCAGCAGCAGGGCGCCGCCGCCTCCGCCCCTCTGTGACCTGGTCCTTGGCTTCAGGGATTTGTCAAGAGTCTCACTTGAGGTTTCCAGCGCGGGTGGAATAAAACTGTTCCCAATGTGACTGAGACAGCAGGACTCACCCACGGGCACGGAGTCCTGAGCTTGGGTTGCAGGGCAGCGGGGCTGGGGAAGGAGCAAGTTGGAGAGCCCCATGCTGTAGGAGAAACTCCCGTCCCTCGAACACGGGCCACCAGGTAGACTTGGTCCTTGGGACTCGCATCTTCCTTACATTTAGTCTCCTGCTTTTTGCAATTTTATTTAAAGCCAACCACTACGGGAGAACTTTTGAATGTTGCTAACTCCGAGGAGTGAGTTTTATTGGAACACTGGGTTCCAGCATGTGGACTATTTACTCTTAGGACTTTTTCATTTTCTCTGTGTCTTTTCTAGGTTGAGAATAAGGTCTTAAAGATTATGCTAATTTTGCACTGTTCTCCTACCTGCCTCTGATCTAACTTTGGAACTTGGTGCTCTTCAGAGTGTGAACTTGTGCAGCGCGATGGATAGGGCTCAGTCTTCATGCTGAGAGAACCACTCTTTGGGGATAATATAGTTGGAACCTCTCCAGTTCTGGGTTTTTTGTTTGCTTTTAGAAAAATGTGGCATTTTAGTAGTCACATTTTTCTGTGCCCTGTTTCTTTGTTTGGGAGGGAGTCACTCAAAGCATGGAGTACCTTGAAGCATAGAGTAACGAGCATGAAGATCTATTTCCTTTGGCCCTTGTTCTGTACAGAGAAAAGTGGCAAGTGGAATAGGCCTGCCGGGTACCCGGGGGATGCCAGCTATGGTTTGTATCAGAGGATGGGTGGGGCTGACTGGAGGTGGAGTAAGAGCCATCTTGGCTCTTGCGATGGGGCATGGGCTTTCCATGTAGTCCCAGCCAAAGATGACACCTGCAGTGGGGCTCATTTGTCTGGGTTCCCTGTCACACACTCATGTGAAGAGAGTGGCCTTTGGCTGGTTTCATCTTCAGCATTAGAAGGAAGGATGAGGTGCAGAGATTGGAGAATGTAAAGGTGATGGTGGTGGCAGTGGGGTGTGTGTTTGTGTGTGTGTGTGTGTGACTCGTTTCACATGCCGAAGCAGCTCTCTGCCACGGAGACTACTTGTTTGTTTTCCCAGCATGCATTGCTGCCTTTGCTAGAGAGAGGGACTTTTGCCGAGTGGTTTGCAGCCAGGGTAGTGTTATTTGTGCAAATCCCTGACCTAGTGTCCACGAGGGCCCGTATCTGTGTTATATCTCACATGCTCCTGGAACTTTAAGAAGCTTTAAACCAAGCTGGAGGCTGGGGTAGACTAATGCCTGGGGCACAGTTGAAGCAGAAGAGGAATGGAATCCAGTGGGGCTTGCTACAGTGTAAGGACTGGACCACATTTAAGAGAAGAAGGTCAGCTGTAATAATAATAATATCTCACATTTTTATTTCATTTAATTATTTATTTATTTTGCTTTTTTTTTTTTTTTTTTTTTTTTAGGGCCGCACGAGCAGCATATGGAGGTTCCTAGGCTGGGGTCAAATCGGAGCTACAACTGCCAGCCTAGGTGTCTAATTGGAGCTGTAGCTGCCAGCCTACGCCACAGCCATGCAGCATCCGAGCTGCGTCTGCAACTGACACCGTAGTAGCTCACGGCAACGCCGGATCCTTAACCCACTGAGCGAGGCCAGGGATTGAACCCACATCCTCATGGATACTAGTCGGGTTCATTTCCGCTGAGTAATCAGGGGGACTCCAGAGCTCACATTTTTTTTTTAAAAAGTTTTATTGTCGTATAGTTGATTTACAAGGCTGTGATCATTTCTGCTGTACAACAAGGTGATTCAGTCGTGCGTATACACATATCCATTCTCTTTCAGATTCTTTTCCCACATAGATGATCACAGAGTGCAGGGTGGAGTTCTCTGTGCTATACATCGAGTCCCCATTGGCCAGTCATTCCACATAGCTCAGTGTGCATATGCCAATCCCAAACCCCCAGTTAGACTCCCCCAAACACACACCTGTCCCCTTTGGTAACCTTAACCCTTTTCAAAGTCTGTGAGTCTGTTTCTGTTCTGCAGATAAGTTCATCCTTATTTTTTATCCCTTTTTTTTTTTAGATTCCACATATAAGTGATATCATATAATGTTTTTCACTGTCTAAGAGCTCACAGTAATTGAGCACTTATGAGAGTTAAGGACTTTACTCGCATCATTTCCCTTAAACCTTCAAAAATTCTGTAAGGTAGGTACTGTTAATATCTTCTGAAGCTCAAAGAGGTTAGGTAAATCACCTAGCTGGTCAGTGGCAGAGGTGGGATTTGAACCCACGTCTGGTTGACACTAGCCCTTGAGCTCAAAAGCATTGTACTGTTCAGTGTCACCGAGGAGCTTTCATAAATGAGGTGGGATGCGAGTAAGGCTTTGAACGGCGGGTGGGGCTCACCTAGGGAGAGAGGACATTTGGAGAGAGGGGATCAGCATGTTTGAAGGGACTCAAAGGAGACTGAGGGGTGGACACGGGATGATGAAATATAAGGCTGGTGAGCTGGGGTGGGGTCACGTGTTGGAGACCCTTGAAAGGAACTTGTGACTTGATGCGGTAAGAATTAGGGAGATGTTGAGAAGTTTGTTTTTGTTTTGTTTTGCTTTGTAGGGCGGCCCCCACAGCATATGGAGGTTCCTAGGCTAGGGGCTGAATCGGAACTACAGCTGCCAGCCTACGCCACAGCCACAGCAACGCAGGATCTGAGCCGTGTCTGTGACCTATACCACAGCTCACGGCAACACCAGATCCTTAACCCACTGAGTGGGTCCAGGGATCGAGCCCACATCCTCATGGATGCTAGTCAGATTTGTTACCACTGAGCCACAATGGGAACCCCTAGAAGTTTTGAACAAAGAAGAACATGGCAAAGCCAGTACTAATCCCCTGGTGTGCCCTACCTGGGTCCTCAAGCCTGTCCCCATCTCACTTTTTCTTGCTTGTCCCCTGGTCCAGCTGTCAGCATATTTAATATTTTTTTTCTGCACTCATAGCATATGGAAGTTCCCAGGCCAGGGGTCGAATCCGAGCCACAGCTCTGCACAGCTGTGGCAACACTGGATCCTTAACCTACTGCACCCAGCCAGGGATTGAACCCATGCCTCCACAGCGACCAGAGCCACCTGAGCCACTGCAGTCATATTCTTTTTTTTTTTTTTTTTTGCCTTTTGTCTTTTTAGGGCCGTACCCAAGGCATATGGAGGTTTCCAGGCTAGCGATCCAGTCGGAGCTGCAGTTGCTGGCCTACGCCACAGCCACAGCAACGCAGGATCCGAGCTGTGCCTGTGACCTACACCACAGCTCACGGCAACGCCGGATCCTTAACCCACGGAGCGAGGTCAGGGATCGAACCCGAATCCCCATGGGTACTAGTTGGGTTTGTTAACCACTGAGCCACAGCAGGAACTCCCTTTTTTTTCTTTTTTCTTTTTGTAGTCGTATTCTTAACTATGCCACAGTGGGAACCCCATGTTAAACTATTTTTTTAAACTTTTAAAGAAATTTTATTGAAGTATAGTTGATTTACAATGTTGTGTTAATTTCTTTTTATGTTACTTTCCATTATGTTTTATCATAGGATATTGAATATATCCTGTGCTATGCAGTAGGACCATGTTGTTTATCTGTTCCGTATGTAATAGTTTGCATCTGCTAATCCCAAATTTCCAACACATCCCTCTCCCACCCCGCTTGGCAACCACAAGTCTGTCCTCTATGTCCCTGGGTCTGTTTCTGTTCTGTAGGTAGGTTCATTTGTGCCATATTTTAGATTCCACATATAAGTGATATCATATGGTATTTGTCTTTCTCTTTCTGACTTAGTATGATAATCTTTAGTTGCATCCATATTGCTGCAAATGGCATTATTTCATTTTGTTCCCATGACTGGCTATCATAAATAGTGCTGTGATGAACATAGGGGTGCCTGTATCTTTTCCAATTAGAGTTTTGTCTGAATATAGCATATCTAACTCTTGTTTTAAAATTTTCTGAATCTTTGGAGAGCACTGGGTACATGCAGCCAAGCAGAAGGAGAAAGCTAGGGGTCCTGGGTCAAGTTCAGCCCTAGATGGATGTGCTTCAGCCTGTACAATTATTTTAAAAAGCAATCGAATTAGGGGCCAACATTGAAAACCAAAAGAGCTCAATCAAAATCAGGATTTCCAGCTTCTCTTGAAATGTCAGAAGGTGTGGTCTGAGTTTTGCCAACAGAGGGCAGAGCTGTGCAGTGCTGACTGCTTTAGCTGGGGTCATATCCCCCATGTTTTGGGCTGTACCTGACCCGGTGGGCCCCAGACCCCTGCTCTAGGGATAGCCAAGCCCCCAATCAGGAAGATTCTAATTCGGGATTAGCTTCTTGTCGTACTGTGTAAATAGGGAATTATCGGATCTCTGGTAGAACTGACTCTGAAATGCGAATAATCTTAACCTACAGGAATGCTGTGGCCATTGTGGGGAGGCCTACTGGCCAGGAACTGAACATTATCTGCACGTCGTACCTTTCTTCTGGGCTAGGGCTTCGAAGCCCGCTCTGCTAGGGTCCCCAAAAGACCGTCTGGCATGCCTTGCTTGGATTCAGGTTTTCTTTTTGCTGAATACTTAGTATGAATAGGACCTGAGTCAAAATGATGACAAGAGTTCAGGGGGAAAAAGCAACTTAGAAATGATGACCTAGGAAATTCCCGTGTGGTGCAGTGGGTTAAGGAGCTGGCATTGCCGCAGCTGTGGCATAGGTTGTAACTGCGGCGTGGGTTCCATCCCTGGCTTGGGGTCTTTCACATGCCACGCGTGCGGCCAAACAAAGAAGAAATGAAGACCTGAAAACTAACACGCTAAAAAGGTTAATCTGGAAGGCGCTGAAGGCACTCCGTATGTTCTAGAGGGACAGGTACGAGCCATTTCTGTACTGGCGTTTGGGGTGAGCGGTCGCTACCGTGCAAGTCCGTCCAGGCGCTTCGGGGCATTTAGCAGCTCTGGCTCCCTGCTCACACAGTGACCACGGTGCCTGTCCCTGTGTGCCAGTTATTGTGACAACTACTGTCCACTGTAGCTATGCATGACCCACCACTCTTGAAGGCCGCAGTGCCATAGTGTTAAGCCATTATCATTTCTCTGTGGCCCAAAGCATCCTGTGTTTCTCATGGCATTCACCGTTTATATCCTCGGATGGCAGGTCATTGTCTTAACTCCATTCTCTTCCTAGACTCAGTTCTTTGAGAGTAACTCATCGCTGTGGCCCTCAAAGGCCCTTAAACGGGGTAGCCACCTGGTAGGTGCGCTTGACTGATCTCCATGCTCGCTGATTAATGTTAGAAGCTCTAGGAACCTTCCAAGAACCAGCAAGTCCTTATTAGCATTTCATTACTCGTATCCCGGCGCTATTACTAGTATTTTCAATGTGGGAGTAACACATTTTTTTTTTAATGTTGAAGTATAGTTGATTTGCCGGGTCGTGTTAGTTTCAGGCAGGTCAAGGGCAGTAGGGGAGAAGGGTACAGGATGGGATGGAAGAGGTGGCCAGGCGTTGCATTGGAGGGGAAGCAGTTTGGATTTGGTTCAAAGTGTGATGGGAGCCACTGGAGGATATGGCAAAGTGATTCAGTTGTGTATATATATATATATATATATATATATATATATATATATTCAGTTATAAGTATATATATATATATATATACACACACATATATATATATACACACATATGCATTCAGTTATACATGTATATACACACACACATATATATATACATGCATATACTTTTTCATATTCTTTTCTATTATGGTTTATTACAGGATATTGAATATACTTCCCCGTGCTATGCAGTAGGACCTTATTGTTTATCTATATTATATGTAGTGGGGTGAAGAATGTATACATGTACGTGTGACTGGGTCACCTTGCTGTACAGTAGAAAATTGACAGAACACTAAACCAGCTATAATAGAAAAAATAAAAATCATTATATGTAGTGGCGTGTATCTGTTAATCCCAGACTCCTAATTTATCCTTCTTCCTGCCATAAATTTTTCTTCTATGTCTGCGAGTCTGTTTTTTTTTATTTAAATATAGTTGATTTACAGTGTTTCTTCAATTTCTGTTGTACAGCAAAGTGAGTCCATTTTAAATGTAGTCGATGAGCGGAGTCTCTGTTTCAGGTCAGACTTTGCATTGTGAAGTTCCCACGATGTGCCAGGCCCTGTTCTAGGCTCTGAAGATAAAATAGTGAACCAGACAAACACAGTCCTACCTTCCCTCAAGGAACTGACAGGCTAAGGGGTGGAGTGTGGCAGATAAAAAAATCAGGTTGATGGATCCACATGATAATTTGAGCATCTCAGTGTCACAGTGGAAATAAGATGGGCCAATAACTACAAAGTGACGGGGTGGGAGGAGTGCTATTTAAGGCCGTGTTCAGGGAGGGCTTCTCTGAGCCGAATCTGAAAACTGGGAAGGAGCCAGCCACGAGAAGGACCGAGGCTCTGAGGAGTGAACTGTGATGTGTTTGAGGAACAGTCAAGGCCAGTGTGACTGGGACGGAGAGGTCAAGGGCAGTAGGGGAGAAGGGTACAGGATGGGATGGAAGAGGTGGCCAGGCATCTTGGAGGGAAAGCAGCTTGGATTTGGTTCAAAATGTGATGGGGGCCACTGGAGGATTTTGAACAGAGGAGCAGCACCACCCGAGTTAAGGTTTAAAAAAAAATCATTTTGACTGTTGTGTAGCCTGGACTTTATGGGGGGGGGCAAGGATGGGAGGAGAGAGCCTAGCACGGCCGGTGCAATAATCCAGGTGAGAGATGATGGCGGCTTGGACCCAGGGAGTAGCCGCGAAGATGGAGATGGATTTGGAACATCTGGCAAAGATGGGCTCAGAAGGACTTGCTGAAGGACTGGATCCGAGAGGAGGGGAGGAAGAACGCCCGGTTCTGAGCCCGAGCACCTGGGTGGTGGTGAGGTGCCTCTGTTCAGGGAGATGGGAGTCACTGGGTTGGGGGGAGCAAGTCTGAGGTTGACGGGCAGGTTTCTGGCCAGTTGGGGGGATGGAAATTGAGATTGAGATGCAAACGGAACATTCAGCTTGGAGAGAGACATTGACTAGGCGGCCGAATATCAATGTCAAGGTTGACTGGAGCTTCAGCCTACAGAAAAATTGAATGCAAATTAGAGCCACTGTAAGTTGCCTTTATATACTAACAAAGGTGGCAGAAATCAAAATGATTAGGATCCTATGTGAACAGGACTGCAAGCGAATCAGACATATCAATCCTGCTGATGGCGAGATAAACTGACTTTATCTTTTAGGAGAACAACTTGACAATATGTAATGAGCCATATAAACATACTCCTACCCTTTGACATGGGAATATGTTTTGAGGAAATAGTTTTTGTTTAAAGATCTGTACAAAGATTTCCATTAATGGTGCCCTTTCTCATGCTAGCAGTACAATTTTAGAAAGAGTAATGCTCTTTCAAAAGAAAAAAAATTGGAAGGCTTAACTCTAACTAAATATATAGTAACTCTGTAGAGTTTCTATAGACTTTCTTTCTGTATAGAATTTCTACAGCAGTTTGCTGTAGGCGTGAAAAATGAGAAATGGGTTGGCCACACTGATATCTGTAATTGTTATTAAATAGGTGCAAAACCCAGGTCATGATGCTTGCTCCACAGGTACCACTGTGTAAACCTCACGCAGAGTTCATGCTGAAAATTGTAAATGTACAGTTGTCTTTTTCTTTTCCTTTTTCTAAACCACTTCATCTGCTTTTGACTTTGTACCTCTTTCTCTCTGGCAGTGTTCCGTGGTCAGGACGCCATGACACAGTGGTGTACCGTGAAGAGTTCGCATGAATTGTGGCTCCTCCAATCTTTCTTCCCTTGATCACATTTTTGCCAGAAGGTATTTGGTAATATCCTATTCTGTAGGACTTGTATTTGAATAAGCTTACTTTGGGGTTTTAAAAAGGTTGGGGTATACTGCAGCTCTCAGAAACTGCTTAGGAGTGCAAAGCACGGTCCTATGTAAGGCCGCTTTCCGCCTGTAGGTGGCGACTGTGGGCAGGAATTTTGCTGGTAATTTTCAGGCTGTGAAGATAAAACCGAGAAGGAAAACACTGGTGGCTTGACGATATACATTTCCCACAAATAATGCTCTCACTGTTCAGTGAATGAGGCCAAAGTGCAGAAGATACTCAGAGACATTCCTTTAAATCCCCGATAGCTTTTTTTTTTAATATGAAGAAAAAAAAGCAATGAGTCTGTGTTAATAGCGTTATAGTAAACGAATTCAAGGTTTAAAGCTGTATTCCTAGCTGGAAGTGAGTAGAGAGGGGTGTTCTGCAATAAAAATGTTCCTGATGCTAAAAGAAAAAAAGGCGGCGGGTGGGGACAAAAGACTAAAAGATTCGTCAGACAGGTCTGTCGACTGCCCTGTGCATATTTTAAAAAATGGCTCCCTCCTTGCAACCCTAGAGTGACTCTTGTACTCACTAACAGAGTTATGTAAGTGCATTTGCGGAGAAAAGCCAAACAAACCTTTGTTTAGGCAAATTTATTTATTTATTTTTAGTTGACATATAGTCGATTTACAATATTATGTTGGTTTCAGGTATACCGCATAGTGATTCAGGATTTATTTATTTATCTATCTATTTATTTTTGCTGAGGTTCCCAGGCTAGGGATCCAGTCGGAGCTGTAGCCGCCGGTTTATGCCACAGCCACAGCAACGCGGGATCCGAGCCGCGTCTGCGACGTACACCACAGCTCATGGCGACGCCGGATCCTTAACCCACTGAGTGAGGCCGGGGATCGAACGTGCGTCCTTGTAGATACTAGTCAGATTCGTTTCCACTGAGCCACTACAGGAATTCCGATTCAGTATTTTTGCAGATTATATTCCATTATAGGGTATTGCAAAATATTGTGTATAGTTCCCTGCTCTATACAGTAAATCCTTGCTGCTTATCTATTTTGTGTATAGTAGTTTGTATATGTTAATCTCATACCTCTAATTGGTCCCCCCCCACCTCCCTTTCCCCCTTGGTAACCGTAAGTTTGTTTTCTGTGAGTCTGTTTCTGTTTTGTATATAGGTTCACTTGTATTATTTGTTAGATTCCCCATCTAAGTGTTATTTGAATTCTCTGTCTTATTTCACTAAGCATAGTATTCTCTAGATCCCAACACGTTACTGCAAATGGCCATGTTTCATTCTTTTTTATGGCTGAGTAACTGGGTTAATTTATTTTTAGTAGCCTCAGAAACACTTTGCTTTCACCAACATTATCACGTAAAGGAAACATTTGTATGATCTTTTAAAATGGGGAAACAAAATCAGCAAATTAAGTTGCCCAAAGAGATGAATTAACATGAATGCAGTTTTCTTCATTTCAAAATCGATTTCTAGAGTTCCCATTGTGGCTCAGTGGAAACCAATCTGATTAGTTACCTTGAGGACGCAGGTTCGATCCCTGGCGTCACTCAGTGTGTTAAGGATCTGGCGTTGCCGTGAGTCGCGGTGTAGGTCACAGACGCAGCTTGGATCTGGCGTGGCTGTGACTGTGGCGTAGGCTGGCAGCTACAGCTCCGATTCAACCCCTAGCTTGGGAACCTCCGTATGCCATAGGTGTGGCCCTAAAAAGACAAAAAAAAAAAAAAAAAGAAAAAAGATTTCCCAAACTAAACTCTACCTCTGAGCAGGTTTTCTTTGAGTGCTGTGGGTCTCCAAAAGTCACTTCCTTTCTGTCCTGAAAGCCTCCAGTGCCCCAGTGAGCCCTCTAGGACCATCTTAATTTGGGAATTTAGTCATTTGATGGGTCCTATATTGGATATGTTCCTATTATTGCAACACTGTATGCTGCTTATTTTAATGATGCAATTTAAAATTTTTTCAAGGTCAGAGCATATGGTCAGCCTCAGTTGAAAATGGTTGCTTGGGTTAGTGATGTGTCAAGACACATCAGTGTTCGTCTATGACCTCTTGACTTGAAAAACCAGGGAATATTTCTTTTTTTTTTAACTTAATGAATTTTATTTCAATTATAGGTGTGCAAAAATCATCACAAGTCAATTCGATAGATTTTGTGTCCCAAACCCACAGTGCATCCCAACCACGGAATATTTCTATTTGGTCAAGACTTACTGGAATTCTGTACTGGTTAGGCCATTGGAAATGGGCTAGGTCGATTTGACCCAAATACATTTTGGCTGCCCTGCTGACAATGAATATGATGATGTAACTATAATCTTAAGTGCATTCAAAATGACTTTAAGTTTCAAAAGCCCAAAGAAAAAAGAAAGGGAGCAAAGAACTACATTGGTTTAAAAAAAATTTTTTTTTACTATAGTTGATTTACAATGTTCTGTCAATTTCTTTTTAAAAAAATTTTTAATTATAGTTGATTTACAATATTGTGTTAATTTCTGCTGTACAGTAAACTGACCCAATCGTACATATATGTACATTCTTTTTCTCACATTCTATCCAAGAACTATTTTGGAAGAGTTGTACAGATGGTCTTATTTTTTTTCCACTGTTTAAAAAAAAAACATGCCTCCATCCAAATGGCCTTGCTAGCACTCTGACAGAAAATATTTATGAGAGTGAGAAAAAAGGGAGAGAAAATGAACGAGGGATACTTTGCTCACAACTCAAGTGCTTTTTTTTTTTTCATCTTTTTAGGGCCGCACCCATGGCATGTGGAGGTTTCCAGGCTAGGGGTCTAACAGGAGCTGTAGCCGCCGGCCTTCGCCACAGCCACAGAAACGTGGGATCCGAGCTGCGTCTGCGACCTACACCACAGCTCACGGCAACGCCGGATCCCTCACCCACTGAGCAAGGCCAGGGATCGAACCCATATCTTCATGGGTACTAGTTGGGTTCGTTACCGCTGGGCCACGACAGGAACTCCCACAACTCGAGTGCTTTTAACGTTTCAGAGTCATATTTCTTATCTAAAGCACCTGACACATAACAGAGGCATCTCTCTAGTGTCTTCTGAAATGAGAGAGGGTATTAGAGGAACTCTGGATGCAGACCCTTGTAGAATTTATTTAATTTCATTTCAGGTTCAAACAACCATTTTAGGCCTGTGGAAATAGCTCAAAACTGTTTCCTTTTCTCTAATCTCTTATTCCACTGCTGCTCAGTCAGCTTCGCTACTAGGTATAGAAGCAAGGACGATGAGGGAGATGCATGATTAGAGAAAGCAGCCCTGTTTCTCTGAGAATCTGCTAGAAATGTCCTGGCGTTGCGAGCAGGTCGAGTGCAATGCTTTGGTAAAGTTATGTACACAAGATACTGCTGGAATACACACTGTGTTAACCACTGAATAACTCTAATTTTTTTAAGGTTGGAGGAGCACTCATTGGCCTCTGCAAAAGCGTTAAAGAACAAGTGATCTCCATAGTGCTGCTTTTTTTTTTACTACAGGGCTAGAAGAAAGATGTGTGTATGTAGCGGGGGGACTGGGGATGTCATGGTGGTGGAACACACTAGAACATGAGACTAGTTAAAAATATTGATTAAGGAGTTCCCATCTTGGCACAGTGGAAATGAATCCGACCAGGAACGATGAGGTTGCAGGTTCGATCCCTGGCCTCGCTCAGTGGCTTAAGGATCCGGCGTTGCCGTGAGCTGTGGTGTAAGTTCACAGACGTGGCTTGGATCTGGCATGGCTGTGGCTGTGGCCGGCAGCTGTAGCTCCAATTTGACCCCTAGCCTGGGAACCTCCATATGCCACCGGTGTGGCCCTAAAAGGCAAAAAAAAAAAAAGAAAAAAAGGATTAAAAAATTCAGCTTTTTGATAATTTATGGAAGCCTTTCCTTGCCATCAGGACTCCTTTTTTTTTTTTTTTGTCTTTTTAGGGCTGTACCCTTGGCATATGGAGGTTCCCAGGCCCAGGCTAGGGGTCGAATTGGAGCTACAGCTACCACCCTATGCCATAGTCACAGCAATGCAAGATCCGAGCTGTGCCTGCAGCCTATGCCACAGCTCATGGCAACGCCGGATCCTTAACCTACTGAGCGAGGCCAGGGATTAAACCTGCATGGATCCTAGTCAGGTTCCTTAACCGCTGAGCCACGAAGGGTACTCCCGCTCAATTTTTCAAAAAGGATATTTAGAGGACAAATTATGTTGTTCTAAAGAATCAATTTTAAATCATTCCCTAATAATTGATCTCAGTGATACCACCTATTTGGGTAGATATATTTTTAATAATCTGTGAAAATACACATAAAATGTATAACCGTATCTACTAAATAATATACCTAATTAAAAATAAATTACTTTTTTATTGAAGTATAGTTGATCATTTTGTATTAGTTTTGGGTATATAGCAAAATAATTCAGTTATATATATATATGTATATGTGTGTATATATACATATACATATTCTTTTTCAGATTCTTTTACATTATAGGTTATTATAAGATATTAAGTATATTTTCCCTGTGCTATGCAATAGATCCTTGTTGTTTATGTTTTATATATAGTAATATGTAGATGTTATTCCCAAACCGCTAACTTATCCCTCTTCCACCTTTCCCCTTTGGTAATCATACCTTTTTTTCCCCCTATGTCCGTGAGTCTGATTCTGTTTTGTAAATAAGTTCATTTGTATCATTTTTTTTTAGTTTACACATATAAGTGGCATCATATGGTGTTTGTCTTTCTCTTTCTGACTTACTTCACTTAGTCTGATAATCTTTAGGTCCATCCATGTTGCTGCAAATGGCATTACTGCATTTTTTTTTTTTGTGGCTGAGTAATATTGCATTGCATATATGCACCTCATCTTCCTTATCCATTCATCTGTTGCTAGACATTTAGTTTGCTTCCATGTCTTGGCTATTGTATGTAGTGCCACTATGAACACTGGGCATGTATCTTTTTCAATGAAAGCTTTGTCCAGGTATATGCCCAGGAGTGGGATTGCTGGATCATATGGTGGTGCTATTTTTAGTTTTTTAAGGAACCTCCTTACTGTTCTCCATAGTTGTTGCACCAATTTACATTCCCACCAACAGTGTAGGAGGGCTCCCTTTTCTCCACACCCTCTCCAACATTTATTTGTAGAATTTTTGATGATGGCCATTCTGACTTGTGTGAGGTAGTACCTCATCATAGTTTTGATTTGCATTTCTCTCATAATTAGTAATGTTGAGCAATACATTACTTTTTGAACATGTTTAAACAGGGTTAAAAACAAGGATTGTATGGGTAGAAAAGTACAAACTTTTTCAAACCTATTTTGAAGAGCAAGGCAGAGCCCTATATAGCTTTAACTAGATCCAAGAATTGGCATATTTAAGCTTAGAGTCAAGAAAGTATTTAGGAGTTCCCGTCGTGGCACAGCAGAAATGAATCCGACTAGGAACCATGAGGTTTCGGTTTTGATCCCTGGCCTTGCGCGGTGGGTTAAGGATCCGGTGTTGCTGTGAGCTGTGGTTTAGATGGCAGACGTGGCTTGGATCCCGTGTTGCTGTGGCTGTGGTGTAGGCCGGCAGCTGGAGCTCCGATTCAACCCCTAGCCTGGGAACCTCCATATGCAGTGGGTGTGGCCCTAAAAAGAAAAAAAAAAAAAGAGGGAAAGAAAGAAAATATCCAAACACCTGTTCCAGTTGAATATTGTATGTAACTGAGTATTTTCCAGAAACGTCCGTCTGCTTTTGCTATAAAATAAATCAGTTAAGACTTAAACATTCTGCAGTCAGACCTGTGGTTGCTGGGCGGGGGAAGATTACAAAGGGGCGTGAGGAAACCGGTGGGGTGATGGGCATTTTCACTCTCTTGATTGCACTGATGGTTTCATAAGTGTGTAAATACATGGCAAAACGCATCAAAATTTACACTTTTGATATACGTGCAGTTTATTTTATGAAACATGGTTTATCATATATTGATTATGCTTCAATAAAGTGGTTTTTAAAAATAACTTTTGCGGCTTGTAGTGTAGCTATATTGAAGTGGCCACATGCTCCTTTATTACCCAAAGTCCTGTTCTAATCCCCCAGGCTTCAGGCAGGTCTCACACAACCTTGGGTTATAGGTTCAGATGCCTGTGGCCATTCACAGGGATGGCAGACACAGGGGTGTTTGGGTGTCTTTGACAGGGGAAAGGAGTTGCTGTTGTATTACTCTGCTTTGGTTCTTTTCTGGGTGACTTTCTATCAGCAGCTATAAGCTGCTACCTTTTTTTACAATTTTTATTTATTGACCATGCCCGTGGCATGCGGAAGTTCCAGTGCCAGGGTTTGAATCCGCACCACAGTAGTGGGCAGGGCCACAGCGGTGACAATGCCACATCCTTTAATCACTAGGCCAACCAGGGAGCTCCCTAACTGCTTCCTTTTATTTATTTTTATTTTTTTTAACCGCCGTACCTGTGGCATATGGAAGCTCCTGGGCTAGGAGTCAAATCAGAACTGCAGCTGAGATCTATGCCACAGCCATGGCAACGCCGCATCCGAACTGCATCTGTGACCTATGCCACAGCTTGCGGCAACGCCGGATCCTTAACGCACTGAAGGAGACCAGGAATCGAACCCACATCCTCACAGAGACTACATCGGGTCCTTAACCCACTGAGCTACAACAGAAACTCCCAAACGACTTCGTTTTAATTCTTTGTTATCATGTGCGTTTCCTCTTTTTAATTAAAAATTTAATGCAAAAGATCACGTTTAGGAGTTCCCATTGTGGCTCAGTGGTTAACGAATCCGACTAAGAACCATGACGTTGCGGGTTCGATCCCTGGCCTTGCTTAGTGGGTTAAGGATCCGGCGTTGCCATGAGTTGTGGTGTAGGTTGCAGATGTGGCTCGGATCCCGTGTTGCTGTGGCTGTGGCGAAGGCCGGCAGCTACAGCTCCTGTTAGACCCCTAGCCTGGGAACCTCCATATGCCGCGGGTGCAGCCCTAGAAACGGCAAAAAGACCAAAAAAAAAAAAAAGCGCGTTTATTGTAAACATTCAAAAACTGAAACAATAGGAATACTCCCAAGCCATTTCCTAGACAAAATATTACTGATAATTTGATGTACATCCTTCTAGACTTTCTTAGAGAGGTCTGTGTGTGTGTGTGTGTGTGTGTCCACCATGCATGTGTATTTCTTTTAGTTTCATTACTTTATTATATTACTTTTACAAAAACAAGAGCATATTGCACATAATGATCCTGCAACTTGCATTTTACTTTTTTCTCTAAAAAGTATCACGAGAATCCTTCCATGTCAGTAGGCACAGACTGCGCGCTGCCTCCCTCCCTTGCTCCCGGCTTCCTTCCTCCTCTCCTTCCTTCCTCTCCTCCCTCCGGTCTTCCAGGCAGCAATCCCCTTCCTCCCCTCCGCCTTCCCTCCCCCGCCTTCGCTGTGTGTTGGTGTTGGCTTGAGGCTTACTTAAGGAAAAAGCATCACAGCGAGAATTCATCATTACTGTGTGCCTAGGCACCAGGCACTGACTTGTCTGGTTAATTTTCAGTTGATCTAGCAGAAGTTGCTGGTGACATTGCTGTAGTATTGAATCCATGACCTACGTAAAAAGCTTACTTCTTGGTATATATTAGGTCCTCTATATTTAAAAAAAATTTTTATTATAGTTAATTTACAATGTTCTGTCAATTTCTGCTGTACAGCAAAGTGACACAGTCATATATATATGTAGGTACAGATGTATATATGGATACACACACACACACACACGTATATGTATGCATTCTTTTTCTCATATTATCTTCCATCATGTTCCATCACAAATGATTGGATAGAATTCCCTATTTTTTTTTTGTCTTTTTGCCTTTTCTAGGGCCACACCCATGGCATATGGAGGTTCCCAGGCTAGGGGTCTAATCGGAGCTGTAGCTGCCACGTCTGCAACCTACACCACAGCTCAAGGCAACGCCGGCTCCTTAACCCACTGAGCGAGGCCAAGGATCGAACCCACAACCTCATGGTTCCTAGTTGGCTTCGTTAACCACTGAGTCACAACGGGAGTTCCCTATGTTTAAAAAAACAGGCCCTCTATATTTAAAAAAATAAGATTGGAAGATTAGCTTCCTATTGTGGGAGAGTATTTGAAGATGAAATATTCATCAACATCTCATTTTAAAGCCTGTGACCAGCAGGGCCAGAGAGGAGAAGCAGTATCTAATTTGCTGCTGTTGCTGTGGTTGGGAAAAACATTGAATTGGAGTTGATGATTTTAAAGAAGGCCTATTTTTGTTTTTATTTTTAAAAACAATTGAAAACAATAAAATAAAAGGATCTGGCATTGCCTCGGCTGTGGCATAGGTCACGGCTGTGGCTCGGATTCGATCCCTGGCCTGGGAATTTCCATATGCCATGGGTGTGGCCATTAAAAAAAAAAAATGCAATAACTGAGTTCTCCTGGGAAAGTCAGAAAATAAATGCCTCTGAATCGAGGCATAGAGTCCTGTCACCAGCGGGCTGGCTGAGCAAAGACAGACTCTAGAGCGAGGCCTGCAGGTGTGTTTATTTGCACTTTGCAGTGCCTGTAAATTAATTCTCATTGATTGCCAACTTCGGAAAATCAGATTTCTCATAAGGGCCTAGATATCTGGCCTCTGGATGAACAGGAGGATGTGGCCACGGTAAGCCTTCCCTCCCTCCCTCCTTCTCTCCCTCACTGAGGCTGCGGCGCCTTCCGATGGGGCATCTGCCTCCACCCCTCTCAGTAGTCTTTGCTCGCTGAGACCACCTTGTTGTCCACTGTGGTCACCTGAGTTGTAATCTCTGGTATAGAATTTACTGCTTGGTTTTGCTTTGGTGTGAGATGGAAGCAATAGTAAATTTTTTTTTCTGTCAAAAATATAGCACATAGGAGTTCCCTGGTGGCTCAGGGGGTTAAGGACCCAGCATTGTCACTGCTGTGGCTCGGGCTGCTGCTGTGGCGCAAGTTTGATTCCTGGCCCAGGAACTTCCGCATGCCGCAGGCACGGCCAAAAAAGAAAAAAAAAAAAGCACATTAAACACTGTAAAATACCATTTGACTCATTTCCCTCCAAATTTGATGAGAACCTTTATTATACCTGAGGAAAGTGGCAAGATCTGGCTAAAAATAGAAACTGTTTCTTTGTGTAGAAGCCACTTTGGGGAAGGATATGAGGATATATTTAATCTCAAGAGGCTGATGATTTTTAGTCATCTTCATGAATTTACTCTTAAGTGGAAGGAAAAATGGAAGTTTTAAATAAAATCCATTTAATTTCAAATGAATGGTTAAAAATTCATCTGTTTAACAGTGTACGTCAGCAAAAAGTTTTATGAAAACCACTTTACAAAAAAAAAAAAATCAGAGCTCGGTTTCTGAACTTCATTCCTATGTAATGTATAGTTTTGACAAAATTGTATCTAAAATGACCCTGCGATAAGCAGCTTTGAACATGTTCTTTTCTTATTTTTAATTATGTCCTTAGGACGAGTTTCTAGAGCAGGTTACTGGATCAAAAGGGATGAGCATTTTTATGGTTCTTGGATTGTTTTACCGTTATTCTAAAAAAGATGTAATCAATTTTCACTATCTCTAGCAAGATATGAAGGAGCCTATTTTTGTTTTTCTTTCTTCCCAAAACTCTCCCAGGAATGAGTTTTTGTAATTTTTATTTATTTGTATAAAAACTATTAAATGGGATGGTATCTCTTGAGACTAATTAAAATTTAGACATTTGTATCAGTTAGCTCTTGTTGTATAATAAACCATCCGCAAACCCAGTGGCTTAAACAAAAACCATTTATGTTTTTTAAATTAAAAAAAAATGATTGCAGTACAGCAGATTTACCATGTTGTGTTAATTTCTGCAGAAAAATGGTCCAATTTACATATATGTATTATTTTTCATATTCTTTCCCATTATGGTTTATTATAAAATATTGGGTATGGTTCCCTGTGCAATATAGTGGGACCTTGTTGTTTATCCATCCTATATATAATAGTTTGCCTCTGCTAATCCCCAAATCCCAATTACAAAACACATTTATTATTCCTCACAAAAATAGGTTCTCAGGAATGTTCCGCTGATCTGTGATGGCTGTAGCTGGTCTTGACAGGGTTTGCTCATGTGGCAGCCATCAGTTGGTGGGTTGGCTGAGGGCTGGCTGGTGACTCATCTGTCACCAGAGGGCTCTTCTTCATGTGACCTTTCGTCCTCAGGCAGGCTAGCCCAGGATTGCCCTCATGGTATGGCAAGATTCCAAGAGAGTGAGGGCCACTTGACACCTTGTCTTAGAACTGGCACTTGGGCACTTCTGCCACATTCTATTAGGGGGAAAAAAGGCCAACTCACATTCAAGGGCTGGGGAAAAATAGACTCTCTCTCTTGATAGCAACAACTCAGAGTCACATTACAAAGGGTGTGGCTACAGGGATGGTGGAAAATCAGGATCATTTTTGCAACTACAAAAACATTTTGCAACAACAAAAACGTTTGTTATACTACAACAGTCAACATTGTCCTTCAAACTGGCCATCTTTCAAAGCCCAATACCTATTCCCATTAGTGGCGCACCCACTAATTGAAAACAAAAAATAGTGCCCTAGTGGTTCAGTGGATTAAGGATTCGGCGTTGTCACTGCTGTGGCTTGAGTTCAGTCCCTGATTCAGGAACTTCTGCATGCTGCAGGCGTGGCCAAAAAAAAAAAAAAAAAAAATTAGAGCCTTTCTCAGAATATCCTCATGGGTGGTGCGGGTTATAAGCCAATGAAGAAAATCAGTTTGTCTGTTAGTCATCCATTTTATCCAACATTCTTGGTACTAGATAATCTTTGAGGATTTCAAAATACCCAATCCATGATAAAAGAATTTCAAAATTGACCTTCATCAAGAATATTTAAAAGAATGTAGCCCAGACTTTGAAATCAGTCCAAGAGAAGCATTCTGAAATGTTTAAAATAAAGGCAGTATCACTGGAATAAACGGAGAGCATGACAAATCAGTTACTTTGAAGTGATAAACTATTTTGTGTGTATTTTTTTCTGGAACATTTTTTAAAGCCTTACTTTAAATTAGGTTGTATTAATAAATACCTATCGACTACAGAAATATTTGGGGGTTCCGTATATCGTAATTAAATTTCAAATTAATTTTTGATTAATTGGAAAGCAGTTTAGTGTTGACTTATTTCTGTTGCAAATTAAAGCAAACTAACTGGATTTTTGTCTTCATTTTGCTCTTTAGATAATGTTTTGGGAGAAAGAGCACATGTTTATTCTAATATCATCCCAGTTCAGTGTTGCTGTCATGAGGATTTCTAGAACCTACTATCTTAGATACTGCTTTTGGTAGCCATTTTAAAACCAGTTTATACAAACTTAATCTCCTAAAGGGAGTTGACTCGGGTTGTCCTTCAGGGTCAGTTACAAAAGAAGTATGTACCTATAAAGTTAACCAAGACTTAGCAGTAAGTAAGTCAGACTAAGTAGTAACACTTAGTGTTAGAATGTCCATCGTTTGGCCATATATGTTTGGGTCTAAATCGCCTCCAAGTTAGCATTAATGAGAAACTCAGGTGATACAGATTCTGAATATATCCACCTTTAGGGAAAAAAAACCCTTTATGGGTAAGTGCTACATGAAGTCAGCAAATAGGAGCAGAAGTCCCAGCTCCCAGTGTTAGTGATCTTACTCACCTTGGGACAGCGTAAGAGAGCTGGTTCATATGAAATGCTACCAAGCACTCATGTTTGGAGGGTTTTCCAGTCCCCAAGTAGAGGGCAGCATCACTTTGTCACTCCTTAGGAGAGGCTGTCTCCTCTTCCCTTGAACTTAAGAGTTCAGTTTAGTGGAAGTCAGTGCATTGGACGAATGAGAGCAGTATGTCCACGTCAGGCTTGGGAACCAGCCTGGACAAAGGATCCTCGGTCAGGTGCCTGGGTGGGAGCTGTTGGCTGGCTGTGCTACGTGTATTTCACCTGGCCCTGTTTCTGTGCCCCCCCCAGCAGGTTTCTTTGAGACTTTACATTTGAGCTCAATGGTGCAACAGGCTGGAGATTTGGAATCTTGGGGTCCCAATGTATGGGCAAGTCATTTAATTTTCCTGAATCCATCTGAATCTCCCCATCTATAAAACAGGCATGCAAAGACCTCTACAGGTTGCTTCATGAATCAAACGAGATAAAGCCGTATAAAGAAGAGGCATCGCTTGTGTTGACTGAGAACTTCCTGTACGCCAGGGACTGTACTAAGGATCCCAGCTGTACCCACTCGTTTACTCCTTCCTGAAATCCTATTGTTTCTCTTTTACAGTTGAGAAAACTGAGAGACACAGTCTGTGGAAACCGAAACCCGGAAAACAACACATTCAACAAATGTAAGCTACTGTCTTCATTCCCCTGATAGTGTCTGTTCCTCTAACAGTTTGACCCAGGTCCGGCAAATGGAGCTGCGTTTTGCTCCATTGCTGGCAAAATCTTCCCTTTTGCCCTCTAAGGTTTCCTGCAGATGCCATGACGGTCACGGTGGTGTATGATAACTCCGAGGCCACCGAGCTCTGCGCGGCTCAGCACCTCTACCTCAAGCCCATAGCAAAGCTGATGATCAGTGTCTTGCTCCCAGAGAGCATGGAACCCACGAGGCCCTTCTCCAACTGGGAGGTCCTTGACCAGCTGAAGAGCCTGATTTGCCCCGACCAGTTCACCACAGTTCGGCTCTCCAAGAGCACCAAGGACTTTATCCGCTTCGAGGGGGAGGCTGAAACGCGAAGCTTGGTTCAGATCCTGAAGGCCAAGTTACATGGGAAGATCATCAAGCTGAACGGACTGAAAACAGACCTGAGAGTAGTGGCCACAGATGCCCAGGGAGAGTGGGAACACTTCCCCAAGGAAAGGGGGGCCCCATCGGCCGATGGGCCTGAGGAGCAGGACCAGGATAAGAGCCCGGATTCCATATACTTTGAAGGCCTACCCTGCAAGTGGTTTGCACCTAAAGGTTCCAGCGGGGAGAAGCCATGCGAGGAGATCCTCCGGGTGGTCTTTGAAAGTTTTGGGAAGATCAAGAATGTAGATATTCCGATGCTCGACCCCTACCGAGAAGTTATGACCGGTGGGAGCTTTGGGGGCTTCGGCTTCGGTTTGCAGACGTTCGAGGCCTTTATACAGTACCAAGAGTCCACGGACTTCGTAAAGGCCATGGAGTCCCTCCGCGGGATGAAGCTGATGCTTAAAGGAGATGATGGGAAAGCTCTGGCCTGTAACATTAAGGTAAGGAGCAGCCGGAGTTATTAAGGAAAAAAAAAAAAGTCCCACCGTTCAGGTGGTCCTGAGTAAAAGCTAGAAGGAAGCATCTGGAACAAATTTCCTTAGACCCCACTCGCCTCTGATGCATAGCTATGGTAAAGATTTGTGTTTTCATTAGTAAGTGGATGTTTAGGGGAAAAAAACTAGCATCCTGATTTGAACATTCTGCTCTCCAGCCGTGCTGCCCGCTGTAGTTTGAAAGCGACGGTTGTTAGAGTCTGGGGCTCTGCGCCCACTTCTCGAAGGCCTGAAAGGATTCTTCGTGGTGCCTGTGGAGGTATCTCCTGTGCTCATTCCATCTGACAGGTCGCTAGGAGAGAGGGCAACACGCGGCCTGCACCCGCGAGGAGAGCAGTTACCGCTCCCTCTGTACGCTCAGGGTCCCAGTTTACGTCCATGACGCCCGTCAGGGAAATTGCTCAAACCAACCTGGATCCTATTCTCTCTCAAAGCCCGCCTGTGTGTCTAGGCGTGTCACTTCATCCCTGTCCGAAGGCCCGGTCACCTCCTTCTTGGAACCTTAATCCAGCAGAAGAAAAGATACAGCCAAACCCTCTTTTTCTCCACTTCAGTCTTTAGCATGCGTTCAGACTTTCAGCTTCAGTAGCTTCCTGTGTATGAGCGAGTGAGTGTGTGAGCGTTTGTGCTTTAAGAGTGAAGCTCCCTAGGTTAGAATGAATATTTGAAAATTATCAGGTATTCAGTCAGACAGAAGATAAAGCACATGCTCTAATGACCACCCGCGTACCCTCCGTCCCATCCTCAGTCAAGGGCCCCTCCCTCCCCTCAGAGATAACTGTGATTTTGGTGTTTATCATTCATGCATCTTTTTTTTTTTTTTTGGTCTTTTTAGGACCTCACCCGCAGCATATGGAGGTTCCCAGGCTAGGAGTCCAATTGGAGCTGTAGCCACCGGCCTACACCACAGCCACAGCAACGCGGGATCTGAGCCACATCTGCGACCTACACCACAGCTCACGGCAACGCCGGATCCTTTACCCACTGAGCGAGGCCAGGGATCGAACCTGTGTCCTCATGGATACAGGGCAGGTTTGTAACCGCTGAGTCATGATGGGAAATCGATGGATATTTAAGTAGCTACTTCTGCCTCCTTTTATTTTTTAAGCAAATTCACTTGTCGGGCCTCCATCCACTTTAGAGATTTTCAGAGTTGTTTAAGAATCACTGTAGTCAGATCTTCTATCTCATTTGGTCAGTTTTCTTACATCTTTGCTCCCTCACCTGTTTTTGGATTGTTTTTGTCTCCCGTGATTAAAAAATGTATATGTCAAGTCAGTTAATGGCTATAACAAACCAGAGGTAATAGACTCATAGCCCTTAAAACCTGTGGCACCTATGGCTGTCAAGTGAGCTCTTCAAGGGTTTTGCCAAAGAAAATTCTAGAGCCCCACAAGGACAGTTTGGCAGGTGACTGAGAAGCAATGGAACAGTCTCGGTATTGGGATGCAGAGAAGGCATTTTTCATTCATTTAGTTTGGCCTTGCTCCATATAAATTAGGACACGCCCAGCCAGCGGGCAGACTTTTCTAAGGAAACTTTGAATTGTTTGGGGGCAGGTTATGTTCGATACAACCAAACACTTCAGCGAAGGAGCTATAAGGAGGCGGAATCAAGAAAGGCTGAAATTACAGGAGCTGGAGGAAGAAAGGAAAAAAGAAAAGAAGAGAGAAGAGGAAGAGGCCGAAAGGTGAGGAGACCGATGTCAACACCGAGGGTGTTTTTCCTTTTCTCTCTCTCTTTTTTTTTTTTGTCTTTTCCAGGGCCGCACCCACGGCATATGGAGGTTCCCAGGCTAGGGGTCTAATCGGAGCTGTAGCTGCCAGCCTACACCACAGCCACAGCAACGTGGGATCCAAGCCACTTCTGCAACCTACACCACAGCTCACGGCAACGCTGGATCCTCAACCCACTGAGTGAGGCCAGGGATCGAACCCACAACCTCATGGTTCCTAGTCGGATTCGTTAACCACTGGGCCACAACGAGAACTCCTCTTTTCTCTTTTTTACTTGCCGTTTGTGGATTTATCGCTTCAGGTGAATGGCTACCCTTGATAGCATGGCAGCGGGGAGCAGGAATGGGCGCAGCTTGGAGGACTGCGTGGAAGCCTGCAGTCTCTCTACTGTGCTGTTTGTTACATAACCCAAATCAGAAAAATGTTCAAAACAAGAAACCTAAAAAGTAGGCTGGTCAGGAGGAACAAGTAATGAGACCAGCCTGGATTAAGATGACTGGGAGGAAATGGTAATTAAAAAAAAAAAACACCAGGAACTTTTTTTTATTTGGCTTTTCTAGGGGCGCACCCGCGGCATATGGAGGTTCCCAGGCTAGGGGTCTAACAGGAGCTGTAGCCGCCGGCCTTCGCCACAGCCACAGCAACGCGGGATCCGAGCCGCGTCTGCGACCTACACCACAGTTCACGGCAACGCTGGATCCTTAACCCACTGAGCGAGGCGGGGGATCAAACTCACAACCTTGTGGATACTTGTTGGGTTCTTAAGCCGCTGAGCCACAACAGGAGCTCCCAAGACCAGGAAGTTTTAGAGTGAACATTTCTAGCCTACCACCTTAAAAGTGTCACCGATTTACCTCAAGTTTGCCAACGTTTACCTCGCCTATCAATTGAAATTTGGGGGAAAAATTCTTTTTAGGTCTGGAGAAGATTTTCTTCCTGAAAATGGTCAGCAACCAAACTAACCCACAGGCCAAAAGGCATGGATTTGTTGAGACTATTTTTTCTTGTTGGCCCAAGTTCTTTCTGTGAATTGAAGGAGCCTCCGTATTTCTTTCTTTGAGCTTCTCATTCCCGGTTTAGGAGCTTGTGTCTGGAGAAGTTATTGGCCTGCCAAAGCTCTGCCAGGAAGGGACAGATGGGCCGGAGCCACCGGGCTCCAGAAACCAGTCTGACCTCCCGACTCCTCCCCTTTGCATGTTTATTCTCCAGTCTTTTATGCAAATGATAGGCATTCAAAAGAGGAGTTAAAAGTATGCCCTTCCATGTGCCTTGCACTGTTTTTTGGCCGGTGGATTGCTAGGAGTTACTTGAGGTCACGTCTGTGAAACTTGGCCAGTCACGGTCATGGGCACCACCCGCCCCCCGCCGCTGCCCAAATTTCCAGATTGAATGTGCAGTTTAGATAATCCTCCAGTTTTTGGCTAAGTCCTTCCTCAGGCACTTGTCCTTTTTCCCCGCCCCCTTTCCATGTTTCCGTGAGGGCCTAACCCAAACGGCTGAAAAATAAGCCCATTTTCTTCGAAACCCTGATGCTCTTATGATAATGTACTAAGCAGTAGGTACCAAACACCGCTTCTCACCTGTAAGATTTTCTGAGCCCTGGCTTTTGCTTATCTTTATTTTGCCTCCACGAAACCAACTCATGGAAGAGCAATGAAAGCATCACGGTGAAAGCGGGATCCACGACTCCCTGCTTGTGGTTTGAGAAGGTGGGGGCTAGAGGCCCCTCCTTTGAATTTAGTAGCCTTTTTTTTTGTTTTTGTCTGTTGTCTTTGTAGGGCCACACCCGCGGCATATGGAGGTTCCCAGGCTAGGGGTCTAACAGGAGCTGTAGCCGACAGCCTTCGCCACAGCCACAGCAATGCGGGGTCCGAGCCGCGTCTGCAACCTACACCACAGCTCATGGCAACGCCAGATCCTTAACCCACTGAGCGAGGCCAGGGATCGAACCTGCATCCTCATGGATGCTAGTCGGGTTCATTAACCGATGAGCCACGACGGGAACTCCATTTTCTTTTTCTTTTTTTCTTTCTTTTGATACTTTCTCGACATAAGGTCTGCCATGTTTCTCACCGCTCAACTTAATCCTGGGTCTTTCCGCTGGATGGACGTGTCCCTGTGTCTTTTACCGTCAGTTGTCTAATGTCAGGCACTGGGGTTTAGCAGTGAGGGATTGCTGGAGGCTGGGGGGCGGGGGCGGGGGGGAGCAAATGCCTGACCAACACCTGCTGAATGGCCGACTCTCTTAATCGTTATCCAGAAAAAGAAGAGAGGAGGACAGGAAAGCCCAGGAAAAGAGGAAAAAGGCCAGGGTCAGGAGGCGCGCCCTGAAGGAGAGACACCGGCCAAGGAAACAGAGGGACCCCAGCAAAGGCGAGGCAGCTCTGGAGCGCTGGGAGGTGAGGAAGCGCCTGCTGGCTTGGAGGCGGGTGGAGGCCCTTCGCCTGCTGCGGGCGCTCCTGAGGAAAATTGCAGCAACGCTCTTTCGTCATTGTTCTCCGCTTGGGGTAGGTACTGACCTTTCTGAGACACAAGCTTTCCTTTCAGACAGTGGCCTGTTGCAAATTGCCTTCATGGAACACGCATTGTATTCCCTGGGGTTCATTTTCAGTAGGCGGATCTCTAAGCGCCCCAGTCGTGCATCTGCCATACACACTGTGTGCTCCTAAACCTCAGCACGGTTTCACCCAGCGCGAGGTGGCTCGTGCATCCACTTCCCTAAATTCCCAGTGGATGTAACAGAAAACGCCAGGGGGAAGAAGTGGACGGAGCAGGGATCTGGTTGGTAGTCGGTCCTCCATTCACTGGACTTGGCCATTCATCAGCCACCGGCTTGGATGAGAAGGGAGAACCTTGAACAGAGACCTTTGTGGAGCAAGCTCATGTTAGTCTAACCTTAAACTATTCGCTAAGGGGTATCTTATATCACAGGCCAGTTGTTTAGTATGGAGTGTCTCCATTTGGGAAGGTTTTTTTTCCTCCCACTTAGTGACCTCCTAAAGGGAGCCTGACTCAGCAGATGGGCCGCAGGGAAGGCCAGAAAGGCCTCCCAAAGCGTTCATTTAAAAATCCACATTCTTAAGTATGAAGAGTGAATGGCATTTGTTTTATAGAGTTCATTTTTTTTTCTTTGTAGGCCTGCGCCTGCAGCATATGGAGGTTCCCAGGCTAGGGGGCTAATCGGAGCTGCAGCTGCCGGCCTTCGCCACAGCCACAGCAACGCGGGATCCAAGCTGCGTCTGCAACTTACACCGCAGCTCACAGCAATGCCGGATCCTTAACCCACTGAGCAAGGTCGGGGATCAAACCCGAGTCCTGATGGATACTAATTGGGTTCTTAACCTGCTGAGCCACGATGGGAGCTCCATAGAGTTCATTTTATGTATATTTGCCATCACATGTTTTCTCTCAATTGGTGTAGACAATCAAACTTCATGAAATCAGGATCAGAAATACCTCACGTTTACATTTATAATAAGGCGAGCTGGATCTTAGTTTACCTGATGACTGCTAAGGGTGATGCCTTTTGAAGAATTTCTCCCTTTAAACGTGAGAGTGGCCCCATGGGTACCTCATACTGATTACGCAGTCCACAGGTTCTAATCCCAGGTCATAGGTAAGCACTGTGCCCTAATTTGTGCCAAGTGTTACTGGGAACTCAGTACAAACTCTTCCAGCAGGATGGGGTCTGTGGGCAGCACCTTGCACCCGCCCTGCACTTTCACCTGTGCCCTGCCCCGAGGGCACCGCATGTAGACCCACTGCCACAGCCCATATTTTCCACTTGCTGTCTTTGTTTCTGACTGGGGGTGGGGGGCAACTCGAAGACAACGCTCACCCGCAACCCACAGGAAGAGGCTGGAATAAAACCCAGAAAGAGAGTTTATCCTTTAAAAAGCCAGCTGACCCTTTTAGACACACTTTACCAGCCAGTCTTTCCTTGTTACAGGATTTTAGCCCTAGGGAGGGTCATAGGGCATTTCTTTTTCTTTTTCTTTTTCTTTTCCTTTTTACAGCCGCACCTACGATGTATGGAGGTTCCCAGACTAGGGGTCAGTTGGAGCTGCAGCTGCCAGCCTACGCCACAGCCACAGCCACAGCCACAGCAAAGCCAGATCCGAGCCGCATCTGTGACCCACACCACAGCTCACGGCAACGCCGGATCCTTAACCCACTGAGCAAAGCCAGGGATCAAACCCACGTCTTCATGGATGCTAGTTGTGTTCTTAATCTGTGGAGCCACAGCGGGAACTCCTATAGAGCATTTCTTATTCCTCTTCACGTCCCCAGCCCTCAGCGCAGTACTGGGAACAGTAAGTAGACATCCTTTGGGAACAAAAGAAAAAGGGTCATGCGCTTTGAAAGTTTGTCAACCATGGTGCCTTCTGACATAAGGACAGCCACAGACCTAGTACAACCAGCTCATTTTAGACATTAAATTTTGTACCTCCTGTTTCTGCAGTGCAGTATTGTTCCTAATTTGGATCTATTCTAGGTGTGATTAGAGACCTATTTAGGACAGATTTCTTGGAAATTTTTCATCTGTTTAGTTTTTCGTGTGAAATTATGAACCTTTTCCTTTAAAGGAGTCCGTCCGGTTTAATCCACAGGTGGTATCTGTCGCAGCCTCCGGAGGAGCTGATCGCGCTGCGGGGAGCACAGCCGGAGGCATGAAGCAAGCCGAGTTAAACACACAGTATCTTCAAAACCAGGAGGAAGTGCCAGGATATCAGGTTTCCAAGTCAGACACCAAACGAAAACAAAAAATGAAGAAAAGAGGAAGGGCTCACCTGCGTAATTCTTCCCCCCACCTTGGGGGGAAAAAATTAAGATACTCAGCTAGAAAAGAACGAATTGGAAAATTATTAACCAATGATTACAACCACAGTTTGGTCCCCGACCAGAATTCCTCGCCAATTGCAATGATTCAAGGTTCGTCTCTTGAGAAAGAAGACCCCCATGGTTCTGATAAGTCCTGTTCTTCTGGATTATCCGAGAGAGACCATGGCAGGAAACAGAAGATCTATGAAACCGATGAATTTATTGACTATCTTTTAAACTATTATCAAACTCCAAAATATGCCCGTATCTGCCTAGAACCACGCCACATAGCAAGCTCGTGTCAGTGGCAGAGAGCTGTCCGTGCTAAAGGAAATGGCTTTCAAATCAAGCTGAGAAAACGGAAACGTCACTCAGCCAGTTTGAGCCAGAGGCAAAGCCTAGGCGGGAGAGAACAGGTGCAAGAAGAGGATTCCTGGCCAAAGATTTGTCTTCCGGATCCTGAGCAGAAACCACAAGAGAGAGGACGAGTGGATTCTGCCGGTGAATGGACTGAGGACTTTCGGTGTCTCTGCAAGGACACGGCCAGTGAAGCTGGCGATCAGCTGTCCCCGCCAGATGGAAGGAGCCATCTGTTGGAAAAGACTCATGCTTACCAGGTCGGAGAGCCCAGATCCACAAGTCAGAGCCAGGTTTCTTCGCCCAGCAGGTCAGCCGACTTCGATTTGGAGCTGACAGATTTCTTAGAGGAAATCAGCAGTGATTCTGAATGTTTCAGTGAAATCCTTAGCGTAAACCAAGAGGAGAAGGAGAAGTGTGTGGCCACGGAGGACAGCTCCCCAGAAAAGGGGTCGTTTGACGCCGATGAAGTCCTCCCTCGTGGTCCAGAAATTAGGTCAAGTCCGCAGACCTTGTGTTCGCAGTGGGAAGATGAGGGGGAGGAAAAGCACTCTCCGTACAAGCTCAGGAAAGCGGGCAGGGGGACTGAGTATGAACTGAGATGTTCATGGCTTGAGGGTGAAAACAACTCCGTGACCGATGCAAAGGGCAACAGCCGAAAGAGGGAAATACTGGCCCCCAGATACTTGTTTGATAAAGGCTACTACCGCGAATCCGGTTCCAGAGAGCAATGTGACGTCACGCGAAAGAGGAGGCGGGTGGGTGACGGTACGTTTGACCAGAAAGTGAACTATAGGCCCTTTCGTGTGCCAGTGACATCATCCAAAAGGGCTGATGCTTCCTATCTGGTGGATTTTCCCAAAAGGAGAGCGACCCTGCGGAAGTCAGAATATACCCAGGATGCAAGAAGGTTTCAGAGAGAGGAGAATTCCGAAGATTTCACGCTGAATTCTGTCAATTACTATATTAGACATAACAGTCAGGAGCACATTGACTATGGAAGCTGTTTAGGAAACAAAAGTTCTTTATATTTTCAAATGTTTTGAGGGTCTCTTAGGTCAGGGTACCCTTATTCACCGTGAAAAGATTTGCAAGAAGAAAATTTAAAACCAAATGTAGCCAGGTAGTTAGCAACCACAGAGCAAGAGAGCAATGCTTAGGAGCTTTGAGCAAGGTCAAATGCAAAACCTTGTTTGTCTTGCCAAAGGATAGAGCATTGATCAAAGTGACTGTAGGTGTGTTGGCAAGCTGTGGAAACACAAAACATCCCAATCCTGAAGCTTGTTGGTAAAACAATGTGCTTACAAAGCCTCTTTATTCAAGAACAGACATTTCTATAGTTCGATGGCGACTCTAATTTGGTGCCAGCAAAGGAGCAGCTTAACACTGAGAGGAGTTAAGATAGCCTTCCGTGGCTCTGTAGCTGTCATAACATTATCATTTAGTACCGTTTATCTTCCAAGGGGATGGCAATGAAAGAATGAGTCTTTTTATTTGTTCTTTGATTTGGCCAGAATGCCTGTTCAGCAACAAACTTTTCCTGACTTTTGTCCGTCTAAAAATACTTACGGATAAAGGAAGAGAGACGACAGCTAGAACGTATATTGGACTTCTTCATGACATTAGAGGGTTTCATGAGCACCCACCCGAAGGAAATTAATCTTGTTAATATGTTCATAGGACTCAAAGGGTTGTCCTTTTAGAAACAAAGCCTTAGAAGAAGAATCTAAAAGGGGCTCAGATTGCCCTGTGAGGCTTAAATAGATAGTGAACCATTAGCAGAGTCGTTTTGGGGGGAGAACCCCATGTCATTCCATCCTAGAAAAGCAGCAGGATTGAGGTGATACAACGAGGGGTTTGCAAAAGGAAATATTGAATGACACTGGGGCACCAGTAATGGCACTTGCTTGGGAAGAGAGGGCGTGACAGTATTCCATTTCAGGTTATGTAATCCTTTCACTCAGGGTTGGGTGACATCAGTTTGTAAAAAGCCACTGAATATCCCCAAACTGACTTTTATAAAACAGTAACAAGTGCCTCATCAATCCTCAATAATGCCATGGAGTTAGGAAGAGTCAAGGGCAAAGCCCATAGTTTTCTAGCTGGGGAAAAATTGTATGTGCGCAGGATTTATAAACTCAACATTAAGCAATTTATCTTTTTACCTACCGGTTTTGGACCTCTTGAATATGTTTTTAAACTGAGATATTTTATAGATTCGTAAAGACTCGCATCTTAATGCAGTGCACGTTCTGTTGAAAGCTCGGCTGATTGCATTCTGCCTTATATTGGATTTGGGACCTCAGGGGGCAGTAGATGACTTTTCTCTTCCAACCAAGCGTTAGCTGACGTGGCAATTGATGGCATCAATGAGATCAGACCGCCTGCAGCAGGGAAAGGTGATTTTAATCCACCGAAGTAGTGGAAGGCAACATTTTCATATGACATGATTCATTTCAAACAGTCTTGACAGTCTAGAAAAGTACCAGCTAATGAAGCCAAGGTAAGCGCAGAGTGATGAGGCAACCTGGTATCTGAAGCGGCTATAAAATCTTCGAATTAATCTCAAGAGCCGCAAATTATTTCATTGATCTCTTCTAATCACATTGAATAGAGGTACGCCAGCACAGGCAAAAGTTCGGAAATGAATGTAACATAGCAGGTTATGTTTATTATTAATATGGTAATAACCAATGAATGACCTTTATTCAGTTCTACTTGCAAGCCAGTGACTCTGCCATCAAAACCAGGCTTGGCTTGTCAAACCTGAAAAAATCGCTCCTAGGACGAGTGCCTTTTCTCCTCTGAGGACTAGTAATGACTCAGTGTTCAGAGTACTGTTGTCTGGAGTAGCCTTTTAAACTAACAGCTTGTATTTTGTCAGATAACTTTTGGTAACCAGGTATTATTCTCCTCCAACGAGACCCCACGTCCTTCTTATTTTTTCGTGTTTTGTGCCCTTGAAACAAAGAACGTAATGGGTCTGTAATGGAAAGCAGCTATGCCTCTTTTGGAAAAAAAAAGTAACTCAATCTCTTCTGTCACTTGATAATTTTTCTTTGCAGAGATTTTAGGCATGAAAACAATTTGCTGCTCAGTAACCAGACATTAAAAAGAGAAATAGCAGAATATAGCATGTACAATTAAAAATTATTTTGTATAATAGAACTGGTGCTAAGTCACTTCCATATAACGTTTTTGTCTTGTTTTGTTTGCTAAATATCATCCTGTGACCTAGAAGAGAATGAAAATACCGGTTTTATGTTTACTTTCCGTACAACCTTGGATTTTTACGTCTTGCGGTAATGCATTCTAGATTTGAGTAAGCCTCTTTTTTTTTTTTTTTTTTTTTTTGGTGTATGTAGGCCTTGAACAAAGAAGAGAACAATTTATCCTGGACTTTTCAAATGAATGGCCTGGTAAGGAATGAGTTAGAACGGAAAATGCTGTAATCACTTTCTGTTAACATTGTTGTTCTTTCTTGTGCTGTTATTTAAGTGGTGCAGAAGTATTTTCTCCTTTTTTCTATGTCCAATTAAGTAAGGGCCTGAACTTTAAACTGTGTCTTTTTAAAGTGATGTTTTCATGTTTTCCCTTGTATGTGCTGCAATAGTGCTTTAAGGAAGCTAAAAATCTGTCAGTGTATTTTTGTTCAATTTGCTTGAATTCCTCAGGTAGAAAGCCATATCACCTGGTCATTTTGAAAAGAAGAACCAAATAAATGTATTTTTATTTGTGGCAAGACCATTCAAAAATGTTAACTTTTAAATAAATGCTGATAATTCCACTTTGGGGGGCATTTCTACGCGCAGTATGCTGCTTTGCTCTAACGTTGCTGATCCTTTTTCTCATTTGCATTGTTAGGGAAATAATAAATATTTGATTTTCAGATTAAAAATAAAATTGTCACAGTGAAGAGTCTTTGTTCATTTGCCCCATGTATTGGTTAGGATGTGGCACATCTACAATGACATTTTCTATGACAGTATACATGTCTAGTTTCAATTTTTTTATTTTTATTTTTTTGTCTTTTGAGGGCTGCACCTGTGGCATATTTAAGTTTCCAGGCTAGGGGTCAAATAGGAGCTGCAGCTGCCGGCCTACACCGCAGCCACAGCAACATCAGATCCGAGCTGCATCTGTGACCTGACCACAGCTCACGGCAACGCTGGATCCTTAACCCACTGAGAAAGGTCAGGGATCAAACCCACATCCTCATGGATACTGGTCGGGTTTGTTACCACTGAACCATGATGGGAACTCCATCAATATTGTTTTGATGCAGCTTTCCCCTCTATGATGTGAGTTTATGGGAACTGACTGTCAGGGCTCCTGGAAACCACTGGTGTATTTTCACTTGGGATAAATTAAAATCCCAGATTTGGACCTAAGTCTGCCCTCCCCTCAGGAAAGGTTTTAAAGTTAAGGTAGGAAAATGGACATCAGGGAATTTCATCTCAGCCCTTCAGGCCTGGGTGCAAGTGTTCAAGGTATACGTTGTCCCAAAACGAGCGTGGGTGTGGGATGGGCTTTAGAGAAGCAAGGCACTTTCGTCATTGGCTTTTGCACCCTTAAGAGTTAATTGTATTTTCGCATGACATGTAAAGCAGCCACCTCCGAGGATTCTCTCACTAAAGCAGACTGTACCTTTGTGTACATTCTGGGCACTTTGGAGCTGAAAAAGGGTTCTCGTTGGGTTCAAACAGCTCATTTTGAGACAACAAGGGCTCTTCTTGCTTGTTCCAGATCAAGGACTTGCATTCAGTTTGGCCCTCAGGTAAGCAAGGAACAGGATATTATGTAGAGAAGCCACAGAGAAAGTGTAAACACGGAGTTGGAGTTGAAGCTGCTTGATCCGTAGATGCTGGGACTG
Source organism: Catagonus wagneri (assembly GCA_004024745.2). Lineage (NCBI taxonomy): Eukaryota > Metazoa > Chordata > Mammalia > Artiodactyla > Tayassuidae > Catagonus > Catagonus wagneri. The sequence goes on along the minus strand of PVHT020000015.1, from coordinate 26,396,184 downwards.
AGGACAAAGTGCCTGGGCAGGGGCTGGAAAAGGCGGCGGGGGGGGGAGAAGGTGAGGCAAAGGGCCGTGCACCTGACCCCTCTCCTGCTGGGCGGGGGAGGGGGCGTGCAGGTGCTTGTAACCGCCCCCTCAGCTTTTTTTTTGTCTTTTTGCCTTTTTCTAGGGCCACTCTTGAGGCATATGGAGGTTCCCAGGCTAGGGGTCTAATCGGAGACGTAGCCGCCGGCGTATGCCGCCCCCAGCAAAGCGGGATCCAAGCCGCGTCTGCGGCCTGCACCACAGCTCACAGCAACACCGGATCCTTAACCCACTGAGCGAGGCCAGGGATCGAACCTGCAACCTCATGGTTCCTAGTCGGATTCGTTAACCGCTGCGCCACGACGGGATCTCCTCCCTCAGCTTCTTAAATGGTGCCTTTTACATAATATGGCTTATGTACGAATAGGCCAGCTGGCCTTGGGAAGTTTTTAGATCAAAGTCCTGCCCCAGAGTAATATCCCTTTGTAATCTAGACAACGTTGAGTTAGTTCCGAATGGAGGGGAGTCGGTTCTTCGGGACTGAAGCTTTTAACCAGGGTCTGGATGTTTTCCTCTTGGCATCAGACAAACCTGTTTCACTTAGTAAACGGAGTAGCATAATTTTCACATCGAAATGTGATTTCAGGCTGCAAAGGTAGCCAAGTTTCTCTCTGCCCCCACCCCCAAGCATACGGTCTAACAGGTTGCTTGGCACAAACAAGACAACTATTTGTTGAATGAAAACTAGTGAGGGGGAAAGGACACGTTTAAAAACAACAAAAACAGGCAATATGCTTTGAGAACATAAAAGCTGAAAAGCCGTGAGCCCTCTGGTTCAGGGGGCACCTCCTTTGTAAGAGGAGTCTGCCCATTTTAACAGGAAAATACGGCAAAACACTTAATATTCAGAGTCATAGGTTGTTTAACACAACCAACGGCACATATGGATTGGATATCCTTCTTTGGACATGAGGCCAATCAACTTTGCTACTTTAAGGCTTCTTGAACATTTTCCTAATCAGATGATACAGGAAAGCAAAAACAAAACCCGCCTGGCACGTGCTAATCTTAGTAGAGACGCTCTGCTCCTTGCCAGCCTTGCTCTAGACCTGCCTCTGAGAGCTCATTACATTCTGACTTAGGCCGGATTTGACAAGTCGCAAGAAGTAAATTCAATTCACTATTTTTGAACAGGACAAGCTGGTATTTGGGTTGTGGTGTGAGGTCCCTTTGCTTGGCTCTTGGAATACAAAAAAAAAAAAAAGAAAAATCACTCCGAAGTGAAACTCTTGAATCTGGTTCCTTAGATTAAGGTTTAAAGAAACGAAGCAGCCCACCGCAGCATGCTGGGTAAAACCACTTTATTAACTGACCAAAGCACTTCATCTTGTTTTCTGATTTGAGGTAAAACCATTAAACACGGTTCACAAGAAAATACAATGACTATTCAACTACAATTACAAGAGTTTGAAACCTCACTAGTTGTTCATATAATACTTTTACAAATTCAAACAATTGTACAGTCTACTTAAGCTAAGTTTACTGTTAACCAAAAGACGACCAATATCAAAGACCAAGACACTTGACTACTACTCTTGCAGTGGCTCTAAGTTTTGTAACAACAGAAGAATAACTGTTAACTTTGTGAATACGCTTTACTTTAAAGACCACTTGGCTAGTGATGTGTACTGTTTTCTCATTCTTCGGGGGGTGGGGAAGGCTCCTGGGAGAGCCAGCGCCCCTTGCTATTCCGCGTGCCCCTCTCTCGTGTCCGATTGTGTGAAATGACCGTCGCCCCACCACGATCACGGGGAATAGGAAGATAGGACTCCAATCCTCCTTGTATATTTAGGCTTCTAGGCAAGCCAGCTGATTTTTTCCCCAAGGCTTGCTTCTGAGTGTTCGGACCCACCCTGTTTTACTCACTGTAGGCTACTATGTTGGTGAGGGCGTCTGAGTGTCCCAGGGTGGACAAGGACAGCGATGCAGTCTGAAAACATGGAAAGTAAATGGCTTCCAACTGAGCCCAGCTTTGAGATGTTATTTCGTTTCTGGACAGCTCTCATTAATCAATACCAAAGACTTTGGAACACTGCAGATTTGCCTTAGAGGTAGATAAAACAGAAATCATGCAGTCAGGTCAACTGAGAAATAAGGGATTTGCCCTCTTTAGAGAACATCGCGACTAAAAGTTGATCCCTTGTTCCTTGGTACTTGAAGGACTTTGCGCGTTTAACATTTTTACCTGTTTGGGGGAAACGCCCACGTCTTACCTGTCTCAGGAAAAAAAACCCCAAATTCAGCCTGTACTAAGTACGGATAGAAGAACAACAGTAATAACGTTTGTGTTACAGCACTGCAGTCCACTTTCTGGATTTGTGACACACAAACACATCATGCATTCTAAGACAGAGGTTAGCTTTATCACTGTCACTAGTGATGTTAATTAAAAAAATGTACAGCAAGTTCAAAACTTTTCTAAATATTGAAATCACCATGTTTTAGAGACAGACTGGAATGTTACAAATGATTCTGCAAAATACAAAAATAGATATGCTTCCACTGAAGGCTCTAATCATTTTTCCGAGCGCTCTCATCTTTGGGCTCTTCCTCGTCTGAGTACACGGCGGGCTCCTCCCCCTCCTTCAGCAGTTTGCCCACGTGATGGTACTTGACTGGAAGGAGAGAAGAGGACACACATGGTCATTGTCATGCTCGCTAGAAGCGCACGACCACATTCCACTTGAAAGCACTTTTTAGAGGCCTGCAATGGACATGCTCAGGTGTTGGGCTTCTTGAAAGGCACCCAGGTGGTTCATGCCACAGTCCCTGCCAACGAGGAGTTACGAGTTCCACACGCAGCAGACAGAAATACACAGCAGATGGTGATGTCTGACAACGAGTGGGCTGAGCTGTGTTTGTGTGTGGGAGTGTTTAGCAGAGCGAGGGCTCGTTGTGAGTGAGAAGGGCTTCATCACGCAGCAAGGAAGAAGGACATGCTTTGGAAAATATGTCGGATTTGGGGAGGGAGGGGTTTCCAGAAAATGGCAGTGCCACACATAGAGGCATGCAGGTGACACTGGATGGATCTGGGCAGCAGTAAAGAGACCGAGGTGACAGGAGAAGAGAAGCGGCAGCGCTGCCAAATAGCACGGGGAATTATTATGAAAGGTGTGGAAAGCTAGCCTGAGGAGTAGGGACTTATCCTAAGGGTGGCAAAGGGCGCTGAAGGTTTACGACAAAGGAATAACAGGGCAAAGTGGTGTTTTGGCAACAGCGGTGTCACTGTGCAGAGGGCAGGGCAGGTGATGGAAAGGGGAGACGGGGGCAGGGTGACCGGGGTGGGGGGGCAGATCCGCATGCGGGGGAACAAGCGCCAAGAGGGGAGATGGAATGAAAAGACAAGGACAGGAGATGTTTTAAAGGAAGATGGGAACAGGACTTAATGAACTGAAAACGGGGTTCTGTGGACCGAAACGGGGACTCTGGGGAGGCGGCCACTTCGGCGGGGCACACGGCCGCGGACTTACAACGAGGACAGGACAAGCGAAATGAGTAGTGGCCACAGGCAGGTCTCGGGAAATGTTTGAGAAAGAAAGTTCATGAACTGTGGGTCTAGAAACCATACTGTAGGGAGCAAGGAGGGACAGGAGGGGCGGAGCGGCAATGAAGCAGTGCCTGGGGACGACCAGGAATTACTAGCTGGTTCCTTGACAGCGAAGGGAAGGAATGATGACAGCCTAGTGGGTGAAGAGGATAAAAGCAGGAGACAGAAGCTGCCCCCGTGGGGGGAAAGCTACGTGTAGTTACAGGAAGTGGTAAAGGAGTCAGGAGAGCACTGGCGAGGCTGGAGAAAACAGCTGTCAGAGGGCGAGCAGCATGGAAGAGGCTGGGGAAGGGACGGGGTCAGCAAAGAGCACCACCCCGGCAATGGCTGCGGCCGAGCTGTAGGGCCAATCAAGCCGGTGTCGGAGGCCAGGAGAACTCCTCTTTCTGAACGTGGGTAGGAATTAAGAGGAGTAGCCAACCTGTTTAACCAGGTACCTGGAGCTGCTTTTGTGTGAAATAATCGCCAGGAACAATCGGCACTTCCCCATCTGAACATATTATAAAGGTCCCTAGGGTGCTCGGGAGGGTGCGACACAAATAAAAGCTGGGCGGTGCCTGAGAAACCTGCCTTAAGGGGAACCCACGCCAGCTTTGAGTGCAGCTGAAGTGTCACAACAGTATTTGGGACTAGCCTTAGTTTAAGGGGGAAGGGGGAACCGTGCTTTTTTACCCCAATGATAAGGGCAAGCGCTAGAAAATAGAGGTTTGTAAATTACGCATCACACCTCATCGGTTTCATATAGAAGAATCTATTACAAAGGCATCCTGAAGGTGCAGAAAAATGAGGGACTGTGTTAGACAGCTGAATTATGTTTTCAAAGTAAAAAGACCTGCCTCTAGACCTGACAAGCTATACTCGGTCTGTTTGGGATCCACACTCTAAAGGTAGAGCCATATCTGGCTAATTATTAATCCAGAACTCTCTCTGAGGTCAGCATTATTTTCAAAGAAAATGGTTGGATTTAGCCCCCCCCCAAAAGCCAGTAATATTTAACTAATTATTGAGAAGAGCAAATAGAAAACACCTGCAATGAAAAATCCCCCTCAAGGATATGGTCACTGTCTTCATATACTGTTTCAAAGCCGGGCAAGATTATTATTCAAATTCTTAGCAGTGAAATAGTGCTAAAACAATCATCAAACACTTAGGTTGGATAAAAGCCCATTCCCCAATTCTCAAAATTTGAACTCAAACCCCATCCTTAACCTCCCCTCGCCGCCAAAAGACCTCAGCCCATAGTGTAAGCTAGAAAACAAGTGTCTCCTTTTTGCTTTCTTCTTAAAAAATGCAGACACCATTGTTGCTGGGCAGATTATAAGCATCATTTGTAGATGAGGCCTATAGTTAGGCTCAATTAGATTCAAAGAGACGCTGTTTTGTAGAAAACAAGTCTCTCATTCTTTAACAGAAATGTGGGCTGCTTTTAAACAGCAAGTTCCACAAGTGAGGGCTTATGAAAATCCCTTTCTGTAGCCAAGATGGCCACTCTCTTTCCCCCTGCACACCCAATCCTCGTGTGAAATCTATGCAAACCCCCCCAAATTAAAAAAGAAAGAAAGAAAGAAAGAAACCCAAACCCCACAAGCCAGGTTTCCATAGAAAACTAGCTAGGACTGGGTATGCAATCACGGCAAGTGACTCAGCACTGCTGCAATTTACTTCAAGCCATGAACTTGATCCATCTAAGATTCAGGAGCCTATCAAAATGCTCCCCAGTTGCAGGGTGCTTAGTAATAACTATTGCACTGCCACGAATCCCATTACTGGTGGAAATTTGATCCAGACACAATTAAAAAAAAATGCTTACAAGTGAACTGAGAGTCCCAGTCATTCAGGGTCTCCTGCTGGGCAGGAGTGAGGTCAGAGAGGTCATCGTACTCGTCCTTCAGCGCTTCCTTATCCAGGCAAAACGTGGCAAGGCCCCTGGATGCGTCTCTTCCAGCAAAGACCCCGTAGGGCCCCTCTTTAAAAACAAAACAAAACCAGACCAAAGACCGGTTCTTTATTAGACATGCAGTTTCTCTGTAGTTCACATACAGAAAATGGCTTCCTTACCACATGGGGAGCCCGCTTTTTGAATATCAAATTCCATTTGGAAATCCTAAGTGATGCTGATACTTTGATCATTATGTGGTGGATAAAGACTGGCTGTCATTAAACTTTTAACGAAAACTAAATCAAAATGCTATATATGCATCCATTTCTTGTGATTTTCAAATACCTAATTAAAAGAGCCATAAATGATTACACCTCCTGGCCGGGGTGTGGAGTGGGGGGGTTAGTAGGGAATGATGCAAGATAACACTGAGTTCATGGGTCAGAATTCAACTTCTGGACATTGATCTGGCTCTGTTCTGGGCACCTGGGTTACACCAGTGAAAGTTCTGGTTTCTGAAGATAAGAAACAACTCAAGTTTAAATGCAGACATTGTCTTATGCATACTCTGATATAATTTAATGAGTCAAAATCATAGAGGTCTTCGGCTGCAAGGATACAGTGATCTGTGTTAAACATTAACGTGGCATCTGGAGGAGAAATCGTTTTATGAGTATCAGTGGTTCAGAAATCTCCATAATCTTACTGTCAATAAAGAGATGGCACAGAGGAGAGCAGGTCCGTCACCCTGGTTCTGGCGGGGTTGAAGAGAAGACTGAAAATTCTATAAAATATCTTGATGCTATGATATATAACATTATGCTATTATATAGAGTGTGATACTAAACTTCCGTCTCAGAGAGCAGTGAATCATTCTGTAGGTCCTTAAAGTGGATTTTTAGACTTATTTTTTGTATTTTTACAAGTTAGACGAAATTTATTTTCAACTTTCAAAAGCACATAAGTTTCCAAAGAAAAATGGCCATTTCTAATCATCACTACGTAGTACCATTTCCACTAGAGAAGGTAAACAGGCCAGGTGTGCTGGTTCGGACCTCGCCATTTCAGAAATTCTGGTCACAGAATACTAAAACGGCCTGAGGGGAGCGCTACAAGTCGTTGGAGAGTATTATATATATTATTCACCAGAACATACATTCACTACAGCGTTAAGCTCCACGAGCAGAGATCTGTGCCTGTTTTGTTCACTGCTATATTCCCAGCAGCCACAAAAGTGCCACGCGTACAATAACATCATTAAAAATGACGAACTTTAGGAATCCTTTATAACATGAAGTATCATTTCCCTGTGATAGTCTCACATATTCATGGCCTCACTGGATGACAGTGCAGGTGGAGACTGAGAGAGCTCACACGGGCCATCCTAATCATTTTAAAGAGGGACAACGAAGGCCCAGAGAGAACAGCCCTTTGCCCCAGGTCACACAGCTGGTCAGTGATCCAACCAGGTGGAGAACCCAGGCTGCCTGACTCCCAGTGCCGTGTTCTGTGCACAGGCCTAAATTCTTCTCGATGACTCTGTAAACTACAATCATATGATGCTGCTCCAGGCATCAAGTCCTTTATGGTGTAGCTCAGTAATGACAAGTACTTACACTATTATGTTTATTGACAATGCCTCCAGGTGTGCCACTTTAAGTGACATATAATATAGGTGTGGTTTTCCAAATTATTTTGACAGTTACAGGCCTACAACCTAGGTCTCCTAAATCCCCCACAAGGGAAAACTGCTGACGGGAAGATTTCCTTAAGAATCTTAACACATCTGATTTTGATGAGTTGGGCTGGGAGAGAATAATAAGTCTGAGTGGGGCGGAAGGAAAGATGGCTGCCTTCTTCTACAAGCTTTCCCTGTGTCCAGACCAATGGACACACTCCCTGGGCCCCCGTTTCTAGAGGTGTCCATACTGGAGGAGCTAAAAATCTCTTCTTCCTCAGATGCAAACACTGTATAAAGCAGGACTTTCCAAACCTGGATGCTTCTGGCATTTGCCTGGGGATGGGAGGGTTAAAATGCAGATTCCTGGACCTCCCCCCACCCCCCAGACTCTTCTGTGGTTGCGGAGATCGGGCCAGGCAATCTGTATTGTACCTCAAGTGCATCAGGTGATTCTGATCCACAACCAAGCCTGGAAAAGCCTCATCTCCAAGGCCCCTTCAAAGCCCGCCCTCCTCCAACAGTCATCCACCCCTCATTTCCCCTCTGGTTGGCTTTTCCTGAGATCCCCACACCCAGCAGCCTTCAGAGCCCTACCCCTTTTGTTACTCAGGATCCTCCCACTTCTCGCTCCCTCCCTCCATTTTAATTTTTTTTTTTTTTTTTTTTTTGCTTCTAGTCCTTTCTCTCCTGCTAAGGACTGTAATACTGTATTACCTTCTCGTCTTGCTACATTCCTATGGGCCGCTAGATTCAGCCTTCCTCATCCAGCTCCCTCCCCCCATGGAGCCTCCCTCGTTCACCTCCCAGCTTTCCCCGTCTGCCACACACAGCAGGCGCACACATATCAAACACACGCCACACACATACCTGACACATGCCACGCCACATTCCTAGCGCACGCGCGCGCGCACACACGCCTGACAAGCCACATACACCGAACACGCACACACACATCACTCACCGCCACGCACAATGCTCCTACCTGCTGCTAATCCCGCCTCCGCTTTCCCTCTCCCACAGCCTCGCATTCCACCATGGGCACTCCTGGCGTCATCCGGCC
>PVHT020000015.1:26376334-26386939 GCA_004024745.2 Catagonus wagneri | reverse complement strand
GCCAGCCCTGCGATCTCAGCCACCCACCCCCGGCTTAAGCGCCTCAACCGTCTTCCTCCCGGTCCGACTGGCGGCACGGACCGGGAATCTGCGTCCCCCACTCACCCGCTACCCTTCTAGGGTGCCTCTGGCCCCCTGCCCGCCCGGGGAGCCGCCCTGCCCCGCCCCGCCCTCCCCGGCTAGCCGCCATTCCGCCCCCAGCCCCGGGGCACTCGCTCTCCCCCTCGCCTCTCCGGGGCTTAGCCCCGTGCCGGGGCCCCTTCTTTTGTCTCTGTACCCGCCCCCCCTCGGGCAGCCGCCGTACCGGGCCCGTAGAACTTGCGGCCTTTGGTCACGTCGAACACCTTGCCGTTGATGGCCATGAGTATACGCGGGTCCTGGACGCCGTCGAAGCGCCGCAGCTCGGCAGGGGTGAAGTCGCGCCGCTTAAGGCGGGGCAGCGGGGGCGGCTCGTCGTCGTCGCTATCGCTGGCCGCCGGCTGGTCCCCGCGCACGATCTTGTAGAGCAGGAAGATGCACAGGCCGAGCAGCAGCAGGTTGAGCGGCGACGTGAAAATCTCATGAAGCAGCCCGCCGCCCTCTAGCTCGCTCGGGTCGGCGCCGGTAGCCGCCACATCCTCGGCAGCCATGATCGCTGGAGCAAAGGTTGGAGGGCTCCGGAACTCGTTTTCTCCACCCTCTCCGCGAGCTAGTGGCGCGCGGGGCTGGGCGGATGAGGATTAGGCAGCGGAGGAGGCGGGGCCAGGCGAGGCGGGGGCGGGGCTGGAAGGGCGGAGCCTCTCAGCCCCGCCTTCCCGCGGCGGCAGAAGCTCGCGGTTCTGCTCCGCGGGGCCCAGCACAACTCGGCCCCCCCCCACCTTGCCTCTGGATGGTGGCTCCTCGCCCCCAGCCGGGATCCTGCCTCCCCCGCCGCCGAGATTGCGGAGCACATCCCTCAGCTCTACCTGCGAGGCCGGGCCTCAGCCTCACGCCATCCTCACGCCACCCTCTAGCTAGCCGCGACGCAGCTCCCAACCCTCCTCCGCACCGCCAGTTTGCTCCTCGCACAGCGACCCGCTTGGCTTTGCGCGGCTCTGCGTGAGGCCAGCCCTGCCACCTGCGGCGAGCCAAACACCGACTCCATTTCTCCTGCTTCAGGCCTCTCCCCGCTTTCCATTCCGAAGCCTCATCTTTCCCCGACCTGCCCTAGGGACCACGAGGCTTTCTTAGGAGACACGGAAACTCACGCCTTGAGTTCCTTTCCCATCCTAGAGTCCCAGACCACCCATTTCCGCCTTGGGAACCCCCGTTCACTCTCTTTGACGACCTTTCTCCAATCCCCCACTCCCCTCCAGATGCTGTGGGGATAGCTAAAGTCAGTGCACAGGCCTCATCTGACAATTCTCCCAATATCTGGGGAAACAGATCAACAGATCTCCCGATTTGCTTTGGGTTCGTTCTTGGACGACTAAATGCTTTTCCAATCACTGATTTGCTCAATAATCCCATGGCATCAGCAAGCAACGTTCCCTTGTGCCTTTTTTTTTTTTTTTTTTTTTTTTGGCTCAGAATAATGACCAAAGTTTCTTTGGCAGCGTTCTTCTATTTGAGGTCGGTCGAGCTACCCTTGGCAGTCGCAATAGCCCAAAGGAAGGTGGGAGTTTGCAAGGAATGTAGGTTTGGTCTCTTCGTTTCCTCAGTATTTCATCCGGCCTTTGATGTACTAACCGGCTGGCACTGGAGCGGCCTTAAGGAGGAAGGACTGTCTATACCCTTCAGAGTCCTAATCTGGCCGCCCTCTTTATTGTGGCAGGGGGAGCGGAGCCGAAGAAAGGATAGAAGAGAGAGGGGGGAAAAATAATTAAAACCAAGCCATGTACACATCTGCAGCCCAGAGCGGGTACTTTTCCATCAGGAGTTCTATTCGCTTGCACGTAATTTACTCCCCCTCCCAACACTCAAGAGACTGGAGAGAATCGGCTTCTTACCTCAGAATTCTAAAAATTTCTGGCACAGACTGCTTCCATCCCTGCCCCCTACCCCCATCTTAAATCATTTCAAAGTGCATATGAGCTGAACAATCTTTAAATGGGGCCCACACACTTTTTTTTTTTTCACAGATCTAAATTTAGGATTAGCTGAAATGGCCTTTCCAGATCTTTTGTCAAACCTCTTCAATTTAATCAAGGGGGAAGAAGCTCAAACCGAGGGCACTTGGCTGCAATCAGAATCTGATAATTTTGAAAAACCACCACCACCACCACCACCACAGCCAAGACATTCAACAAACCAACAAACTCGTGAAAAAATATTTACATTTGCAACTAATGTGACAAGGGGTTAAGATCTTTTAGGAGTTTGATCTCATGTTGATTGACAAGAAAATCCATGAGTCTAGTCAACAAATGGGCAAAAAAAGAAATAGGGAGTTCACAGAAGAAGGGATACCAATGGTGAATAAGCATATGAAATATGTTCGGTCTCAAGAGCAATGAAAAAATGGAGCTAACACTGTCACCTGGCACTTTCCTATAGAAAGGATAAACAGGAAAAAAGGATGATCTACATACAATGCTGGCAAGAGAGCTGGGAGACTCTTCGGACAATGTTGAGAGTAGAAGTTGGTATAGCCTTTTTTTTTTCCTTTTTTACCCAAACCTACAGCATAGGGAAGTTCCCAGGCCAGGGATCAAATCCAAGCTGCCTTTGTCACAGCTGTGGCAACGCCAGATCCTTAACCCACTGCCCCGAGCTGGGATCAACCCTCACCTCCGCAGTGACCCGAACTGACTCAGAGGCAAGGCTGGATCATTAACCCGCTGCGCCACAGCAGGAACTCCTGGTATAACCTTTTGTTGTCCATAAAAATATTTTCTATCCATTGATCCTACTTCTGGAAATCTGCTCTTTGGTCCAGTAATGCCACTGCTAGGAATCTCTCCCAAGGCAACACTTAGAAATGCAAATAAAGATTTCATTACTAAAATGCTCATCAGAGAATCATTTGTAATATGGAAAAACTATAAAGAACCTAAATGTTCAACTTTAAGGAATGGCTGATTAATCCACTCGGATTTTGACAAAATCGTAAAATGGTGTATGGTTAGCCATCCAAATATTATTGTGACACAGGAAAATGCTTGTGTTTTAGTCTTGAGAGAAAGACAGGATACAAAACTATATACAGTATGAACACAACTATGTTAGAAAAAAATGCATTGTTAAAAAAAATGCATAAAAGGAAGCCTGAAAGGAAACATGCTAAAACGTTAACTGTTGTGATGGTTAAGTCTCTTCATTATACTGTTCTACATTTTCCAGAATGAGCACATGTCTCTTTTTAGCCTCAGGGGGGAAATGGTTTATTATTTCTTTTCTGAAAAAAATGTAGAATGTAATATACGTTCCCTACAACAAACTTGAGTATGTAAGTGTATAAAGTAAAAAATGAAACTCATTTCTCCCTGTCCCAGCTCCCCAAACAATCTTTAAATCCAGCCCACACATTAGCAGTTTGGTTTATATTCCTGCAGACATGTGAGACACACACACACACACACACACACACACACACACACAGGGATTTTGTTTTGCAAAACTAGAGAAATTTAAAAATTAGGGTTTTTTTTTTCCCTAATAAACAGAGATACAAAGTAGAAAATAAGAACAATCCATTAGCTCTCACACAGATAAACCGTGTTGGAAGTTTTTAAAAGTCATATTTGTTTACGGTTATAAAATTCAAACTATGGAAAGTACAAAAGGTAAATGAAATCCCCTCTCCGCCCTCCCGGGTTCTCCCTCCTCAAAGGCAACCACTATTAAAAGTGAGGAAAATGTCAGACAGAGAAAGACAAATTCTGTGTGATATTGCTCATATGTGGAATTTAAAAAAAATAAATAAAACTGAACTTAAAAAAACCAGATTGTGGCATGATGGTTCCCAAGGGCTGGCAGAGCGTGTGTGTGTGTGTGTGTGTGAATTCTTTTTAAAAAATATTCTTTTCCATTTTGTGTATCACAGGATATTGCATATAGTTCCTTGTGCTAAACAGTAGGACCTTGTTGTTTATTCATTCTACATGTAATTGTTTGTCTCTGCTAATCCCAGACTCCCAACCCATCCCTCCCCCATCCCTTGGCAAGCACAATCTGTTCTCTATGTCTGTGAGTCTGTTTCTGTTTCGTAAATAAGTTCATTTGTGTCATATTTTAGATTCCACATATAAGTGATATATGGTATTGGTCTTTCTCTTTCTGACTTCCTTCACTTAGTATAAGAATCTCTAGTTTCATCCATGTTACTTGCAAATGACCTTATTTCATTCTCTTTATGGCTGAGTAGTAGTCTATTGTATAACATACCACCTCTTCTTTATCCATTCATCTCTTGATGGACATTTAGGTCGTTTCCGTATCTTGGCTATTGTGAATAGTGCTGCTAGGAAGAGTGGGATGCATGTATCTTTTTGAATTATAGTTTTGTCTGGATATATGTCCAGGAGTGGGATTGCTGGATCATATGGCAACTCTAGTTTTAGTTTTTTGAGGAACCGCCATACTGTTTGCCATAGTGGCTGCGCCAATTTATATTCCCACCAACAGTGTAGGAGGGTTCCCTTTTCTCCACACCCTCCCCAAGATTTGTTATCTGTAGCCTTTTTTTTTTTTTTTTTTTTTTTTTGCTGTGCCGGTAGCATGTGAAAGTTCCTGGGCCAGGGATCAAACTCGAGCCACAGCTATGAACTACCCTGCAGCTGCTACAACTTTGGATATTTTAACCCACTGTGCTGGGCTGAGAATCAAACCTGCACCTCTGCAGCAACCCAAGCCGCTGCTGTCAGATTCTTAACCCACTGCCCAATGGTGGGAACTGCCCTGTAGACTTTTTAATGATGGTCGTTTTGACTAATGTGAGGTGGTATTTTGTTGTAGTTTTGATTTGCATTTCACTAAGAGGCTAGATCTGAATTGTTCTCACCACTAGAAGAAATGATAATTAGGTGAGGCGACCAAGGTGTTAGCTAACATTACAATGACAATCATATAACAACACGCCGTATACTTTAAACTTACACAATATTATATGTCAATTATATCTCCATAAAAAATGGGGGAAATGTTTTTGTGAAGGGCTGGGGGATCATAATTTTCACTTATCACAGTCCAGTGTCCTTCCTGCTACCTGTGTAACAGGGCCCACCCTTGGAGGGGCAATGGATTAAAGGATGCCCTGCTTCATACCAAGGTTAGAAAAATCTGTGTCATTAAGACCTCAAGAAATGATACAGCTTGAAAACATAAATGCTTTCAAAACAGATTTGATGTTCAGTAAAGTGGGCTATTAGGGAAAGACTGGGACGCTGAAATTGTTGAAGACAAGGCCTCTCCTGTTCTGATTCATGTTGTAACACTCAGTGGAAAGGTCTCGTCCAGAGCGGCACGTCTCAAGTTCTCTGGAAATAAGCCAGGTGCTCCTGACTAAAAAGCCCTCTCCAAAACATGAGAGTTGCACTGTATATGTATATATATATATGTACACATATTCATTCTTTGGCTTCCAGTCAATGTCTAAAGCCTCTGTACTTGACCTGAGGACTGCTTATTTCCCAAGATATATGTTAAGGCTTCTAATGTTTCCAAACTGTGTGTCTCCTTTAAATTGTCTTCAAAGGTTTTAAAGAACTCTTAAAGAAAAATAGGACAATTGGCTGATTAGCTAGCAAATGTGTGGGAAGGAATTCAACCTCACTAGCAGTCAAGTAAACCCAAAGGAACGTAATAACAACATATTTTTCATCATTCAAATTGTCGGTGCATTTGTTTTTGCCTATTGTTGCTTGAAGCTTTTTAAGACCGGTCATACTTGGTGTTGGCAGGCATGCAGCAAGGTAAGCACTCTGACACAATGCTGGTCCGAGTGAAATTGCTAGGAGGAAAGATTCATCTTGTTCATCAGTGTATTTATTTATTTATTTATTGTCTTTTTAGGGCCGCACCCACGGCATATGGAAGTTCCCGGGGCTAGGGGTCAAATCGGAGCTGTAGCTGCCTGCCCACACCACAGCCACAGCAACGTGGGATCCCAGCTGTGTCTGCGACCTACACCACAGCTCAGGGCAATACCGGATCCTTAACCCACTGAGCGAGGCCAGGGATCGAACCTGCATCTTCATGGATCCTAATTGGGTTTGTTACCACGGAGCCACGACGGGAACTCCCATCGATATATTTCACGTCTGCCATGTAGTAGGTGATCAATGAATATTTGTTACGTGACATTATCATTATTATTATTATTATTATTATTATTATTATTATTATTATTATTATCAGCTACACCCATGGCATATGGAAATTCCAGGGCCAGATATTGGATCTGAGCTGCAGCTGCCACCTACACCACAGCTGTGGCAATGCTGGATCTTTAACCCACTTTGCCACAGCAGGAGCTCCCATTAAATGCTATTTCGAGACTTTCTAGAAAGCAGTCTTGGCAATATTGCAACAAGAGCCTCAAACTATTCATACCCTGTGACCAAGGAATTTAACTCCTAGAAACTTTTCTTAGGGAAGGACTCAAGAATACGAGCAGAGATTTGTGTGGAAAAAGCACAAAGCCCGATCCATGGTAGCAAAGAACTGGAACCATGTAAGTTTCCAAAGACGCTCTCCATCTCAGAGCAAAAGCCCCAAGTCCTTAGAGCAGCCGACAGGATTTGCACTGTCCCACCCTGCCTTTACCTTTAGGACTTAGGACCGCATTCTCTCTCCCCTGGTGACTCTGCTCCAGCCTCCTTGCCAGCCCTTGAACAGTCAGGCGTATTCCAGTTCCTCCCTAGGGTTCCTTTTGCTGGAATGTTCTTCCCCAGATAGCCTCATGGATCATTCCTTCACTATTTTCAAATCTCAAACCACCCCTCCCCCCGACTCTCCTTCCCTTTTCTCAAATTTATTTTTCTCTATCGCATTTACTGCTTTCTATTAGACAGTATCACTTGTTCACTTTTTTGGCTATCTCCTCCAACTTGAATGTAAGTGACTCGAGAACAGAGACTGTGTTTCTTTCCTTCGCTGCTCTACTCAGACTTCACTTCCTTGTTCTTAGACTAGTGGTTGGCATATAGTAGGTGCTCAATCAATATTTGTGGACTTGGTTTGAATATGGCAACCTATTATGTTAAATATACAGGCACGGAAAAAAGGAATGAAATACATATAAAAGTTAGTGATAGTTATCTCTGGGTCGTGAGATTATGGGTAATTTTGCCTTTTTTATTCAGAGGGCATAAATTACATTTATTTATTTATTTGTTTGTTTATTTATTTTGACAACGTCTGCAGCATTCAGAAGTTCCCGGGCTAGGGACTGAACCCTTGCCACAATAGTGATCAGAGTCCCAGAAGTGACAATGCTGGATCCTTAACCTGGTGTGCCAACAGGGAGCTCCTAGTTTCATCCTTATATAAAGCAATACAAAGTTCGAACTTCTAAGGGATAAAAAAACAAATTCCAAAGTTGCCAACCATTTCTGAAGTAATGGGAGTACATGGGTGCCACACTTTCAATTTCAGAGATTAGAGTAGATGGCAGCCAGTGCAGAGATTTTGAAGACTCCAAAAAGGGGCCCGCCCACCACATCCACGTGATATCGGCTCTGTGGCAGACGCTGGGGGTGCCAAGTGTTTGCCCCCAAGGAAGTTGCTCACTGTGAGATAAGGGGAGACAGACGACCAAAAGGCTATAGCTGCCGTGACTGTGGTCTACATACTGGGAGAGGCAGGCAGGCAAAGGAGGACTGGGAGGTCCCATCCTGGAAGGTTTCATACAGGAGGTAACAGGTCTTGAAAAGTTCACCAGATGGACAAGGAAGCAATATGTTTTCTAGAGAAACCAGTGGTTCTCAAGCTTTAGTGAGGATGCGAATAATCCGGAGGGGGAGAGGGTACTTATTAAAATGTCTCTTCCTAGAATCAGCCCTCAAAGATTCTGATCCAGTAGATCTAAAGGAAAGCCTGAGAATCTGCATCCTTAGGACAGCCCAAATCGTCTGAGCCCTTATAATGTGCCGGGCAATGTTCTAGACCTTCTCTATGGAATAAAGCTTGTGCTCTTTTAAAAACTGGAATATATCTGACATCATGTACATTTTAGGTATAAAACAATGTTCATTTAATACATTTACATATTGTAATATGTTTGCCATTGTAGTGGTAATTAGCAACTCTGTCTTGTCACAGAATTATCATTCTTTTTTAGTGACCGGATAACCCTTGGACTTTTTTTTTTTTTTTTCGTTTTAGGGCCGCACCCGAAATGTGGAGGTTCCCAGGCTAGGGGTCTAATTGGAGCTGTAGCCGCCGGCCTTCGCCACAGCCACAGCAACGCAGGATCCGAGCCACGTCTGCAACCTACACCACAGCTCACGGCAACACCGGATCCTTAACCCACTGAGCGATGCCAGAGATCAAACCCGCAACCTCATGGTTCCTGGTCGGATTGTTTCCGCTGCGCCATGATGGGAACTCCAGTCTTGGACTTTTCATACAACACTGTGAGGCAGGTGGCTTGTGGGACAGACACTCGCCATGACCACCCCAACCCCAGAGCTCCCTGCAGGAGTGACTGAGGCTGTATTGTGAGCTCACCGCGGCTTCCCTCTGCGGGATCCTGCCTCCTTGCCTTACCCTTCAGGTACAGAACCCAACGTCCTATGCCCTAACCTCCATCACAGAGTCTGTTTTCCCAGGGAGACCCAACTTGAGACTCTGACCTTCCAAGATCTGGCCTCAGCCTACCTATCTCCAGCTTTATCTCTTTACACTTCCTCCTTACCCTCAACATTCCAGCTCTACCGAGGCTAAGGAGTGACATGGCCATCATCCCATCTAATGTGGGCATTTACTGCGTGTGACACACTCTATAAATATTGCCTCATTTAATTCACCATGAGTTAAGTCCTATTATCTTCTCTTTTTATAGATAAGGAAACCGATACACAGAGAGGCTGAGTTACTTGCCCGAAGTCACACAGTAAGAGGCAGAGTTGGGATTTAAACCCAGAAGTCTGGTACCAGAGCCCAGGCTTTACATGAGCTCATTTTGCTAACAGGTTACACATCTGGCATGTCACCACTGTGGCTTGGGTTGCTGCTGTGGTGCAGGTTTGATCCCTGACCTGCGAACTTCTACATGCCAAGGTCACGGCCAAAAAAAAAATCATACTGGTAGGAACACTGAGGATGCATTGGAGGGACGGATGCTGGAGCTGAGACACCAGCGAGGAGCCGAGTCACAGGAGGAAGTGAGGGCGTTAAGTCAAGGTTGTGAGAGTGAGGACGCCCAGGCAAGGATAAAATAGCATCTACTCGTTAAAGAACTGGAGAGGACAGAGCTTAGGATTCCCTCTCTACTTTTCCTCCCTCTACATCCAATTTATGCCCCAAAGTCCTGCTTGGGTGCGTGGACAGATGCTATATCATTCACCAAGAGGACGTATATGGGGGAGAGTAAATTTGCAGAAAGGACCTTGTATTCAATGGGGGCTGTGTCTTAAAGTGTGATTCATGGACCAGCAGGTTGGTGTCGGCTGGGAGCTTGTTAGAAACGCACCATCTTGGGCAGTATCCTGGACCTACTGAATCAGAATCTCCATTTTAACAAGACCCCCCCCCGACATGAGTCACATGTCTGTGGATGTTCAAAATGCACAGGCAGGAGTTCCCGTCATCGTTCAGTGGAAACGAATCTGACTAGCATCCATAAGGATGCAGGTTTGATCCCTGACCTCGCTCAGTGGGTTAAGGCTCCGGCGTTGCTGTGAGCTGTGGTGTAGGTTGCAGACGTGGCTTGGATCTGGCTGTTGCTGTGGCTGTGGTGTAGGCCAGTGGCTACAGCTCCTGTTAGACCCCTAGCCTGGGAACCTCCATATGCCGCGGGTGCAGCTCTACATAAAGGCAAAAAGACAAAACAAAAAAAAAAGGGGGGGGAGAGAACATGTTTCTTAGTGAATTCCAGCACGTACTACATTGTCACATAGCCACCATCCTCCACCATTCTCAAGTGATTCATTCAAATTACTTGCCTGGCATCTCTAGATGGCTAGACAATTGGAGAGAGAAAAAGAGGGCCCGGAGAGACTCTTGTGGGAAGACTGACACTGCAGGGAGGAAGCAGGACCACCAAGGAGCCGGAGATAAAGAAAATTCCCAGTGATGGAAAGACGATTGGGAAAGTAGGAGAAACAGTTCCCGGGAGGGAAAGGTTCACAGGGCTGCAGAGGGATCCAGAAAAATGAAGACCAGAGAGTCAAGTGGACCAGGCCGTTTGGAAGCCCCAGGTTGCCTATGCCAGACTCCTGGGAGAGTGGGCGGCGTGAGAAGGGCCAAAGCCTGGTTCCAGTGGCCCCAGGGCTGAGGAGGACATGAGGACTAAGGAGGTCTAGCTTGAGGAGCTTGACTAAGAGGAGGGGGATGGAGGACAGAGGGAAGTTGGATTTTTCGGTTTGATTTGTTTTTCTGAGCGCTGTGAGTGTCTCAGGCTGTACTCACAGAGCTAGGAGGTGTTTAGAGGTTGAAAACACATGAGAGGGGCTATTAATCGACCCTGTGGCAGGAAGTGAGACA
>PVHT020000015.1:26262240-26375334 GCA_004024745.2 Catagonus wagneri | reverse complement strand
AGGGGAGGGGGAGGGGGAGGGCAGAAGCAGGGACTTGAGCGTTAGCCAAGGTTAATATTTTCACCATTCCCTCCATAGGAGCTTTTGGAGAAACAGGAAGAAGCAGGAGACAGAGAGGCATTCTGTTGCCTAGGAAACTCCGTGGTTTGCTAAAGCACCATAGATTGTTTTTAATCTCATTAACCCATTCCTGTCCATTGCCACCTGAAAGACAGCTGGTGAGCAGGGGTGGAAACAGAGAAAATTCTGCTTCCGAGAGCATGCGGGGTATCCTCCGTAGCTAAGGGAGCAGAGGCGGCAGGAGCAGCTCTGGAACAAGAGACTTCAATAAAATGGGAGGAATCATCAAAGAAGTGGCAGGCAGGGAAGTGGCAAAGACATATTTCCCTTATTTCCTTGTGCTTGTGTGGGTCCACTAGCACACACACGCACACACACACACACACACGCACACACACACGTATACAGGTGTGATACCACTATCCCACCAACCAGCAATATCTAGGGTTAAAATGTGGGAATTATTGCTTCTTTGATTTTTTTTTCTGTGAGGCAGCATACTCTAACCTGTTTTCTCTGCTGTAGCTTCATCACTAAATACAATTTATTTTTCTCTCCCTTACTCGGTCTTGCCAGAGACAGTGGCCAAGGTTTGTGACAAGGAGGTCTGGACTTTACTTGCCCCAGGAGGAGAGTAAAGAGGCATGGGTTTTCAAAAAGTCTAGGTTATTGGGAGCTTGGAGCTGGACTGAGAGTGGAGGGCTGCGGGGTGAGGGGCAGTGCGGGCTCCCCGCAGCCCGGCCACACATTGGGGGGGTGGAAGGGCGCGTGTGTGGAGAAGGCAGGATCCTAGAGTATCTGGGATTTAGGCCCTGGACGCCTTCGCTCCTCAGAAGCCTGGAGCAGGAGACGTATAAATTCTTCTGAGCGAGGAAGTTCCCGCTGTGGCGCAGCAGTAACGGCTCCCACTAGTATCCCTGAGGATGCAGGTTCGATCCCTGGCCTCGCTCAGTGGGTTAAGGATCCAGTGTTGCCGTGAGTTGTGGTGTAGGTCGCAGATGCAGCTTAGATCCCACATTGCTGTGGCTGTGGTGCAGGCCGGCAGTTGTAGCTCCGATTAGACCCCTAGCCTGGGAACCTCCATATGCTGCAGGTACAGCCTTAAAAAACAAACAACCAAATAAATAAATAAATGAATGAATGAAAGAAAGAAAGAAAAGACAAGAAATTCTTCTGAGGGAGCCTTGTCCTCCCCAAGCTGATGCCGGGTCAGCATTCTTGGTGGCTTCAGCAGCCACTTGGATGAGCCATCACACACCACGCCTTCCACCTGATGTTCTTCAGTTCCACCTGCTTTTCTCTACCCCACGTTGGCCACCCTTTCTCTTGGTCACACACTAGACCTTTCCAAACCCAACCCTGGTTAAACCCAATTGTCCACTTATTCCCTGATTGTTCATAAACAACTGGACAGAAAGCATAGAACTCTAGTGGCTGGTCTCACTTAAAAAATTTGCTTTTGAAAATAAGAAGTAAATCTGACCCACAGAATGGGAGAAAATATTTGCAAATGAAGCGACTGACAAGGGATTAATCTCCAAAATTTATAAACACCTTCTGCCGCTCAATACCAAAAAAACAAACAACCCCATCAAAACATGGGCAGAAGATCTAAACAGACAATTCTCCAAAGAAGACATGCAGATGGCCAAAAAATACATGAAAAGATGTTCAACATCACTGATTATTAGAGAAATGCAAATTAAAACCACTGTCAGGTACCACCTTACACTGGCCAGAATGGCCATCCTCCAAAAGTCTAGAAACAATAAGTGCTGGAGAGGGTGTGGAGAAAAGGGAACCCTATTACGCTGTTGATGGGAATGTAAATTGGTGCGACCACTGTGGAAAACAGTATGGACATTCCCCAGAAAACTAAAAACAGAATTACCATTTGATTCAGCAATCCCACTCCTGGGCATCTATCCAGAGAAAACCGTGGCTCGAAAAGACATGTACTCCAATGTTCACTGCAGCACTCTATATAATAGCCAAGACACGGAAACAACCTAAATACCCATCGATAGAGGAGTGGATAAAGAAGATGTGGTACATATACATTATGGAATATTACTCAGCCACTAAAAGGAAAGAAATAATGGCATTTGCAGCAATATGGATGGACCTAGAAATTATCATGCTAAGTGAAGTCAGTCAGACGATGAGACACCAACATCATATGCTATCACTTACATGTGGAATCTAAAAAAAAGGGACACAATGAACTTCTTTGCAGAACAGATACTGACTCACAGACTTTGTAAAACTTGTTTTCTAAATGAGACAGGTTGTGGGGTGGGGAGATGCGCTGGGGGTTTGGGATGGAAATGCTTAATTTGGTTGTGATTATCATTGTACAACTATAAATGTAATAAAATTCATTGAGTAACAAAAAAAGAAGTAAATCTGTTTTTATCCACAGATGACATAATTGTAGAGAAAATCCAGTGACTGCTACAAATAAGCTGCTAGAATTTAGGAGTGAGTTTAGCAAGGTTGAAAGACACAAGATTGCCATATACATCTCAATTTTATTTCTAAGTAAGTGCAGCAATCAGACATTGAAACGGAAAAGATACTGCTTACAATAGCATCAAAATATGAAATATTTAGGAACGAAAAGGCATACAGACAATTCCATGCATATGACTCTCCCTAAAATGCAATCTGATCAATAATGACAGAAAGTGGATCAGTAGCTGCTGGGGGATGGGGAGGGGGAGGGCCTCATGAACTGACAGTAATTCATGAATGGACGATGCAGCGTAACAAGTATGCATCACACCACAGTCCATCCTCCCACTCCCATCCCCTGGGGGCGCCCCAGCACGCCGGCCCCATCCCCA
Source organism: Catagonus wagneri (assembly GCA_004024745.2). Taxonomy (NCBI): domain Eukaryota; kingdom Metazoa; phylum Chordata; class Mammalia; order Artiodactyla; family Tayassuidae; genus Catagonus; species Catagonus wagneri. Next base: position 26,372,428 of record PVHT020000015.1, on the reverse strand, counting down.
CTCCTCAAACTGCCAATATTGCCTCTCTATTCTCATTCTCTGCTGATGACCTTGCATTTTATCTCATTAAGAAAATAGAAGCAGTTACGAAATTCCGGTTGTGGCTCAGCAGTAAGGAACCTGACTAGTATCTATGAGGATGCGGGTTTGATCCCTGGCCCTGCTCAGTGGGTTAAGGATCCCGTGTTGCCGTGAGCTGCGGCGTAGGTCAAAAACACAGCTGGGATCCTGTGTTGCTGTGAGCTGTGGTGTAGGTCACAGACGTGGCTCAGATCCCACCTTACTATGGCTGTGGTGTAGGCCGGCAGGTGCAGCTCCAATTTGACCCCTAGCCTGGGAACCTCCACATGCGGCAGGTGCAGCCCTTAAAAAAAAAAAGAAAAGAAAACAGAAGCAGTTAGATACAAACTCCCCCATCTCCCCACTACTAAGCCCCCCCCCCCGATCCATCTGCATCTCCAGCCTCTATTTTCCTTCTTGGTACAGAGCAGAGAGTGTCCTTCCTCCTATCAAGGCCCTTCCCCTTGGACTCTGAATCCATTTGGCTCACACACTTTCAAGGCCTTGGCTCCCACAGCTCTCCGCCCCCCCTCTCCTACCTTAATGTCATCCTCTCTACTCCATCTTGCCCTGAATAGAAACACGCTGTGGTGTTTCTTCTCTTATAAAACCCCCGGATCGTCCTTCTAGCTACCGCCCCGTTTATCTGCTCCCTAGATCTCCGAAGTTCTCCCAAGGGTTGGTGGTACGTTCACCCTGCCTCCTGACTCCTGCCTCCGGTTCTCTCCTCCACCCACTCCACTGGGCTTTTCTTTTGCCCTCACCACTCCTCAAAACCGTCCTTGTCTACACTCCCAACCCCAGGGGACACCTTTGTAACCGTAACTTAGTCTCTCAACAGCATTTGACAGAGTTGATCACCGCCGTTCAAGATCCTTGCCTTAGTTGGTATCGAGGCTACACACTCTGATGGCTTTTTCCCTTTCTCACTTGCTACTCCCTCTCAGCCTTTTTTTCCCCCCATTTCCACCTCTTTCACCGGATTTTTAAATGTTAGAGTCTCCCAGGTATGTCTGGGTCCTGAATCTATTCTCACTCTCTCCCTAGGTGATTTCATCCATCATCTAGTCCTGCGACTCTAGCTGTGATTCATAGACTTATGACTCATGTATTTAAACTATTTACTTTGTCTTATCCCAGACTCCAGACTCTTCTACACAATTAAGCTACCTGACGTCAGTAGGCACCAGAATCTTTCCATGTCCCAAACAGATCTTTCTATTTCATCCCTGTATTAGTCAGAGTTCAGTGGTAAGTAACCGAAACTGTTCAGCTATTTTGAAAAAGGGATTTAACACAGGGAATTCAGTGCTCGCAAAATCACTAGAAGAGCTGGAGGAATGGGGCAGCTGCAATGACCTCCAGGACCTAGGCTCCACAGGCCCACCAAGGGTGCCTCGACCCTGGCCCCAGTCAGTGAAGTGGGTAATTGGGAAACTTCTACTAGGACTATTGACCTCCAGAATACAGCACCAGGAGTTCCCATTGTGGCTTAGTGGGTAAGAAACCAACTAGTATCCATGAGGATGAGGGTTCGATCCCTGGCCTCGCTCAGTGGGTTGAGGACCTGGCATTGCCAGGAACTTTGGTGTAGGTCACAGATGTGGCTCAGATCTGGCATTGCTGTGGCTGTGGTGTAGACTGGCAGCCATAACTCCGATTTGACCCCTAGCCTAGGAACCTCCATATGCCACGGATTCGCCCCTAAAAAGACCAAAAAAAAAAAAAATAATACAGCACCATAGCTGCAACCCAGGGCGGTTTAGCCACCATCAATTGCTTCCCAACATCCAAGAGACTTGCTGAGACTTGGGACCACTGAGCTGGGTTGCTGCCATAACTGCAACCATGTCTTGATTACCATTTCCCTTTATTGCTCTCTCCTCAAAAGCGCGCACGTGCACACACACACACACATTAGCTAATACTTTGTGTGTGCAAGGTACTATTCTATGTTCTGTCTTTATATTACCTCCGTTTTACTGAGGAGTAAAGAGAGGTTAAGTCAGTTGCCAAAGATTATATAGCTAGTGAGTTGTATCTGCAGTTATCTGCCCTGCTTTTATTTCTGAACATTCTTTTGTCAGAGTTTTCCATGTAATTAATATGCTTCATAAACATCATTTTAATTACTGTATAAGATATCATCCTATGTATTAACTGTAATTTATTTGACCATTCCCCTATTTGCAGATTTAGGCTTATTTCCAATTTTTCTTTATGAACGATAAATCCTCAATGAGGATTATGTATACAAATTGTTTTGCCTATTTCTGCATTTCCTGAGGATAAACTGCTCAAAATTCAACTCCTGGGTCAAAGGCTGTGACGATTTTCTAAAAATAGAATTATTGGGGGAGAGATTGTAAATATTGTTAACATACTTGGTGTGATGGTTGATTTTATGTGTTAGCTTGACCAGGCCGAGGTATGCCCAGATTAAACATTATTTCTGGGTGTGTCTGTGAGACCGTTTCCGGATGAGATTAGCATTTGCATTGGTGGACTCTGAGTAGCAGTTTGCCTTCCCCAGTGCTGGTGGGCATCATCCGACCCACTGAGGACCTGAAGAGAACTAAAAGCAGAGGAAGGAAGGAAGGAAGGAAGGAAGGAAGGAAGGAAGGAAGGAAAAGGAAAGGAAGAAGGAAGGAAGGAATCACAACCCTCCCATCCCACTCCTTCTTGCTTGAGCCAGGACATTGGTCATTCTGCCCTTGGACTAGGACTTACACCATCAGTGCTCCCGGTTCCCAGGCCTTTGGACTCACTGGATCACACCGCTGGCTCTCCTGGGTCTCCAGCTTGCAGAAGGTAGATGGTAGGCCTTCTCGGCCGCCATAATTGTGTGAGCCAATTCCTACGATAAATCTCTCATATACACACTGGTTCTGCTTCTCTGGAGATTCGTGATGAATACACTGGAGCACACTAATGCATGCACCTACTGGCAGTAAATAAGAATAACTGTCTCCTTGTGCCCTCCTCACCTAAACCAGGCATGACTGTTTTAAGTTTTTGCTCTAAGACTGCACTATTTACATACTTATACTGAAAAATCATTCTTTTCCCCCTAAAATTCAAATTGAACTGGGTGCCCTGTATTTTATCTGGCACCCGCACCCTGAGTTAGCTCTCCAAACCCTCTTTTTTTTTTTTTTTTTTTTTTTGCTTTTTAGGGCTGCACTGTGGCATATGGAGGTTCCCAGGCTAGGGGTCCAATTGGAGCTGTAGCTGCCGGGCTACACCACAGCCACATCAACGCAGGATCCAAGCTGCGTCTGTGACCTATAATACAGCTCACAGCAACGCTGGATCCTTAACCCACTGAGCGAGGCCAGGGATCAAACCCGCAACCTCATGGTTTCTAGTCGGGTTCCTTTCTGCTGCACCACAGTGGGAACTCCCGAAACCGTCTTTTCTGAGATAATTAATTCCTCATTGTGAATCTGGAAGGCAAAGCCTGACCTCCCACCATGGAAACCATGGAGGCTCCTATCGCCTCCTCATAAGTCCAGGGCGGTTAGGGCACCAACAGGGGACTCGGGCTCATATCAAAGACTGAATCCCGAGAGATTTATCCAAAAAGTGGAAGTTTTAAGTTCATTCATAGGAACTTCATCTAGCAGAGGCCCCCGCAGCCAACATGGGAGCAGCGGAGTCCAGAGACGGCAGTGATCGGTGGCGACAGTATCTAGAAGCGGTGGAGGTAGCTGTTGCCGGGAGTGACATGCTAACCAAGCTGGTTCCATGGCAGGACCTCAGTTAGGATCCCCACGGCCCAGCCTCCCTTGCTTCCTGACCATTTCCCTAGCCTGATTTGTCTGCCTTCTTATTGAATCTGTGAAATGCCCAATAACCGGCTTAATTCAGAGTCAGATTCTGCTGTTTGTAGTCAACAATTCTGACTGTTGTAAATACAAGCCCAGGTTGACTAGAGAAAAATTGAAATCATGATATTTCAGGGAGCTCCCGTTGTGGCACAGCGGAAGCAAATCCGACTAGTATCCGTGAGGGTGTGGGTTCGATCCCTGGCCTCGCTCAGTGGGTTAAGGACCCAGTGTTGCCATGAGCTGCAGTGAAGGTTGCAGACAAGGCTCAGATCTGGTGTTGCTGTGACTGTGGCGTGGGCTGGCAGCTGTAGCTCTGATTCGATCCCTAGCCTGGGAACTTCCATGTGCTTCGGGTGTGGCCCTAAAAAGCTAAAATAATAATACATTTCAAAAAAATATTATATTCCTAAAGATGGTTCTTCCCCCCCCCCTTTAGATATTCTCCCAACCAAATGATTGTTGCTTGAAGGACATATGTGGAATTTCCCAGAATAAGCACTAGATGGTGCTATGAGGCAATATGGTCTTGATTGTGGTACATGCCCGAATAACTAGGTTTAAGACAGTAATACCACTACCAAGGGCACTGCCAACAGGAATAGCTAACATTAACTGAGTGCCTAATATGTGCCAGAAACTGTTCTAAGTGTTTTCTAGAAGGAACATATTCTTTACAACCAATAGATCAGGTATGTTCATTACCCACATTTTGCAGAAGAGGAAACCAAAGCATGCTCAGGCTAAGGATCTTGACCAAGATCAGGAAGTTAAATTACTGCTAAAGGTAAGATTTGAACCCAAGAAATCTGTCCCCAGAACCTGTATTCTCACCCATACCTCTCACCCACACACTCTCCAACCTCTCAACCTACGCTATAGCTGCGATTTACCGCCTGCCTACTCTTGAGTCACATTCTGAGCCAGGCATTTTGCCTAATGAGGTCATTACTGCCATTTTTTTTTTGCTTTTTTTTTCTTTAGGGCTGCACCCACGGCATATGGAGGTTCCCAGGCTAGGGGTCCAATCGGAGCTACAGCCTCTGGCCTACGCCACAGCCACAGCAACGCAGCATCTGACCCATGTCTGCGACCTACAGCACAGCTCATGGCAATGCCGGATCCTTAACCCAAATGAGCAAGGCTAGGGATCGAACCCGATTCCTCATGGATCCTAGTCGGGTTCATTAACCACTGAGCCAAGACGGGAACTCCCATTACTGTCATTTTACTGATGAGGGAACTGAGGTTCAGAGAGGCTAGGTAGCTGATTCCTGTTCTACAGACAGAGACGAAGCTGAGAGATTTTATACATGTAGTTCCATAACGTGGGTAATAAAATTAAATTGAGTAAAAAACAACTTGTCTGTTGAGAGAGTAATTTCACTTCAGAGAGAGGGAAAAATAGACTTTGAAAGCGGTGGGCATGGTGAACTACTGCTTTTCACTTCAGCTCTTCAGGCAATTGTGGCCAAAACAGTCTTCTCTCTTTAGCGCCCTCCCTCTAGGAGGTAAAGACGGTATGACGGCTAAAGACACATCTGGAGCCTGGTTCACTGGGACTCTTGCTTTGTTCATTATGAGGATCCTATCTAAACATCCAAGTAGGTGAATTAGGAAACCCCCAATTCATATAACTCAGGCGGGCTCTCAGTAGGAGCCAGGCCTCCTGACAAAATGTAATATTTATCTGGAAAAGGAAACTAATGTACATAGCAAAGAAAGGTTTGAGTTAGAGGAGAAGACCATCAAAATACATTGTCAAGTCAAGCCACCACATTAAGTAGTTAAACAAATAAATAAACAAAACTTTGTCAGTGTTGCCTCATTATTCTCACTGAAACTTTTATAAATAAACAGCATAAAATTGGAACTCAAAAAAGAAATGTATTCTAATAAAATAACTTTTATATACATTGGGGGAAAAAAGACAAACAAAAAACCCCTACAGCATTTAAAACAGGGTGATCACATGGTGCAAGAAGAGACAAATCGATGGAACAGAATAGTCAGCCCAGAAAAACAAAATAAAAATAGCTGTGTGCACATGTAGATATATCTGCATACATATATGTGAATTTAAAGGTAAAGATCACAAATCAATGGGAAAGGGAAGGATTATTCAATAAAGAGTGCTGGGATAATTTGCAATTTGGGAAATACAATCACATCATACAGTGAAAGAAATTCTGCATGCATAAAAGATAAATTCTCACAAGGAAGGAAATGAGATTATCCACTGATTCCTGGATGGGGGAAGTGCTTTAAGCATGCATGGGATAGAGGAGCTCATAATGGAAGAAACTGGTATGCCTACATAAGAGTGAGCCTTCTGGACACCAAGAAACAGCATAAACAAGTTTAAAGACACACCGTCTCCCAAATTCTCGCAATAGATATTGAAAATAATTGATGAAGAGATGACGCAAATCAATAAGAAAGACATTGGACTGGGTCACTTTGCTGTATACTAGAAAACTGATAGAACACTGTAAACCAACTATAATGGAAAAAATAAAAATCATTTAAAAAAGAAAGACATTAAAAGAACAGAAAACGAGGACATGGACAAAGAACTGAATAGCTGAATCACATATGCAGAGATACAAATGTGTAAGGAAAAATACTAAGAAATTTTGACCCCACTTGAAACTTTAAAATGACAGCTAAAAATAAGACAGGCATTTCTAAGCCATCAAATCGGCAAAGACATTTGAAAAAAATCACAGCCCCTACCATTACAAAGCACTTTCATGCACTGATGAGAAGAACAAATTGGTCTGGCCTCTGAGGATGGCAATTTGGCAAGACGCATTAAGAACCTTCAGAAAAGTTCAGGCTTTTGTCCCAGAAACTCCATGTCTAGGAATATATCTTAAGGAAATGGTAATGCAGATAGAGATTTTGTACAAAGACATTTATTTCAGCTCCGAATAACTTGAGGAGAACCATTAGGAGAATGGCTAAATAAATCATGGGACAGCCATATAATAGGATATTATGCAACTATCAAAAATGATGTTTACAAAGGACTTTAATGACGTAGGAATACGCACAACAATGAATTAGATAATCTAGATGAAATAGACAAACTTTCAGAAACATACATACATACATACATACATATTACCAAAACTGACTTAAGAAGAACTCTGTAGGTGGGAACATAAATGTAAACTGGTACAACCACCATGGAGAACAGTATGGAGGTACCTCAGAAAACTGAATATAGAACTGCCCTATGACCCAGCAATCCCACTCCTGGGCACATATCCAGACAAAACTACAAAAAGACACATGCACCCGTATGTTCACTGCAGCACTATTCACAATAGCCAAGACATGGAAACAACCTAAATGTCCATTGACAGATGATTGGATTAAGAGGTGGTATATATACACAATGGAATACTACTCAACCATAAAAAAGAACAAAATAATGCCATTTGTAGCAACATGGATGGAACTAGAGACTCTCATACTAAGTGAAGTAGGTCAGAAAGAGAAAGACAAATACCATATGATATCCCTTACATGTGGAATCTAAAATATGACAGAAATGAACCTATCTACAGGACAGAAACAGACTCACAGACATAGAGAACAGACTTGTGGTTGCCAAGGGGGAATGGGGAGGGAGTGCGATGGGACTGGGAGTCTGGGGTTAGTAGATGCAAACTATGGCATTTGGAGTGGGTAAGCAATGAGGTCCTAGTACAGCACAGAGAACGAATCTCTTGGGATAGACCATGATGGAAGATAATATAACAAAGGGAATATATATATATATATATATATATATATATATGAATGGGTCACTTTGCTGTACAGCAGAAATTGGCACATTATAAACTGACCATACTTTAATTAAAAAAAATAAAAAAAACCCTCCCCAAACCCCCAAACTTCCCCTTATCATGCAAGCCACTCTTACTCCTCCATCTGTACCTTTTATAAAGAAGTTAGCTTTTAATGAAATAAATTATGTATAATTTGGGATTCAGGTTACAGATCAATGCAACGCTGAGGATGGATAAAGTTTGTCTTCACCTCCCTCTCCATATGCTTTTGGATCATCTCCAGGGCACTGTTTTGTTTTTCCAGTGGCCTCCTGGTATCATCGCTTTCCTCCCTAGCCAAGTTTTCTATAAGCCAAAGAGCAAATAAATGAATTTATACTCAATTGTCCTTGGCCCATAACACATACTCTTCCCGGGAATATCTGCATGTTGGTAGAGGCCAAAGCCTTAGCCAGCAGAATGAACCCCTGCATGGCCCGGCATTCGAGGCCATCCCCTACCTCCCCCTCTCGTTTTCTATGTCACTCCCCCCATAGGAGCTGTGCCATGTGAACAGTCCCTTGCAATCTGGTCCAGTGGATCTACTGGCTATGTTCCCCCAGTGCCTCATACATCCTCCGGTTCTCAGGATTTCCTTCCATCTGGATTTCCTTCCTGCCTACCTACTCAACTCTTACCCATCCTCCAGGGCCACCTACATCCCACTCGCCCCGGAGTCCTTCCTTCATTTATCCATTACTTCAAATGACTATTTCTTGAGCATCTGCTCAAGATTCCCGGTACAGGCGATACAGTGGTGGTGAAAACACCGTGGGCCCTGGCCTCAGGGAGCTTAGTTTCTCGGGAAAGATGGACATCAAATATACAAACATACGTATAATTACAAACTAAGGTCTGTGCCCTGAAGGAAAAGAAGAGGGTGCAGTGAGGGACTGAAGAGTTCAGGGAGGGTAGCTTCCTTGAGCAGCCCCGCCGACCCTGATCTCTCCCTAATTTCAACCCCCAAAGCCCCACCGTGTGAGCCACTCACTCAAGCATGTATTTGGCATCCTCTCAGGTGCCAGGCCCTGGGCAGTAATAATACCAAGTACCACTGGCTGTGCAGTTACTATATGCCAGGCACTGTGCCGTCTGTGCCCTTTCTAGCCTCATATTTCGTTCTTAAAATGATTCCATGAGAGAAGTACTGTTACTGTTCCCATCGTGCAGATGAGGTGACTGAGCCACAGAACAGGTCAGTTCCTTTCCCAAGGTTGTTGATTTAGTGGCAAACCTGGGACTCTAACACAGGCTGTCTGAATCCTGAGTTCACCCATAAAACCACGGTACTCTACTCTGTAAGATGTGTGTGTGTGTGTGTGTGTGTGTTTGGGGAGGTGCAGGGTTAAAGAGATGGGCCCAGCTCCGGAGTCAGCCATTAACCTTATCCTGCTGACCTGGAGTTCCCATTGTGGTGCAGCGGAAACGAATCCGACTAGTAACTGTGAAGTTTCGGGTTCGATCCCTGGCCTCGCTCAGTGAGTTAAGGATCCGGTGTTGCCGTGAGCTATGATGTAGGTTGCAGACCCAGCTCAGATCCCACGTTGCTGTGGCTGTGGTGTAGGCTGGCAGCTGAAGCTCCGATTCGACCCCTAGCCTGGGAACCTCCATATGCTGCGGGTGTGGCCCTAAAAAGCAAAAACAACAACAACAAAATCCTTACCCTGCTGACCCTCCTCCTCCCCTTGGTTCACAGGGGGCTGGGAGGGAAGTGCAGTCTGCTGAAGCGGGGGCGTGGGGGCATGGGTGATGGGGTTCACAAGGTGCAGCAACAGTGTTTGATGTGGGTCTTGGCTGGATCTGGAATGTGTCCGTGGAGAAGGGGAAGAGAGTGAGAGGCCTTGAGAACAGCCTGTTCAAAGATGCAGAGATGGAAAGAACACGGAGCATCTGAAGCACGGGCACTCTGCTCTTGACCCTGCTTGGGGCCGGAATGTGGCGGAGGCGGGGGTGCTGTTTTGTCTTCTTCCTTCCATGTATGGGAATACCTGTTTTCTTCCCAGGGAAGTGTCCGTTTCTACATTTTGGAGGCAAAGCCGGGCACTGACGATGCACGAAGACCGGCAGTCACAGGCCAGCCCTCTGCTTTCCACCGAGTGAAAGACAGTCATTGCAGGAAGCACGAGAAAACAATCTCCTACATAAAGTATCAGAGATGAGTGGTGGCTCTCTTTCTTCTGGGACAGTATAACAACTGAAAATTTCTCCTCAAGCTAGAAAATGAAATCTTACCAGTAGCAAAACAGTCCAAGCTCTCCTTCATTTCTTGCAGATCCTTTCAGTGACTTTATCCTAGACCACTGACACGATTTTTATTAAAGGAACCATTCCAGATTTTGCAAAATCTACTATCTGGTATCCCCCATAGTTCCTGGAAGAATGCTGAACTTGGATGAGGGGCCTTGGTTTCCGCATCTGCGGGGCGGGCACAATAATAGCTTCTACCTCCAAGAGCTGGTGGGAAGATTAACTGAGATATGGGCCGAAAATAAAGTTCTTAGCAAGGAGCCTGCCCCACAGTAAGCCCCTCCTCCTATGAATGCTAATATGATTATTGAGATTTGATTGCGTGTGGGCTTTTCATTTTGTTTGGTTTTGGTTTTGTAACAGTAAGCTGGGGAAAGAGGCATTTGATGGGGGCAAAGGAGACTTTCTGTTCCCCACAGTCCTAAACACAGACAACATCTAAGGTCAGACCCCCTGGGGTTATTTTGACCATTATGAACTTTAGAAGAATTCCTAACCAGTCACAAAAACAAACTCCATTTCCCCCGGCTTGCTTCACTAATCCGGGACAAGCATAAATACCCTCCAGATCTTCAGCTTCTTTCTCTGTGGGAACTGGCCTGGATAAACTTGAAACTGAATCTACCACACCTTCTTGCCTCCTGCGCCTTTTTTTCTTGGCCTCTGAAAGTATCCCACTGATTCTCAATCCTGGTCTCAGTGTTAACCCCCTCCTGGCTGCCCTTCTAGGTAGATGCACTTCATTAGCTATGGTTCTAGAAACCATAAGATGGCCAAGTTAGAAAAACCTTAGATAACAGTTACTCATGCTCCTCTCCCTCATTTTACAAAGGAAATGTACCACGGAGGGGGGAGAGGTGTGATTTAGCCAAGGTCACATGTTGAGTTTGTGGCGAAGCCCTGTTAGGGCTTTGTAAATACAGTCCTGCATTGGTTAAGTTCTTAAAAAAAAATTTTTTTTTAAATTATGGTTGATTTACAATGTTCTGCTGATTTCTGCTGGACAGCAAAGTGACCCACTTATACATATATATACATTCTTTTTCTCACATTATCCTCCATCATGCTCCATCGCAAGTGACTAGATATAGTTCCCTGTGCTATACAGCAGGATCTCTTTGCTTACCCACTGCAAATGCAACAGTTTGCCTCTACTAACCCCAGACTCCCAGTCCGGTTTGTTCTGCAGGAGCATGAGTTTGTTTCTTTTCTGTAGATAGGTTTGTTTGTGTCATATATTAGATTCCAGATATAAGTGATATTATGTGGTATTTGTCTTTCTCTTTCTGACTTACTTCACTTAGCATGAGAGTGTGCCAGGGTTGACAGCAGTGTCCAAACAACTGGCCAGGCACGTCTCCTGGGTGTCAGTTAAAACCAAGTCATGACAGCGACCGAGCATGGCAGAGACGCTTCGGGACTTTCAGCCTGACCCAGCACCTAACCTAGGACAGGAATGAAGCCTGATTTTGGCCTGTGCTCATCAAGCTTCTCCCCGGGAGTGTTTTGGCACCCAGTAAACACTGCTCCAGAGAGTAACTGCGCAGCCAGGGGAGAAGATGGCCTGAGGTGCCACCTTGTCCTTCTAGGCGCCTTGTGCATGGCAGGTACTCAGATTCAGCATGAGCTGAATTTCATGTGGTTCTGAGGGGAAATATTCACTGCACTGTGGATGAGGATGCATGCGGACCACGCATTAAAAACACCCTTGACGGCACATTCAAAATGGGGAGGGCAATCAAATGTCAGTTAGATGTTGAGGAAAAACATGTTGGTGCCTAGAATCCCAGCGAGAAGGGATGAGCACAATTCATCTTTAGGGCAAGACTCCTCCGCAGTGTTGCCAAGGCCAACAAAACCTTGGGTTGTCCGAAATGTACACCTTCATGGCGTTCCCTGGTCTTTGGGTTTGTTCTGATAGGTTTCGTTTAAGCTTTTTTTTTAACCTATAACGTCAGCATCAGAGAACACAGTCCTCCACCCACCCACTTTTATTCCACACCTAAGGTTTCTTAGTTTTAGCAAAGGAGGATTTAGGAAACATAAAAGCAATGAGTAAATATTAATTATTAATAATTGATTAAGGTAATGCCAACCCTTAAGAGCAATTTGACAGTGAAAATGCAGCCCCCCCTCGCCGTGTGTACACATATTTATGGGCTTCGTATGAGACATGGATACAGATTCTACCTGATTGTTTTTTGAAATAACAGCTTGATTGAGATATAATTCACATCTCATAATGTTCATTCCTTTAAAGTGTATAATTCAGTGCTTTTTAGTATATTCAGACATGTTCAACCATCACCACTATCTAGGAGTTCCCATAATGGCTCAGCGGAAATGAATCTGACAAGCATCCATGGGGATGCGGGTTTGACGCTTGGCCTTGCTCAGTGGGTTAAGGACCTGGCGTTGCCGTGAGCTGTGGTGTAGGTTGCAGACTCAGCTTGGATCTGGCAGTGCTGTGGCTGTGGTGTAGGCCAGCAGCTCCAGCTCTAATTCGACCCCTAGGCTGGGAACCTCCATATGCCTCGGGTGCGGCCCTAAAAAGACAAAAAAAAAAAAAAAAAAAAAAAGCAACTCTCTCCCTCCCCAAAAAACAGCAACACATCACTGCTATCTAATTCCAGAACATTTCATCACTTCAAAAGGAAAGCTTGTAGCCATTAGCAGTCACTGTCCATTCCTTCCTCCCCCAGCCCTTGGCAACCACTAATCTACTTTCCGTCTTGCTGGGTCTGCCTATTCTGGACATTTCATACCAGTGGAATCAGACAACATGTGCCCTTACTGGTCTCCATGTCATGTCCCTGTAATGCGCTGTTAGGCGCTGAGCACTTTTGTCTGCGTCACCCTCTAGGTAACAAGCCCAAGGGAAGATGCTACTCAGGCCTCCACAGCAGGGAAGTTAGGGATGTCCCTAACGGGACCCGAAAAGCTGCTATTGTGAAGGGCATCTCTCTCTCTCTCCCCATCTGGGGAGACCTGGGATGGTGGAACCAGGGTGCTGCCTCAGGGCCAGTGCCTCCCAGGCAGTGTGGTGTCACCGAGCCTTCTCCGCCAACTGTCAGGGTGTGGCCCCAGGTCTGCCCCTCACCCAGTTCAGACTATGAGGCCAATAGAGCTTCTCAGAACCTCTGATACTAGACAACATGCAAAGGAACACAAACCAGAAACGTGATTGATGGGAAAGCGTCGCATCCCTTATCCTCGTTGCCATGGGAATCCAGGCAGCCCCTAATCTCAAGTCAACATTTCCTGACACTTGTTCTGCTTCTCCTTCTCTCCCTTTAGGTAGATTTCTTCTCCTGAAAACACTGGAGGCTCAGAAAACTGGGCACCGGCCCAGTGTGATCTGCCGTAGCCCCCGAGGCTCGGCAACTGTTCCAGTTGTATCCGGTTCATTTGCAGGAATCAGTCTCAAGCTACTTACTTCAGTAGAAGGTTTTGCTTTAATTAAATGTCTTGCTGTCCCAAAGACACAGCTGTCACATATCACCCCCTGTTTTTCCCCTCCGAACCGAGGCTCCTCCCTTGTTCTCTTAAAGACAATATTGCAGGTTCAGGTCCCCTGGCTGGAAGTCCTACAGTCACCTTTATTTTGTTACTTTTTTTTGTCCATGGTGTGCAGCGGCTTGATATGGGATCTCAGTTCCCAGACCAGGGATTGAACCCAGGTGGCAATGGTGAAAGTGCTGAGTCCTAACCACTAGACCACCAGGGAACTCCCCCTTAAGGTCACCTTTACTTTATTTATTGTTTGTCTTTTTAGGGTCACACCCATGGCATATGGAAGTTCCCAGGCTAGGGGTCAAATCAGAGCTGTAGCCGCCGGCCTACGCCACAGCCACAGCAATGCCATAGCAATGCCGAGCCTCCTCTGCGACCCACGCCACAGCTCACAGCAACGCCAGATCCTTAACCCACTGAGCAAGGCCAGGGAGCGAAGCCGCATCCTCATGGATCCTAGTCAGGTTTGTTACTGCTGAGCCACAACAGGAACTCCCCGAAGGTCACCTTTAAATCATCCCTTTCGTCTATGGCACCGGGTTTCAGAATCTGTCACCTTGATGACAGTCCTTACTGGACTCCCTGCCTCTAGTCCTGCCTCTTTCCACACCAGCCCCCACGCCTCTCCTAAATGACTCCTGTTAAACATTAATCTTACCCGGTCATGATCATGCTCATAAACTGTCAAAGATCCCTTTCCTACCCTACCGGTCAACTGGGAAGCTCAAGCCCATGGATTCAGCTTCAGCTTCCCCATGGAGGTAAGGCCCTCATTGGGTCTCCCCTGCTGCTTCCTCCCTGCTCACGCTCCTTAGGGCTCATGAACTTAACTGTCTGTACTCCTTACACACACACACACACACACACACACACAGTCCTCGCCCACGTTTCACGTAGTTCCTCCTACAAAAAAAGTCCAATCAATCCATCTGTTGGATACCCATCGTGTGCCCAGTGCTGCGTCTTCACCATCTCATCTCACCCTCAGAACAAGCCCACGGTAGCAAATGATTATCCTTATGTTACAGAGGAAGAAGCTGGACCTCGGAGAGGTTAAGAGAACTGATAAAGCACCAGAGCTGGCACTGCAGCCTAGATTTACTCTGACTCCAAAGACGTTTAATCACCAGCTTCCTGAAGACCAACAGTACTGTGGTCAAACTTCTCTTCCTGGCATTCGAGGCTTTGTAGAAACTAGTCCCACCAACCCCCAAGGCACCCCCAATTTGCTCTACCTATTTATTCATTTATTTATTTAGTCTTTTTAGGGCCACACCCGAGGCAACGCCAGATCCTTAACCCACTGAGCGAGGCCAGGGATCGAACCCACACCCTCATGGACACTAGCTGGGTTCATTACTGCTAAGCCATGACGGGAACTCCCTAGCCATTTATTTTGGATGCATAGTATTGTGTCCCCAGTAACAAAGAAGCTCCTTTGGGGCAGTGACAAAGGCTTTATTCATATTGGGGTCCTTCACAGTGTGTAGAGTGGGGTACAAAGCATTAGTTCCTGTGGGAGAGAACCCAAGCGTTTCAAAAGCAGTCCAAGCAATAGCCTTGCACTAAATAATACTCTGTTGTCTGTATATAACACAATTTTTTTATCCCGTTATCCATCAGTGGACACTTGGGTTGAACAGTGCTGCTATGAACATGAGTGTACAAAAATTTCTTCATGATCCTGTTTTCAATTATTTTGGATATATACCCAGAAGTAGAATTGCTGGATCATATGGTAGTTCTATTTTTAATTTTTTGAGGAAACATTATATGGTTTTCCACAGTGGCTGTACCATTTTACATTCCCATCAACAGCATACAGGGCTCCAGTGTTTCCACCTCCTCTCCAAAACTCATTTTCTTTTTTTTTTTTTGAACAGGTGAAGGTGATAATATCATTGCGGTTTTCATTTGCATTTCCCTGATGATTAGTGATATTGTGCATCTTTTCGTATGCCTGTTGGCCGCCTGTACCTCTTTGGAAAGATGTCTATTTAGGTCTTCTGCCCTTTTTTGAATTGGGTTTCTTTTTGTTTAGTTTCAGGAGTTCTCTACACATTATGGATATTCATCCTTTGTCAGATATATGATTTGCAAATATTTTCTTCCATTCTGCAAGTTTCCTTTTTACTCTACTGGTGGTGTTTTTTGACGCAAGAAATTTTAAATTTTTCATGAAATCCAATTTATGTTTTTCCTTTTATTACCTGTGCCTTTGGTGTCGTATCCAAGAAATCATTGCCAAATCCAATGTCATGAAGTTTTTTTTTTTTTTTTGTCTTTTTGCCTTTATGTAGAGCCGCATCCGCGGCATATGGAAGTTCCCAGGCTAGGGGTCTAACAGGAGCTGTAGCCGCCGGCCTTCGCCACAGCCACAGCAACGCGGGATCCGAGCCGCGTCTGCGACCTACACCACAGCTCACGGCAACGCCGGATCCTTAACCCACTGAGCAAGGCCAGGGATCGAACCCGCAACCTCACGGTTCTTAGTCGGATTTGTTAACCACTGAGCCACGAAGGGAACTCCCCATGAAGCTTTTGTCTTATGTTTTCTTCTAACAGTTTTATTGTTTTAGATCTTATATTTATGTCCTTGATCTGTTTTGAGTTAATTTTTGTGCTGGGTTAGGGCCCAATTTCATTCTTTTGCACGTAGATATTCAGTTTCCCAGCACCATTAGTTGAAAAGACTCTCCATTCCCTCATAAGGTTTTGGCAGCCGTGTCAAAAGTCCTATATGCAGGGGTTTATTTGTGAACCTCCTATTCTATTCCATTAGTCTTTATGTCAATACCACCCTGTTTTAATTATTGTGGCTTCTTTTTTTTCTTTTTAGGCCTGCACCTGCAGTGTATGGAAGTTTCCAGGCTAGGGGTAGCATTGAAGCTGCAGCTGCTGGCCTACACCACAGCCACAACAATGACAGATCTGAGCTGCATCTGAGACCTACACCACAGCTCATGGCAACGCCAGATCCCCCGACCCACTGATCGAGGCCAGGATCGAACACTCATGCTCACAGATACCAGTCGGGTTATTACCTTTGAGCCAAGATGGGAATTCCTGTTCCAGCCGAACTTTGTGAGGAGGAAAGGAGAAGAGGAATGGGAACATGTGGCTAAAAGCTGGGGTTTTCCAGGCACCCCTCACAATTCCTCACGCTTCTGCCCCCAGGGAAAACTGCAGCTGGGAGAGTGGGGCCCGTGCTTGGAGAGGAGGAGAAGGCTGGAGTAAACACCCAGTAAATGCTAGGAGGAACTCATGGATGGCGCTTCTCATGCTGCCCCAGGAAAGAAAAGGAGGAAGGTGCTATCTTTGATCTTTGGCTTTGGCCTTCCAGGCCATGTGCACTCTGAGAATCGTGCTCAGATGAGCATGGGCTTTGGGCTGGGCAAGGATCATCCCAAGGGGAAACCCCAGGCCAGACCAGCCCAGCCGAGGAACATCGAGGTCTCCTTTATCCCTGTGACCCTACGGGAGCCACCGGCCCTCTGAGGGCCTTCCCACCAGGCTCCTCCAGGCCCACAGAGCCAGAGGCCAGGCCTGAGGCAAGGCTGCAATAGAAACAATTAAAATAGAAACGCCAGTGAGATGCTTCCCCTGCTTATGTTCCCTTCCCCCATCAGTACTCTCCTGCTGGCCATCTAAGCTCTACATCCTGCTCTGTGTGGAAGAGACCTAATCAGCTAAATGTATCTAATTCCAGCTCCTTCCTCCCAGGGAACATGGAGCTTTAGTTCAGCGAAACCATTACATTTTGCACATGTGTGGGAGAGACTTGGGGTCAGGGAGTCCTTTTTTCCTGGTGCCCTTAAATCAGATTTTCAACATCCCCCACTCAGTTCCCAGAGCAGTGGGTCTCAAGTGAAGGCTGCACTTCATTTTCCCCAGTCTGGTTAAAAATGTACACGCCTCAGACAAAATCAGCAAGGCTCTAATAGCGGAAGTCAGCATCGTCAATCAACATGATCAGAGTGACATTTATAAGGACATTCCACCCACACCAGCAAAATACACATTTTTTTTTTAAATAGACATAGAACATGCACCAAGATGGGCCATATCTTGGGTTATAAACAAACCTCAATACGTTCAAAAGAACTGAAATGAGACAGAGTGAGTTCCCTGATGACAGTGGAATCAAACTGGAAATCAGTAGCAGAAAGATAAGAGGAAATTTTCTAAATACTCTGAAACTAAACAACAGATTTCTAAGTAATCTGTGGGTCGAAGAAGATTCAAGGAAAATTAGAAACTATTTTATTTTATTATTTTTTTGCTTTTTAGGGCTGCACCTGTGGCATATGGAAGTTCCCAGGCTAGGGGTAGAATTAGAGCTGCAGCTGCTGGCCTGTGCCACAGCCACAGCAACTTGGGATCTGAGCCACGTCTGCGACCTACACCCACAGCTCAAGGCAACGCCGGATCCTTAACCCAAGAAGCGGGGCCAGGGATCGGACCCGCATCCTCATGGATACTAGTTGAGTTCATTATTGCTGAGATACAACAGGAACTCCAGAAACTATTTTAGACTGAATGAAAATGAAAGTAAAACATATGGAAAATTGTGGGATGCAGCTAAATTAGTGCTAAAAGGGAAAACCTACAGAATTACATGCTTATATAAGAAGAAGACTCTCAAATCAATGATCTTAACTTCCTCTTCAAGATACTACATAAAGAAGAGTAAAATAAACCCAAAGCAAGCAGCAGGAAATAAAAAAGAACAGAAATCAATGAAATTGAAAACCAAAAAAATAGAAGAAAGCGATGAAACCTGAAGCAGATTCTTTGAAAAGATCAGTGAAAAATCACAGACCTCTAGTAAGACCAACAAAGAAAAAGAAAGACACAAATTACTAATATGAGGAATGAAACAGGATACCAATACATCGTAGACATCATACGGATAATAAGGGAATACCTCCAACAATTCTATCATAAATTTGACAATTCAGATGAAATCCCAGCTCCTTGAAAATCGCAAACTACTAAAATTCACCTAAGAAGAATGGAAAAACTACTAAAACTCACCCAAGAAGAATTAAATAACCTGAGTAGTTCTATAATTATCAAAGAGATTGAATTACTAATTTTTTGGGCCATACTTGTGGCATGCAGAAGTTCCTGGAGCAGGGACTGAACCCCCACCACAGCAGTGACTCGAGCCACAGCAGTGATAACACCAGATCCTTAACGCACTGAGCCACCAGGGAACTCCAGCACTACTCATTTAAAACATTACACCAAGAAAAGCCTGGTCCCAGATGGCTTCCTTGGTGAATTCTACCCAATATTTAAAGGATAAATAACATCGGTTCTACCTAATTTCTTTCAGAAAACAGAAGAAGGAACACACTCTGGGGAGCTGTAGCCATCTCAAGAAGAAGGCGTTAGAAGGTATGGGCTTGTGTTCTGTGATTTGGGCAGGGTTTCAGGAAGCCAGGGCTTGCTCTAGGTCGGGTGCTGTCGTAAGCAGGGCCACTTCTATGACTGGATATTTCAATACATTTTATTTAGAAGGGCAGACTAGAGAGACGCTAAAGCTATAAACTGGTAAACAAGCGGCAGCCACTCATGTTAGCCAGGAGAGGGAGATATTTGGTCATTTCTGTGGTTTGGACAATGGTCCTGTTTTGCTGGGTTCAGCCATGATTAAGGAGTGGTCTCATTTCTGCCTTTGCCCATCACTGTCACAGAGCGGGCTTATCTGATGTTACTGTTCGTGAAATTGTTTAGATTCAACAAGAGAAAGGAAGGCCTAGCTGTGAGCGCAGGGCTGGCTCCTGGATGGCAGCAGAAGGATGCTTCTCCCTTTCTCAATATATATTATATTATATTATATTATATTATATTATATTATATTATATTATATTAATGTCACATATTATATTATATCATTATATCATATTATACCATATCATATCACAGTATAATCCTAGGATCCTTGAAGACATGGGTTCAATCCCTGGCCTTGCTCAGTGGGTTAACGATCCGGCGTTGCCATGAGCTGTGGTGTAGGTCACAGATGCAGCTTGGATCCTGGGTTGCTGTGGCTGTGGCGTAGGCCGGCGGCTACAGCTCTGATTGGACTCCTAGCCTGGGAACCTCCATATGCTGCAGATGAGGCCCTAAAAAGCCAAAAACAAAGTGCTAAAAAAATAGTATCCTCTTTGTAAGATTTGTTGTGAAAAAATAAGAGAATTCGTGCACAGTTCCTGGCATGTAGTGACACTTCAAACGTGGCAGCCCTCCGCAGTGGGTGAGAGGGTGAGGACGGCGCCCTGACAAGCCCAGGCGGCCACGAAGGCTGAGAAGGGAAGGCGTCTCCCCCTTCTGACCATGCCCTGCATCCCTCCTTCCTTCAGCTGAGAGCTGGCAGAGTCTCCCCCATGAACATCTGTCTACTCTTAGGTAAGATTAGGGCTGTAATGGGGGGTGGGGAACACCGAGCATCAAGCAGCGGATGGGGACGATTCACCTTGATGTCCTTGAAATCCCAGCCCACTCTACACACAAGAGAAAAGGCAGTTTTAGTGATTCCAAAGTACTCTGAAAAGGTCTGAGACAGATATTATTTCCTTTTAACACATGGAGAAGCTGAGGTTATGGAGGGCTTAAGACTGGTGCATTCTCGCAATTAATCAATGGCAATGCTGAAAATGGAGTTTAAACTTCTCTGCTATCCAGTATGAGGACTGTTTTCTGTCTCATGTGAAATGATCCATAATTAACTTAGTACAGGAAAAAACGACATTCTTAAAGAATTTAAAAAAAGAAAAGAAAAGGCAATTTTGGCCAGGAGACGTTACTAAAGAAGTCACATGGTCCCTGAAGGACACAGTCATTGGCCCCGACATGCCACCAAGGGGCTTCCAATGCTAAGACAGCTCTGACCCACTTGCCTCAGATTTTTGGTTAAAGTTAATGATCCAGAAACAAAATCATAACTGCAGGCTGGTCTTTCAAAGACCTTTAAGGGTACTCCTTCGGTAATCCCAGCTTCTACCTAATTTGAATTTCTAATTAAAAAAGAAAAAACCGTCATGGGTTCCCTTCCCCTCTCTGCCCTCCCCCGTCCCCTCTATTTCACACAGCTTAAGTCTCCCAGGCTCAGAATGTCACCATACACTACAGGCCCTTTTATTTCCCTGCAGCAGGGCTGAGCTAGAGGCTCCCTGGAAGCTGGGGGCAACATCTGGTTTTAATAGCAGGTACATTTCATCAAATGCTTTCTACACGCCAGGAACCATGTTTTCTTCCTCTCTCTCTCTTTTTTTTCTCCAAAATTTCAAAACATTGAGATAAGTATAGATTCCCAGGAAGTTGTGAAGATATCCCTGAGAGTTCTTGTTGTTTATTCTTTGCCTAGTTTGTCCCAAGAGTTAAAACTTATGTTATTCTAGTACCATATCAAAACCGAGATACAATGTATGTATGTAGTTCAATGTCATTTCATCACTGGTGTAACCAGCACCTCGATCAAGATACAGAACTGTTCCATCACCACAAAAATCTCCCTCTAGTTACCCCTGTATAGTTACATCCGTTCACCTCCCATCATCCTTAACCCCTGGAACTACTCATCTATTCTCTGTCTCTATAATTTTTGTCACTTCAGTATAAATGAAATCATACTGTATGTAGCCTTTAGAGGGTTGGCTTTTTCTACTCAGCACAATGCCCTTGATATCCATCCAAGTCACTGCACGGATCCAAGTCATTGTGCCCAAGTCACTGCATGTTTGATTCTTTTGTTCACTGACGGACAGTACTTTTTGGTATCATGTTTAAGAATGTGATTGGGGGAGTTCCCGTTGCAGGTCAGCAGGATAAGAATCTGACTAGTATCCACGAGGATGTGGGTTCAATCCCTGGCCTCACTCAGTGAGTTAAGGATCCGGCGTTGCCATGAGCTGTGGTGTACGTCGCAGATGCAGCTCAGATCCCGCGTTGCTGTGGCTGTGGCGTAGGCCGGCTGCTACAGCTCCCATTCTACCCCTCGACTGGGAACTTCCACATGGCACAGGTGCGGCCCTAAAAACAAAACAACGACAACAAAAAAAAGAACGCGATCAGGCCCTCTGTTCTGAAGCTTTTCTCCTCTGTGTTCTCGCCCCCTATTCAAAAGAATGGGAACCAACCCTCCCTCCCCTGAAGCTCAACAGCCAACCCACCCATGTGTCCGGCTGACTCCACATCCTGCCTGTGGCTGGACTCTGCCCACCTCTCTCCTCATCTCCCATCTTTTTTTTTTTTTTTTGCCTTTTTGCCTTTTCTCGGGCTGCACTCACGGCATATGGAAGTTCCCAGGCTAGGGGTCTAACAGGAGCTGTAGCCGCCGGCCTTCGCCACAGCCACAGCAACGCGGGATCCGAGCCGCGTCTGCAACCTACACCACAGCTCACGGCGACGCCGGATCCTTAACCCACTGAGCAAGGTCAGGGATCGAACCCGCAACCTCATGGTTCCTAGTCGGATTCGTTAACCACTGAGCCACGACGGGAACTCCTCATCTCCCATCTGAATGCCTGGAGCACCTTTCCCACTGTCTCCCCATTTCCACTCTCGGCTGCCCAACCCCCAAAGCCAGTGCAAACCCGATTGTGTCTCCCGCCCGGACAGTGGCCTTCAGTGGCTCCCCAAAGTTCTGAGGCTGCCACCCAAATCGTTCTCATCGCTATGAGGCCCCGCCCCTCTGGACCCTCCTTGCCTATCCCCCAGAATTCATTTGAGCCTCTCTCCCCATTTCCCTCAGCCCCAAGCCCCGCCGGCTTTCTGTTCTTTGAAAGCCCACACCATCTGGCCTCTGGGCTTCCACATGCTGTGTCCTCCGTGGGGCGGCTTCTCCATTTCCACCTTGCTCATCCTTCAGGTTTCAGCTTCCAATGCCACCTCCTCCAGAAAGCCTTCCCAGACCCCTCCACTGAATGAGGACCTCCTTAGCAGAGCATTTAGCACAACTGTAATTAACTAGCGACTCATGACAATAATTCATCTGTCACTTCCACTCATTGATTGTCAGCTCCCTAAGAGCCATGGCTATCCAGGCCACCCTTGCACCTCCAGCTACCAGAGATGTGTTAGCTCTTCGTGGCTGTTGACCAGATTCTTCTTGAGTCCATGGATGAGGGAAAGTAGAACCAACTGGTCCTGAGTTACTGTGACTTTAAAAGACAGGGAGGGACTTTGTGGAGCTATGGGGAGGAAGGACTTGCCATAAGACACACGGGCTGAACAGCTGGTTGTTTGAAAGGCCTCACTGCAAACTCACGCCCCTCTTCCCTCTTCAAACCTTCCTTTATGGGTGAGAGGCCCTGAGAAGGGAGAAGGTTTTTATGAGGTGCTAGGGACCCATTTTTTGAGCCTTCTTGTCTGCAAAATATTGGCAGTTTCCTCTAGACACTTAGATTTCAGGTTTGGCAGCACTGACTGGAAAGCATCTGCGGATCTTTAGGAGGTAGGGTGTGGCCTCCTGGCCGGAGAGGCCTCTTTTAATTATCCTACCCTAAGGCGCCCCTGCCCCTTTCTGCCCCCTTAGGCTGTAAGCCCCAGGAGGGCAGAGAGCCTGTCCCATTCACCGCTGTACCTCTAGGACCCTGCGTGCAATAGGCACATCATAAATATTTATTAAGTGAAGGAATGGGTGATGGGTGAATGAATGACAACAAATGAATGGCTAGGCGAGTGGCTAAAGGGCCAGTGAGTTGCCTGGAAGCCAAAACTGACTGGCCTGAGCGTCCTCTTGTCCCCTCACCCTAGACTGAGAGTGACCAGGGTCAGGAGCAGTGGCACCGGGGCACGGCCTGGGGCCAGACGCGAGGCCGTCCTGGGCCTGCCGAGTGACTTGCTGACTGGACGAGAGGCCTCAGTGCAGCCTCCCCCCAACTCCCCGTTCAGATCTTCTTGGCCTTGGAGCTGCTCGCTGCTTTCCAAGTTGGCAACCTGCAAACGGATGAACTAATCCCAGCAAAAGTTTCCGGTTCTCCCCCTCCCAGGCAGCACGTGCATTTTCGCATTTCAGTCTTATCACGGGAGACCTGGAGGAGGCAGCTGCTGCGGAGGGATGGGGCCCTTGGGGAAAGCATGGGGGGCCGGGAGAGGGGGCTGCTACCTCCCCGCAGGACACGCTTGGCCTTCGGGGACAGATAAGAAGAAAACTGCTCTCCCCACCCCACGCCCAGCTGTCACCACCGAGGAAAGGCTGGAAGGCCCTTGGAGAGCCATCTCTCGGAAGAGACCCTAACCCCAAACTGCCCTTAAGTCTGTCAGTGAAAACTCAAAGCCGGGAGGGAGGGACGCCACCTCCCAGGGCAGCGCCCCCCAGAGACTGCCAGGCCCGCTGTGACAGCAGTTCCCGCAGATGGGAAGTTGTGGGGAAAGGCCTGGAGAGGCCTGGCCACGTTCCCTCAGCAGAGGCTCCAGGTCGGGGTGGGGAAGAGGTGCATTTCCTTCATCTTAGCTTCTCCGTTTGGATGCCATCCCTGCTGTGGGAAACGTTTGGCCCAGCAGTCTGGCCCCAGCTGTGCCACTGATTCATTTGCTGTGTCAACCTTGGGCAGGTGTCAGCCCCGTCCAGCTTCAGCGTTTGCAAATGTAGAGCCAGGATGCTCTCTGCTATGCCCACCCCAGGACAGTGATGGGGAGCCAAGGTGATGATGGAGAGGCAAGTTCTTGGTCAAAGGGAGAAACGGTTCATCTCTGGCTCCCCCGACTGGCCGCTGGCCTGTTCCATGGGCCCAGGCTCTCTCTCCCATGACGTCTGGGAGTGGACTTTTGCCCAGGGCAGCAGGCTCTCCAGGGTGCAACAAAGGGCTCTTCAAAATCTCACCTCTGTCCTGCTGGGTGCCGAACCTTCCTTCTTCCCCCCTGGAGCTAACCCCTGGCTTTCCGCATTCTACCATTATCAGCATTAACAGGCACTGACTCAACACCTACTGCAGCAGTGACTCAGGCTAAGCCTGAGGGACACAAGAAGGCCTAGGACACAGTCCCTTCTTCCAATCGGTGGCAAGGAGGACAGAAAGGAGGGTGAGAGGGAAGAAGACCTTCCTTTTTGTACTGCTTTACAACAGACCAAGTATTTTCACGTTTTCATTTAATCTTCAAAATGATCAACAAATTCAGCAAAGTAGCAGGATACAAGATTAACATTCAGAAATTGGTTGCATTTCTGTATATTAACAATGAAATGTTAGAAGAGGAATACAAAAATACAATACCTTTTAAAATCACACCCCAAAAACTTTAATACCTAGGAATAAACTTGATCAAGGAGGTGAAAGACTTATATGCTGAGAACTATAAAACATTAATCAAGGAAATTCGAGAGGATTCAAAGAAATGGAAAGATATTCCATGCTCCTGGGTTGGGAGAATTAATACCATAAAAATGGCCATACTACCCAAAGCAATCTACAGAGTCAATGCAATCCCTATCAAATTACCTGTGACATTTTTCACAGAACTAGAACAAGCAATCCAAAAACTTACATGGAACCATAAAAGACCCAGAATTGCCAAAGCAATCCTGAGCAACAAAAACCAAGCAGGAGGCATAACTCTCTCAGACTTCAGGCACTATTACAAAGCTACAGTAATCAAGACAGCGTGGTGCTGGTACCAAAGCAGACATGCAGAACAATGGAACAGAAAAAAGAACCCAGAAATAAACCCAGACGCCTACAGTCAATTAATCTTCCACAAAGGAGGCAAAAATATAAAATGGGGAAAAGATAGTCTTTTCAGTAAGTGGTGCTGGGAAAACTGGACAGCCGCATGTAAATCAGTGAAACTGGAACACACCCTCACATCGTGCACAAAAGTAAACTCAGAATGGCTTAAAGACTTAAACGTAAGACAAGACACCATCAAACTCCTAGAAGAGAATATAGGCAAAACATTCTCTGACATCAACCTTACAAATGTTTTCTCAGGTCAGTCTCCCAAGGCAACAGAAATAAAAGCAAAAATAAACCAATGGGACCTGATCAAGCTGACAAGCTTTTGCACAGCAAAGGAAACCATAAAACAAAAAAAAGGACAACTTACAGAATGGGAGAAAATAGTTTCAAGTGATGCAACTGACAAGGGCTTAATCTCTAAAATATACCAACAACTTATACAACTCAACAGAAAAAAAGCCAACAACCCAATTGAAAAATGGGCAAAAGCCAGGAATAGACATTTCTCCAACGAAGATATACAGATGGCCAACAAGCACATGAAAAAATAATCAGCATCACTGATTATTAGAGAAATGCAAATCAAAACTACCATGAGATACCACCTCACACCAGTCAGAATGGCCATCATTAATAAGTCCACAAATAACAAATGCCAGAGAGGGTTTGGAGAAAAGGGAACCCTCCTGACCTGCTGGTTACTGAATAGTCATCATCTCATAGAGGCACAAAATTAAAGAAACAGGAAAAATTTTTTTTCCTTGTGTTGAGAACTCAGGATTTACTCTCTTAACAGCTTCCAACGATAACACAGAACAGTGTTAATTCTCTTTTATCACGCTGTCCATGCTATCTCTAGTACTTATTTATCTTACAACTGGAAGTTTGTACCTTCTGACTACCTTTATTCAGTCCCCCCTCCCCCACCTCCCGCCTCTGGTAGCCACGAATCTGATCTCTTTTACTATGAGTTTTTTTTTTTCTTTTCAAAGTATAACTGACCTACAACACTGTGTTGGTTCCTGGTACACAACATAGTGATTCAGTATTTCTGTACATTTCAAAATGACTACCGTGAGAAGTCTACTTGTCTTCTGTCACTGTATAAAGATACTATATAATCATTGACTATATTCCCCACACTGTACATCTCGTACCCGTGATAGAACTGTTGTTTTTAAAATTTGTCACAGTGATCTGCAAAGCATAGGAAACCCATCTTCCTAAGGAAAAGTGCTGCATTTCTTGCCTAGCTCTGTGCCTTTCCTCATGAGCCCCACATTTCTAGCTGGATCCAGACTGCCCAGAGGAATCTGCTGCTTTGCTAACATGTGGGTTCTGGGTTCTGCTTTGACATCTGGCATCAGGCGCAGGGTGGAGAGGCAGAGACATCAGACTCTTTGGTGGGGAGTAAGTTGGTGGCTCCTCAGGGAATTACTAGAAAGGCAGAGCCGTGCTCTGTTGCCACACTGGTCAGATGGGTGGGGTGCTGAGCGCCCCCTGCTGAAGTGTCCCCTTTCAGTGCAGCCCAGGGTGCAGAGGCCACCATTTCCTATTTGTGCTTTCTCACGGCCAAGCCTTATCATCAAAGACAGCCAGAGCCTGACCCTGAAACCCTGGATCTTGGGCAGAACAATGGACCTGGAAGAACAACGGAACCAGTGTCACCCAGAAGGGCTATTGTTGGAGAGATATTAATGGGCTCTTTGGGCTCTGGGCGGCACACAATTTGTTGTCGGTTGACCTCTGCTCACCAGGCCCCAAAAGCTTGTGTCTCTTTGCAGATGTGGCCCCCAGGGTTCTAGAGGATTGTGCTGTGACTAATGGCAGTGACTATGGCAGTAGGGTCTGTTTTGTTGTGTAGCTGGACCTGCCCTGAGCTCACTAATTACTTTCTTCTTAAAGGTTTTTGTTTTTTTTTACATCCACTGAAGAAAGGTTTGTTTACATTTTTAAACATTCATCCAAGAGACACTCAAGATTCTATGTTGGGAAAAGAAAGTGTTCCATGTTTTGGAGGTTTCTCTTGGTCTTGTTTGTTAAGCTGGCACTCATTAAGTACCACTCATAGGAAATCAAAAATAAGGAGCAGGGTGTATGTTTAAGATCAGATTACAGGGCTCCACTTATAGGACTGCAGACCAGTAGGACTTCAGAGAGCCTCTTTAGAGGGTGGGACTGGTTAAAAATGCCTTAATACCATTCCAGATAGAAATGTTGTTTAAAGGAATAATTAAAGTTATTAAAGACAAAACTAATTAAAGCAAGAGAATAGCGAAGAAGTAGGTTTCAGGAGGAGGCTGTCTCTTTTCTATTTGCTGCAAATGTAAGACTTTCATTTAGAGAATTTGAGGGAGGGAATAATTGCCACTTGACCACGAGGGGCTGAGCCAGAGCCATCCATCAGAGTTTAAATTATTGCACTTGAAGTGTTGGCCAGCGGATGACTGGCCTGGGTGAAGACTGGAGTTGGGGGATCACACTCTGGTCACTTCCCTTTGGATCTACTGCACATCCACATGGAATCGGGGGCACTGGCTTGGCTTGTACTGCTCCAAAGAAAACAGTGTGAAGGAGACTAACATCTACTGAGTAATCCCTCCGTGCCCAGATCTGGATCCGAGGGCTTTATCCAGATACAGGCACACTTCGGAGATATCTCAGGTTCAGTTCCAGACCATCGTCATAAAGTAAATATCACAATAAAGTGACTCACGCAATTTTTTTTCTGTTTCCCAGTATATATCAAAGTTTTATTTATACTATAATGTAGTCTATTAAGTGTGCAACAGCATTATGCCTAAAAACAATGTACATGCCCTAGCTAAAAAAATACTGTATTGCTAAAAAGTGCTAACCTGTCCATCAACAGATAAATGGATGAAGAAGATGTGGTACATATATACAATGGAATATCACTCAGCCATAAAGAAGAATGAAATAATGTTGTCATTTGCAGTAACATGGATGGACCTAGAGATTACCATACCGAGTGAAGTAAGTCAGAATGAGAAAGAAATACCATATGATATCACTTATATGCGGAATCTAAAATACGACACAATATGAACCTATCTACAAAATAGAAACAGAGTCACAGACATAGAGAAGAGACTTGTGGTTGCCAAGGGGGAGAGGAATGGAGGCGGATGGACTGGGAGCTTGGGGTTAGTAGATGTAGACTATTACATATAGGATGGATAAGCAATGAGGTCCTACTGCATAGCACAGGGAACTATATTCAATATATTGAGATCAATCATAATGGAAAGAATATAAAAAAGAATGAAAACATATGTATAGCTGAATCACTTTGCTGTATGGCAGAAATTAACATAAACTGTAAATCAACTATACTTCAAAAGAAAGTGCTAACCATTAGTAAGCAAACGCTGTTGGAAAACTAGTGCCCATAGACTTGCCCATAGCCACAGGGTTGCCACAAATCTTCAAACTGCAAAAAACACATTATCTGTGAAGCACCATAAAGTGAGGCGCAATGAAATGAGATGTGCCTGTAATCTCATTTAAACCTGTCAGCCTGGTTCAATGGCTTGGACCGGGCGGGCAGCAGATTTGCTGGGAAGATTGCAGCGTCGGGCCTGGCGTGGGCACTTCAGCCTTCTGGCCCACACTGCACAGCACACTCAGGAGGTGGTCTAGTGTCGACTGGAGGTCCTAAAACTTCCCAGTGCCTCAGAACCCTGTGGTGTGGTGTTAAGCATGCAGATTCCCGGGCCCAACAGCCAGGATTCTGAGTCAGTAGGTCTGAGTTGGGGCCTGGAAACCTGCTCATCTTTACCCTGCTCCCGTTTTGAGAAGCGCAGGTCTGGTGGCTAAGGGCGTGGGCTTTGGAATCCCACAGCCTTGGGTCTGAATCTTGGCTCTGCCCCATATCTGCTGTGTGGCTTTGGGCAAATCGTGCAACCTCTCTGTGAAGCGGGCCAACTTAGCGCGCCGCTGCTCTGCGGCAGTCATCAGAATTAGGTTAGATTTGTAAACTACGCGAGTGGTGCCTCGTATAAAGAATAGTGCTCAGCTGGGTGGTAGTTCTTTTTCTTCTCATCGTTGCAAATGTCCCAGAGTGACAGATCTTGGAAGGGATCTCCCACAGGATTATAAGGGTTTACCGTCCTTCTCAAAGAACTGCCGAGATTTAAAAAGTAGCAGAAAGTTTGCGCAAGGCATGGGTCCGCTGGGCTCCACTGACTTCAGCTGACAAGAATGAAGCTCAGAAAACTGATGGGCTGAGGTGATGTTATCAAGCTGCATGGGCCAGGGTGCAACTGGAGTGTTTAGGCGTCTTGCCGGCCTTGTTATCTCAGTAGTTTGGAATGAGGTGTATCTGTCAGGGAACCCTTGATAGCAAAGCCAGCCCGCTCCCTGGCCACACTGAAGACTCCAAGAGAGCACGTGGATGACTCAGGGCCCGTCCCTCTCACTTGGAGGAAAAGAACTCAAAGCTCACGTCCAGCTGATGGGGGGCGGGGGAGTGGAGAGCAGTGACACTGACATCCTTCCATAGGCACAAGGGCTCAATGTGACACCAATGGCCTTTTCTAGCTTCAAAACCATGGTGCCTCTGGGGACTCAGGGCTGGGAGGCACCAGTGCTGGGGCTGGATTTTTTTCTTTTCTTTGTTTTTTTTTTTTGTTTGTTTTTTAGGGCCATACCCACAGCATATGGAGGTTCCCAGGCTAGGGGTCCAGTTGGAGCTGTAGCCACCGGCCTACGCCACAGCCACAGTAACGCGGGATCTGAGCTGCATCTGCGACCTACACTTCAGCTCGCAGCAATGCTGGATCCTTAACCCACTGATCGAGGCCAGGGATCGAACCTGCGTCCTCATCGATACTAATCGGATACTGCTTGGCCATGACAGCAACTGCTGGATTTCTATATAGGAAGGAAAGGCCCTGCTAGACCTCACTTGAAAGCCTCAGCATCCACCCAAATTCCCTGGGCTTTAAAGCAGGAAGATTTGAGGTGCCAACGCCCCTGCCACCCGCCCTTTTCAAGGTATTTGAACTTTCTCACTTAGCTGGCCCCCCTTGTTTTTCAAGCTTTCCTCCATGCCAATGTCTACCTGGAGTCTGACTTTTCTGGTCGTATCTCCTGTTTCTGGCTCTGCGTGAACCCTTGGAAATTAACGACCAAACACGGCCTTCCCCCCACCCCAACCCCCGGAAGACCCTCTGGTTTCCCAGGTTACAGCTCATACTTTTTGGGGGACTTCAGGTAATTGTCCTGCTTCCAGGTCTCCTGCTCAGGGGCGCTCGCCTGGTCCCCTCCCTCCCCACAGGAGTTACCAGATAAGCTGTGGATGCAAATGAGAAGTAAAGGGCTCCAGGGAGCAGTGCTGTCCAGGGTGCTGTCGGCGGACGCCTCTCCCTCCTCCAGCCAGCGCTCCCATCTGTCCAACTGGGCTCAGAGGTCCAGGCGCCGGCCAGTGGCTTTTTGGTACCGGAAGGAACTGTGGGCCAGGCTGGTGCCGATTCTGTGTCTGTTCTCTGACGGCTGACAAGCCTGTAGGCCACTTTGCTTCCCAGAGGCCTCTGGCTACAGGGCCAGTGGAGCCAGTGGGGAGCTCGCCTGAGCTATCTCTGGCATTGGCAGCCAAAAGCGACCTTGATGGGTCAGAATCTTGGGGAAGGGGCTTTGTGGGGATTTCTGGGAAACTGAGGCTCAAGCAGAAAGCCTATTTTGTCATCCTCCTCGCTGAATTACCAAAGCGACTGAGGCCTCCTCCCTGCCTTCCTGAGCCCAGCCTGATGGCTGTGATGAGCCTTTGTGTGGTGATGAAGCTTGCCAGCTGTCTGGGATCACTGCCCAGGCTGAGAGACACCAGCAGAATGTAATATTGTGACCCCAGTAGATGTCCAGGTAGTCAAGCATTTGTGTGTGTGTGTGTGTGTGTGTGTGTGCGTGCAAGCACGTGTATTTTGGAATGTTGATTTTTTTTCCCCTAAAGGACAGTTAAGGAAAATGTTTGAGGGAGTCCAAGTAATTGATCCTTTGTCCTGCTAGGAAAGAGCATCTTCTAACCTGAAATCACTTCGGTTAGGGATGACTTGGGAAATCAGACAGAAGGCGGCATTTGGGGATGGCTGCCAAAGCCACCCCTTCCTTGGTACCCTCGGCTATCTAGTTTCAGGTTGGGTTTCTTTGTTCATTTTCTTATGGGGAAGTAGCCCCAGGGGCTAATTGGGAAAAAAATTTTAGTGGCTCTGGAGTTCCCATCTGGCTCAGAGGAAACAAATCCAACTAGCAACCAAGAGGTTGCGGGTTCGATCCCTGGCCTTGCTCAGTGGGTTAAGGATCCGGCGTTGCCATGAGCTGTGGTGTAGGTCACAGATGCGGCTCGGATCCCACAGCTGTGGCTGTGGCGTTGGCCCACAGCTGTAGCTCCAATTTGACTCCTAGCCTGAGAATCTCCACAAACCGCAGGTGAGGCCCTAAAAAGACCAAAAGAAAAAAAAAAAGGAAATTTTAGTGGCCCTGCTGTGCTGGATGGTCTGGGGGCACAGAGAGCCAAGGGAAAGAGCCTCTGCCTCTTGAGGAAATGAACCATCCATGTAGCACAGCATAGTTCGGGGCTTATTCAGAGCCTTTTTCTGATTTTATGGGTTTAGGGTGGGGTCCAGGAATCTATTTGATCACACTCCCCAGGAGACTTGGAATCTATAACAAGCCACTTCTCGCTTGAAGCCTCAGGGTCCTTGGCACATGAGACAGTCAGAACAGATGACCTCCGGGGTTTTTCCTGCTCTGACATTCTGAGATTCCCTGGAAAGCCAATTAACTAACCCACCGAGGTGGTCTATAATGGGTGCCAGACTTACCCAGGCAAATGGCCTTTCTAGGGGTTCAGAGGAGGGGGACTCCCTTGCTGAGGTGGGGTGAGAATGGCCTTTCTTCATGGAGGAGCTCCAGGCGGGGGCTCAAAGGATGGAAGGGAGATTGGGAGAGTGCAGAGAAAGTATGTGACCAAAGGCTCAAGGCTATGCGGTACTGCTTCTCTGTTTCTTTGTGCTCTTATCTGGGGGTGGGGATGGAGGAGGTGAGTTCTGGATAAGAAGTTACACTGAGCACCAATCAAGGCCAAACCTCAAGTCCCTTGAAATTTCCCAGATCCTGTTCCTGCTCAATGTCTGGGAACCCTCATTAGGCATTGACTTGTTGTTACTGGGGACAGAGATTTAGTGAGGCCATTAAATCACTCAATAAACATTTACTGAATGCTTACTTTGGTTTTTTGTTTGTTTGTTTTTAGGATTTTTTTTTTTTTTGCCATGCTTGTGGCATGCAGAAGTTCCCAGGCCCAGGACTGAACCTGCACCACAGTTGTGACCCAAGCCACAGCAGTGACAATGCCAGATCCTTAACCTGCTGAGCCACCAGGGAACTCCTTGAATGCTTACTTTGGACTAGTTTTTTTTTTTTTTTTCTGTCTTATTAGGGTCGTACCTAGGGCATACAGAAGTTCCCAGGCTAGGGGTCAAATTGGAGCTATAGCTGCTGGCCTGCGCCACAGCCACAGCAATGCCAGATCCAAGCTGCATCTGCAAGCTACACCACAGTTCATGGCAACACCAGGTCCTTAACCCACTGAGCGATGCCAGGGAATCTAGTCGGTTCGTTAAAGTTGAGCTACAAGGGGAACTCCCTAGGCCTTTTTTTTTTTTTTTGAGGTATAATTGATATATAACATTATAACAGTGTCAAGTGTATAAAATAATGATTCAGTATTTGTATATACTGCTAAATGATCACCACCAGAAGTCTAGTTAACATTCATCACCACACATAGTTACAGAATTTTTCTTGTGATGAGAACTTTTAAGATCCATTCTCTTAGCAATTTTCAAATATACAATACAGTATTAACTATAGTCGCCATGCTGCACATTACATGCCCAGGACTTATTTATTTTATAACTGGAAATTTGTACCTTTTGATCTCCTGATGGTCTCATGTTGAGTGCCAACAATACACAGATGAATAAAAGATTGTCCCTGCCCTGGAGAGGCCTCTGTTTGAGCAGATTACAATGTGATGGGCGTGTCCAAGGCCTTATATGGATGTTAGTGAGCAGAGAGGCTGTACTGGGGGAGAGGAGACAGGGAAGACCTCACAAAGGAGGGGGGCAAGATTCACCAGGTTGGAGGAGGAAGAGGGAAGCACCTTTGGGTAGAGGTGGTAGAGAAGCGTAAAAAAGTATGGCGGAGCGGGAAGGAATTAGGGCAGCTTGTAGGCCTAAGTCAGTCCCTCCTCTACTGATGTAAGTGATCTGAGTCCCCAAAGAAGGGGGAGTGTTGAGTACAAAGTAGCTGGGCCATAGTTTGTGTCTCACCAAGTGTTTCCACTTCATCCTGAAGGCCTTGGGAGATAGGGAGGTGATGTAAAAACAGGAGTTGACTGGAGCAGATGTTTTGGTTTGTTGGTTTTGTCTTTTAATTTTATTGAAGTCTAGTTGATTGACAATGTTGTGGTAACTTCTGGTGTACAGCAAAGTGACTCGGCTACAAGCTGAGTCCGAGGTGCCTGTGGGACATCCAGGTGGAGATGTCCAGTAGGCAGGGAGATAACAAGAGAGGCTCCGCCGAGAGGGGTTTCTGAGGAGGGATTTCTGGGATCCTGTGTGAATTTCCGGCTTATGTATTCCTTTTTACTCTTAGTACCCTTCTAAGAACAGATTTTGGTGATATCTAAGGTTCTGTAGTTTCTCTTTCACAACGTCCCCATATCCACCATTCATAACACATCACACATCCTTGAATTGCCATCATTTATACAGACACATCCCTAAATCAGGAGGGCAATTAGACGATCTCAGATTATCATTTCTTGGATCCTTGGAGTCAAGTGTGGATATTAAAGAAGTGGATATAAAGAAGTGTGTGCCTTCTTTAGAAGGCAACCAGGCATTCGTTCAAGATTCTGGAAGTCACTTGTAGTGTTTTAGGAGTGGGAAGGAAAGAACAGTGGGACCAATGTTCACAGACATCCTGCCTTGAGGCCAAGTCTCCTGGGATGGGGTGACATCATCATCACATCATCACCACTGTCATCATCACCGAAGAGCCAAGAGCTTAGAACATTTCCTATATGCTAGACATTGTGCTGAAGACTTTTCAAGCATGATCTTGCTGAAATTTGGTAACAGTCCCAAGGTAGTGCTATTACTATGCCTATTTTAATAGATGAAAAAACTGAGGCATAGGGAATATGAATGACTTTCTCACAAACCTAAACCTATAGTTAGTACTCAGTAGAGTTGGTTTCGAACCCGTGTCTACTCACATCTGAGTCCAGGATCCTTTTTCTTAACCATACTCAGCCTGCTTAAGAAGGCTGTTTAACTGTAACTGCTGTTGCTTTTCTTCCAGAAAGTCTTCTAGTTTTCTTTTATCTTCAGTATGTAACTGCCTGATTAGTCAGCCAATCAACAGCCCGGATTGCAAGTCGGTTTTTTTTTTTTTTTGGTCGTCTTTTTAGGGCCACACCTATGGCATATAGAAGTTCCCAAGCTAGGGGTGGAATCAGAGCTGCAGCTGCTGGCCTACACCACAGCCATAGCAATGCCAGATTCAAGCCTTACCTGAGACCTACACTGCAGCTCATGGCAATGCCGGATCCTTAACCCACTGAGCAAGGCCAGGGATAGAACCCAGGTCCTCATGGAAACTAGTCGAGTTTGTCACCACTGATCCACAATGGGAACACCTGCAAGTTAGTTTTAAGAGGAGAACTACTACACTACATGTTGAGGGTAGGGTGTGAGACAAAAGAACTAGAAAGCACTGTTCCTATACTCAAGGACCTACCTAACAAATGAGATGATCTGAATAAGATTATGCAGTCTGGGGCTAGGATTGGGTGGAATTCAGAATAAGGCAAAGATTCCTGGAGGAGATGAGTGGCAGCTATTTCCACACTTAGAAGGAATAGACCTCGAGACATTCTAGGTTCCTATTAGGAGAATTCAAATGTCATCAGTGTTTGGTGGGACCAGAGAAAATATCCGGTTACTAGATTCTGGTCCAAAGCTCTCATTTCCTGGATGAAGAAACATAGCAAGAGGGGAGTGGGGACCTGCTGGGTTTGGCTTCCTGACACCCCAGCCAGTATGCTCTCTCTGGGGCAGAGGAGACAGAAGACCAGCCTGAACAGAACACTCGAGATTCCAAGTGGTCACGTGCAGGGAAGAATCAGACCAGGAACAACCACAAAGCCACCTTGTTCACAACACACTTCAGTCAAGTCTGGAAAGTCTTGTTTTGGTTTCCACCTACTCCACGGTCTGCCCTTAATTCTGGCGACAGTGCATGGCAGGCTCTTGCCATGTGCTTCTACAGTCCAGGCCAACAGTGTACATTCACTGACCTGCCCAGGCTGAAGCCATACTGTCAGCAGAACAGGCTTATGCTTCTATTTACCCAGCACAGAATATTTCCGATAAGAAACTAAAGCTTCTTTATTCTGACAACTTACATCTTTTCAAAGGAACCACAGAGTCATCATAAACTTCTGGCTGCCCTGGTGTTTGGTCAGGAAATACCAGTTTTTGACACAGTGTCAAAAATTAATCGACTTCCCATCTCCTCCCACAAAAATGTTGCCCCACAGACGTAAAGGCGTGGGTTTTGGAATCCCAACTCGATTGGCTCCCAGACCACTTTGTCATAGAGTCCTCATAAATCAGAAGGCAACTCTTTCTGCTGGGTCTGTTTTATCTTTGAAGATGAACAAAGGTGCCAAGTTATGGAGGAAAAAGCTCTTCCTGACCCCCGCCTCTAGAATCTGCCAGCAATTCCCACCT
This sequence comes from Catagonus wagneri, assembly GCA_004024745.2. NCBI lineage: Eukaryota > Metazoa > Chordata > Mammalia > Artiodactyla > Tayassuidae > Catagonus > Catagonus wagneri. Next base: position 26,336,432 of record PVHT020000015.1, on the reverse strand, counting down.
GCCTCCAGTTAGGCGAGGCTTAGGGGCTGTATGGATAGCCAAGGATATGTTATTCCTTGACTCCAGAGGGAGGACGCTGGGTATTTCCATCCCTCCTCCCCAGTCCGTGGCTTTGCCCCTCACCTTGACCTTTTCGCAGTCTAGGTCCACAGGAGTTTGCCATCCATTCCTGGCCTTCAGCCTGTTGGCTCCAAGTAGGGGCTCAAAGGGCATGCCATCCTCTCATATTAGCCACCCTGATTCCCGATCCAGCATCACGCCACTGGGCTAAGGGCTAGCCTCACTCTGGATGAGCATCAGCAGAACGCACCCCTGATGTGTGGGGAGGTGACACCCAAAGGCCATGGAACTGGGGGACAAGTAGGGATATGGTGGGAGAGAAGCAGATTCAGTTTCTATGAACCCGTCCCTCCTAATCAGAATATAAGAGAAAAAGTTTTGAGGAGCTTCAAGACTTAGGGAACCACCCCACTGCTTTTATTTGGGATCCTTTAAGATCAGAAATCTGTACTTTGGAAACTTGACCATATGCTACTTAATTCTTTTGTAAATATCTTATTTTGTTCATTCATTCATTCATTCATTCATTCAACAAATACTTGTTAAGCTCTCTACTATGGCCAGGCACTCTGCTGACTACAGTGATGAGCAAAACTACGTGTGGTCCCAGCCCTTGTGGAACTTATAGTCTAGTTGGCGAGCTAGACATGAATCATATAATCATAGGAATGAATGCTAAAATACAACTGTGAAAAGTTCTAGAAAGCAGAAGTCTATACTGTGAGAGGACATAATGAGGGGAGTTCTGATTTGTCAGGAGATCGGGGAGGGCTTCCTTGAGGCAGTGACGAGTTTTGCTGAGACCTGAGGGATGAGTAGATTTTACCTAGGCAAGGAATGTAGGGAAGGGTATTTCAGGCAGAGGGAACAGTATATGCAAAGGCCCTGTGGTAGGCATGAAAGAAGGCCAGTGTGGTGGAGCAGAAGGAGGATTAAGGGGATACATGGTGAGAGCTGATGCTGCAAAGGCAGCAGGCCTTCAAGGCCAAGCCACGTGGGGCCTTGAAAGCCTTGCTGAGAAGTTTGATGTTTATCTTAAGGGCCATACGAAGTTCTTGGTCAAGTTCTTTTCGAAAATGTCAGGCTCTATAGCACTGGGAACTAGATCTAGTCACTTAAGATGGAGCATGATAATGTGAGAAAAAAGAATGTATATATGTATGTGTGACCGGGTCACCTTGCTGTACAGTAGAAAAATCGATGGAACATTGTAAACTATAATGGAAAAAATAAAAATCATTATAAAAACTTAAAAAAAAAGAAAAGAAAATTTTCAAAGCCCGTTGAAGGGGCAATTCACTATTTAAGAAAGAAAAGAAAGAATTGTTTTATTTCATTGAATATACATGGGAGCACTAACACATAAATAAATCTCATTTCTTGCTTTTTTAGGTTCCAAGAGGGACAATTCTCATGAAATGGAACAGAAATCTTTAGACTAGGAAGATCCTGACAAAATGATGAGACCTATGGCATGCTGGGAATCGTGGGTCTGGCTATGTTCCTTTAACAACACTTTCCCAATTGTGATTCTCCTTTTATAATCTGTCACTCCTCCCTCCAGCCACTCATTTAATTTTTTATAAATCGTGATAAAACACATGTAACATGAAGTTTCCCATCTTAACCATTTTTAAGTGTACAGCTCAATGGCATTATGTATATTTACATTGTTGGGCTACAGGCACCACCATCCATTGACAGAACTTTCATCTTATAAAACTGAAACCTGGTACCCATTAAACACTAATTCCCCATTTTCCCATCCCAAAGGCTCTGGTAACCACCATTCTAATTTCTGTCTCTATGAGTTTGACTGCTCTGGGTACCTCATATGAGTGGAATCTTAGTGTTTGTCTTTTTGTGACTGGCTTATTTCATTTAGCATAATGTTCTAAATGTTTATTCGTGCTGTAGGATATGGCAGAATTTCCTTCATTTTCAAGGCTGTATAATATTCCAGCACGTGTCAATACTACATTTTCTTTATCCATTCATCTGTTGATGGACATTTGGTTTGTTTCCACCTTTTGGCTATTGCAAATAATGCTGCTATGAACGTGGGTGTACACATCTCATGCTGGATCACATGACAGTTCTATTTTTAATTTCTTGAAGAAGCACCACGTTGTTTTCTGCAGTGGCTGCACTATTTCACATTCCCACCAACAGTGCATAAGGATTCAAATTTCTCCACATCCTTACCAATACTTGTTGCTTTCTGTTTTTTTGGTCTATTTTTAGGGCCTTACCTGTGGCATATGGAAGTTCCCAGGCGAGGGGTTGAATCGGAGCTGTAGCCGCCATCCTACACCACAGCCACAGCAACGCCAGATCTGAGCACGTCTGTGACCTATACCACAGCTCATGGCAATGCCGGATCCTTAACCCACTGAGCAAGGCCAGGGATTGAACCTGCGTCCTCATGGATGCTTGTCAGATTCATTTCCGCTGAGCCACAACAGGAACTCCACTTTCTGATTTTTTTTTTTTTTTTTTTTTTGCCACACTAGTGGCATGTGGAAGGTCCCAGGCCAGGGATCAAACATGTGCCACAGTTGCAATTTGTGCCGCAGCTGCGGCAACACCGGATCCTTAACCTGCTGCACCACGTGGAAATTCCACTTTCTGCTTTTTTGATAGTAGTCATCCTAATGGATGGGAGATGGCATCTCACTGTGGTTTTGATTTGCATTTCCCAAAGGTTAGTGATGTGAGCAGCTTTTCATGTGCCTATTAGCCATTGGTATACCTTCTTTGAAGAAATGTCTATTCAAACCTTTTGCCCATTTTTAAATTGGGTGGTTTATTTTCTGTCATGACTTGCAGGAGTTCTTTATATATTCTGGATATTAATTCCTTGTCAGATATATGGTTTGCAAATACTTTCTCCCATTCCATGGGTACACATTTTTATAGAATGACTTTTCTTAGAACAAGGGTCTCAGTCCTAATCCTAGTCCTACAACTGACTAAAATGGGGATAATAACCCTGCCCTGCCCAATAATAATAACAGAAAACATTTATCAAGCACTTACTAAGTGCTGGACACTGTTCTGTGTATACATATTAACTCATTTAATCTTCCCAATAATACTGTGAGGCAGGTACTGTTTTATTTTCATCCTTATTTTACAAACAAGGAAGTGGGGTTACGGAGAGGATGTGACTTGCCTAGGTGCCAGAGCTGAGATGCTACCAAACAGCCTGGCCTTAAAACCCATGCATTCACCCAGTTCACCAGGCCACTCCCTTTTTCGGCTCTTGTGAGGAGCCAAGGTGAGAGGAAGGCCAGCAAACTGTTAAGTGCTGCAGAGACAAGAGCTGGTTTTCCTTCCCAGGCATATTCAGAGAACAGAGATAGTTCATTGACATGGCCAAGTCACTTCTGGGACACACTAGGATCAGACGGTATTAGAGAGAGGCCTTTGCTGGGGACAGGGCCCGTGGTGCAGACAGACTGACAGACCGTGGGCTTTGGAGCCCAGCCACGAGGCAATGGAACATGAAAAGATGTGCTCTTCTCACTGGCGTCTCTCCGCCAGGCCTCCCATTGTAAAGGTGTGTCTCCTAAGAATAGTTCCTTGCTATATACCAGCTCTAATGGAAAAAATAAAAATCACTATTAAAAAAAAAAGAATAGGGAGTTCCTGTCGTGGCTCAGCGTTTAACGAATCCGACTAGGAACCATGAGGTTGCGGGTTCGATCCCTGACCTTGCTCAGTGGGTTAAGGATCTGGTGCTGCTGTGAGCTGTGGTGTAGGTTGCAGGCGCGGCTCGGATCCCGCGTTGCTGTGGCTGTGGCGAAGGCCGGCGGCTACAGCTCCTGTTAGACCCCTAGCCTGGGAACCTCCATATGCCGCAGGCGCGGCCCTAGAAAAGGCAAAAAGACAGAACAACAACAAAAAGAATAGTTTCTTGTATCCATATAACCCTTAAAAAACAGAGTTTCACATATGTTATTCCATCAGATCTTTATCAGGACCAGTCAGCCAGGAAGGGTAGAGGTTATGGTTACTATTTTACAGATGGGAACAATGAGACTCGGAAAGCTTAAGCGCCTTACCAAGAGCCCCAGTTGGTGGCCGAATCAGAAATAAAACAAGGATCCTTGAATCTTTTCATTCATTCCTAATAAATCTTTTGGCACACTCACCGAAGGAGCCTTTTCCTCCCCTGGCTAATGGGCCAAATGGGCAGGAAAAGCCAGGTGTGCCAAACTCTCTGGGACCTGAGCCAGAGCCTGACCCACGGTTCCCTCATGAAAGCTTTGCAGGTCATTAAGTGTTTCCTTTTCAGCCCACTGGTCTGCAGTGGGCGTTTGGCTAGGACTGTGGCTCTGAGGGTCAGGGACCCAAGTATTTATATACCTCTCTAGGTCAATGCTGTCTCCCTCCAGAGACACTACAACTGTGAAAGAGGCCAGGGGACATCTTTGCCTTCACCTGACAGATGCAGAGGGAGTGTAAGTAACATGCCTGAGGTCAGGCAGCTAACAAATGCTGGAGTATCTGGCTTCTCTATTAATATTTTTTATCACTACAGCAAGCTGCTAAAAGGCCCCTGGGGTGGGGGAGGGGACTTAACCATGAAAGTGCCATATCACCACATGGCTGTGACAGTTCAGGTGTGCCCGTGTAGATATCCTGGGCCGCTGGCGGCCAGCTTTGTGGCATGACAGTGTGGAAATGAACAAAGACCACCCCAAGGAGAACCAAAGATGCTATTGATTCAGCGCTTACTACGCCAGGGAGTCAGCCGCCCTCATGTGGCTTTGGCAGAGACTCAGAGGCAGGCAGGGGAGTGAGCGGGAAAGCTTTACAGTGAATGAAACCCCTTTCTTCACCTGATAGGAGGCTGTTGTCATTGGGGATGCTGGAGGCGGGCTAACTAGAGGCAGGGAATCCTATGCAGTTGGTTTGTGGAGGCTATTTGCTTCATCTGGCTATTCCTGAGTTGGAAGGGGTGAGTGGTGAGATAGTAGAAAAAATGGGCAACCTGGGCTGATTACTGAGAGCCTGTGGTTTGACTTCCCCGCTGGTTATTGCAGAGGTGTGGGTCAGGGTTCTGTTGTCATATATGGTCTGCCTATTGCCTTTTTGTACATTCAGCCTTTCAATATAGAGAAGTGAAAAAATCCCCCTAACTGAAAAATCTACTGCAGGGGTCAAAATTAATTTTTAATTCTGGTAAAAGAAAGAAAGGGGAGTTTCCGTTGTAGCTCAGCGGGTTATGAACCTGACTAGTGGTAACCAACTCAGCGGGTTAAGGATCCAGCATTGCTGTGAGCTGTGGTGTAGGTCACGGACACGGCTCTGATCTGGCGTTGCTGTGGCTGTGGCGTAAGCCAGCAGCTGCAGCCCCGATTCGACACCTAACCTGGGAACTTCCATATGCCACAGGTGTGGCCCCAAAAAGCAGAAAAAGAAAAAAAAAAGAAAGATTTCCTTAGCTCCTTAAAAATGTCTTTTCCCATGGGTTTAAGGTACTGTGATTCTAGAGATTTTTCATACCAGCCTTAACAGAGTTTTCATTATTTGACTGATTTCGACTGACCCACACATGCCTGTCACTGTCACTCATAAGAAAGCAGTTTGCTGTGTATGGGAGAAGAGAGTTCACGTACAAAGTTTGGTGGAGGGGAGTAGGGGCAAAGTCCGGGTGCCTGGGTCTGGGGCTGGAGGAGGGCACTCAAGAGTGAGGGCCCCCGAACTTAAATGTGAAAGAGCCTCCAAGACGTTTTTCAGTCGGAGTCCCTCCCTTCAGAACACCTTTACAGCAAATCAGCTGTTTTAATGCCCCCATTCCACAGCTCACCATGACTTTTTCCCATTTATTTTAATAAATTAATTCATTAGTTTATTTTCGGTAGGGACTTGCCCTTTTTTAGAGCAATTTTAGGTTCACAGCAAAATTATAAGGAAGATAGACACTTCCCAGTCCTCCCTGTTGCTACACATGCATAGTCTCCCCCGTTATTAACATCCCCCACCACGCTGGTACATTTGTTACAGCTGAGGAGCCTACCCTGCTACATCATAATCCCTCAAAGTCCATTGTTTACACTAGGGTTCACTCTTGGTGTTATACATTCTATGGGTTTGGACAAATGTATAATGACCTGCATCCATCATTATACTATCGTATAGAGTATTTCCACTGTCCTAAAAATTCTCTGTGCTCTGCTTATTCATTGCTCCCCCACTCAAATCCTGCCAACCGTTTCTACTGTCTCCAAAGTTTGCCTTTTCCAGAATGTCATAGAGTTGGAATCATATAGGATGTAGCCTTTTCAGACTGGCTTCTTCTGCCTTAGTCCACTGGGGCTGCTATGACAAAATTCCATGAACTGGGTGGCTGATAAACATCAAACATTGCTCACAGTTCTGCTAGCTGGAATTCCAAGATCAGGGTGTCCATACGGTCGGGTTCTGGTAAAGAACCTTGTCCAGGCTGCAGACTGATGACACCTTGGTGTGTCATCCCATAGCAGAAGGGAAGACCTAAGCCTGGGGCCTCTTTTATTAGGGCACCGATCCCATTCATGAGGGCTCTAAATGGAACTGGGCTTTAGGTTTTCAACGTACGAATTTGTAGGGGAGGGTGGCACAAGCATTCAGACCACAGCAGTTTACTTTACTTAGCAATATGAATTTAAGTTTCTTCCATTCTTTTTGTGGATTGATAGCTCATTTCTTTTTAACTCATTTCTTTTTAACACAGTCCATTGTCTGGAATTATCACAGTTTATTCATCCATTCACTTACTTTTTTTTTTGTCTTTTGTCTTTTTAGGGCTGCACCTGTGGCATATGGAGGTTCCCAGGCTAGGGGTTGAATCAGAACTGTTGCTGCCAGCCTACAGGCACAGCAACACAGGATCTGAGTTGTGTCTGTGACCTACACCACAGCTCACAGCAACACTGGCTCCTTAACCCACTGAATGAGGCCAGGGATTGAACCTGCCTTCTCATGGGTGCTAGTCAGACTCGTTTCCACTGAGACACGACGGGAACTCCCATCCATTCACTTATTGAAGGACATCTTGGTTGCTTCCAAGTTTTGGCAATTATGGATACTGCTGCTATAAATACTGATGTGCAGGTTTTTGTGAGGACAGACATTTTCAGCTCTTTGGGATAAATACCAAGGAGCAGGGTTGCTGGATTATATGGTAAGAGTATGTCTAGTTTTATAACTAGCTGCCAAACTAAACTGTCTTCCAAAATGAGTATTATTTTGCTTTCCCACTAGCAATGAACGGGGCTTCCTGTCACTTCACAATCTTACCAGCATTTGGTGTTATCAGTGTTCTAGATTTTGGCCATTCTAACTGATGTGTGGTGGTATCTCATGGCTGTTTTAATCTGAGTTTCCCTGATGACATATGATGTGGAGCATCTTTTCATGTTTATTTGCAATCTATATCTTCCTTGGCGAGGTGTCCATGACTATCTTTGGCCTGTTTTTTAGTCAAGGTGGTTTTTTTGTTGTAGTTGTTGTTGAGTTTTATGAGTACTTTGTATATTTGGGTTAACAGTCTTTCATTGGATGTGTCTTCTGCAAATATATTCTCTCAGTCTGTCAACTGTCTTCTCATTCTCTTGCTGTCTCTCACAGAGCAGAGGTCTAGCTTATCAATTCTTTCTTTCTTTTTTCTTTTTTTCTTTTTAGGGCCACCCACGAGGCATATGGAGGTTCCCAGGCTAGGGGTCGAATTGGAGCTGTAGCTGCCGGCCTACACCACAGCCACAGCAATGCACGGTCTGAGCCATGTCTGCGACCTACACCACAGCTCACGGCAACGCTGGATCCTTAACCCACTGAGCAAGGCCAGGAATCGAACCTGCACCCTCATGAAAGCTAGTCAGATTTGTTAGCCGCTGAGCCACAACAAGAACTCCTTATCATTTCTTTCATGGATTATACCTCTGGTGTTGTATCTAAAAAGTCATTGCCATACCCATGTTCATCTAAGTCCTCTCCTATGTTATCTTCTAGGAGTTTTATGGTTTTAGTTTTACATTTAGGTCTATGAGCCATTTTGAGTTAGTTTTTGTGAAGGCTATAAAGACTGCTACTAGATTCCTTTCAGTTTTTGTGAAGGGTATAAAGACTGCTTCTAGATTCCTTTTTTGCATGTGGACGTCCAGTTGTTCCAGCACCATTTGTTGAAAAGACTGTTTTTGCTCTGTTCTATTGCCTTTGCTCCTTTATCAATGATCAGCTGACCATATTTATGCGGGTCTATTCCTGGGCTCTTCACTCTGTTCTGTTGATCTATGTTTATTCTTTTGCCAATACCACACTGTCATGATTACTACAACTTCAAACTAAGTCAGGGAGTCAGGTAGTGTCAGGCCTTCAACTCTGTTCTTCTTCAATATTGTCTTGACTATTCTGGGACTTTGGTCTCTCCATATAAGCTTTAGAATAAGTTTGTCAATAACCACAAAATAACTTGCTGGGATTTTGATTGGGATTGCATTGAATTTATAGATCAAGCTGGGAAGAACTGACATCTGGATGATACCAAGTCTTCCTAAACTTGAACATGGAATATCTCTTCATTTATTTAGATCTTTTAAAAATTTCATTCATGGAGTTCCCGTTGTGGCTCAGTGGAAATGAATCTGACTAGCATACATGAGGATGCAGGTTTGAACCCTGGCCTCGCTCAGTGGGTTAAGGATCTGGCGTTGCTGTGAGCTGTGGTGTAGGTCGCAGACGTGGCTCAGATCCCACGCTGCTGCGTCTGTGGCGTAGGCTGGCAGCTGTAGCTCCAATTCGACCCCTAGCCTGGAACCTCCATATGCTTCAGGTGCAGCCTTAAAAAGACAAAAAAAAAAAAAAAAAAAAAAAAAAAAAAAAAGACCTTTCTGTTCATCTGTTTATCCCGTCCTCTTGGGACCTTGTTTGGGCAAGCATCGATGTGCAAAAGCTAAGTCATCTTGAGGCCTGTGATAATTCACCAGAGCAGTTAAATTCAGTAGTCCAGCAGGTGGCATAGAGGAGGTGGCCTGAAAATGAATATCTTTTCTTCATTCCACCGCAAACCAAATAGCTTCTGCACTGGACCTGCCATGATACCTAAACTTCCCAGACTGACACTACCCTTTGGGACTGTCTTTTAGCAGGCTAAGTGCTTTGTGGCTTGAGACAAGTAACATGTTTGTTGACATGACACAGGTTCCCAGCTATTGTCACCTGGCACACAGCAAGGTGTTGAGGAAACAGGAAAGACTTTGGGGGCTGAGTAGGAGAGAGAGGCCAGTGTAGCAGTTCTCAAATTTTCATTCCCCCAAATCATTTAAGAGTCTGTCGGTGGGGGTTATCAAAGAAGGCGGGACACCTTGGCCTGGTGGGGAGAGATTGCCAAGACCGCTTCTTAGATGGAACAAAAGCAAATGACAAAGCAGTACAGAGCATGATTTGTGGTTGTTTGGTTGGTTGGTTTTGGTTTCTGTAAATAAAAAGAACTAAAAATATCTACGCATGCACCTTTTTTTGTGTGTGTCCTGGAAAGGATCCAAGAAGTAGAAGATGGACTTGTTGGGGATGAAGGGTAGAGAGCTTTCAAGTTCGTCATTTTATACCTTTGTGTGCCATTAGAATTGTTCAACCATCTTTTCTTGCTTTCTTGGGAGTTCTCGGAGGCCAGCTGGCCCTGTCTTTACTTGTCTCATTGACCAGTCGTTCAACTCAGGATGCCAGTGGCCGAGGAAAGAAGACCGGGAACCCCTTCTCCGGGATGTTCGGTCATGAAGGAGATAAAACGGCTGCAGGAAGCTGTTGGGGTAGGCCAGCGTGAATCACTGATTCTGGACCTGGGGGGCTGCCTCCTTCTCAGCTGCCTGGCTAGGTGGTAAAAATCCCACTTACTGTGCCAAGCAAGTCTCCTTCCTCCAGCGGGGCTGGCATGCCTGGCCGGTCCTTGCTCCCTGGGCTGATGGCCGGGTGGAGGCGGGGTAGGGGTGGGTGGGTGGCGGCAGGCTTTGAACAGGGCTGCTTGTGTGGGGGGTGTGCAGCTTGGCAGGGTTTCTCAACCCGGAGGTGGCAGCTGTGGGGCCCCAGCTGCCTCACACCTCCAAGCTCTGGGCTAAGTAAAGTGTGAGTGATGAATGTGTGTGCTTTCTCTTTTCCCGGGGATTTTCGGGTTGGAGATCATTAGTTTGGCCACAAGGGAAGTGAGGAAAGAGAAAATTGGATTCCTCCTCCTTCCTGAGCATTGTTCCATCCTCAGGCTCTGGAGGGCCGGAGAGCAGGGGGGAGCAGAGGGGATCATTCTAGAGTTTTCACACAGCCAGCAGAAAGGAAATGAAGGCATTCAGCAAGAAACTGGCAAGGACCTTCCACTTCCTTGCACCTTCACTCCCAACTTCACTGGCCCCATCTGAGTTCCAGTTTCCACTCAGGAAAGGGAAAATCTGAAACACAGACGGATCCAGCAGGCAGGCAGATGGATGGGTATGTGTTTAGAAACATTTCCCAACGTCTCTTTACAAACTCTTCTCAACTCTGCTCAGTCAGGCGGATCCCCTAGGACCACACCTGGAGTCCAGTTTGTGTTACTGGATACAGAGCCTGAAAGTAATAAAACTATACTATAAACATTCTATATAATACAGACTTCCTCCAACTCTGGCTGCTCTCCTGAACCATGAGAACAAGCCTGGTGGGTGGCCAGTGATGGTGACTTTCCTGGTTGTCCCCTTCCCAGTCCAAGGTGTTCAGGCAGGAGATGCTCAATGACTCTGACAACTGTCTGATGGAAGGGGGGGGGGACAGGACGAGGGACAGTGGGAAGAGGATTTGAAGGAGGTAGTCAGGACGGCGGCTACGATTAGCTGGTGGCTTCATAAGCATCATTATATAAGCATTCCTCCCTCGCAGGCCCCTCCAGCCCCAGGGAAGCATCCTCTCCTCCCCCTCCCCCACCATAGTATCTTACTGGCTTTTCGCTCCCCATTCCTACCTCCTCTGCCCTGAATGTGAATTTGCAGCAGACTTGAAAACTATTGAGGGTTGGGACAGTCCAGTTTTCCCCAGTCCAGCTCCCTTAGAGATAGCTCCGGCTCTGCTGGTCTTTAATTCCCGAATCTCACTTGCCCCCAGACTCTCTAGGGTGTTGTGAGGGCAGATTTTCTGAAGGCACTCTGAGATGTCCAGATAAATGGCTCCATAGAAGCTATAACTCAGCTCTCTAGCTTACCCTCCCAGGCTTCCTGAGATGTCACTCCATCTGGGATGCTGTGATCAGCAGGGTCACATGGATTCAGACACTGAACTGCTCTGTCTTTCTCATTTCTAACCCACCATTTCTTTGCCAGCCTTTTAGCAGGAACTCCTTCAGTGAGCCTCAGGAGGTAGACTGAGGTGAGAGGGAAAGAGGAAGGAGGGAGACAGATGCCAAAAGGAAAGGAAGAGACACAGGGACTGAGAGGAACCTTCTGGAATGGTTTGCATCTGTTCAGAAGTGAGTCTTATCATTCTCTATTTTGAGCTTTAGTGACTACAGATTTTTTTCAAGAGCCAGAGGTTTAAAAGTCTCAGCATGGTCTTAAAGTCAGTCCTAAAGGTTTCAGCTGAATTTACCCTGCACATTTTAGACTCCCTGGAATCATTGGTTAGGGCCAGGAAGATCAGAGTCCCTTCAAAAGCAATGGAGGCATTTATCCAAGAACTGAGGGAGTCACTTGCAATGTTTGTACCCCCTTTTGTTGGGAGGGAGCAGTTGTGCCCTGCTACCCCTGGAAATCTGCCTTACTGGCCTGGCATCCTAAGGATGTGGCCACCTTGCTTATTAGAGGTCATCCCCATCCTGAAAGCCAAGTAATACAATGTATGGCAACTGCAAAAGATGACGCTTTTTTCCAAAAGTCTGACTGTTCATGAAGGTATCCACCTTCAATTTTAAGAGTTAAAAAAAAAAACCAACTATTCCCCATATTGTGGTCCTATCTTCTTACCCAGCTCCCACCGTGCCATGCTAACATTCTCTTCTACTGGTCTGTCATAAATAATGACTGGCCTTTGGGCATGCGATCATTTTCAAGTCAATATTACGACTGTCCATGGATCCCACAGAACAGTAACCTCAAAGTCAACTTGACAAGGCATTCTGTTCACTATCTATGTTTCACAAAGTGTTGTGCCAACTACTATGGTAGATACAAGAAAAAATGTTAGAAATGCACCTTGCCCCCTGAAGGCTTAAAATCAAAGTTAAGGCAATAGGATATATACGTTTGAAACACCTTAACAACAATAAAAGACAGCATATATTGTTACATGACAATGCAGTGATAAAAGCAATTCCGCTCAGTTACTGAGACCTTCCTAAGAAAGAGGCACCATACTTAGAGCATTTTATTTATTATCTCATTTTAACCCTCTTAACAACTCTATGGGGGTACATTCTATTACTAGCTCCATTTTAGAGCTGAGCAAACGCATATTTACAAAGAATAAATCATTTGCTGCTACATATTTGATAAAGGCAGGCAGAGCTAAGACTTTGTCCCCAACTTTTAATTTTGAAAACACCTCAAGCTACAAAAGTTGAAAGAATAGTATAATAAAGATTGATATGCTTCACCTAGATTCACCAACTGTTAACGTTTTATCAGGCTTTTTCATTTCCTCTCACTGTCTCTGTCTCTATCCACACACATCCCAACACATTTTTTCTGAACTATTTGAGCAGAAATTTCAGACATCATTACACTTCACCTCTAAATACTTCAGCATGTATCTCCTAAGAACAAAGACATTTCTCCACAAAATGCCAACACAGTTATCACATTTGAACCCGCTCTGACTCCAGAGCACTAACGGCAAGTTCTGTGAGAGTTCAGGAGAAGGTGCCATCAGTGCAGTCTGGGAATTACAGGTTGGATTTTCCATGGATCCTCTACTCCTAATTACTCATGGCAATGGAAGAAACAAGTTGGCCAAGTCATCACTAAGAATGCATAACCAGAAACCAAATTCCGTGGTTTTCAAGTGTGTTCCATCTGGGTGAGAGGGGAATGACACAGATCTGCCTTCCTAATTAGTTTCTTCTCTGGCCAATATTAAAATTAGTCTTTTCCAACCACCTACTGACATTACAACTGGGGGACCTACCCCAGACGTTGTTCTTGGATTAAAACACAGTAGCAGAAAATCCACTAAGTGGGTAAGCCACACACGAATAACAGAAAAATGACCACAAATTCCAGCTAGAAATTTTAGCCACAGGTCAGGATTCAGCATCCACAAAATAAATCTAGTCAGTTGTGTCCCCCCTCCCCAAGGTAAAAAGAGAGGGTTACATGAACTGCCCTGCTCCAGAGGCCCCAGTCTACTCACCCAATGAGATTCCAGAAGCACGGTCTTGCCCACAGCTGACTGAAGGAGAAAGCAGGCCTTCTGCTACAGATGGGCCAAGACCCCCTGAGGGCCTCTGATCTGGCTTTCTTCTTTCTTTTTATTCAGGGAAGCCGGACTTAGAAGAGCTGTCAGATTAGCCCCAGTCTTTGAATGCTTAATAACCTCCCTGCATGCACGCAGAGAAGAAACCTTGACCTTTTAAAATCCTTGATTTCTATCAGCAATTTTAAGAAGCCAAAAGCCTGCATCTGCATCTGCATCTGCTTTGCTTTTCACGCTTTCACTGGGCACTTCAAAAGTGGAAATACTGCAAATCTCTGAGTCTCAGATGCCAGGACAGGCCCACCCCTTCCTGGGACCAGGATTGGGAGAGATGCTCTACAGGACCTTCCAGGTGGCCGGCACTAGGTCCCACTTTTGCTCTCCCTTCAGACCTTTTGGTTTTCGGCAGACACAATCTGATCAGTAATGCCTCTGAATCCACGTAACGTGAACCATGTTCTAACTGGGATCCACTGCGCATACGCAACCTTCTGGGGGGACTTTCATCGCACGGGCATCTCTTGAGATCGCACAACTTTAAAGACATTCTTGCGCTTGTTGTTTGTGACGCCAGGTTTGCTTAGGGAGTAAATCATTTTCCTTAGGATTAAACAAGAACAATCTGGTCAAAAACAGCGTTCAAGCTGAGGTGGGAAAGCTTGCGGCCTTGCTTTTTAAATTCCCTTTGGGGCTTCGCCCCTCCTCTGTCTCACCCTCCCCTCAGCCTGCGGAATCCAAAGTGCCAGAAATCGACTTCTTTACATTTCCTTTCCAACGCTGTTGAGTGTCCTTCCCTGCCTGGATCAAAGTTTCTAACTCCTCGGGGCTTACCCCCCCCCCCCAAGTCACTCCTCACCCTCGTCAGCGCTGCAGGGACACAAGGAGGCTAAGAAAGAGCATCTGCTATTTTGCACTTAAGGATGCTGTGGTCGCGGGAAGTGGGAGGCAGAGGAAAAAGGGAGAGTTAACAGTTCCTAACCGTGTAAGGAACAAGCTCGGCCCTTTTTGGACCTAGTTCAGAACACAAGGAGAGACCTCGGAGAAGAAACTTTATCTGGCTGCCGACTGCATCTGCCGGCGGCTTTGTGGCTGCGTCCGTGTGCGCCACGGGCAGGCCCACAGCGCGGGCTCCTACGCTTCCCAGCGGGCAGGGCACGAAACCCACCGCCGGTTCCCTCGGAGGCACCATGGCTGGGTTTTACAGTTGTCTGAAGACTCCAGAGTAAGTAGTGAGCTCGATAAGCGCTACAACTGCACTAGAGTGGAGAGTGGCAGAGCGTGGCCGCCGAGGTGGGCACCTCTTCCCGCCGCAGCCCGGCGCCCACCGTGAAAAGAAGCCACCGCGAGAGAGCCGACGGCGCGCGGTGGGGGACACGCCGCCTCCGAGGCTCGAACTCTCCGCGGCGCGCCCGCCTGCTGGCGGCCGCGCACTCCCGGGAGGGCTCGCGCAGGTGTGCGCGCGAATGCGCTTGCGCGTGCGTGGGAACGCGGCGGCGGGGGCGCGGGGCGCGCTCTTCCAGGACTCGGTGCCGCGGCGGGGGGCGGAGCGGGAGCGAGCGGGGCGGGGCGGTCGTACCTTTCAGGCTTTAACCTTCCTGCTCTGGACTTTCAGGCTTTAACCTTCCTGCTGCCTGACTCACCTGAGTCCCAGGGAGCAAGGGACCTGGCCGGGGGGGCGGGGCGTGTTCCTAGGGCTGTTGCGGTTGTTGATTAATTTACTTGCCTAGGCAAAGAGGGAGGCATTAAAGCGAAAATTTAGCCCAGCCCTCTCGACTAACGTGGAATAATACCTAGTTATTCCCGAGGTTTCTTTTCCTGCGCATCGTGCTGCCCAACCTCTTGGTGCAAGGGTTCTTCCTGGCGTTCCTGGGCCTGGGCTCTGCCAGACTTTGTAAGAAATGGCTGAAGGGGCTGAGAAGGGATCGCTGCAAGAGGAGTATGTTTATATAATAGGCCTGCTGGGGACAGAGACGGGCAGAGCCCTAGGTTCCAGCTTGCACGTGTTGAGAAACCTAGCCCATCTCCTCTTAAAATCGAGAGCCCCGCCAATTCGGATTTTACAAGGTTAAGTTCATTGACTAGAGCCACCATTAAAATAACGCTCGCAGTTAACAGTTCCGTTAAATCATGTGTTCCAGTTACACCTAAATATTTTCGTCTGGCACTCCTCCGCCGCCAGCATGACTGAAAATAAGGATATGGTGATGGTGGTGGTGGGGGATACCGGGGTAAGAAAAGGGAGAGAGAGGAGGGGAAGGAGGAGAGAGGGATGGAAAGAGAGAGGGGAATTGGTTAAGTGAAGAAAGTCACCTCAAATTTTCTGAGGTGTCTTAATTTTCTAAATTTGTTCCAAGCTGTGCAATGCGCAGTTAATTTGACGTGGCCTTAGCGCCAAGTGGTTTATTCTCACGACGCGTCCACAGAGGTGTTTTTGGATGTTGTATGTGCATATTTCAAGCAGTGACGACAGGCAGATTTTCAGCAAAATGGATCTAGTTGTGTGGTTAATTAGTGGGTGTGCGATTATTTTCCGTTTTCGTTCTTGAGGCGAGCACACTTCACCTCACTCATTGCAAGTCTCCAGTAGTCCCGGGTTGCACGGGTTCACCTGCCCTCCTGGAAAGGCACTGTGTAGGCAGGGACTGGCAGCCTCTGGGCCTACCACGTGATTTTTAGTGGCACTCCATTGGAGGTGCCAAAAACAGGTGGCTGGGACATGGAGGTGTGGGTAGGAAGGCTGCCCCCTTCTGCTGCTTTAAGGTCGGTACCAGGGTGAGCTCCCACACTTCCCGTGGGGAGTGGGCCTAGACTCTCGAAACTTGAAAAGTCTGCTTGTGATTATTTTATCACCCCAGCTCCCGGGCTCATCTCAACTGTTGTGCCCTCAGTCTACGGCCTTGGATGGATGCTGCAGAAATTACAAGGCTTTCTCTGTGTAACTTGCCGTAGCACCAGATGACAGCGAGGGCTTCGGGAGAATGAGGGAGGGCATGGCCACTACAGTGCAAGATGCTAACGGCACTGTTATTCCTCCAGGTGGGTGTGCCAGCCCCTCCTCCCTGGGGCTCAGTGCTGGCTTCTATGAGATGCTCCTGCTTGCAAATGCACAAGGGGCCCTTCTCAGGTCCCCTCATCCTAATGTTTGCTTTCCATGCAGGGGGTCTGGGGCAGCCTGAGGTCTCTGGGTGGGGGGGAGGGAACTCAGTGGGTCAGATGGCTTCTTCCTGTAGCCACCGTCAAAGGCCCAAGCTCATCTGATGATTTATTGGATCTGGCCTGAAGGAATAGGAGAAATGATTAGAGGGCATTTGAAGAGATTAATGACTCAAGGCTTCTGTAAATAAGAGGCTTGGAGTCTCTCACGGGACCTAAAAGGTATGGAGACTCTGAATATTCAAAATATTGTGCACCTGCTCTGTCGCAAGCTTTGTGCAGAGCATCGTGGAAGAAACTTTTGCTTTCCTTTCCTGGAGCCAAGCAAGCACAGTGCCTGGCACCAGTATTTGTTGAAGGAATGTTGTTGACTGAACCAAGATGCCCTTGAGGAGCTTGCCTTTTTAGGGAGTGGTCAGCCCAATCAGGGGCAGTTTGCAGGAGGGGTTGGGAAGCATAGGCCCAGCAGGACAGAAAGTAAAGGACTAGATGGGAGAGCCTGGGGCCGGAAGTGGGAGAGGGACGAGGAGGAGGAGGACAGGGGCACTGAAGCAGAGAGCGGAATTTGGGTGAGTGGAGAAAATCACCCTGACTTTTCTGAGCTGTCTGAATTTTCTTTTCTTTTCTTTCTTTCTTTTTTAAAAAAAGAAATTAGTACATTCAGTGTATTAATACAGAGAAATGTCCCTGGGGGAAAAAGCTGTTTTCTCTGGGAGATGAAATTATGACGTTTTTCTTTTGTTCTTTTTTAAACTGTGACAAAATGCCTGTAACATAAAATTTACCATCTTAGCCATTTTTAAGTGTTGAGTTCAATAGTGTTAAGTATATCCACACTATGTCTTCTGTCCTTTAGGTTCACTTTTTTTTTTTTTTTGTCTTTTTAGGGCTGCACCTGCGGCATATGGAAATTCCCAGGCTAGGGAGCTGTAGCTGCTGCCTACACCACAGCCACAGCAACAAGGGATCCGAGCCGCTTCTACCACCTACATCATAGCTCACAGCAACACCGGATCCTTAATCCACTGATCGAGGCTCGTTACCGCTGAGCCACAGGGGGAACTCCCTGGGTTCACTTTGTTTTCTTTTTTAAAAAATGTTTTATTGTAGTTGATTTACAATGTTCTGTCAATTTCTGCTGTGCAGCAAAGTAACCCAGTTACACACACACACACACACACACACACACACACACACACACACAGTCTTTTTCTCAAAATATCTTCCATCATGTTCCATCACAAGTGATTGGATATAGTTCCCGTGCTATACAGCAGGATCTCATTGCTTATCCATTCCAAACGCAATAGTTTCCATCTACTAACCCCAAACTCCCGGTCCTTCCCACTCCCTCCCCCTTGGCAACGACAAATCTGTTCTCTATGTCCATGAGTTTTTTTCAGTCCTGTAGATAGGTTCGTCTGTGCCATATTTTAGATTCCACATATAAGTGATATCATATGTTGTTTGCCCTTCTCTTTCTGACTTACTTCACTTAATATGAGAATCTCTATTTCCATCCATGTTGCTGGAAATGGCATTATTTTGTTCTTTTTTATGGCTGAGTAGTATTCCATTGTATATATGTACCATTTTTTTTTTCTTTTTGCCTTTTCTAGGGCTGCACTCACGGTATATGGAGGTTCCCAGGCTAGGGGTCTAATTGGAGCTGTAGCCGCTGGCCTATGCCACAGTCACAGCAATGCAAGAGCCGAGCTGCGTCTGCGAACTACACCACAGCTCACGGCAACGCCGGATCCTTAACCCACTGAGCAAGGCCAGGGATCGAACCCACAACCTCATGGTTCCTAGTCAGATTCATTAACCACTGAGCCATGGCGGGAACTCCTGTACCACATCTTCTTAATCCATTCATCTGTCATGGACATTTAGGTTGTTTCCATGTCTTGGCTATTGTGAATAGTGCTGCAATGAACATAGGGGTGCATGTATCTTTTTGAATGAAAGTTTTGTCTGGATATATGTCCAGGAGTGGGATTGCTGGGTCATATGGCGGTTCTATATTTAATTTTCTGAAGTACCTCCATACTGTTCTCCATAGTGGTTGTACCAAGAGAAGAGATAAAATTGTCACTCTATGCAGATGACATGATGCTATATATAGAAAACCCTAAGGACTCCACAAAAAACTACTCAAACTGATCAGTGAATTCAACAAAGTAATGGGATACAGATTAACATTCAGAAATTAGTTGCATTTCTGTATACTAACAATGAAATATTAGAAAAGGAATATAAAAAATACAATACCTTTTAAACTTGTACCCCAAAGAATTAAATATCTAGGAATAAGTCTGACCAAAGAGGTGAAAGATATAAATATATAAATATATGCTGAGAACTGTAAAGCATTAATCAAGGAAATTCAGGAAGAGTCTTAATTTTCAAAATTTGTTTCAAGCTGTACCATATGCATTATCCCAATTATTTGAGGTGGTGTTAGGGTCTCTTCTCTGAACTTTTTCCAAGGCTCCAGGGGTAGTGGGAGAGGAAGACTGGGAGGGAAATCGGGCTGCTGGAAAATTCACGGCTCCCCCTGCGAGCCTTGGGTTTCCTTCCACCCTCCATCCCCCCAACACCCCCACAGGAGCTTTCCAGAATCACAGCTTGGCCACCTCAGGAGGGTTGCGCCCTTTCAAGGGAGCCTAGTTGACTCTGAAAGTTGAATTTGGGTGGAAACACAGGATTGGGTGACAGTTGCCTCTGCAGATCGCAGTGGCATTCTGGATTTTATATACAGGTGGATACATTTATGATATGCATTGGAGCTCACTGGCCAGCAGTGAGTATATGCAGAGCCATCCACATCCTTGTAGGCTGGCCTCCATGCCACTAGTCCCACTGGCCCCTTGCCCTAATCAAGTGAGTTGCTAGGGTAGCAGTTTTGGTTTAGATTTAGAGCGAGTTCTTGTTAGGTATAGCTCTTGCTTAAGCTAACTAGCTCTTCCGTTCTGTTCTTTTCATAGGCAGAGAATGACAGCAGGTGACAGGCCAATTGTTGAGGGATCAGTGAATGTGCTTATTGGTAGAAGGGAGAAAATATGTAGGAGTCTCGAATTATGGGAGACTGCTTTGTGCAAGTGCACCAGGAGCTGGGGGAAAAAGCACACGAACTTCCCTAACCAGACGGAATCCGGTAATGGTGGGATGGGTGAAAATGTCTTCGTTTTAAGAGCGAGGAGACTAGACCCCAGAGAGGTTGAGTGATTCTTCTCGGGTCACACAATCAGTGACAATTGTCAAGTTAGCATCCTGGGTACCCTGTCTTCCAGTGTAGAGCTGTACAGCCTGGGTTAGAGAAAAGATCATCCTCCGAGCGAAGGACCGAAAGCTTGCATCATGGGGATACTGTGGCCCCTCGCTGGGCTGCTGCAGAGCTCGATTTGGCCCAAGGCAAAACACCGAGCTAGGGCAGCTTTGGTTTTGGCAACCCCAGTCTCCCCTGTCACATATCCTCTCTCATCTCCAGCCCCTTCCCACTCCCCTGAACCTGGCCCTCCTCTCCCAGCCTCTGGCTTCCCAGGTCGTGGACTCCCCTGGCAAGACTGACCTGGGGCTCATCGGTTAGCGGGCATGGCTGGATGGTTCCTGATGATGGGCGTTTTGATACGACCTGGATGCATTTGTGTCACTCGGATGCTTGGGAGTCATCTGGGGGGTTGCAGGTTGGTGGGTCCCTAAGGTCCTGCTGGCCAGCTTTTCCTGCTCTATGAGCAGAATTCAAAGAGGGTGAGGCTGAGCACTTCTGCCACTGTCACCTGACCCCCTCCCCAGCGAAGAACTGTTGTGAGCCATGTGCCCGTCTCCGTGCCTCAGCTCCAAAACTTCCCTGCTGCTCCCAAAGCAGGGTAGGCTGCTCTTTGAGATTAGGGGCTGTACTTATTGACTTTTTCGGAGTTCCAGTTGTTGGTGTTCAGGGGCTCCATGGGTTCTTTCTCGGCTCTGGGTAGCCCCCTGGCACCCAGATGCTGGGCGAGACGCTCCCCTGGGTCCCTCCATTGGCTGACCGTCTCAGCAATGTCTCCCTTCCCCTCATGAACCTGAGGCCCACCTGCACCCAGGCGCGGGCGGGGGGGGGGGGCTATGATGAACGTAAAGTCTGGCCCCATTTGACCTTCCAGTTGGGGGAAGGCAAATGCGAACTAGCAGAGAGCACCGGAAATGTGCACGTGGCTGCCCTCACTCGGCCTGCCAGCGCAGACCCGCACCCTCCACTCCCTACTGGAATTAAGAGTGTTTCATGTGGTCCTTAGACATCCCTGTGGCACTTCGCTTCCTTCTCTCCTTCCCTTCTGTTTTTTTCTTCCTCTAGTTTTAGAAAAAAAGCAAATTAACTCCAGTTCTCCCAACAAGGAGCCCAGACTGGCTATTGCATTTCGCTAACCTGCCTTCACCCTGTGGCATCTGCTGCCCACTGATGAACGCCGTGGAGTGGTCCCCACCCAGGGCCCCCAGCCTCACCCTCCACCGGGGAGGTGTGGGGAAGCCGGCTCTCTGCAAAGTTCTTGAATTAACTACTTGCCATATTTACCAGTTAACCAAAACTTTGTCTCCTTTGACTATAACATCATTGAAATATTTAACTCTTTGTGAAAAGTCATTTAGGAGGGAATGGTTTTAAAAGCTTTTGGAGCTTTCTCTGAAGATGCAGAGTTCCATTTGGTCTTTAGCAGCTTTCTCGGGAGTGTTCCATTTGCTGTAGGGACATTTAGTTTCCTTGGAAATGGGTGAAAAATCTGGGAAAGTGTATTATTTCATCAGTAACCCAAACTTCAGCATTTTATATGTCTACACACTAGTTTCTTTTGAATCCTTTGAAAGCTCATATTCTTTTTTTCTTTTTTTTAATGGTTTCACCCATGGCATATAGAAGTTCCTGGGCCAGGGACTGAATCTGTGCTGTAGCTGTGACCTACACCACAGCTGTGGCAATGCCAGATCCTTTAACCCACTGCCCTAGGCTAGGGATCGAATCCATGCCTATGCAGAAACCCGAGCCACTGCAGTTAGATTCTTAACCCACTGTGCCACGGTGAGAACTCTGAAAACTTATATTCTGTTGGGCCAACTTTAGCCTTTTGGGAATTCTTTCACCAGTTTTTCAAGTAGGACAATATTTTCTTATTTCTGGAAATCAGTAGCCAAAATGCAGTATGTACTGTGATGGCTCCTGTTGCTTCCTAATTGATTTTCTACTCTAACATTCCTTTAGCTTTTCAAGCCAATTCATTTCTTATCCTTCCCTTGCAATTTCATAGTTATGGTTAAGGGGCAGCAAATTTGAGGAACTAATTGTACCATACCTTGTAGTGACCCCTTCTTAGCATCTTCACGCTCATCCTGCTGTCTTAAATGATTTTCCTCTTTCTTGAAATCTTCCATAGCTTTTTAAAACCACTCATTCCGTCCAAATTACTGCAGACTCTGATTCAGTCGAAAAAATGAGTTTCCGTGAAATGGCTTGTTTTCAAGAGGCCAAGCCAAGGGATTGATAAGATTTGCCATTTGATTGCTTCAAATACACAGGCTAACCTTACCCAGAGGTTCTCAGCAGAGGTGTGGGGAGCAATTTTGTTCCCCCAGGGGACCATTGGCAATGTCTGAAGACATGTTCTGTCGTCCAAACTGAGGGGAAGGTATGCTACTGACACCTAGTGGCTAGAGGCCAGGAATGCTGCCCAACAGCCCACAAAGCACCGGAGGCCCCTGCAACAAAGAATTCTTCAGCCCCAAAAGTCAATAGTGTCAAGACTGAGAAAGCTTGCCTTCAATTAATAGCATTTTACCAAAGTAGAAGTCTAAGGAGAACCACCCTTAAGTGTTGAGACCAGTGCTATCCAATAGAAGTTTCTGTCGTGATGGAAGTGTTCTCTCTGTGCTGTTGTGTGGCTATTGAACACTTGTGGTGCAGCTAATGTGGTCCAGAAATGGAGGGTTGGTTTTTTTTGGGGGGGGTATTTTGTTTTTTTTTAGTGCCCCACCCGCGGCATATGGAGGTTCCCAGGCTAGGGGTCCAATCGGAGCTGTAGCCGCCGGCCTACGCCACAGCCACAGCCACGCGGGATCCGAGCCGCGTCTGCGACCTACGCCACAGCTCACGGCAACACTGGATCCTTAAGCCACTGAGCGAGGCCAGGGATCGAACCCGCAACCTCATGGTTCCTATTCGGATTCGTTTCTGCTGTGCCACAAGGGGAACGCCATCCATAGCCTGACCCTTTAGCAGCTACGTCATGCTTCCTCCTCAGAAGGCCAAGATACCAGATTTCTTCTTCTTGAACTGCTGAATCAGAGAATCAAGAATACCTCACAAAGACATGATATTGTGACAGCCGTACCTCTCTGACCCCTCCTGCTTCCTCCATCCCCCAAACTCTGTCCCCAGACAGGTTCATTTTATGGATAAGTAAACCAGAGCATGAAGAAATCATATGACTTGTCCAAGGTCACACAGCTTGTTGGGATCTTTATTAGTGTGATGTTTGAGCCTTCAAAAAATACAGAGCCTGATAGGGAGGGGAAGCGTTTCATCTACTGGGGCCAAGGCTAAGTCAGGAAAAATTAACAAAGGGCCCCATATTGTTAAAACAACCTACGTGATTTTTTTTTAAGTAGAAACGAAACATTATAGTCATCCCATTTGAACATTTGGCACTGTGTTCTTTGTTGCAAACACAAGGAATTATAACAATATAATTCAGTTATCTCCTATAGCATACACACTAGATGTTCAAAATGAGGAATGGAAACGAGAAGAGAGAAAGAAGAGATACAGACATGGGAAAGTCTAGATATAGATAGGGAAAAAAGCAACAAGTGGTAGGCACTGTATTTCAGAAACAATTTCTGCTAAAGATCGATAAAGTCACGTTACATTTTTACATCAACAAGGTCATTATCCCTGTCCCCAGAGCCTCAAGGGCCAGGGACCAGCGAATCCTATCAGCTGTGGGTCATGTTACTTTCCCTTCTTTATTGCATCCCGATCTCCTCTTCCCATAAGCCTAACTGTCCCAAAAAACAAATAGAGGAAAATAAGTCAAAGGGAGACTCTGCGGATCCCCACGGGGGTTGGGGCACAGATAGGATCCTGGGAACCCAGTCATATCTGCCTGGTCATATTTTGAGCAGAGCCCAGTGGGTAAGGCAGGAAAAGTCGAGTCTGCTGAATTTTCATAAATCCTATGAACAGAGGTTTCTGCATCAGTTTACTATTCATTTTGTGATACTTGGAGGGGGTCACCGGATGTCTTTTAAGGGAATGAGACGGGAAAAAGAAAAACCGTCCCTACTAAACCTGCATTTTTGAAGGACACAATTTTAGTTTTACTTGTGAGGAATGTTTGTTTCTTTTGTGCCTGTGGCTCCCAAAGCCGAATGTCAATGATCCGAAGACCTTATTTCTCATAAAAATGGCCTGTCTGCTTATTCAGGGTTGCGGAAGACTCTCTGAGATGAAATAGTTAATTCTCCGATAGAGGTGAACTTCTGATTTGAAAAAAAAGAATTTTTAAATTTCTTTTGAAGGGGAAGAAAGAATGAATGGGGAATTGGAAGTCAAATCTCCGGCAAACACTGTGCATTTTCTTTTCTTTTTTTGTCTTTTTGCCTTATCTAGGACCGAACCCAGTGGCATATGTAGGTTCCCAGGCTAGGGGTCTAACAGGAGCTGTAGCCGCCGGCCTTCGCCACAGCCACAGCAACGAGGGATCCAAGCCGCGTCTGCAACCTACACCGCAGCTCACGGCAACGCCGGATCCTTAACCCACTGAACAAGGCCAGGGATCGAACCCGCAACCTCATGGTTCCTAGTCGGATTCGCCAACCACTGAGCCATGACAGGAACTCCACACTGTGTATTTTCTACATGAGAAAAAAAAAATAGCTTAGTTTTCTAAACATGCTAAAAGTAGGAGAGTTTTCTGAAAATATCAACAGGCTTCTGAGGGTTGGACCCCTGTTGGCTAACTCAAACAAGGCTTACAGGGGGGCGCTGCAAAGTCTGGCCTCTCTAGGAATGAACTAGGAATTCAGAAAGAGTGTCTCAGTGAATCATAGGATCCTGGAATGCCTGGGCTAAAAGGACCCCTAGGTCCAGGTCTAGCCCGATCCCTTACTTCGCAGGTGAGGAAACTGCAGCTGAGAGATGACTCTGTGTGCCCAAGGCCACAAAGCTAATTAATAGCAGGAATGAGGTGTCAAGTCTCCAAAAGTTGCTATTGGACTCACTGGAGGTTCCAGTCTTAGAGACATTCATTAGAAAAACAAAATCTTTTCCTTTGAGGTCACAGTGCTCTCTAGACCTCATTCAAGTTGATTTTTCTCTTTTCTTTTTTTTTTCTTTTTTAGGGCCCCACTTGCAGCATATGGAGGTTCCCAGGCTAGGAGTCAAATCGGAGCTGCAGCTGCGGGCCTACACCACAGCCACAGCAAGAAGGGATCCGAGCTGCCTCTGTGACCTACACTGCAACTCTCGGCAATGCTGAATCCTTAACCCACTTATCGAGACCAGGGATCAAACATGCATCCTCATGGATACTAGTTGGGCTTGCAACCCGCTGAGCCACAACCAGAACTCCCAAGTTAATTTTTCTTCACCAGCACATCCAATTGTTATGGCATGGCAGCTTTTCTGTTCCAGCCATGCCCAGTAGTCAACATGACTTAGAGTGGGGTTTCCTTAAAGCCAGGTGTTTGAACTCTGTACCTCAGCATTACCTAGGGGCTTATGGAACATGCAGATCTCTGGGCCCTACCCCAGTGGAAGAATCAGAATCCCCTCGGGGGCGGGCGGGCAGGAACAGTGATTGTTTTGTAGGCTGGTGACTTACAGCCTTCCACCTCCAACCCGTTTCTCGCAGCATCGTCCATATTGGTACTAGCAGTTTTTACAACCCTCCTATTTCTTTCTTTTTTAAAATTGGAGTATAGTTGATTTACAAAGTTGTCAGTTTCAGGTGTACAGCAAAGGGATTCAGTTAGACATCTATATATCTGTTCTTTTTCAGATTCTTTTCCATTACAGGTTATTATAAGATATTGGCTATACAGTTCCTGCCGCTATACTGCAGGTCCTTGTTGTTTATCTGTTTTATATATCGTAGTGTATACGTGTTAATCCCAGAGTCCCAATGGATTCCCCCTGCTATTTCTTGAGCACTTACTTTGTACCAGGCACTGCGCTATTTTTTCATGTAGTCTTTAGATGCTGGCAGTGTGCTTCCTTCTCACTCTCAAGTGGACGCGGGAGCAGTGTCCAGCCGGGAGAGGGGCCAGCCGCCTTGCACCGCCGTTTAAGCGCCTCTCCCGGGCACAGCTCCCGGGGTGGCTTGTTCCCGTTCCCCACCCAAAGCCATTCTGACTAGGGGTTCTTGCACCTTAAACTTGAACAAGCCTGGTAGATTTTTTGCTCTCCTGGTCCTCGCTGCCACTTTTCTTTTTCTATGAGGTATACTGTGGAGGGGAGAGCTTTGCACACATCATTTACTTCTTCGAAGTGGCAGTTCTTTCCCTTCCCTGCCTAGGAGTGACGGGGGCTGAAGGAGGCAGTGAGCTTGAGAATGACTTGAGCGCTGTGCACCGGGATCCTTCCTGCTTCTGTGAACCCAGGAGCATCTCCTTTCTGCCATTGGCCATCTGGGCCTTTCTCTCCTCTCCCACTCCCAGGCCTTTCATGATGACTCCAGCCTACACCGCGAGGTCCCTTCTAGTCCCTTTCACTGCTTTAAATGGAGCCACCCACAGAAGCACCCTCCAGGACCTCCTGTGGCTGCACTGCCTCCCGTCCCCCAATCCTTCACCCACGGTTCCCCCTCACTGTCATCTTCCCTGTTCCTTGACCGCATTTACAGCTAGATCTCAACTTTCTAACCTGCTTTGCTACTCTCTGCCCAACTTGGCTTTGTAACGTGTTTTGGACATACTTCTCCAGCTTAACCTTGGTCTTCTGCCTCATTTCTGCTCCCTGGCCCCCTGTACCGCCCATGTGTGCAGCACACACTCTGGCTTCCACTGCTGTGACTCCTGATTCCCGAAGATACCTCCTCTATGGAGCCAATACTCAAGAGGTTAAGCCTGCGAGTTCTCTCTCTTTCTCTCTCTCTCTCTTTTTTTTTTTTGGCCGCATCTGTGGCATGTGAAAATCCCCGTGCCACAGCAGGAACCAAAGCCACAGCAGTGGTAACACCGGATCCTTAACCCACTGAGCCACCAGCGAACTCTGAGTCCTCATCTTAAAATGAATACTTGTCTGGAGTTCCTGCTGTGGAGCGATGGGATTGCCGGCATCTTGGGAGAGCTGGGACACAGTTTCGATCCCCGTCCCGGCACAGTGAGTGGGTAAAGGATCTGGTGTTGCTGTAACTGCAGCTTAGGTTGCGACTGTAGCTCAGATCTGATCCCTGGCCCTGGACCCCCAAGGAGTTCCCGTTGTGGTTCAATGGGTTAAGAACCCAACTAGTATCCATGAGGATGTGGGTTCGATCCCTGGCCTTGCTCAGTGGGTTAAGGATCCGGTGTTGCCGTGAGCTGTGGTGTAGGTCACAGACGCAGCTCGGATCCCGCGTTGCTGTGGCTCTGGCAAAGGCCGACAGCTACAGCTTTGATTCCACACCTAGCCTGGGAACTTCCATGTGCTGCGGGTGTGGCCTTAAAAAAAGAAAAAAGAAAAAAAGAGCTTCAGATGTGACCTTGACTGAGAATGGCCAGATCTCTCAGGTTCTTGGAGGCGCTTTTGTTTCAGTGGCCCGGGCACTTTAGGGATGGCAGGCATCACCCCTCCTGCTGCCCATTCGCTCCCTGTTGAGATGCGATTCACTGTGAGACACTCCTACTTCACCTCGGAACTGGGAGACCAAAGGCTATTTATCGTGACCGTGAGCTGACTGCCTCCCCAGCCCCTGCCCCGCGAGCTGAAAGACCTTAAGATGAAACCCAGAAGTTACCAGTTAGCTTCACGAAAGTCAAAGATGGGTTCAGCCTGGGCTGGGGGCACATTGTTGTGACCGAGTTTGCTTCCTCCTTTATCTCCCCAGCCTCCCCCGCCAGGGAACCACTGCCCACGAGGAATCCGACCAGCCCCGCAGAAGCCCCAGCCTGCCCCAGCACCAACCCCCTCTTCTCTTCTTCTTTTACCTTTTCTCCCTCTCTGGATATTTCTCGTCCCTCTTCCCATCCCCAACTGATGGATTATTGACTGCGAGGGGCAGTAATAACAGCAACCGCAACAAGTACAGGATAAAAATCAAAAGCCTCGGACACACTCTGCTGGGGTGAACTCGAGAGCGGGTAGAGGGCCTGGGTCTAGAACTCTTGGCACCCAGCACACACTTGAAGCTGTGAAATCCATCCTCAGCCCCCCCCCCCCAACTCACTCCTGGCCTCTCCTGGAGTCTCCCAGGGTCCTCATGCTTCCTGCTCCCCTTGTTGGTACCCCACTTCGGCCTGGCCACCCATGCTACTGACCTCTCCCCTTTCATATCGTGTGATCTCTTGGCACAATACATGTGTGCAGTGAGCCATTTGGGGCAGGATTCTTCATTGGTAAAATGACCAGCACAACTTTGCAAAGATCTTAGGGGCTGATAATGACCTGGTGGGTTATCCTCTTTTCAAGTCCTATAACGGGCCAACAGCTTTAGATTCTTTGAGGTAGGAGCGAGTGGTGGCGTCATACCAGATGTTGCCACGTGAGGAAGGAGCAGAGTGTAATGGTCAAGCCATGAGCTCTGAAATCTGCCAGAACTGGATTTGAATCCCAGCTCTATTAACTTACTACTTCTATAGCCTTGCACATATCACGTAATTTCAGCGAGACTCAGTTTCCTCATCTGGAAAATGGGCCTGAAAAGAGTCAAACCAAAATACAGGCTACCTCATAGGGTTCTTGAGAGGGTCAATGAGGTAGTGCCTGTAAAATCATTTTCACAGTGCCAGCCCGGCACAGAACAAGACTCAGCAATTTCATTCATTGTATTACTTGTGTGATATTACTTGGCCCTGACTGTGCAAGAACAGAGCTTTTAATCGCAGGCTAGGTGGATTGACAAGATAAAATAGGACTCCCCATCAGCTGGGCTCTGAGAATGCTAGACATAGGGCAGGAAAAACCTTTGAGGCCAAGTTCTTTGCATTTTTAACCCCCACCCCCAGCAGAAGATCTAAGGCTTCTCCTGCGGTGAGGGGCAATGAAGAGGGAGGAAAGGAGGTTCCCAGGCTAGGGGTCTAATCGGAGCGCTGTAGCCACCAGACTGCACCACAGTCACAGCCACGCGAGACCCGAGTCGCATCTGCAAACTATACCACAGCTCACGGCAACGCCGGATCCTTAACCCACTGAGCGAATCCAGGGATCGAACCCGCAACCTCATGGTTCCTAGTTGGATTTGTTTCCGCTGCGCCACGAAGGGAACTCTGCACCTGAGACCTTTTTAATGGAAGTGCTGGAGGAGGAAAAGGCCCATAGAAGGAAACAGAAGAAAGAAGAGGGGGAGGAGGGGGGAGGGAGGAGGAGGAGAAGGAGGGCAAGGAGGAGAAGCTGCAGTTGGTGTGGCTGTGACTGCTGCTTCCCTAAGATAAGGAGCGGATCTTTCCGGTCCTTCTCTTCTAGCCGTGAGATGGAGCCCCGTGGAAATGTTGAGCAGTTTTCCAGCCCAGTCAACCTATTCTTTTGAGGCGGCCAGGACAAAGGCCTCCTCCCTGGATGGGCGATCGGGGTGTTGAGAGGTATTCCTAAAATGGGCTTCCCTGTGGTGGGGCAGTGGAGGGTGGTGGGCTGTCATTTCCCTCTGGCCTCCTGGAGCGGAAGGAGGGCCCGGAGGACGGTTCTTCTAGAGCAGGTGTCCGAGTCAGGAGTCCCCTTAGAGCGTGTCTGCGCATCTGCTCTCTGGTTCTGGTGACCAGATGCCTGTGGGGGAGGGTGTGGAGTAGAGCGGAGCAACCCTCTATCGTTGCCAGGGCTTCCTCCTGACACCCCCAGGGCATTTTCGGGCTCTCTTTGCAGAGGCTGCCGGAGACGTCTTTTCAAATAACGAGCCACCAAAGCCCTGGCGCGGTTTCTGTTTCGGGCAGGTTACCCACCCAGGGCTCTAAGCCAGGAGAGGTGATCATCGCGATCGCTCTCCGCAGTCCGGGATACTGTGAGGGCACACACCTCTGCACCTGGGAGTGTGAGCAAACAGAACTTCCAGACTTAAAGAGATGGCCCCGAGCCAGCTAAGAGCTGCTGCCGCTCCTGGTCCCTGCTTTGAAAATGCCAGTCATGCCCAGGACCTTAGAAAGCCCTGATTTGTACATGGAGGTAGACAGATCCTGGGTGGAACTTGGCATCACAGCTCCAAGTGAACGCTGCCAGTCGGTGGGGCAACTGGCAACGTCAAAGTCATTCTGATTACTGGTGGGCTCGGGGGGTGAGATTTTGGAAGCTCATGGTGTGATCCGAGGGGCAGCCCAAAGGCTGCATTTCAAGAACTGGCTGATGAGTCCCCTGGCAGCTTAGCTGGTTAAGCACCCGGTGTTGTCACTGCTGTGGCTCTGGTTACTGCCGTGGCGCAGGTTTGATCCCTGGCCTGGGAACTTGCTCATGCTGCGGGTGCAGCCGGTAAAAATCAACTGGCCAACAAAACAACTGGCCAAGCTCAGGCAAGGAAAAGAGGTTAGCTTATTTTACAACTAATAAGGGAAGTGGGGTCCTTTCTCATACTTTCATTTCAGGGGGAGCCCACTCAGGTTCCTCAGTCAGTTGGCCTCCGGCACTTTCTCTAGAAGTAGCTGGGCCCTCCCCCTCCCCCCAGCCCAGCATCATGCCTCAGAAAGATCGACTCCAAGACTTTTCATCCACTGGTCGGTGGCTACACAGCACACAGAGCTGGCTGAGGGCACAGCACAGCCATATTTAAAAGGGGTTGGAGACCTTCTCTTGAGGGTCAGGAAAGTCAGCTGACAACCCGCTTGAGAGACCAGCAACTGGTGTTCTTCCTCAGGAAGTGTTTGTAGTGGAAAGAGGCTGGGAGAGCCAGTGACGAGCAACAGGGACAGGGCCCCTGCCCTAATGGAATTTACGTTCTAGTAGAGGAGACAGATAAGAAACTAACTAAACTGATATAGAATATCATTTCAGACAGTGATGAGTCTGTGAAGACCTTAGTAAAGGATAATGGGATGCTTTAACTAGTTGACCGTGGAGGTTCTCTCTGGGCGGTACTAACCTTTGAGCTGACTTGAACTCTCTAAAGGAGGCAGCCATGCCACTAGCTGGGGGAGCAGTCCTCCAGGCAGAGGGCGCTGCAAACGCAAAGATCCTGAGATTGAAAGGGGAATGAATGCATTGGCGGTTGGCAAGAGGGCTGGTGAGGCTAGAGCAGAGGGAGAAAGTCGGAGGGCGGCAGAATTGGTGGTCAGGGGACATGGGCATGGGGCCAGATCACATAAACCCAGGAGTGAGTGTGAGGGGACCCAAGAGTTTGATGTGCACTGTTAGGGGGAGTTTGTTTTTTTAATCACTTCAGGGCCGCACCCGTGGCATGTGAAGGTTCCCAGGCTAGGGGTCTAATCGGAGCTACAGCTGCCAGCCTACACCACAGCCACAGCAACGAGGGATCCGAGCCGCGTCTGCGAACTACACCACAGCTCACGGCAACGCCGGATCCTTAAGCCACTGAGCGAGGCCAGGGATCAAACCCACAACCTCATGGTTCCTAGTCGGATTCGCTTCTGCTACGCCACGGGGAGATGTTGATGAGACAGTTGGTTATAGGAATACGGAGTTCAGGGATGAGGTCCAGTCTAGAGACAGAAATTTTGGAGTCCAGTGTATGCATAGTTTTTATAAGGTCTGAATGCAAGCAAACAGAATTTGATAGTCACTAGCCCCACGGGACTACTGAGCACTTGACGTGTGGTTACCCCGAACTGAGATGAGCTATACATGTAAAAGGCAAAACCAGATTTCTAAGACTTAGTATAAAAAAAAAGAACAGAAAATATCTAGCTGATATTTTGTTAATAACAATTCCATATTAAAATGGTTCTACTGAGTTCAATAAAACATGTTCTCAAAAGTAACTTCAGGAGTTCCCGTCATGACTCAGTGGTTAACGAATCTGACTAGGAACCATGAGGTTGTGAGTTCGATCCCTGGCCTTGCTCAGTGGGTTAACAATCCAGTGTTGCCGTGAGCTGCAGTGTAGGTCACAGATGCAGCTCAGATCTTGCGTTGCTGTGGCTGTGGCGTAGGCCGGCGGCTACAGCTCCAATTAGACTCCTAGCCTGGGAACCTCCCTCCATATGCTGTGAGTATGCCCCTAGAAAAGGCAAAACGACAAAAAAAAAAAAAAAAGGTAACTTCACCCATTTGTTTTTGCTTTTTTTAAAATGTGGCTACTAAAAATTTAAAATTACAGAGGTGGCTTGCCATCGTGGCTCGTGTTAACATTTCTGTTGATGGCCCTGTTCTGGGAAATGATTGCAGATAAAGAAAAGGGCCAAGGGTAGAGCCCTTGAATGCTACAACATTTCAAATATAGGGAAAGAAGAAAGATACAACAAAGGAAGTTGAGAAGGAACAGCCAATGAGGTAGGAGGAAAATTAAGGGAGTGCGATGTTCAGAAGGCAAGTGATAAAATTATTCAAAAAGAGGGGAGTGTCAGATGCTGCTGGGAGATCAAGTAGTTGGCAGTGGGATTGAACACGAGCAGTTTTGGTGGAGTGGTTTGGAAGCAGCTGGGTTTGGCAGGCCACTTGGAGAGAGCGCCAAAGAATAAGAAGTGAAGACAGAAGGATGGTTAAGTATAAAAAACTCTTTAGACTTTGGCTTTAGAGAGATGCAGAGAAATGAGCGGTAATGGGAAGAGGATTTTGACTCAAGGGGAGATTTGCTTGTTTTGTTGTGGTTTTTGGTTGGTTGGTTTGGACATGGAGACATCTCAGCTGGTGGTGGTACTGGCCTCAGGGCCTTCAGTGGGGGAAATAAGGCAGGGATGCCAGAAAGAATCTGAGACAGTCGAAACTCAAAAATTAGTTAAATCAGGGAGTTCCCCTCATGGCTCAGAGGAAACGAATCTGACTAGGAACCATGAGGTTGCGGGTTTGATCCCTGGCC
The DNA here is from genome assembly GCA_004024745.2 of Catagonus wagneri. Lineage (NCBI taxonomy): Eukaryota > Metazoa > Chordata > Mammalia > Artiodactyla > Tayassuidae > Catagonus > Catagonus wagneri. The sequence continues at coordinate 26,303,685 of PVHT020000015.1, read as the reverse complement.
TTGCTCAGTGGGTTAAGGATCCGGCGTTGCCGTGAGCTGTGGTGAAGGTTGCAGACGCGTCTCTGATTCCGTGTTGCTGTGGTTGTGGCGTAGGCCGGCGGCTACAGCTCTGATTAGACCCCTAGCCTGGGAACCTCCATATGCCGCGGGGGCGGCCCTAAAAAGCAAAAAAAAAAGGGGGGGGGAGTTAAATTGGAGTTCCCACTATGGCACAGTAGGTTAAGGAATCCACTGCAGCAGCTGGGCTTGCTGTGGAGGTGCGCGTTCAATCCCCAGCCCAGCATCATGGGTTGAGGGATCCAGCATTGCCGCAGTAGCAGCTCAGATTCAGTCCCTGGCCTGGGAACTCCCATATGCTGACAGTATGGCCATAAAATAAAAAAGAAGTTAGTTGAATTGAATGATTCTGTTAGCCTTCATGATGCCCCCTTTCTTTGTTCACCTTTGACTTTCAGTTTTCTCTTTAGCTGTCATTCCCCTTTCTCCTTCTACCCCTGGCAGTGGTGTGTCAAGGACAATGTTAGCCTGCGGTGGCCTGGTATTTTGGAAAACAGACTCCTTTTCCATGGGCTTTTCTAAAGCTCAAAGGTGGTTTATTTCCCCTAAGAAGCCTTGCTTAGTGCCAGGGGCAGGGGTGCTGCCATGTCTGTACAGATGGCCCAGGGACGCACTGGTGATGTCAGTTGTTCCTGTTCTCCTGCTGAATTTCTGAAGGGTTTCTGAATTTCCCTACCCCTTTGCTCCTTCCAGATCTCCAGATAGAACTTGTGTGTGTGTGTGTGTGTGTGTGTGTGTGCGCGCGCGCACGGTAATTAGTGAGCATCGTGTGGGCCTAGGGTTGTCATCTTCAGGCAGAATCGTGGTATCAGCTCATTGAGTTTGAATGACTTGAATTGAGTGTCGATACCTTTCAGCCTCAGCCCAGCTGGAACACACCTGCTGTTGAACAAGTTGGGTTCATTACTCATTGCAAGAACACATACTGTGGGGGAACCCTTCTCAGTGAGAGGGGCTGAAGCCATCTTGACAGCAAGGACCCTGTCAGCTCTCCCTGTGGTCTGGAAGCTTATACTTCCCAAGGCCTCGGTCAGTCTCACTGGGTGACCTCTCAAGTTTGCCTTTAACCTCAGAGCCTGTGGTCACCCCTCTCTAGCTCCAGAGAAGTATCAGGGACTTACGGCTAGATGTCTGCAGCCCATCCATGAAACAGCAATGGTATGTTGACTGTTTCTGGGAGCAGAACAGATCTGAGGAAGGGAGGTAGGCTCCAGAACCTACCGAATCCCATGTAAGGATACTTAAGTCAATCACAGCAAGATCCCAAGTGGAGCTACAGTGGGCGCGGTCTCTGCTTGCCTCTCCACAATGCTCTTGTGTATGAACATAATATCCTTACTCTGGGTTAGGGCGCTGATCAGACCTCCCTCCCCTCCACACAAAACTCCCATCAAAAATGTCAGCATTGACTTAGGAAAATTTGATTATCAACCGACCTGCTTCCCTAGACCCATCATCCCTAGCTTTCAATAGAAGGCTAGATTGATTGGAGAATGTACAGTTGGCTCTCAATTGATTATCTGCACTAATGGAAAGGAACACAGGAACAGATCATTCTCCTGTGACACAGAATCAGAGTCATGGGAGAATTAGCCTTTCGATGGTCACTTCGGTTGTTTCCCATTTAGGGCTACTTAAAACGATGCTGCATGCATATTTTTGTGTTCTGTATCTCTATCTAGTGTGAGTGTATCTACAGGGTAAAGTTCTAGCAGTGATGCTACTGGATCAAAAGGTATGTGTATTTTTTCAATTTTGATGCGGCATAATTGCTCTTCAGAGAGCAATTTATACTCCAAAATGTATGAGAGTGTCCATTTTTTTCCATTCTTGTCAGCATGGAACATCATCAAAATTAAAACTTTTTGACAACCCGATAGGTGAAAATGTTAATTTAATATTTTGATTTACATTTGTTTCTACTTATGAGTAACACTGAACCTTTCTTTATGTGTTTCTTTTTCTGTAAACTGCCTGTTGTACCCTTTGTCCCATTTTATATCGTGTTTTTTTGTCTTTTATTGATTTATATATGGTCTTGATAAATTAAGGAAATTGGCCCCTGTATCTATATTCGTTGTAGGTATTGCTTCCTAGTTTGTTAATTCTTTGTTGACTCTACTTTTTTGGGGGGCCAGAATCTTAACATTTTTACATAGTCAAATATCTCAAGTTATTTCTTCATGGCTTATCAATACAATTTTGCCTCCAAATCTAATGGACCCCAACACAAAGCAATAGATCAGATTTTGTATGCTTGTCTTTTTTGGGGGGGGTAATAGCTTTATTGAGCTATAAGTTGCTTATTATACAATTCACCTACTTAAGGTATACTATTCAATGCTTTTTAGTTTATTCAAAGATTTGTGCAACCATCACCACAATTCATTTTAGAACGTTGTCATCACCTCAAAAATAAACCCTATATCCTTAATACTCAAAAGAAAGAAATCCAGCCTTCTGATCCTAAGCAGGGCACTTTCTGTGTCTATGTGTTTGCCTAATCTAGACATTTCATATACATGGAATCACTGTATTTTTAAAGGAAGGGCAATTCTCTCTAATGGCAATTCTCTTTGTATATCTTTTCTTGCATAGCTGAAGAATCTAACTGAAGCATGAAGTGTAGGGTAAAATGACTATGCGATGTCCTGGATATCAGATGATCGTTCGGTTTTTGCTCTCTATTTTATTTTAGTGATTCTACAGTGGCCGAATCACTAACTGAAGTTTCTAGCAGTATGGAAGTTCTGGAGCCCAGTGATGAGGGTAAGTAATCCAATAAAATCTTGCTAATTAGAGCTAGATTTGTTTACTATGTTTAACCCCTAGGAAAAAGAATCAAGTCGCAAGAAAAAAAGTTCATATCAAATTCCTAATGACACTAGGCTCAGTCCACATTTACTTTTCCATCTTCTAATCACTCCTCTTTCATCTCAATCTTCTTCGGGGATGGTTGCCATGTTCTGGTTGCTAAGGCAGGTGCTTAATCAGAAAAAAATTCAAAGCAGGTCATAATCTGAGGGATTCAATGGAGATCGTGATGTAGATAGTAATACAGATTTAACCAATAAATAAATTCGTACTTTGAAGAGTAAAGGCGGGGGGATAGTAACAAAAGACTCCGTTATAGGCTTCTGTTAAATGGGAATCAATTTACAAAAATGTTCTTTTTGCAAAACCTACTCAGATGTGTATCCATGGCCTCAATGGTTGTGCCACCTATGAGTGACAGGAGACCACGAATGGGATAATAGAGAGGCAAAAGTCACTGAATAATGATAAGCTTTACTGACACTGAAAAAAAGTGTGCACGTTGCGGGGAAGGAACCATAAGACATAAGATGAGACAGTGAACTTAAAGATGGACTTGAATTTAACTGTTCACTGTGTTCTTCAATTTTTACTCAGTTTTCTTAGTAGTGTGTGGTGCAGAAGACTTGGAAAGTTATTCTCCTTTCAGGAGGCCAGAAAGAGATCCACCTGTCAAGAATCAATAAATCTCACTCCTTCCGTTTGAAAAATGGCAATGTCTGCAAAGGCTCCTTCCTGTTTGTGGGGAGACCCTGCCCAGGTAGTCCTCACTGGGCAGGAGTGATTTAGAGTGTGTTGGAGGGACTTCTGTTGTGGCACAGCGGAAACGAATCTGTCTAGGAACCACGAGGTTGCGGGTTCGATCCCTGGCCTCGCTCAATGGGTTAAGGATCCGGCCTTGCCGTGAACTGTGGTGTAGGTCGCAGACACAGCTTGGATCTGGCTGTTGCTGTGGCTGTGGTGTAGGCCAGCAACTGTAGCTCCGGTTGGACCCCTAGCCTGGGAACTTCCATATGCCACGGGTGTGGCCCTAAAAAGACCCCCCCCCAAAAAAATAGAGTGTGTTGGAGCTACCTCACACTAGCTTGGGAGTCCGTGCACATCTCTTTCCAGATGTCATGTTGGTAGCTTGAAATTGACCGTGATGGGAGTGTTTACATAACAGAAATAGGCAAATACTACAAATAAGGGCATTTTCCCCAGAGATTTAGTTGGTAAATATTTTCCAGCAAAAAACTGATTATAGTAATTAGCATAGTACAATAATCAGGATTTTACATGAAAAAAAACCTCGCTATTTCATAGATGTTAGAAATCACTTGTCGGAGGGTTGGGGTGTGTGGGGGGGATTGAGAAGAAGGCCAGAGAGCAAAATAGTTTATTTTAGAGCCAGCCTACTCTGTCCTGTATATTTTTCAACCCTTTCTCAGTGAATCCTCACAGTAGTTCCATGACGGCAAACATTGTTTAAAATAAGGTCACAGAGATAGTTGATAGCAGGGCCAACCAAGCCCAGGATTCCTGAATTTTTGGACTCTGGAGTGATGCTTTCCATCACACCAATAAGCCTTTCAAATGGCAGCCTCATGGGCAGTTCCCTTGGCTGGGCCCTTCAAGAGGCCTTCCAGAGACCAGACTCTTAGGAACTAGAATGAGACCCCTGAGTTGGCCAGTCATTGCATGTGGAAGCAGTAAGAGCTGCTTCCTTCTTTCTGAAGATTGCAGCACGGATTCCCCTCCCCTTTCTCCTCTTCTACTAAGCCCTCATAAAGATATATGTGCTTCTTAGGAAACTCAAGAAAGTCTAAACAGAGCCTTAAGAGCATTTAAGGCTCACATTCCTCACTGTTGCCCTGGTTTTTTAATTATAGATAGAGCATGGGCGTTCCCTTCATGGCTTAGCAGTTAACAAACCTGATTAGCATCCATGAGGATTCAGGTTTGATCCCTGGCCTTGCTCAGTGGTTTAAGGATCCGGCATTACTGTGGCTGTGGTGTAGGCTGGCAGCTGCAGCTCCGAGTGGACCCCCAACCTGGGAACCTCCATAAAAAAACTTTAAATTATAGATAGAGCAAACTTTCCATTATCTGCATATGCAGAGGGCAGCAGCCCTGCAGATAATCTGAACCAATCAGCAATAACTGAAAAACATGCACAATGCATATAACACACACACACACACACACACACACACACACACACACACACCTTCCACGCAAAACCCTTTGGTATCAGATTTCATCAAGCCTTTTGCAGAAGCAGGTTCTTTTCCCAGCAGCCCTTTCTTTCCAACTCCCAGCCCTCTCCCTTGCTCATAAATGCCTTCCTTGAGGAAGGACTTCCCTGACTGCACTCACTCCTTGGGTCTGCATCCTGTCAGCACACGGCTTGGGCAGTACCATCTCCCACATGGATTTCCAAGGATCCTGAAATGTTTGTCACAAGTGGATCTTGGCTTCAGTCACTGGGATGGAATTAGGGGCCGGGGGTACCACGTGCTTACATTGGCTCAATAATCGCTGCATATGAAGGAACTTCTTAGGGCCAAGTAAGAGGTGTGTGTTAATAGCTGACATTGAGAGGCAAATGAATGCCTGCTGATCTGGGCCTGAACAGAGGCTGCCCAAAGGCCACCAGCTGGGGCCTGAGCTTCTGCTTTCACCAGAAGCTCAGACACTTGGTTATTGAGTTATGAAGACAGAACAAGCTAGAGGAATGGTGCTGTGGGCACTGGAGGCCAGAGCCAAGACCTGCAGGGCCTCTGGGATCATTCCTTTCACGAAGGCCTTTCCTCTCCTGTCTTCCCTTCCACTCTCACACTCTGCCTCGCTTTCACTTCTAACTTCCAGGAAAGAAGAAATCCAAATTTAAAGCCTTCAAGAACTTTTTTGGCAAGAAGAAGAAAAAAGAGCCTGAAGATGCCCAGGGAGGGAGGGGGCTCAAACCAAGCTTGTCCAGCAGTAATATTAACATCTCTTCTCTGAAGCCAGTTCGGGAAAGTCAACAAATCAAGCCTAGGTAAGCTCAGGTTTGGGGGGGTGGGGGGGAACAGGGCAAGGAGCAGGTAACTGGGTCTAGGTCCCCCTTGGGCAGCCAAATCAACAGTGGGCCTTTGGTCCTAGGGACTCTTGGCCTCCCTCCCTGTGGGAGCTGGGTCTGCGGCCATTGCCAGTGCAGCCATGCCCCGGGCCTTTTGCCTGTGCTCGTCTGTGTGTGCTTGCTGTCTGGGCTGCACAGCTCAGTGGGTTAGAGCATGCCAGATGCGCACCCCACTCCCCAAGAGCGCTGGGTGAGACGGTAGATTGGGGCGACCCTTGCCTGTCACAGCTACAGTGACCTGAGGTGTGGGGCCTTCCACCAGGGAGGAGCTGGAGGTGTCTTTTCCGAAGGTAAGGATGGCCCCCGTCATTCAGGAAGCTTGATCTGGTTTGTTTGCCCAGCCCTCACACTCTAGACCTTGTCACGGGTGTTTAAAGTCTTAGGTAGTGAAGCCATCTAGCTGGGTGGGGGCATAAGGAGGAAATCACTGTGTTAACATCAAAACAAATAGGCCAGCAAGCAAAGAGGGCAACTTCAGTTCTCCCTCCACCCCAGGAACTGGAGGTGTGGTCACAGAAGGTACGGGGAAGACTATTTATCAGCCACCACCACCACTCCTACTCAGATTTTCATCTTTGAAGCCCCCACTTCCACATCGTATTGTGGAAAATCTGGATGCCCGGTACCCCCAGCCGTCCCTGAATCGGTCGAACCCCCCTCTATGGAGTTCTTCCACTTGGGCCTGTTCCCTTGACCTTAAACTCCAGACTTATCTGGACTCCCCACAGAGCTCATGTGTCCTGCTAGTCATTCCCTCAAGGCTTTGCTTGGAGGTAATGGGACCGTTAGCGAACATGTTACACTGCCTACTAATGCATGTTGGGCCCCTTAGGAAGGACCTTCATGAATGAATTGGATTCATTGAAAGTAAGAAATTTTAGGAGTTCCCATTGTGGCTTAGTGGAAACGAATCTGACTAGCATCCATGAGGACGTAGGTTCGATCCGTGGCCTCGCTCAGTGGGTTAAGGATCCAGCGTTGCCATGAGCTGTGGTGTAGGTCGCAGACGCGGCTCGGATCCCGCGTTGCTGTGGCTGTGACTGTGGCGAAGGCCAGCAGCTACAGCTCCTGTTAGACCCCTAGCCTGGGAACCTCCATATGCCGCGGGTGCGGCTCTACAAAGACCAAAAAGACCAAAAAAAAAAAGTGGGGGAATTTCTCACTAGCTTTGCTAGTGAGAGGGATGGTTTTGCACAGCGGGGCTTGCCTCAGACCTCTCAAATCTCACTAGTACAGACCGTTGCCTCCCAGGTCTAAGGAAGACTGAGACCAGCCCTATAAAAAGCCAGAGGATGCGGAGAGGGGAGTTGGGGTTTGCTCTGCTTTGTCTCTACAAATTGGCAAGGGCTGTCTCTACTTAAGTTCTCCATTTCCCGTCTTTACTTGTCCCTCTTGCTCCAAAATAGTGCATTTAATCTGATGCAGACTAAGAGGATGTGAACACGTGCACCTCTAGGGGGTGAGGGGAAAGGGAGGGAGAGAGAGAGGGTAAGAGGGCCTGAGTTAAAGTTCATGAGCTAGTTCATATATGAGGAAGGGTGTTTTTCTAAGGACCTGAGATAGGGTTTTTTGTTGTTGTTGCTGGTTTTTTTTTTTTCAAGGAGCACAAATTAATTAAGAGTATAACTTAGGGTGCATAGCAAGTGAATGTGTGTATGCAGCGTGTCTGGAAGCATTGCTGTCCCAATGCTGCATCAGTGCTAAACGCCCATGAACTGTTTCTCTAGAGTCATGTTCATTTTTCTGCTAGCCTACTATTTTAATCAAGCAGAGCATCTTGCCTTCTCTGCCAGGTCCATCTGGGTAGCAGTTTTAGGGAAAAGGTGGGTAGGAGTTTAATACAAAGTGACAGACATCTGCCTCTTCTCCTCTTGGCCCACACGCCACCTTAGCACGGGTGCCGCATGACACCAGATTGTCCGCAGAGTGTGTCATGATCAAATAGCTCATGTGCATGTCTCAAGGTCAGACAGGCTCACAGTGACAGTGTGGATGCCAGCCCTGCAGTGCCTGAGCTGTTACTCTAGTGACCATTTAAAGATTGTTTTTTAAAGTGCCAACCTGCATGTATCGTTTGGTAAGAAAGATAATAAATGCAGAAAGTATATGAAATGTTAAAATTAATTTAAAAACATTTTCATCCCTCCCTAAAAGAACCCCTGTGCCCATTAGCAGTCAATCCCCATTCCTCCTTAACCCCACTCTAATCCTAGGTGACCATGTATCTGCTTTTTGCCTCTATAAATTCGCTTACTCTGGATATTCCATATATATATAATCATACAATATGTGGTCTTTTGTAACTGGCTTGAGTCCCTTAGCATGTTTTTAGGAGTCATCTAGGTTGTGTCTGTATCAGTACTTTATTCCTTTATAGACTGAATTGTATTCCATTGCGTGGGTATATTACACTTTACACACTCATCAGTTGACAAATATTTGGTTATTTCCACCTTTTGACTATTATGAAGAATGCTGCTATGAAGATTTGTGTACAGATTTGGGGACGGATATATTTTTAGATGTATTTTATTTCTCTAGGGTATATACCTAGAATTGGAGTTGCTGGGTCACATATGATTTAATGTTTGATTTTTCAAAGAACCACCAGACTGTTTTCCAGGCTGTCTACATTATTTTACATCCCCACCAGTAGTGCATGGGGGTTCCAACTTCTCCACAACCTTGCCAGTGCTTGTCATTTGAGTTTTAGCTTCTAGCCATCCTAGTGGGTATGAAGTGGGATTTCATTATAATTCAAATTTTTATTTTCCTGCTGATGTTGAGCATCTTTGCATGGGTTTGTTGGCCATTTGTATGTCTTCTTTGGAGAAATGTCTTTTGAGCTCTTCTGCCCATTTTAAATTGGTTATCTATATTTTTATTTATTTTTATTGAATGAAAGACTTTATATAGAGCATTACAATTTTCAAAAGTTTCACACACATGATTTCATATAATCCCATAATAACCCTTTTTCTCCCCTCCCCCTATATTGCCCCTCCCCCTCCCCCTTCCCTCTCCCCACTGGTAACCAGTTTGTTCTCTATATCTGTGTCTGCTTCTTTTTTGTTTTATTCACGTTTGTTGTGCTTTCCAGGCTTCACATATAAGTGCTATCATAAAGTGTTGTCTTTCTCTGTCTGACCTATCTCACTTAGCATAGTGCCCTCCAAGTCCATCCATGTTGCTGCAAATGACAAAATTGCATTATTTTTGTTTTTATTATTGAATTCTGAGTTCCTTATGTATTCTAGATACAAGTCCCTTATCAGATATACAATATTTCTTACATTTATGTGGGTTGTCTTTTCATTTTCTTGTTAGTATCCTTTGAGGTATATAAGCTTTTAATTTTGATAAAATCCATTTGTCTTTTTTCTTTTGTTGTGCAAGCTTTTGGTGTTATATCTAAGAAACCATTGCCACAAGAAGTCAAGTAGTCTGAAGTCAAGAAGCCTGATTCCTCCATCTCCGTTTTTCTTTCTCAGGATTACTTTGGCTTTTTGGGATCTTTTGTGTTTCCATACAAATTTTGAAATTTTTTTGTTCCAGCTCTGTAAAAAATGCCATTGGTAATTTTATAAGGATTTCATGGAATCTGTAGATTGCCTGTGTAGTATAGCCATTTTGAGAATGTTGATTCTTCCAGTCCAAGAGCATGGTATATCTTTCCTTCTGTTTGTGTTGTCTTGGATTTCTTTCATCGGTGTCTTATAGTTTTCAGAGCATGGGTCTTTTGTCTCCCTTGGTAGGTTTATTCCTAGGTGTTTTATTCTTTTTGATGTGATGGTAAATGGGATTGTTTCCTTGGTTTCTCTTTCTGATCTTTCATTGTGTATTATTAAAAATTTTAATTGAAATATAGTTGATATACAATATCATGTCACTTTCAGGTATAAACATAGTGATTTGACAAATATATTCTGATCACCATAAGTCTAGTAACCACCTGTCTTCACACAAAATTGTTGCAATATTATTAACTATATTTCTTATGACATACTCATGACATTTATTTTATACCTGAGAGTTTGTATCTCTTAATCCGCTTACCTGTTTTCACCCAACCTCCATACCTCCCATCTGGCAACCACCAGTTTGCTGTATGTGTCTATAATTCTGTTTCTGTTTTGTTTGTTTTGTTTTTTAGATTCCACATATAAGTGAGATCATATGGTGTTTGTCTTTCTCTGTCTGACTATTGCACTTAGCATAATACCCTCTAGGTCAACTCATATTTTATTATTTTTTAATGGTATTGTAAATGGAAGTGTTTTCCTAATTTCACTTTCAGGTTGTTCATTGCAAATATATAGAAATACAATCCATTTTTTATATTGGTCTTGTATCCTACAATCTTGCTGAACTTGTTTATCAGTTCCTTAGGAGTTTTATACTTGTCATCTGTGATTAGAGATAGTTTCACTTCTTCCTGTCCAGTATGGATGGCTTTTATTTCATTTTCTTAGCTAATTTCCCTGCTAGCACCCCCAGTACAATGTTGAATAGAAGAGGTGAGAGCAGACATGCTTGTCTTGTTCCTGATCTGAGGGAGGAAGCATCCAGTCGTTCATCATTATGATATTAGCTGTGGGTTTCTCACAGATGTTCTCCGTCAAGGCTGAGGGCATTTTTCATGAAAAGGCGTTGGATTTTTCCAAATGCTTTTTCTGCGTCTATTTAAGTGACAATGTGGTTTTTGTTTCTATTCTATTCATATGGTATATTACATTAGTTGATTTTCATCTATTAATCTCGCATTCCATACAAATCTCACTTGGTCATAGTGTATAATTTTTTTATTTGTTGCTGGATTCATATTGCTAGTATTTTACTGAAGATTTTTGCATCTGTATTCATGAAATATATTGGTTTGTAGTGTTCCTTTTGTGTGCTGTCTTTGGTTGACATTTTTAAAATGTGAAATATAGTCCCACATCCCCAAAGGTGTCTTTTGTGCCTTTAGCCTTTCATTTGCATCTCACTTTCCCCTGATTTGTCTTAATGTAAGTGTCATCGACCTGGCTTCATTCCGCATCAGAAGATATTTCCATATGGGTTTTTTGCAAGCTGGAGGTGGGGGTGGGGTAAGGTTGGTGCATAAGATGACTTTGAAAGGACAGATAGATCACAGAACCCTTGTGTGAAAGAAGAATGAAAGTATCCAGCATCTGGGCTGATATTCGATATTTTAAATCAAAACAAAAACACTAAAGAGACATTAGGTATGAAAGATCCTTTATAATTCTCACCTTAATAATTGCAAGACTCAGGGTCTCCCCTTCTATTCCACAGTGTTGCCATTACTGAATTTTATACTTTGTGATGAATTTTATGGTATGTAAACTATATTTCAGTAAAGCCATTTATAAAAAAGATATGCATAGATCACTTAAAAAATCGAATGTATGCAGAAGTACATAAAGTAGAAAATGAGAGTACCCATCCTGTTCCTAGTGCCATTCTTTGGAGAGAACCATCACTAACAATTTGGTGGATATTCTTCCAGACTTTTCGCTATGAACATAAACTATATATGTATGTAATATATGCATATGTATTAAATGGGATCATAATACTATTCTTTCTTTTGTCAATAGCTCACAGACAACTTACTGTGTCAGCACACCTGCTTCAGAGGTGTCTATAGGAGGCCGTATTATAGACATACACGTGTTTATGGTTCCTATGACCCTTGGCTGCTTTCACAGGACCTTTTCCTTCCTGAACAGGGCCAAGAGCAGCATGGGGAACAAATCCCTGTCCCATGACAGCATCTTCATGTTGAAGCCTGAGCCTCACAGATCAGCAAGCAAAATATGCCCCTTTCCAGAGATCCAGAGAGGCAGATCTCTGCAGGTAATAGTGAACTCGAGCATCAGTGCCTAACTGAACTACTCCTCTTCCATTCTCTACCCCCTGCGCTGCCAAAAAATGACAAGGGAGGAATTTGGACCTGCCTCTCAACTGATTCTACCCCACTGTTGTAAACACTGAATGAGAGAATATATAAATATATGGTGTGCTTCCCTAGTGCCTGGCACGCAGTGTTGGCTTGTGTCTCCTTATTCACGTCTCTTGACATACCCCAACAATGCTTTCCACTGTTAACGTGCAGGCATTCCAATCCCCGTGTTTTTTCTTTCTTCCACAGAGATCTCATGTTTTTAGAACTCTGCCTAGAGCTGAGACTGGCAGTATGCATGGAGCTGTGCCCCGATATGCATCCAGAAGTGGAGTCTGGGTTGCAGGCTCCAAGAACACTGAGGTAATAGAGCAAAATTGTTCAAAGCCAGACAGATAGACCGAGGCTTGAATTCTTGCTCTGTACGTATTGGCTGTGTGACTATGGACTGATTGCTTAACCTCTCTGAGCCTTCCTTTCCTCATCTACAATGGGTATAATATTACTGTCTACCTCAAAGGGTCACTTGTGAGCACTGAATAAAGACTCAGAGAGATTAAAGAGATTGCTCAAGCGCGCCCAGATAGTTAGTGGTAGACTTGGAAATCTGACCCAGATGTGTTGACCTCGAAACCCACTGTCTTTCCGTTCTCCCGTCTCCAAGATGTTCAGCTCTCTTTCTCTGCCTCAGCAGGAAGGAGGGCGCACCTTTAGTCCTTTTCTTTTCTTTTTTTTTTTTGTCTTTTTGTCCTTTTATGGCCGCACCCGTGGCATATGGAGGTCCCCAGGCTAGGGGTCTAATCGGAGCTGTAGCCGCCGGCCTACCCCCGAGCCACAGTAACGCCAGATCCAAGCCGCGTCTGTGACCTACGCCACAGTTCACGGCAATGCCAGATCCTTAACCCACTAAGTGAGGCCAGGGATCGAACGTGCAACCTCATGGTTCCTAGTCAGATTCATTTCCGCTGAGCCACGATGGGAACTCCGAGAGCACATCTTTAATCTCTGTAAAATGCAACAGGTACATAAGACAGTCTCTTACCTCCAGCTGATCCCAGTCAGACTCTTCTGGAGCTCTGATCTGGAAATGCTCTAGGGGGAGTCAGAGGTATTGCCAGGAAGAGAACCCTAGTGTCTACGTTCCTCCTTTTGGCTTGTGGGTTGGATTATCCCCAAAGCTCCCTGTGTAACTGGGAAGGCCACACAGAGGAGGAGACCCTTCTCCACTAGGGAGCTGATTATTTTGCATTCGGCTAAAGATAACTGGGGCTTATTTCCCACATGTCTGCTTAAGACCCCATGTCTCGCTCTGGTTTTCATACTGTGTGTGAAAGTTCTTCTGGGAACATTAGCCATGAAGGATGGAGAAGCAGACAGTGGTGCTGATTTTATGTTTGTAACGCAGCCCCTAGGTCAGGTTGCCCTCTTGCACTCCAGCAGGAACAGTAACTTCCCGAATTTTCCAGCCCTCAGTTTAAAACATCAACACCAGGAATTCCCATCACGGCTCAGCAGTAAAGAACTCAGCTAGGATCCATGAGGACACAGGTTTGATCCCTGGCCTCGCTCAGTGGGTTAAGGATCCGGAGTTGCGTGAGCTGTGGTGTAGGTCACAGACGCAGCTCGGATCATGCATGGCTGTGGCTGTGGTGTAGGCTGGCAGCTGTAGCTCCCATTTGACCCCTAGCTTGGGAACTTCCATATGCCATGGGTATGGCCCCCTTAAAAGACCCAAAAAACCCAAAAAAACATCAACACCGGCTTTTGCTTATCTATACTTCCTTGGCACCCAGTGGAAAAACAAAATCTAGGTAGAGATGACCAAATGCGGGGGGTTATTTCTCGTATTCAGAAAGGGGAAACCTGTTTCCTGGACTCCTCTTTCTCTCCTTCCTCACAGTCCCAGCAAAAGAGAGACTCTTACAGCAGAGACATTCCATTTTACAAAGATAAGGAAAAGATGCCAGGGGCATTTCCTCTCACAATGAAGGGGATGAGGAAAGCCACAATAGCCCAAAGACAGGTTTTCTTAAATTTCTGATTTGGGCCCACGCCTCATGCTTTTGGCCTGCTCCCTTAGTCCCTCCCCTGGGAAACAGGGCTGAAGATAGAATAGGGTGTTGACAGAAGTGGAGTCATCAAACAACCAGATTGACTTTTGCATGAGAAACTTCCCTTAAGTGCTAAGGTAACATTCCTAAATGACAGGGTAGTTGATGGCATGAAGTCGAGTGTGGTGACATTCAGTGTAGCATAGAAGCTGGAGTAATATGGAATTGGCCAATGGCTGGGCCCCTAGAAGGGGCAGGATTCTTAACGGATTAAGTGATATTCAGAGCAACTGGGAGATTGCGGGGGAGGAAATCCAGGTATACACTTCTGTCAGGAAATACCAAGACTGAACCACTTTTTTGTTTTGATTGGACACATGCACGCATCCCTCATTGCCCGAGAGGAAGTATCAGCACCAGTTGGCATGTATTAACTCTAGAATTACCACAGTTCTCAAAGTAGGAGAGGAGCTGGCAACCAAAGGTGCCATAACCGATTTAATGAGCCATTCGCAATTTCACTGCACCAGCTGTACGTACTTAGACGTACATGGATTCATCTTTGACGAGCATATGCTGCTGCCAGACTTTCACCTGATGTCTTGTCTGAAGTGTTAGGAATACGAGTGCCTAGATTACTCTTCAAGATGCTTCATGTTCTTTTTACTTGAGGACAAACTGCAAAAAGAGGTAATATATTATTAGCATCTTGTTGAATCAAACTGATTTCAACAATTTAAGAAACTGAGACTACAAAGAAGGTTTTCTTTTTGTGCCCAGACCCGACTCTCCCTATGTAGCCCTTCTTAAGGAAGCAGCCACGCCATCTCTTCTGGCCGTTGCCTTTAAACTTCCTAAACTTAAGGAGTTCCCTTCGTGGCTCAGTGGTTAACGAATCCGACTAAGAACCATGAGGTTGCGGGTTCGATCCCTGGCCTTGCTCAGTGGGTTAAGGATCCGGCGTTGCCGTGAGCTGTGCTGTAGGTTGCAGACGCAGCTCGGATCCCGCGTTGCTGTGGCTGTGGCGAAGGCCGGCGGCTACAGCTCTTGTTAGACCCCTAGCCTGGGAACCTCCATATGCCGCGGGTGCGGCTCTAGATAAAGGCAAAAAGATAAAAAAAAAAAAACTTCCTAAACTTGAGTATGGGACAGCCTCTTCCCAGCCTTTGTAGTTAGGAGATGGGAGGGCAGAGTGGTTAAGAACATGGGCTATAAAGGCAAGTAGACCTTTTCAAACGCTTGCTCTGCTACTGTGAGCGACAGAGCCAGTCATGTGATTTTTCAGACCCAGTTTTCTCTGTGGGTAAAATGGCAACCACAAGAGCAAATGCTTCAAAGAACTGTAAGGTTTAAGTGAATTATTCTATGAAGAGCACTCTCTGCTTGGCAGAGAGAAGGATCTCAAATCGATAACCTAACTCTTCAGCTTAAGAAACTAGAAGGAGCAGAGAGTTCCTGTCGTGGCTCAGTGGTAATGAACCCGGCTAGTATCCATGAGGATGCGGGTTCGATTCCTGGCATCACTCAGTGGATCAGGGATCTGGCATTGCTACAAGCTGTGGTATAGGTCGCAGATGCAGCTCAGATTCCACGTTGCTGTGGCTGTGGCGTAGGCTGGCAGCTGCAACTCTGATTCGACCCCTAGCTTGGGAACTTCCATATGCCGTGGGTGTGGCCCTAAGAAGCAAAATAATAATAATAATAATAATAATAATAATAAAAGAAACTAGAAAGAGCAAAGCAAACTCAACCCAAAGCTAGCAAAAGGAAGAAAATAATAAAGATTAAAGCAGAATAAAGCCTTCAGTAAAAGTTAGCTGCCATTGGTAGAGTGATTATTATTACAACTGGATTTGGGGATGGTTAATCCCCAAGGTCTCTTCTCAAGAGCCCCCCAGTGGGGTCTGGTAGTAATAAGAGGGCACCTTAGACATTGGCCAGGAGCACCCCATAAGCAGAACTTCATTGGGGCCCCTGTTCTTTGGCTTTGAAAGTTTGACAGCCATCTGTCCTGAGCAAGAGCAGAGCCTATGACGGAAACAAGCATGTCAGCTCCATGACAACAAGGATTTTGTTTTGTTCATTGCTGTAGGCCCAGTGCCTAGAATGGGTGAGGCACATTGTACCTGCTTAGCCAGTATTTGTTAAAAATAAAACCAGGGATTCTGATCTACATCAAGAAGACCACGGCAGGGATCAGTGCCTCAAATTCAAGTGTACCATGAACTTCAAACTGGAAGCAACCAAATAAGTCTGCCGAAGCCCAAGAAAAACCCAAATGATCAATTTTAGCCCCTTAGGAAAACTAGTAAAGCAGTTCTAACCAGGACTAGTTCTGTAGATTTTCTAAAAATCCCAAAAAATCAGTCTTGACAGGCTTAAGATAAGCAACCAATGCAACCAAGATTCAGTTTAGACAATTCCTGAAATGATGGAATGATAAGAGTAAGGATTATAGTTTGGATGTCAAGTCCAGATCATAACCCAAAGACTCATCTCCACAAGATCTGGACTTCCAAAGAGAAGCCCAAGATCAAAACAATGATCAGACTCGAAAGATTTATAGTTAGCATCAGCAGGAGATAACACTGGGATTATGGTTTTGATCAAACAAGGATTTAAAGTTTCTGTCTTTGGGGATTGGCAAAAGTGTGCAGCAACCCAGAGAGCGAACCAAGGCTATTTTTGTCTTTGGTTTGAATAGGTACCAGAAGTGGAGTCAGGGAGGTAGGAGGTTCTTTCCTTGGCCCTTTTTTTTTTACTTTGGGTTCTTAGCCCTTTAACCATTAAACAACAGGAAAACACCCAGTAATTTGGAGGAAGGCACACAAATTTTAACTTTTTCCCCTCTCTACTCTTCCTGGACAGATCCCGCCACTGCGCCCACGGCAGCCCAGCATCAGCCCTCCTCTTACCCGATCTGACACAATCTCTAAGGACTTGGAAGAAATCGCTGTTGATGATGAGTCACCCAAAAGGCCACAGAAGAAGGTTTCATCGCACAAGATCTCGACAATGAAGAAGGTGACTGTTAGCTCCATCCTAGGTTGCATCCTAAGTTGCAGGTTGCAGGAAGTGCGCAGGTCAGAGGCATAATCTTCTTGCACTTTCTTTTTTCCCCGTAGTAGCTCAATACTAGGGAGATGTTTGGGGAAGGAGCTGCCATTCTTAGCTTTTTATTTGCATGGCAACTTACAGAAAAATTTTCTGTCCAATTCTACAAACCAAATAATCATCACTTTAATTGATAAGCAATGAGTATTTCTGAAAAAAAAAACTGGATGTTTTCAGCTATTTTAGGAAGAGAACAATAGAGATTCTTATGGAAGTAAAGCCTCTACAATTTCAAATGCCAAAATCTCAAAGGTTAGAGCATGTAGTATTGTTTGATAGACACATATCCATATGAAAGAATCATTTGTCACAAGAGGGCATGTATGTGTATTTCATGTGTCTAGCTTTGCCCACTAAATAATACCATCAACAATTGGAAAGTCAGTAGATTATGCTCCTATCAACACTTCCATCCTCAAACTAATGTGTGGTTAATTTGATTGGTTGTTATTGAACTTGAGAGGGCTTTTAGAGTGAGGTAGAGTTTAGTCCTTGGGGACTGAAAAGTAAGCAGACAGGAACTTTATAATGAAGCTAATTGGCCAGTCAGCACAAAACTCTCTTTTGATGTTAAAAGATTCTGTGGAGAGAAGCAGCCTTCAGTTAGCAATGTCAGCAAGATACAATTAGGTTAGGACCAAAGTTAAAGCACACGGTGACAGGTAAGAATCAGGATGCCCACTGATTTATGAATTTAGGCTATGACTGTAAGTATTTTATGCACAATACCACTAAGCCAGATGAACTGGAACAGTCTGAATTGGTGGAAGGATTGAATTAGATAACATTTTTTATCATGGTAAAATACACATAACATAAAACTTATCATGTTTAAGTGTACAACTCAGTGACATTAAGTACATTCACACTGTTGTGCAACCATCACCACTATCCAGTTCCAGAATAGCTGGATAGATTTTGCATCCTCATGAAAGCAGAGGATGCCAAGTAAATTGGTATAGAGAAGTCAATAAAAATGACATACTATAAAGAAAAGAAATTAAAACATTAAATACAATCCCAGTTGCTCATGATGTATACTTGCCCTTAATATGCTGTAGACCTATATATCCTTCCATAATGTGCTGTTGGATTTGGTTTGATAGTATTTTGCACATGTACTCATGAAGGATATAGGTCTACAGCATTCTTTTCTCATGATACCTTTATCTGGCTTTGGAATCATGGTAACATGAGCTTCATAGAATCAGGGAGTACTCCCTATTCTATTTTTTTTTGAAAAATTTGTGAAAGATTGCTATTATTCTTTTAAAGTTTGGTAGAATTCAGCAGTAATGCCATCTGGTCCTGGGTTTTTTTGTTGTTTTGGGGAGGTTTTGATTACTGACTCAATGTCTTTACTTGCTATATGTATATTCAGATTTTCTATTTATTTTTAATTCAGTTTTGGTAATTTGGATATGCCTAGGAATGTATCCATTTCATCTAGGCTATCTATACAATTATTCATAGTACTGTATTATAATCCTTTTTATTTCTGTAAGGTCAGTAGTAATTGTTCCCTTTCAATTCTAATTTTAGTAATTTGTGTCTTCTCTCTTTTTTCTTAATCAATCTAGCTAAAGTTTTGTCAATTTTATTTTACTTTTCAAAGAACTAACTTTTGGCTTCATTGATGTTCTGTATTGTTTTTCTATTCCCTGTTTCATTGTCTCTGCTTTAGTCTTTATTATTTCCTTCCTTTTGCTAGCTTTAGTTATGTTTTTATCTTTCTAGTTCCTTAAGGTTGGAGAGTTAGGTTACTGATTTGAGATCTTCTTTTTTTAACGCAGGCATATATAGCTATAAGTTTCTGAGGACCGCTTTTGCTGTATGACATAAATTTTGTTATGTTTTGTTTTAGTCTTCATTCATGTCAAAGTACGTTCTAACTCTCCTTTTGATTTCTTCTTTGACCCATTCAAAGAAGAATGGGTCAAAGAAGAAATCAAAGGGTGCATTGTTTAATTTCCACTTAGTTGGGAATTTTCCAGTCTTTCTTTTATTAATTTCTAGTTTCATTCTGTTATGGTCAGAGAAGATAACTTTGCATGATTTTAATCTTTTTCGATTTAAGACTTAGTTTGTGGCCTAGCACATCTATCTGGAATGTTCCGTGTGTATTTCAGAAGGATGTGTATTATGCTCTGTTGAATGGAATGTTCTGTATATATCTGTTAGGTTTACTTGGTTTATAATATTGTTTCAAACCCTCTATTTCCTTATTGCTCTTCTGTCTAGCTCCTTATTCATTATTGAAAGTTGGATACCGAAGCCTCAAATATTGTAGAACTGTCTATTTCTCCCTTCAATTCTGTCAGTTTTTGCTCTATGTACTTAGGAGTGGTTTTGTTGTTTAGTATGTATAGGTGTATAGTTGCTCTGTCTTCCTGATGGATTGACCCTTTTATCAATGCATAATGTCTGTCTTTGTCTCCTGTAATAATTTTGATTTAAAGTCTGTTTTGTTTGATGTTAGTATAGCCACCCTGGCTCTCTTTTGCTTGGAATCCCTTTAATCATCCTTTTGCATTGAACTTATTTGTGTCTTCAGATCTAAAGTGAATCTCTTGTAGACAGCATATTAATGGATCATGTTTTTAAAATCCATCTTGCCAATCTTTGCCTTTTGATCAGAGAGTTTAATTAATTTACACTCATAGTAATTACTAATAGGGAAGGACTTCTGCCATCTTGCTCTTTTCCCACCTATACATCCCTATACACCTTTTTATGTACCTTAGTTCTGCTATTACTACCTTACTTTGGATTTAATTAATTCTTTCAGTGTATTGTTCATTCCCTTCTCATTTCCTTCTCTATATATTTTAAAATTATTTTCTTACTGGTTACCTTGGGGATTACAATTAAAATCAAATAGCACTTTAAGACATATAGTTTTCTCTTTCTATTCATCTGAGTAGGCTAACTATTTTACAGGTTAATAGAGTTCAATTGTTTATAGTCAGCATTTCCTAAAATCAGTCTAAGCATTTGTCCTGCTTAATGTAGCAAACTCTCTACTAGTAAGTTCAAGAATTGAGTCATACTGCTATAGGTTAAATGTTGGGCTTACAGGCCGAAAGTCTAATCTTTGGTGGTGCAGTTTAACCCTTGCCACCCCCAAGCATGAGAGTTTCCTAGCTATTTCTGCCATGCTCCCTGGTTTATTAGTTCACTAAGGGTGAACACAAGGTGGGGCAGGTGGCAAGAACAGCAGCAATAGCAGCAGCAGGAGCCATCCCATGAAGCAGCTGTAATCACCATCCCAACCAGATGCGCTGGCCTGGATGCTTCTCTGAGCTTCTCATAAATTATGGCCCCCAACTCTTACATCCCCCAAGGCTTCCCCACAAACCCAGCTCCTACTGCCTTCTCACTAAACATCGACTAGGGAGCTAGGCATAAATCAAATAGAGAAGCCAGACTAAAGGATGAGTAAATCTCTACCCTCTTAGAGGAGTCTTTCCAACTTTGCTGTTTTATTCTTTCTTCTCTGAGCTGCTGCCTTCTGCTGGTGGCAGGTGAAAATGCATGTTATCTCCCAAGGATCTCGTAGACCTTTAACCCTAGGCTTACTTTCTCCTCCAAATCCCCTGGGGAAGAATGGGAAGGACTGCCTTAGGCCCTTGCTGACTCAGACTATTCCACAATTCCTCTGGTGAAGAGTTGGGTGCCTTGTCCCTCTCAGTTCTAGTTAGAAAATCTTGCTGTTTCTTCCCTGCGTGATCTTTCTCTTTGGGTTTCACAACCCTCTGACTCTGTTTAGTGGCTTCAGTTGTTTGAGTAAAGGGAAGACAAGAGTGAGGAGGACCAGCTATCTCTGTATAGCATGTGTGACACAATGAGCCACTGCTGCTCTCTGCTTGACCTCAGCTTTTACCACGCACAGACACAAGGCTGGCCAGGGCTCCTCTGGCAGGCAGTCTGACTTAGCAGGGCCTAACTCATACACCCCACTGACCATTTCTAGCCCACCCGTGGACCAGCGGATCCTCCTATTTGGCCCTTCCTTGACCCCTGCCACCTTCCCAACGTGGCTCATCTTCATCGATGAGTCACCTTCATATTCCCCAATGAGTCTGTAGAATATTTTTCCTCAATATTAGAAAAACAATGATGTGGAAAAGAAATCATGCATATACAACCCAGTCAGTAATCTCTCTTGAGAAAGGGCTGTATCAATCAGGTGTTTAGTGATTAAAATTTTAGCTGATTAAGTGCCTAGCATTTAGTCCCATTGCAGGATAAATGTTGCTATTTAGCATGTTGGGGGTAAAGGAACTGCCAGTTACTCCATTGTATTGGCTAATGAAAAGTTAATTTAGATTGATGTAAAGTTACCTCCTTATCATGTTTCCTGATTTGCACACAATAGCTTACTTCATAATTCACCATTATTATTTACAAATAGGTCTCTGAAATCCAGAGCAATGGTTTAAAAAAATCCTCTGATATATCAAAGGAGAGTACAGTGCCCCGCTCCCCATTGTCCCATTGTTGCATAGAAATTTGTAGCTTACAAAATGATTTTGCATATATATATATATATATATGTATACACACACACACATATATATGCATTTGATTCTGTCAATGACTCTGTAAGGTAGATGGGGAAGATACTATTATCCCCATTTTATTTCTGTCTTTGTCTTTTTAGGACTGCACCTGTGGCGTATGGAGGTTCCCAGGCTAGGGGTCCAGCCGGAGCTACAGCTGCCAGCCTATGCCACAGCCACAGCAATGCAGGATCCAAGCTGCATCTGCAACCTACACCACAGCTCACAGCAATGCTGGATCCTTAACCCACTGAGCGAGGCCACGATCGAACCTACGTCCTCATGGATAGGGCTAGTCAGATTCGTTAACCACTGAGCCACAACGGGAACTCCTATCCCCATTTTTGATGGAAAAAAAATGAGATTCAGAGAGGTGAAATGATTTGACCAAGACCACGGAGCCAATCCGATATAGAGCTGGGACTCCAGCCCAGGATTCTTTCCCAAATCCATACCACTTTTCTCCAAACCATATGGACTCTAAGAGCTCTCTAAATTTGGATCAGTGCCCACCAATAGCAACAGCAACACTTATTGAAACTTTCTTATGTGAAAGGCACCTCCCATGTTTCATTTCATTTACTTTTTACTTAATTATTTTTGGCTGTACCCATGGCATGTGGAAGTTCCTGCTCCAGGGATCAAACTCACGCCACAGCAGTGGCCCCTGCTGCTACAGTGACAACAACTAATCCTTAACCTGCTGCACCACAAGAGAACTCCTCGTTTACTTTTTAAAACAGCACACTAAAGTGTGTATTATCCCTCTATTAAAGATGTAGAAACTGAGGCTCAAAGAGGTTAGGTAACTTGTCCCAGGTCAAACAGCTAGAAAATGGAACGGCTAGGACCTCAGACTGAGGCCTCTTCAATTCCAAAGTTCATGTTCTGATTCTCTATACTACTTAAGAAATTAGGGAGATTGTGATGGGGAGGGGGGGCGGCACTTCAGGGAATATGTGAAATTCCACTTCTACAACTTTCACGATGGCAAAATGGCATGACAGGTTTTATGAAGCAAAGATTCTGAGTGAAGCAGCAGCTGCACAAGAATTCTCGGGAACGGACACATAGGCCACTGTGACACACTCAGGAAATTAAAGTTCCCACAGCCTGTGCTGTAACACCTTGGGAAGGAAGCCTCTCAGTAGAAAACCACTTTTCCCACCAAGACCTGCTGCTGCTTCTGGAAATGTTCCAAAGGCTGCTTGCCTTGGGAGCTTTTGGCTGAATGGCTCACACGGAACCTAGCTTCCCAGCATTCCAGTGTCAAAAGCTCCCAGACAGTTTCTGAGTGAGCTTTTTCCCAGGGTGACAGCTTTTCAGGCCAAAGGCTTGATTAGATCTGGCCTAAATAGCCACCAGCCAATGCCGTTATTTAAGATATAACAATTGGGGTTCTTTTTTGTTCCACAAAGCAGCCAAATTCCTCCCTACCCCCACTCAAGTATTTCTTACCAACAGTCAAAAGAAAAGGGGAAAACCTTGGCACCATAGAACAGACAAAGAAACCATCAGAAGAACGACCAAAAGGGTACATTTTTGACTGAACTGTTTTGTACGGGGTCTAGAAACTTGACAGAGGGAGGAAAGGAAGCTAAAATGTGTTGTAATTATCCAAAGAACAGCTTTACCCCCATGAACAGCAAAGGACTGTCCAACACCCCTCCCAACCAGGGCTGAAGGACTCCTTCCCCAGGCCCAAGGCCTGATCCAGGTTCCTTCCTCCTGGAAGATTCTGGGTTAGTAGGCGCCAGGCCTGGCATACATTCCAGATATCGAGGGGAAAGGAGCTCATTTCACTGCAGCTGTTAATCAGAAGCTGTCTATGCTATTCCCCTCTATCCCCCCACCGCCACCCCAAACACGAGAGAAGGATGGAAACATCCTGGCCTTCCTGCATAATATGCGCCTTGAGTACCAAGAAGCGTGTGTTGACTCTCAGAGTGCTGGGGTGGGGGGTGGGGTTGAAGGAGGGGTAGGAAAAACAGAGAAAGGAGTCTTTCCTGCAGTTGCTTTTCTTTTAGAAACCTGCTAAGAATGGATCCGGTTTGCCTTTCCTGGGTAGTTCATAAGATCCTGTGGTTGGCTCCTTTGGTAACTTTTCCAGGTTTCTCCTGACCAATATGGCTGGAGGAAAAAGTAGGGCCTAAGAAAGAACCCCAGTTCTCAGAGGGAGCCCAGATATTGCTGGCTCCTCTTCTAAGGCAACTGATGTGGTTATTTAGGGGCTTCGATGTGCTTCTGTTTGGAAATAGAAGCCTTTCTCTTCATGCCAGAGGACTAGGCAGTAATTCACAACACCAGCCTCCAGAAGACTCACTTGGAGGGCCTGTTAAGCCCACACTAAGGCCCCTCTTCTGATAGTCTTATTCACTAATGTGTCCTTAAAAGTGATTTGTCAACACTCATCCCAGGTGATTCTGCTGCTGGAGGGATTCCCAGACCATATTTTGAGAAACTGTGCCCAGCATTCCAGAGAGTTTGTTGAATTCACTGAGTCTGAGGGAAGTTGTAAAATATATACATATTCTATACCCAGACAACATACTCTAAACTCAATAACAGAGATCCTCTTAGGGCTGTTTTGAATCACATGCCCGAACTTGAGTGCCATAGTCCGATGGGGATAATGCTTGATGGCTTTGCACTCTCATTTTCATTTTTTATTTTATTTATTTATTTATTTTGGCCTTATCTAGGGCCGCACCCACGGCATGTGGAGGTTCCCAGGCTAGGGGTCTAACAGGAGCTGTAGCTGCCGGCCTTCGCCACAGCCACAGCAACGCGGGATCCGAGCCGCATCTGCAACCTACACCACAGCTCACGGCAACGCCGGATCCTTAACCCACAGAACAAGGCCAGGGATCGAACATGCAATGCAACCTCATGGTTCCTAGTCGGATTTGTTAACCACTGAGCCACGACAGGAACTCCTCATTTTCATTTTTAAAATTTTTATTTATTTATTTATTTATTTTTGCTTTTTAGGGCCACACCCACGGCATATGGAGGTTCCCAGGCTAGGGGTCCAATCGGCCAGCCTACGCCACAGCCATAGCAATGTGGGATCCAAGCCCCATCTGTGACCTACACCACAGTTCACGGCAACGCCGGATCCTTAACCCACTGAGCAAGGCCAGGGATTGAACCTGCGTCCTCATGGATGCTAGTCAGATTCATTAACCGCTGAGCCACGATCGGAACTCCTGCCTTACATTACATTATCAGGTAACTCCACAGCTCACGGCAACGCCGGATCCTTAACCCACTGAGCAAAGCCAGGGATTGAACCCACAACCTCATGGTTCCTAGTTGGATTCTTTTCCACTGTGCCATGATGGGAACTCCTGCACTCTCATTTTTAGTCCAGGTTTGAGGATAGCTATGGCCCTGTGTTTACATCTAATGCCCAGAGATTCCTTAATGAAAGTTAATCAAGCATAGGGAGACTAATGGCTATTGTTAAGTTTGATGGACTCTTGGTTTAGGCTGTGACTGGGAACAGATTAGTTCTCTCCTGCACACAATCTAGAAATTGCCAGAATTTTGCTGAGCCTGATTTGTTATGCTATAGAATGAGTTTCACTAAACAGTGCCTTTGTCTATAGTGTTCATGCCACAAGGTTTGGAATGACAACTGCCAAGGAGAAAATATAACACAGGGAATGGGATTATGGAGTGTCAGGGTGGAGGGCTAAAATTTCAAATAGGTTGGCTGGGGATGGTGTCACTGAAAAGGTAGCTTTTATATCAAGACCTGAAGGAAGTGAAAGAGTTAGCCACATGGCTATGGGGGAAAAGCATGTCCAACAAATGGAACAGCAAATGCAAATGCCTTGCTGGAAGAACATGCATGGAATGTTTGAGAAACAGCAAACCAGCAGCAAGTCTGGAACAGAAAGGGGTAAGAGACATGGTCAGAGAGGCAGTGGGGAGACAGATGATGTGAAGTTAGTGAGAGCACAGATGTTGTCATCCAGTCCCAAGATACCAGAACTATAAGACTACTCTGAAGCATGAAAACATTTCAGAACAATAAAATAGGAGAAATTACTCTGTACACTGAGTATTAAATTCATAATTCCAAGAGCTAACACAAGCTAAATATATAGTATCAGGAAGAGGTGTTATATAATTTATGGATGACAGTTGCATAAAGAAGTTATGAAAGGCTTGGGACTACCCCAAAGTCTGTGTGATTGACCCCGCAAAAGATAACTGTAGCATTTCGCTCCATTTCTTAGAATCAACAACAGAATGGTGAGTTGGATGTATCATCACCCTGAACCCCTAGCTGTGTTAAATCCCTGGGTACTGGCATCACAGGCCATAAAAGAACCATATTTGGAACCAAGATAGTAGCTAAGGTTATCACAGGGTCGACATACAATGATGATGGGAAATGTGAAAAGATGTGAAAACTGAAAATACCAAAGGGGTCCCTGGAGCTTTGTAAAGCTGGTTTGGAAATAAGTAGTGAGTGAACACACAGTGAAATTCTATCTACCTGCTAAACTGCATCATTTGCCACTGACGTCCAGGACGGAGATGGCTCATGACCTGGCCTTCAGAGGGGCTTCTGCTAACACAGATATCTGGAACTTCTTAGGAATGAGAGGTGCTCTGTGGTGTCTCTTTGAGGTGTGGAAAATGCTATGTTAAGAAGCCCAGAGGAGACTATTTTGAAGTTCCTGCAGAGGAAGCCAGCAGGAGCCCCCGGACCAGATAGTAAAGGTAGAGGCCAGTCGTAATGAGGACAAGGTGACAGGCTCCATCCTCACCCCATGGGTGGTGAGAACATTTCAGTCCTCTGAGTTCATCCATCCACCTTGCACCTACAGAGAGTAAGCATAAGTAAAGGCAGTTTGCTGCGCGCTGTCTATGCAAACACAGCTTTCATATAAGCCCTCTTCCAACCACCGAGCACTCCTATGGAGAAATCCCAGAACCCTAGTGGGATTTACTGATACAGATTGTGCCTCTCACCCCAATCAGCCCCTTCTGTTAATAAAAGGGAGTACAGGACAAGAAAACCTACAGACCCTCTGACCTCGTAAACTTGAAATGGTGGCGTTCTTATCCTGAAGGCAAAGGGGGAGCTCCTGAATGCTTTCTACACAAGGGAGCAACCAGAGCTTCTTGTTTCTTTTTGTGGCTGTGTCCGTGGCATGAGGAAGTTCTTGGGCCCCAGATCGGACCCGCCCCAAGCAGTGATCTGAGCCACAGCAGCAACAACACTGGATCCTTAACTGCTAGGCCATCAGTCTTGTTTCTTGTTTTCACCTGCAAGGGAACCAGCAGAAAGTGTGCACCTTCCTTCCAATGAGCCTGTTGACTGGAAGCCTGAACGTAGCCGTGGGAAAAAGGGGACGCTAGTTCGTGAAAGAGTTCTCTAGGAACTCTTCTTCAGCCAGAGGAATTTCTACCTTTTGGGACCAATGCCAGCATACAGAGCTGACTCATTTCTTTCCTCCTTTCTCCAGAGCTCCTTTGAGCCCTCATCTGGACCCGTTCACTCACAGTCCTTGACCACATTTGCCGTGCTCCCCTCTCCCAGCAGCACCCAGGTGCTTACTGCTTTCAGCACCCCAGCCACCACCAAGGGCTGTTTGGATTCTTCAGCTGCTCGACACAAGATGGCTTTAAACCCCCGGAAACAAAAGAAAAAGAAGAAATTTCAGGAGACTGTAAGTTTTTCAAGAGGCCTGGAAATCAGCTCCTATATAAGAAAAGATGAGTTACGACCTTTGCAAACTGCTCCAAAGAAATGGTATGGTTTTGGGGATCCATGCCCTAAGTAGGGACGGTAAAGTCAAGGGCACTGTCCCAGACTTGACACCACTGGAGAGGTGAGCAAACTTGCACCTAGTGGATACTTGCACCTAGCGGGTAGGATATCCTATCCAGATGGAACTTAGATAAAAGGGAAGAAAGCAGAAACAGTGACCTAACTCCTGAGAAACTGCTTGTTGGCCTAGCAGCTGGAAATTCACTCAGCCATCTTTGTAGAAGATATTCAATCATAGCCCAAATCAAGATTCCTTTTTTTTTTTTAGTGGTACAATGATCATTGCAACCAACTTTTATAACATTTCCATCCCAAACCCTTTAATTATGAATCAGATAAGACCCATGAGTTATAAATTGCAGCACTGTTTCACTTATTTGGAAATCAGGCTTCCAGAAACATAGCATTCAGAATTTGGCTGTTAACCCCTCCATAGATCTCTCTATGTCACATAGATGTCACAAAGTTCTGTCACATGACTTTCTAGCACACTTAGGCAAATAAATTATGTTTAAAACATGGCCACGGATAAAACTCAGATCTGATAGCCAAGAAAAATGACAGTTGATAGCAGAGAGAAATGACAGAAACAATCTAGGGCCACTTAGTATAGGGATCGAGAACCTTGCCCATCTCAGTAAGTCCCTCAGGGCCACATTATATCATTATCCATGTTCATGTTCATAGATCATGTTCACTATTCATCCAAATTATCAAGAAAAGTTGGATTACATTCCCTGGTCTCTGTTTAGGAAGACAGAGAAGTAATGCTTTTGGAAAAGGTTTTTACTAAAAGCTAAGAATTAAAGGATGTTAGTATTTGAAAGGATGTGTCGGTTGACTGGAAGATTCACTTCGGTCAAGCCAATTCCTCAGTAACTCTGGGCTATGAGTAAAGGGCTATAAATCAGAGCTGGAAGAGATGAAAAGATCTCATACTCACAAGCATTTTACAGGGAAGGACATTAAAGTACAAACAGATGCCCCAAGGATAAGCACTCTGGTACTGGCAGAGCTACGACCAGAACCCAGTCCCCTAAGGTCAAGCCCAGCACACTTTTCGTCCCACCGTGTTGCCCCCTAGCTTAGACACTGCATATTAGCTTTAAAAGGAAAACAAAGTATAAGCTAAAAGAAGAGTTGGCAGGGTGCCAGGCATAGGAGGGCCTGAGAAAATCTTCTTGGTTCAGTGTCAAGAAGACGGTGATCAATTACTAAAAACGAAACCCTGTATATGCTTTTTTTTTTCTTTTTTGGCCACCCTGTGGCATATGGAGTTCTCAGGCCGGGGATCAGATCCGAGCCACAGCTGCAACCTACATCACTGCTGTGACACTGCAGGATCCTTAACCCACTGGGTGGGGGATTGTACTAGGTGGGGAATTGAACCTTCGTCCCAGGACTCCAGAGATACTGCTGATCCCTTTGCACCACAGTGGGAACTCTGTGGAGTGGGAACTCAGTGGGAACCCTGTGTACACATTATCACCTGGATACCTCACCACAAACCTGGAAGACAGGGAATGCTGGCCCAGAAAAACTTACTAGAACCCTTCTGACTTTCTTCCTTTTGTATAGTCTAATTTTGGCGTGGGTAGAGTTCTCTAAAAAGGTTGGGACAGCTACTTCTTCCTTGTGACTCTCCCTGACACACAGATGAATATAAGAGTCCAGGATCATTTATGACACAGAGGCCACTTGCTCCCTGCTTTGGAATTTTTTAGGTCTGCAAATCCCACAGGAGGTTTCCCCTTATCCCTAATTTATAGATGTGGACACAGAGATTTAGAGAATAAGGTTTAGAGAATAACTTGCTCAAGATAATAAAGAGAGTAACTGATGGAACAGAGATCTGAACCCAGATCTATCTGACCTCAGTCACTCAAAAATAAATAATTTTGAACTGAGTCTGTTTACATAGGCGCTTTGAATGGGAACATAAAGAGTTGTATGTTTGTCTTTAGATGTATATCATAAAGTCTTTCTTTCTTTTTTTGTCTTTTGTCTTTTTAGGGCCACACCTGCGGCGTATGGAGGTTCCCAGGCTAGGGGTTGAGTCGGAGCTGTAGCCACTGGTCTATACCACAGCCACAGCTACACCAGATCCGAGCCATGTCTTTGACCTACACCTCAGGTCACAGCAACGCTGGATCCTTAACCCACTGAGCAAGGTCAGGGATTGAGCCTGCGCCCTCATGGATCCTAGTCAGATTCATTTCTGCTGAGCCACGACGGGAACTCCTCATAAAGGCTTACATGAAGCAAATTCCAGGCACTGTGCAGTGCAGTGCTACCCTGACCTTTCCAAAGCTGTACTGTCTTTATCTGAAAACCTTGATTATGTTAAACCAGTTTCAACCTCTTCATTGTAAGGGCTGAACCCTTCATCTTTTTCTTTCTTCCTTCCCAACCAAACCCCAGTCCTTTTTCTGCTTTTGACCTAGGTAGACATAGTTCATGCTTTCACTAAATTCCCTGAAAAAGAAGCCCATCAGGATCTGAACGTGACTCCCAGGTCTGGTGAAGCAGATTTGAGAATTCCAGTGTTGCCAAAAGTATGATCGTTGTCATGCCCAATGACCTTATTCTCAGATTTACAGCCTTGCAGTATGGACCAGTGGTTTCTGGGGTGTTTTAGAGAGTTCCCGGTAGCATATCACTCAGAGATCAGAAACTTTAAATCTAGATGAACCATTTCCAATAGGTATATGATCACCAGATTATGGATGCCGTTGGAAATAATTGTCATCATTGATGGTATTATCTTGCTTCCGAAAGAGCCATTTAGATAGCAAGGACTTTTTTCCTGACTTCTTTTTTCCTTTGGCCACCATGCAGGGGTAAGTGGAGACCACTTTAGTCTGATTTAAGTTCTTTCTTTCCCTCTTTTAGGCAACACCAGAGCAGGAGGAGCCAAGCCTTCTTCTGTTTTCTGAAAAAGAGAAGAGTCCAACCAAATCAAAAGAAGTTGATCAAAAGAAGCCAAAAAAGGACAGTGCAGGTTGGCACATCTCCACCCTCACCCAGAAACACACACTACAAGCTTAATAGCACAGTGCGAGTGACAGGACCTATGTCATAAGAATGGCCCAGGCCTGCTGTCCTGGGTCCTCAGAGAGCTTTCAATTTGAGATGCATACTAATATGGGCCAAGTTTTTTCATCTTAACTGCCCAGTTAAAACAATTGCCACTTGTGTGAGATTTAGGTAA
This sequence comes from Catagonus wagneri, assembly GCA_004024745.2. Lineage (NCBI taxonomy): Eukaryota > Metazoa > Chordata > Mammalia > Artiodactyla > Tayassuidae > Catagonus > Catagonus wagneri. The sequence continues at coordinate 26,273,077 of PVHT020000015.1, read as the reverse complement.
AGGGTCATGGCTGGATCCCTATTTTATCTAAATGAATTTCCAACCAAAGAGGTATTTTATGTTTATTTGTTTGTAGGTTTGTTTAATCCTTTCTAACAGACTTGCTGAGTTCCTCGGTGAGGCCAGATATCTCACTGGCAGCCAGTGATTTCCCCTTTAATATTCCCCCTCAGCAGCAGAACTAGGCAATAATAACAGAATTGGAAAAAAAAACAAAACACCCTGGCTTTTTATTTTTTGCTTTTTAGGGCCACACGCGTGACATATGGAAGTTTCCAGGCTAAGGGTCAAATAGGAGCTATAGCCACCGGCCTACACCACAGCTATAGCAATGCAGGATTCAAGCCACATCTGTGACCTACATCACAGCTCATGGCAACGCTGGATCCTTAACGCACTGAGTGAGGCCAGGGATTGAACCTGCATCCTCATGAATGCTAGTCAGATTCGTTTCCACTGAGCCATGATGGGAGCTCCACACCCTAGCTTTTTAAAGTTGCTTTTCTCTTCCAGTAGAGAGAAAAGGTCTTGTATTAATAGTGAAACCAATTTTCACATCCACAGGCAAAGAGGGCTTGGACAGCTGCAGACAGATGTCCTTGGCAGCCAACACTCATCAAATCCCCAAACAACAAATACCACTGGTGTGAAAATCTCTCTTTGTGTTTGTGTATGGATTTTGGCTCCAGCTGATGGCAACTTAATTTCAAGTAATACTTGATAAACCAAAATGCCTATTGTACACTTTGTCAAACAGTTATTTTATATTTTTGCCACAAAGGATTTCATGTGTGGGTTCAAAGGCAGGATATCCCTAAATACATTTTCCCATGAAAAGGAACAAAACCACAAACTCTTTTATGCAACAGCAGCAAGAAATTACATGAATAATTTATTTTTATTTTCTTTTCATATTTTTTCTTTTTTAAAAATTTTTATTGAAGTATAGTTGATTTGCAATGTTGTGTTAGTTTCAGGTACAGAGCAGAATGATTCAGTTACATATATAATATATATAAAACCTTTTTTACATTATATATTATATATAATAATATATATTCTTTTTAACATTCTCTTTCATTATAGGTTATTGCAAGATATTGAGTATAATTCCCTGTACTATAGAGTAGGTCCTTGTTGGTTATAAATTTTATTTATACTAGTATGTCTATTTTAATCCCAAACTCCTATTTTATCCCTCCCTCCATTTCCTCTTTGGTAACCACAAGTTCGTTTCTATGTCTGTGAGTCTATTTCTGTTTTGTGAATAAGTCCATTTGTATCATATTTTAGATTCCATATATAAGTGATGACATATGGTATTTGTCTTTCTCTTTGTGACTTATTTCACTTGGTATGATAATCTCTAGTTGCATCCATATTGCTGGGAATTGCATTATTTCATTCTTTTTATGGCTGAGCATTTTCCATTGTGTATATGTACTGCATCTTCTTTATCCATTTATCTGTCAACAGACATTTAAGTTGCTTCCATGTCTTGGCTATTGTAAAGAGCGCTGCAGTGAACATGCGGGTGCATCTGCCTTTTCAAATTACAATTCTCATATTTTCTGGATATATGCCCAGGAGTGGGATTGCTGGGTCATACGGTAACTCTATTTTTAGTTGTTTTAAGGAACCTCCATACTGTTCTCCATAGCGGGGGGGGGGGGTAGAAATTTACATTCCCAACAGTGTAGGAGGGTTCATTTTCCTCCACACTCTCTCCAGCATTTATTACTTGTAGACTTTTTGATGATGGCCATTCTGACTGGTGTGAGATGGTACCTCACTGTAGTTTTGATTTGCATTTCTCTAATAATCAGTGATGTTGAACATTTCTTCATGTGCTTGTTGGCTATCTGTATATCTTCTTTGGACAAATGTCTATTTAGATCTTATGCCCATTTGTTGATTGGATTGTTTGTTTTGATATTGAGCTGTACGAGCTATTTGTGTATTTTGGAGATTAATCCCTTGTCAGTTGCTTCATTTATTTCAATGCAATCTCTATCAAAATACCGATGTCATTTTTCAAGGAACTAAAACAAAAAAAATCATAAATTTGTATGGAAACATACATGTATTTATTTAAATGCAATCTCTATCAAAATACCAGTGGCTCTGTTTGGGCCCAGGTCTTGGTACTTATGACCCAAGCAAGATGTCAGCCTTCAGATGAGCACCCCTGGATATGTTCGCCACCAGCTTTTAGGTCCCCAGAGAGAGCCAGAGCAGCCCCCCCCACCCCCACGTCCCTAGGAGACCTTCCAAGACCAGCAGGTAGGTCTGGCCTGGGCTCCTATGAAGTCACTGCTTTTGCCCTGAGTCCTGGTGCACATGAGACCTTGTGTGTGCCCTCCAAGAATGAAGTCTCTGTTTCCCCCAGTCCTGTGGAGCTCCTATAATCAAGTCCTACTGGCCCTCAAAGCCAAATGCTCTGCGGGCTCCTCCTTCTGGTGCTAGACCCTCAGGCTAGGGAGCCTGATGTGGGGCTTAGAACTCTCATTCCAAGGAAGAACTTCTGGTGATATAATTATTCTTCAGCTTGTGGGTTGCCCACCTGGGGGGTAAGGAGTTTGATTATATCATGAGTGCACCCCCTCCTACTGTCTCATTGTGGTTTCTTCTTTGTCTTTGTATGTAGAATATCTTTTTTGGTAGGTTATAGTCTTTTTTTGCCAATGGTTATTCAGCAATTAGTTGTGATTTTGGTGTTCTTGTGGGAGGCAGTAAGCTCAAGGTCCTTCTGCTTTGCCATCTTGTCTTCTCTCTATCCTCATACTTATTTTTAATAGCTGTCCCTTTCACACACAGAATATAAAACTCATTTAGTGTCCATGGGGGCAGATACTTTGGTTTTTCATATAATGGGAGTGGTTTGGAGTACAGACCCCTATGCTCAGTGCTATATGATGTACATGAAACCACTAGATGGAGCTAGAGGGTAGTGGATGGTGAGGGAGGGGAGGCAGAGATCAAACTGAATTCCTTTAGTAAAAGTTGTAGAGAGGGGAGGAGTGATCTGTAGAACTGCTGCCTTGTGCTTGACTTGAAGCCCGTGAACCAATGCAACTGTTAAGACTTTCCAAGAATTGCTTTGCATATAATTACATCGGATTATTTTAATACAGGAGAGTTGAAAGCAGAAGAAATGGGAAACCATAATCCTACCTTCCAGATAACCCTTGCTGACACTTTTCTAAAAAAATAAAGCAATAACTGTGTATTATATAAAAATTAAGTAGAATTTATTAGAAAATATAAATACTAAGTAGAAAGTAAAATTTCCCTTTGCCCTGCCCCAGTCAGTTTCCTAAGAGGTAGTCATTGTTACAAGTTCAAAAATTGCCTTTTGATGTGTCTCAGCAAATGGTAGAACAGACTATTGACATAATGGTGATGTGTCAACCTTAGAATCAGTTCATAACACTGGATTTCCCTTTAAAATTTTAAAAATTAAATATTCCCAACTGCAGAAGGCTATTAGTGACCAAGTTGTTCTCTATCTTCTGGATAGCTACTTCTTCATACTGGGAAATTAAATAGCAAATGGGTACCCACTGGGCCAGGGCAGAGTATTCTTATTTTAGGAAATCAAAAGCACACATTTTTCCTTTCCTTATTTCTGTTTGATACAGGTCCTTCAAGCCAGGAACAGAACAACAAAAATGAGGTTTATGAACAGAAGACAACAGATCAGGCTGCAAACACAGAGGCTGCTGGGAGTCAGGGCTCCCCATTGGCAGCAGCATACAGAAGACGACATGGAAGAAAAGGATCAAGTACTTCAAGAACGAGTGAGTGTGGATCCAAAGGAAGAAGCTTTAAACAATCCAGCCGTGCACTTGGCCTAGATGATGGAACTGGGTCCCCACCTGCTGATAAGACTGCCCAGGATTGCCCTTTCTGGAATCTGCGCTTGAAGAAGCAAGTCGTAGAGCAGTCCATAACTCCACAAACAGAAAGCACTACTCCTCAAGAGCCGCTTTCAGGTAAAGATGACATGGAAAGGAGAAATGCCGGTAACGATTTTGAAGCTGGAAAAGCATCAGCTTCACAACGCACACATGAAGACATGGAAGAGTCCCCAGTTAGTGGTCTATCACCATGCCATGAAGACAGGGCTTCTGGAGCCAAGAAGACAGAAGCCAGAGCTGCTCTTTTGCCAGTGGTAGAAAGCTCTTCAACAACCCAAGGTGTCTTTTTCTCTGAGGCGATGGAGGATCAGGTGTTTATGGATCCTTCTCAAAGCCAGTCAGAAGAAGAGGAAGAAGCTTCCAGCTTTGATATGAAAAGTGTCCAATTGAAAATGAAGTCAGCTCAAGATACCTACAAAGAAAAGCCTCCCGGAAATGTTCTCCAGGCCTTTCCAGCAAGCACCAAGGGCACAGCAAGTGCTTTGGCAGAGGGAGGCATTTCTTCTGAGAAGCTGCCTCCCAGAAGCCTTTCCCAGTCTTTGGGGAAGCCGAAAGCTGAAGCAGTCATCTCAGATTCCGAGAGTACATCAGACGCGGGGAGTGGTTCTGAGCAGCACCTAGATCCTGGCTACTCCTTCCAACCCTCGAAGAAGGTCAGAAATGAACAAGATGTCTTCCCAGAATCAGAAAGCTCAGCTGTGGAACTGAGCGGTCCTGAGCAGCAGCAGGTTCCTAGGTCTTCTTCCCAGTCCTTGGGGAAGCCCAAAGCCAAAGCTGCCTGGTCAGATTCAGAGAGTGCTCTGGAGGTAGCCGGCAGCGCTGAGCAGCAGCAGGCTCCCACACACCCTTTCCAGCCCTTGCGCAAGTCCAAAGATGGCCAAGAAGCCCTGGCAGGATCTAGTTCTGTTGTGCAAATGAGCAGCTCCGATGAGCAGCTGTCTCCCAGATGCGCTTCCCAGGCTTTGAGGGAGCCCGAAGATGAAGCCTCCACAGGATTGAAAAGTTATTTTGAAAAATACAATAGTGCTGAGGACTGGAGCGGCTCTGAGGAAGATCTGCCTCCCGCACACCCTTCCCAGGCCTTGGAGAGGCCCAAAGACCAGAAAGAAGTCTCCCCAGTTTCAAAGACTGGACCTGAAGTATGGGCTGTTCCCGTGGAGCAGACGCCTCCCAGGAGCCCTTTCCAGACCTGGGTGAGACCTCAGTTCGAGCCACGAGCCCGTGCAGGACCCGAGCGCACTGCCGAGGAGTGGGGCATTTCCATAGAGCCACTGCCTCCCAGAGTGACCTCTAAGCACCTGATGAGGCCAAAAGTTGAGTCACCAATTGCCTCCAGTCCAGAAATCACTACTCCTACGGAACTGCCGCCTCTAAGACATCATTCTCAGCCGCAAAAGAAACCACTAGGTGAGCAAGAGATCTCAGCAGGGCCAGAGACCACGGCCGCTGAGGGGGGCATTTCTATGGAGCCGCTGCCACCCAGATATCTTTCTCAGCCCCTGATGAGACCTCTAGCCCAGCAGCAAGTCTCTGCAGGGCCAGAGAGCACTGTGGCCAAGGGGAGCCTTTCCAGGGAGCCCCTGCCTTCTGAAGTTCTTGCCCAGCCCTTGACTTACCCTATAGCCGAACAAAATGTATTTGCACGTTTGGAGGGTGTTGCTGCTGAGAAGGTCATGCTGACGGAGACACTGCTCCCTAAATATTCTCCCCAGTCCTTGGCAGATCCTCCAGCCCAGGAGATCTTCCCAGAGGACACTGCTGTGGAGGAGGGCATGTTTGCCCAGCTGCTGCCTTCCAGATGCCCTTCCCAGCTCTCAGCGAGGCCTAAATTCTGGCCACAGACCATCCCTCTGGACTCAGTGAGTGCTGTTGCAGAGTGGAGCAGCCCTGGGGAGCCGAGGTCTCCCAGACATACCTCCCAGCAGCCCCGGGTGAGCCCCATATTAGAGCAACAAGCCTCTGCAGGTCCAGAGAGCGCTGCCGATGAGCGGAGCATTTCCATGGAGCCACTGTCTCCCTGGATGACTTCTCAACCCCTGGCGAGACCAGTAGTCAAACAATCAATCTCTGCAGGTCCAGAGAGTGTGGTCATTGAACAAGGGGGTGCTTCTACCGCGCTGTTGCCTCCCAAACCTTCCCGGTCCATTGTGAGACATCAAGTCCAGCAAATGTCAAATTTTGAGAGTGCTGCTGTTGAGGTGGGCATTTCTGGGAAGCCGCCGCCTCCCAAATATCCTGCCCAGGTCGTAAAAAAGACTAAAGTCCAGGAAATGTCCTCACATCTAGAGAGCACTGCTGCTGAAGAAGGCATAGCTCAGAAATCATTGCTTCCCGGGGGTCCCTCCTGGTCATTCGTGAAGTTTTTAGCCCAGCAGGTCTTTTCAGAGACTTCTGCCACTGAGGAGGGGATTTATGTAGATCCTCTATCTACAAACCAGCCTTCCAAATCTGTGCTGAGGCCCAAAGCCGAGCACCAAGTTTTCTCAGGCTGGGAGAATACAGGTATCAAGGGGGACCTTTCTCTGAAGCCGGTGCCTACACCCAGCCTCTTAGAGAGCCTGGAGAGGCCCGAAGTCCTGCGAGAAGTTTTCTCCCATCCCGGAAGTGCTCCTGTGACATGGAGCTGTTCTAAAGAGCTGCTGCCTCCCAGACACCTTGCCCAGGCATTGAGGAAGCCTCAGTACCAGCGAGAAATCGCCTCCATTTCTGAAGAATGGAAGAATTCTGAAGAGCAGCTGCCTGGCAGACGCCCTGTGCCAGCCAGGGATGAGGCCGAGTCTCAGCCACAGACCTTCTCAGCGGGCCCCGGGAGTGCACCTGCGAGGCAGCACGATTCGGGGGAGTGCCTGCCTCCTGGGCACCCCTTTCAGGCTCTTGCAGACCCTGAACATAAGCAACAGGTTTATTTAAGTGCCATGAGTGCTGCCACTGAGGGAACTGTTTTTGAGAGGAGTTCTAGCTGCTGGGCCCTCCCAGGAGCTCCAGCTTCTCCAAACAAAAGCAAGAAACACAGCCAGAGCTCCAAAGACCTCGTTAAGACCATTCCGATTCCTGCTACCAAACCCGTGAAGCTTGCCGTGGCTCCTGCCTGGCAAACATCCACTTCTGGGGCCACTTACTCTAAGGCGGAAGTTCTTGAGAGTGATGATCAGAATATCAGCCTCTCAAGTTCATCCGCCAACGGGGCTGAGGTTGAAAACCTTTTTGGAGTGCGACTAAGAAAAACCTGTTCCTCCCAGAAGAGTGAGAAACAAGATTTTGCCAAGTTTCCTTCACCTTCCTCAGGCCCAGTCTCATCTTCCACAGGGAGAGAACAGCAGCACATCAAAAGAAGCACTTCTCAGGGGCTCCTGGGCACCGCACAGAACCTCACTGCAGCACCTAGCTCTGCAGAGAGGCAACAGAGGAAGCCCAAATCTGAAAGCATGGCCAAGAAGCAACCTGCTTACAGGACCCCAGGTGAGACTTTATCTTCCCAGAGAGCAAGCAGGTACCAAGTGGAGGGGAGAACTGGAAAACAAAGTCTGGAATGGAGGGATATCTGTTCTAGCCTTGCCTGCTGAGTTGCTGTTTGATAGGGCTGGCTTGTGGATTTAGGGGCAGAATAGTGCCCCATTCTAGATGAATGGATTTGGAATGGCCGATTTTGAGTCTTTTGTTTCCCAAGGTGGTCCCCTCTGGACATATGTCCATATTCTGTAATGGACACGTGACCATATCCCCATCCCTGCCTATCCTCTGCATACTTTGCATGTAGATGGGATTTTAGGCTTTTCTCAAAATACCTTTACATGTATTATGCTCCCATCAACACCATGTAGATTTTAAAGGCCAACTTATTAATAGGGCACTGTATTCAGACTCTCAGCTTAAAATCTTAATTTACTGTAAATGTTTGTACTTTCATAGCTTCTTAACTCACCAGAAATATCTAAGAATCATCCAGAGCTAGGTGATCTTTTGAGCATTTATCTCTCTCAAAGCCTTTGCACTTGCCCTAGGGAACATGAAGTAACAAAGGCAATGAGATTTTCCCTTGGAGTTGGAGAAATGGCATCAGTGATCTGAGCTTCTGACCGCCTAGGAATTTTCCCAGCCCTCCTGGCAACCATTGTCCTGCCCTAACTTGGGAATAGGAAGAGGGCTGGACAAGTGAGGGAAAGGGACCAGTAAGAGGACAGTTTGCAAACTTTGAAGTATAGCTTCTTATCTACTCAAGGAACTCCTGCCTTGCCAAGTTGTGAGGAGAGCACAAAGGAAGAGGGCCTTTCTCTAGATGTTCTCTGTTTATTTTCATTTGGCAGTTAACAAGGATCCCATTTGGTAAGCCCCAGTCAGTCTCAAGACCCTGCCTGCCTCGCTTTAGCTCTAACTTCTTTCATTCCTTTCCTCAGGAAAAACTCCTGGTCGACAGGCAGATTTTGCCACCTCAGAGCCATCTTGGATGACCGTGGTAAAGCAGAAACAGGGGAGTTTCCAGGCCAACATTCCTGCCAAAGAGCCAAAAACCAAGAATAGAGCTGGAGCCAAGGCTGAGACTAAGGAGCCTAGACATGGAGTAGGACCTGGGGCAGCCCACACACCATGTCAAAAGGTTGCTGGAGCCGACTGATTAAGCTTGTATTGGGAACTTGGCCAGACAGGCAGCTCCCCACCTCTTTGGGTGCATTAATCAAGGCACCCAAAGTCTTCAAGGGGCAGACTTGCTTTGTACTCAGAAATGTGCCCCACTTTTATGTTCTTAAAGGATTTGTGAAAAGTAATGAATATGAGAATATTCTATAAATCGAATCCTGTCCTAAATCTTCTAAAGTGGGATTCCATGAAATTGGTTGAGAAATAAATAGTCATTAAAATAAACCCCAAAGGTCACCACTGGGATGAGAGCTGAGTGACTATCCTTACAGATATTTTATGCCTGTAAATATATACATGTATTTAAGAAAATATAAAGGGAATTAAACTATACATACTATTTCTCCCTTAACATTTAATTTCTGGGCACCTTTCCATATCACTACATAATAATTTACCTTTATGTAAATAAAGGTAATGTTTGGTGTTTGAATTTCCACATATTGATTTGGTTTGGTATAGCACCTCTCTATAGGTTAAAAGAGAATTTATGTAATGAACTAGGCTAATGGTACCACATGAGGATTGGACATGATGAGATGATGTCTTGCTTCCAATGTCCCTTTTGCAATGCCTTTGGAAGTATTAGAATGAAAACCTCTGTTGCTGAAACTACAGAAAACTGACTCAAGAAACCTATCAAATTTACATATAAGGAGATGTTTAAGTTCCTATACTTTTAAGTGCTTACTGAATTTGTTGTGGAATCACGTGAAAAATACGTTTAACCCTTTGCATTGAAGATCTCTTTGTTTTCGTTATTAGTATTTTTATAGGAGCAGGATTATACAGGGTCAGAGTTCACTTTGATTAAAGCTTTCGACAGAGGGAAATACACGAGGGTATATAAACTCATTAATTTAGACCAGTTGTAGAGAGGTTGATTTGAAAAGCTTAAACTGTACAACTTTGAAAAGACCTATAGTTATTATCACTTTCTAATGCAAGGGGTGCAAGTCAGAGGTAGACAAGTTTTGTAGCATGGAAATATATGGAACTCAAGTCAGTTAACTGATAAAATTTGTTTGTAACCACCACATTCTGTTAGCTTGCGAATTTCTGGTAAAGTGCTGGAGAAAAGGTTGTTGTCAAGTTAAATAATTCTCATGTTATCCTGTTTACACTATTTGTATGATTAAACAACCTTTTCTCCCATCTCGGAAAGGTGATAAACTCAAACAAGTTTAGACTTTATGAACCCAAATTCTGAATCAAGGTGCTTTCTCTGCTATTTCTTTCCTTATCTCTCTCTCTTTCCTTTTGATTAATGTTGAACTTAACAATACCCAGGACAGGACTTGCACCTTGTGATCTGAATAAGTAATTAGCTATTTTCATGTTGGGACTTCACAAGCTTTGTGCTTCATTTCTGTGTTATAGAGAGCTGGCCTTGCAAATGAAAGCAAACCAAGAAAGACTTTCACTTCAGATGTCAGTAGACAGGAGAAGATGGCACGGATGAAGCCAGTGAAGACTATCAAAACAGGTAAAAAAAAAAAACAAAAAAAAACACACACACACCACCCCAACCCCCTACTCCCAAAATAGCCCTGGCGGAATATTGTGAAACTTTTACATTTTTAAGCTCAGACAATATATTTCTCTTCCCCCAAATCAGTTTCATGATTCTCTCATGGCTCTTCCATCAGGTACAAATATTAGCTTGTCTTAGGGAAATCCAATTATTATGACTACTCTAATGTGTAACTTTCAGAGGATCTTCCAGTCTTTTACCCTATTTGAGTAAGCTGTATAGAAACCAGATTGTGATCACTCACTAGAATGTTCCTGTGGCTGGTATTCAAGAGCAAAGAACCAAACTACTTTCTAGTTCACAGCAAAGCAGTATTTTATCACTTTCTATATTCCCAATGAAACTGCGGAAAATAACCCACTATAATGGCCCAGTGGTGTTTAATTGTTTTTTAACTATTTAAAGGGCTTGTTTCAGCCCCTCAGTATTCCGAGCAGGAGTATGAGAGGTGGGGAAATGGTGAAAGCTGAAAAAACACTGTGCTGTGATAGAATAGAAGGGCAGCTCATCAGTAGAGTTGTATGTCAGAGGGATGTGGTTTCTTTTTTCAGCAGGAGAAGGGGGAGGAGAGGATAGATTTATATTGAGTCATCTTTGTCCTCTTCCTCAGTCTGTCTTATGAACAAATTAGACGAGGAATTTAGGAACTCAGTCTGTCCATGACATAGCAGTACTTGACCTGCTTATAGCTGTGAATAGTCTCAAGGGCATTGTACTCCTGTCAAATGGCTCTCAGCTCTCATTGTGC
>PVHT020000015.1:26168109-26236472 GCA_004024745.2 Catagonus wagneri | reverse complement strand
GTGCCTCAGCTGAGGCCCCCGCCCTCCCACGCATATGCAGGGAGAGACTTGTCCTGTCACTGGCCTCCTAGTCCACCGTGTCACAGCCAGACTGAGCTGCGGATGCTCACCAGAGAGAAGCACCCACACCGGGTGCCAGCTCCCCGGAGGAGCCCAGAGCCCTGGGGTGCAGAGCACAGGGCCCTCGGGTCCGGCACCTATAGTCATTAAAAAACAATGAATAGGAGTTCCCTTCATGGCTCAGTGGTTAACGAATCCGACTAGGAACCATGAGGTTGCGGGTTCGACCCCTGGCCTTGCTCAGTGGGTTAAGGATCCGGCGTTGCCGTGAGCTGTGGTGTAGGTCGCAGATGCGGCTCGGATCCCGCGTTGCTGTGGCTGTGGCGAAGGCCAGCGGCTACAGCTCCTGTTAGACCCCTAGCCTGGGAACCTCCATATGCCGCGGTGCGGCTCCACATAAAGGCAAAAAGACAAAAAAAAAAAAAAAGAAAGAAAACAATGAATATATTTCTCTGTGGTGAACAATGTATCCTTGAGTCATACTTATTTTACATATATTAGTTTGTACTCTCAGTCCCCTACTTCTGTCTTGCTCCTGCCCTTTCCCTCTCTCTACTGGTAAGCATTAGTTTGTTCTCTATATACGTGGGTCTATTTCTGTTTTGATATATGTTTCAATTGTTTTATATTCAGATTCTACATATACATGACAACATAGACTATTTGTCTCTCCGACTTATTTCACTAAGCACAGTACTCTCTCTAGGTCCATTTACATTGTTGCAAATGGCAGAATTTCGTTAAGTTTATGGCTGAGTAATCCCCATATATTCTTTATTCATTCATCTGTTGGTGGACAGTTAGATTGCTTCGGTATTTTGGCTATTGTAAATAATGCTGCTATAAACATTGGGGTGCAAGTACTTTATCAAATTAGAGTTTTCATTTTCCTCAGATATATAACCAGAAGTGGAATTGCTGGATCATATAGTAGTTCTATTTTTAGTTTTTTGGGGAAACTCCATACTGTTTTCCATAGTGACTGCACCAATTTACATTCCCATCAATGATTCACAAGGGTTCCCCAACACTTCTTATTTGTTTTCCTTTTTTTTTTTTTTTGCTTTTTAGGGCTGCACTAGCGGCATATGGAGGTTTCCCAGGGTAGGGGTCAAATTGGAGTTACAGCTGCCAGCCACAGCCACAGCCACAGCCACAGCAATGCAGGATCCAAGCCATGTCTGCAACCTACACCACAGTTCACGGCAGCGCCAGATCCTTAATCTGCTGAGCGAGGCCAGGTATCGAACCCTCAACCTCATGGTTCCTAGTCGGATTCGATTCTGCTGTGCCACATTGGGAACGCCTGGGCTCTTTTTTTTTCCCCATGATCTGTGTGTCTGTTTTTATGCCATACCATGCTGTTTCATTACTGTAGCTTTGTAGTATAGGCTGCATGACCTCTCCAGTTTTGTTCCGTTTTTCTCAAGATTGCTTTAGCTATTTGGGGTATAGCTGACTTCTTATTCTTTATGTCTCAGCTTCATTCTCACCTCCTAAAAGAGGTCTTCTCTCATCTCGGTTATTTTTATTTCAACACCCTGTCCATTTCCTTCATAGAACTTATCACTGTCTGTAAGTACAGATTTGCTTGTCTGCCTCCCTCGCTGTGCTCCATAAGAACAGAGACCTTGTTTGTCTTGTGTCGGACTGTATTCCCAGCACCTGACACACAGTCACCCACTGCGGAATGGCAGTTGATGAGAAAAAGTGAAACTCCTGAGAATGCAAAACAGTATCTTGCCCAGGTACTGCCTGCCATCCTGATTGGCACCTGAAAAAGTCTCCGTGTCATAGGGAAACTGTGAGTTTTGCCAGCCATTCTCAACTACAGCAGCACATCACAATCCCCCGGGAATGAAGAAATACTAGGAACATAGCCACCCTTCCCTGCCACTGCACGATTCTAATGCCTTCTGGGTGGCTCTGGTGGACTGCGGTGGCTCTCGGCGCACTACCTCGAGACTGCCACTGGGTGGAGCAGTGGGATTGTGTTTTGTGTAGAGGCTTTGCAACAGGCCAAAGACGACAAGTTACAGGTTTTTGCGGGTTTTTTAATTTGGGTTTTTTTGGGGGGGTTGCTTGTTTTTGTTTGTTTTGGCAACTCTGACCTCAGATCTTCTTGTTCCAGGAGGGTTGGCTAGGAAGTGCCTCTGGGAAGGTTCTAGTCCTGATTTCTTTTCCTTGTCCTTCCAGGTTCGTGATAAAAAAACACCTACCTAAACCTTCCCTCACCTTTCCTAACCCACCCCCAGAAAGCTCCGCAACCATCCTTTCACCTCTGGCCCTCCGCTTTCGTTTCCCTCCTCAGCTTTATTGAGATAGGATTGATCTATAACACTGTATAAATTTAGGTGTACAACGTGATACTCTGATATACATATATATTGTGAAGTGATTAGTACAATTTGGTTAGTTTACACTTCCATCAGGTTTACTGTCTTGGCAATCTTCAAGTATATCACACAGTATTGTCAACTGTAGTCATGGTAGTGTGCATTGGATCCCCAGAACTTACTTACGTTATAACTGGAAGTTATGACACTTTGACCAACATGTCCTCAATTCCCCCACCACCAGTCCCTGGCAACCACCATTCTACTGCCTGTTTCTATGAATTTAGTTTTTTAAATTCCCATATATAAGTGAGATAATACAGCATTTGTCTTCCTCTGACTTATTTCACTTAGCATAATGCCCTCAAGGTCTGTACATGTTGTCACAAATGGCAAGATTTCCTTTTTATGGCTGAGTAATATTCCATTATATATATATTTAATTATATATGTTAATGGGATTATATACTTGTATATAATGGAATGTTACTCAGAAGCACATAAGCACTAAACATTTTGATGTAACCCACTTGTTGATTTGTGATTTGTCACTTGTAACATTGGAATCATACCAAAAAATCATTGTGAAGACCAATGTGAACGTGATTTCTCCTTATGTTCTCTTCTAGGAGTTTTACAATTTCCAGACTTAATTTAAATCTTTAATCCATTTCGAGTTAATTTATTTTGAGTGATGTAAGATAGGAGTCTAATTTCATTCTTTTGCATGTGAATATCCAGTTTTCTCAACACTTTTTCTTGAAGACACCATCATTTTCCCATTGAGTATTGCTGGATCCCTTGTCAAATATTAGTTGACCATATATGGGTTGGTTTATTTGTGGGCTCTATTTCTGTTCCATTAATCTCTGTGTCTGTTTTATCCCAGTCCATACTGTTTTGATTCCTTAGCTTTGTAATATAGTGTGAGATCAGGAAGTGTGATGCCTCCCACTTCATTCTTCTTTCTTAGGATTGATTTGAATATTGAACATCTTTTGTGATTCCATGTGAACTTTAGGATTGTTTGCTCTATTTCTATGAAAAATGTCATTGGAATTTTTAAATCTTTAATTATTTATTTTTAGGGCCACACCCACAGCATATGGAAGTTCTCAGGCCAGAGGTCGAAATGGAGCTGGATCTGCAGCTGCTAGACTATGCCACAGACTCAGCAACACCAGATCTGGGGCACACCTGCAACCTACACTGCAGCTTATGACCATGCCGGACCCTTAATCTGCTGAGCCAGGGATCAAACCCGACTCCTCATGGATCCCTAGTTGGGTTTGTTACCTCTGAGCCACAACAGAAACTCCCTAATTTTACTTTTTTTTTCTCTTCTCTTTTACCTCTTTATCCTGTCTTCCTCTTCTTTTTCAAGGAACCAGTCTGTGCCTTGGTTTCCTCACCTGTAAAATGCAGATAAGGGCAGCATCGCTGTGAGAGTCTGAGGAGATATTACATGCTAAATTGCATTGATCGAACTTGACGTAGTATCTTCATAGACCCTTACAACGTCACCTCAGTCTTCATTGTAATGGGAGATGCTTTGTTTAAGCAAACAGTTTTATTAATGCCAATTGAGTTGTACCTAAATAACATTTGGGTGGAAATCCCCACACACTGGTCCCCTGCCTTTTGCATCATTAACCGGCCTCTGTGTGAATTGGATAGGGAAGAGACAGTAAGGGTAGCAGAAGGGGCTAGAAAGAGGTGCTTTGTTTTCATCTGAAAAACTGAGGTCATAGTGCTTAATTCACAGGGTTGTTGAATTATATGAGTATTTAATACATGTAAAAACTTAGAACAGTAAGTCAGAAACGGAAAGACAAATACCATATGATATCACTTCTATCTGGAATCTAATATACGGCACAAATGAACCTTTCCACAGAAAAGAAACTCATGGACTTGGAGAACAGATGGGGAGGAGTGGGATGGACTGGGAGTCTGGGCTTAATAGATGCAGACTACTGCATTTGGGGTGGATAAGCAGTGAGATCCTGCTGTACAGCACAGGGAACTATATCTAGTCACTTGTGATGGAGCATGATAATGTGAGAAAAAGGATGTATGTATGTATGTGTGACTGGGTCATCTTGCTGTATAATAGAAAATTGACAGAACACTGTATACCAGCTATAATGGAAAAAATAAAAATCATTAAAAAAAAAAAAACGGAACAGAGCCTGGGACATAAATAACATGAGCTGTCAGCATATGATCCCTGCCCTCAAGTAGCCTAGGGTTCCTTTGGAGAGCTAAGACTCATGCAGTAAAAGGCAATTAACAGTACATGTCATTTCTTATCACCACATACATAGATTGCATGCAGTGTTAGGCCCTAAACATGCCAACAAAGTAGAGAAAACAATAAAGGCCCCAAGATCAGAGCAACAAGAAATTCCTTTGGAGTGGAGTGGTCTGAGATGGATTCCTGGAAGAGGTAGGATTGGGGGCAGGCCCCATAAATATGCCAGGGGTTGGGCAGAGGGAGCTAGAGCAATGCAGTGGGGCAGGGAAATGTGGGCTTAAACACAGAAATGCCCGCGGGGTGGAGGGGGAGGTCAGGCCTATTTGAAAGGCACTTAAGGAAGTCCCCTGCACATGGCCTTCTGGTAAAACACTCAACCAGAAAGAGAAAAGCATCTCCTGTTGCTAGGTGCTGGCCTACAACTAGCAGTAATACCAAACTAGGGTTCGGTGTTCTGTTGAACCTGAACAATTTCACAGAACAGCAATACCAGACGAGGCAACTCTGCAACTACGATGGACTGAGATGAAAACAAGACCACTCAGTAACCCAGACAAAACATGAACATTGTCCAAACCACAGAAATGACGAAACCTCTTTCCTTCCTGGCTACTAGGAGTGACCCCTGCTTCTTTGCCAATTACAGTTCAAGTTCAGCCTCCGTCTGGTCTGCCTCCCACCCCAGGTAAAATTTCTTGAGATATTCAATCCCAGAACGGCTTTGCTTTCTGACAGCACCCAACCTCCCTCTGACCCTCCCCCAAGTCATGCAGGCAAAGCTCAAATCCTATAATAAAACTTCTAAACACGCTTTTCTTCAAACACCTTGCAGTTCTCCGTGGTGTACTTCTCTCTCGCTGCCACAAGTGACAAAGCCAGCTTGACTGATCCCTACGTGCGTGTTCCTGGGAGTCTTTGGCTAGAGGGCGTTGATATTATCACGAAAATGATGGAGGGCTACGGAAGCAAACCTGCCACCCAGCTTCATTTCAAGAAGCCCCAGACACAATTCAAGAAATAGCTGAAACAAAAGCAGCCCCACCTCTTATAACACAGCTTGATAAATGAAATGTTAAAGGCACTGTGGAGACAGGAAAAGATTTAGCAACAATTCACTGTCCCACAGATCAGGGTGCATCGTGTTTCCTTTTTTTCCTGAACGCGCTCCTGTTAGGCAGATGACTCAAGCCTTGTCTGCTGTTGTTCCCACACCAACACCTGTACGGTGTCTCTCCACTTCCCAACAAGGCTTTCAGCCAAGGCTGGTTTTTCCTCTGTCATCTCTGGCTAAGTGCCCAGGGAAGACAGGCCCAAACTCCAGGGTAGTTAAATACAGAGCCCATGAGGATTCTAGTATCCGTGAGGATGCGGGTTCGATCTCTGGCCTCGCTCAGTGGGTCGGGGATCCGGCGTTACCGTGAGCTGTGGTGTAGGTCGCAGATGTGGCTTGGATCCTGCGCTGCTGCGGCTGTGATTCGACCCCTAGCCTGGGAACTTCCATAGGCCGCATGTGCAGCCCTGAAAAGGCAAAAAAAAAAAAAAGAAAAGAGAAGAAAAAAAACAAAAACAAAACAAAAACAAAAACAGAGCCCAACATAATTTGTTAACTACTGCTCACGCAGGAGCCCTCTCGTAGCTATTTTTAAAATGCTTTAGAGGGACATCAACTTTATGTTGATGACATTCCCTCAGTTCATTCTCAAGCGTTGTTTTCGAATACTCATTTGGTTCCAAGCTATGCTAACCCACCAAGCGGATGGAAAAGGTAGAGCAAAAGTATCTGACGCTAACCTTATCCTCAAGGAGGGCACAGCCTGCCTGGGGAGACAGCAGGTCACTGACAAAAAGAGGAAGACCATGAACACGGAAGAATGTGAATTACTGGGTTCTAGGAATGCCACCAGAGCTTCTCCCCTAAATGCAGCAGCAATCTCCATAGGAAGAGCTCGCTGCAGACTGAGCGAGCCTAGAAGGCTTTGTGAAGAAGGGAGGGAGGGTCAAATATGCTTTAAAGCAAAGGGGGTTTGGGAAGAGGAAGGAGTGTTTCATGCTTTATCTTTAGTACAAAATGAATTGGGATAACTGATTTTTTTTTTTTTTATGGTCACACTATGGAAGTTCCTGGGCTAGGGGGCAAATCAGAGCTGCATCTGTGACCTGCACAACAGCTTGTAGCGACACTGGATCCTTAACCCACTGAGGGAGGCCAGGGATCAAACCCGCATCCTCACAGAGACTACATGAGGTCCTTAACCCGCTGAGTCACAATGGGAACTCTGGGATAAGTCTGAGGGGATTATGCAATGCTCCTTAAAGACCATTGGAGCGGAGCCAACCCAGGATGTCACAAAAATGGTGCTAGAAATGTTCACTTTTTACTGTAATCTAAGCTCTCCTGAGAAATGTTGCCAAGCAGCTCTGTGCGCATTTCATCAAAAACACATTTTCTCACATTTGGAAAAAACGCAGAATCACAAGTGTGTAAAGGCCTGCAAATTCTGATTTGAAGGGTTGCCAGGGAGAATTCCTGTATCACTGACATCTGCAACCCCCCAGCTGTCACAGCTGATGGATATTCATCCTCACCTGCATTCTTTGCTGTCATTCTATTTTATTTTCACCATGCTGATGGGTGTCGTATACTTCGCTCATACACTTATTTTTATAGAGAACATTTCATATTTTTGTTCACATGCTTGTCTCTGTGGTTTCATTTTTTTCAATATGTATATACATAAGATTCCATCCAGTGTGATATTTTTAAATGTCATATTTCTGACTGTAGCATAATTTTCTTAAGTTATACTAATGACATATGTTTAGTGAAATATAAGTGAAAACTTTCCAACATGGTTGTTAACCTTTTTTCTGTTTTTTAGAAAGTTTATTTTATTATGGTAAGAACACTTAACGTGAGATTTATCTCCCTAACAGATTTTTAAGTGCACAGTACCTTATCGTTGGCTATAGGTGCAATGTTATTCAGCAGATCTCTAGAACTTATTCATCTTTTTTAACCAAAACTTTATATCCATCGATTAGTAAATTTCTACGTCCCCCTCTCCCCAACCCCTGGCAACCATCACTCCACACTTCGATTCTATGACCTTGACGGTATTAGATACCTCATATAAGTGGAATCATGCAGTGTTTGTCTTTCTGTGGCTGGCTTATTTCACTTAGCATAATGTCCTCAAGGTTCATCAAAGTTATTGTATACTGCAGTTCCTTTTTTTCCCCCAACCCTCCTCCTTTATTCTTTCTAATGTCTCAATGTGTAATGAGCAACTTCATGTTTTCAATAATGCAAAGGAATCTGGTGGCATATAATTAAGGAAACCACATGTAAAGCCCAGTTACTTTATAAAACAGAATTAATAAGCTCAATACTAGCTTTTATTGTAAATTTATCACTTTTTATTAATTCCTCCATTTTATTTCAGTTGATAGATCTGAGAAATATTTTTTTTTCTCTGTCTGAAGTAATGTTTTCTAGTCTCTTGCTTTCCAAATAGTTGAATGGTCTGGACAAATCAATGGACAGTTCCCTAAAATAAACAGGAAATGCTATTATGCTTTAATCTTCTTCACCTTCCCCGCAGATGCTTTTTTTCTTTTTTTAGCCTTTTAAAATAATTGAAGTATAGTTTACTTACAATGTTGTATTAGTTTCAGGCATAAAGCGATTTAGTTATATATATCTATTCTTTTTCAGATTCTTTTCCATTATAGGTTATTATAAGATATTGACTATAGTTCCCTGTGTGATACAGTAGCCCTTGCTGTTTATTTTATTCAAAGTAGTGTGTATATGTTAATCCAAAACCCCTAATTTATCTCTCCTCTCCCCACCTCGCTATCCCCTTTGGTAACCATAAGTGTATGTGAGTCTATTTATGTTTTGTAAACATGTTCACTTACATAATATTTTTAGATTCCACATATAAATAATATCATATGATATTTGTCTTTCTCTGAGTTAAGTTCCTTCTTTTTAAGGCTAAATAATGTTCCATTATATGTATACGCCATATTTCTTTATCTTTTCATCTGGTTTTTGTTTGTTTATAGTAACATTCCCCTTTTTTTTCTTTCTTTCTTCTTCTTCTTTTTTTTTTTTGCTTTTTTTAGGGCTGGAGGTGCGGCATATGGGAGTTCCCAGGCTAGGGATCTAATTGGAGCTACAGCTGCCGGCCTACAGCACAGCCACAGCAATGCCATATCCGAGCCTTGTCTGTGACCTACACCACAGCTCACGGCAATGCCAGATCTTTGACCTGATAAAAGCAAGGCCAGGGATCAAACCCACGACCTCATGGTTCCTAGTCGGATTTGTTTCTGCTGCGCCACGACAGGAACTCCAGAGAGTATTCTTTCTGCATTGAATTGTCTTGGCACCTTGGTGGAAAATCAATTAACCATAGATGTGTGGACTCATTTTTGGACTCTCAATTCTATTCCATTGGCCTATATGTCTATCCTTAGGCTAATTACACTGTCTAGATTGTGGTAGCTTTGTAGTGAACTTTGAAATTGCGGAGTGAAAGTCCTCCAATTTTGTTCTTTAAAGTTTTTGTTTTTTGTTTTGCAAGTTTATTGATCATCTTGACAAAATTATTACAGCAGCGTATTATGCCTCTCCTTTATATGGGAATGTCATTAGCAAAGAGATTCTTACATAACACATCATACAATTTTGAGATTCTAGCATCACTGCACAGGATTCTGCAATAGATTACTCTCCAGGCCATGTTATTCTTTCAAAATACTGTCTTGGTTATTCAGGGACCCTTGCATTTCCATATAAATTTTAGCATCATCTTTCCCATTTCATTAAAAAATAAAAAATACAGCTGGGATTTTGAGAGGGATTGTCTTGAATCTCTAGATCAGTTTGGGAATAAGCCATTGAACAATATTAAGCCTTCCTATCCATAAATATAGTATGTCTGTCCATTTATTCAAGTCTTCTTTAATTTCTTTCAGCAATATTTTGTGGTTTTCAATATACAAGTCTTACTTCCTTGGTTAAATTTATTCCTAAGTATTTTATTATTTTTTGCTATTGCCATTAAAATTGTTTTCTTAAATTCATTTTTGGGATGTTCATTGCTAGTATAGAGAAATACAATTGATTTGGGGGTATTAATTTTAGTTCTGCTATGGACAGATTTTGCCCAGGGGAACGGCTTCTTAATACTTAATTTAGTATTAAGTATTAAGGATCGAACCCGCATCCCTGGGTTTGTTACCACTGAGCCACAATGGGAACTCCAACAGTGATTTTCTAACTGCTTCTCCCTGTTTCCAATCTTGCCACCATCTCCTGCCCATTCAAATCCTTTCTCCATGCTGACACAAGAATGACCTTTTAGATCATAAGTCTGGGAGTTCCCATCGTGGCCTAGCAGTTAACGAATCCAACTAGCATCCATGAGGATGCGGGTTCGATCCCTGGCCTCGCTCAGTGGGTTAAGGATCCGGCGTTGCCGTGAGCTGTGCTGTAGGTCGCAGACGCGGCTCGGATCCCGCGTTGCTGTGGCTGTGGCGTAGGCTGGCCAGCTCCGATTAGACCCCTAGCCTGGGAACCTCCATACGCCGCGGGTGCGGCCCTAAAAAAGACAAAATAAATAAATAAATAAATCTGATATATTGCTACATCTTGTGGTCATTTCTCTACCCTTCACCTTTACCAGCATTGAACACATTTGCTCACACGCTCCTTCATGAAACGCTCTGCTTTCTTCTCTTCCGGAAAAGCACTCTAATGATTTTCTTCATACCTCATCAGCCCGATATTTTATATTTCTTTTTTTGGATCCTACTTCTCTGCTCCGTGTTTGACCCAGTTCTGGGACCCTTGTTCCCCACACACTCTCTTCAGCAACTTCATTCCAGTCCCATGGCTTTAAAAACTGTCAGCAGTGATGACTGACTCTTTCCATGAACCCTAGACTTGAATATTCAGCTTTCTTCTTGTATGGCATCTTAAATGTAGAATGTCCAAAACAGTACTCTTGATTTTCTTCCGCCTCCAGTTACAGTGTTTCCCAGTGCAGTACCATGTTGTTCAAGCCAAATTCCTAAAAGTCACCCTCTGATTCCTTCCATTCTTTTACCTCTTACCTGAAATCTCTTAGCAAGTCTTATTTTCTCTACCTTCACAACATAATGCAAATCCATCCACTGATCTCCATCTTAACTACCACCATAGTAAGCTAAGCCACTATTATTTCTTTCCCTTATGACTACAATGGCCTCCAAGCTGGTCTTTTGCTTTAATTCCTCCCTCCCTGCCGTGCCCCCCACACACTCCATTCTCCATACAATGGCCATAGTTGTCTTTTAAAAACAAATCAAAGAAATCCCACTGTGGCACAGTGGGTTAAAAATAAGACTGCAGGAGTTCCCACTTGTGGCGCTGCGGAAACGAATCTGACTATTAACCATGAGGTTGCAGGTTCGATCTCTGGCCCTGCTCAGGGGGTTAAGGATCTGGCGTTGCCATGAGCTGTGGTGTAGGCCAGCTGCTGTAGCTCCGATTAGACCCCTAGCCTGGGAACTTCCATATGCCGCGGGTATGACCCTAAAAATATATATATATATAGTGCTGTAAGGTGTAATGTGTAACCTTGGCTCAGTTACTTGACCCTTCTAAGCCTCCATCTCTTTTTCTATAAAACAGGGAAAATATAATTCCCCTACCTCTTAGCTGTGGTTTTGTGGATTAAATAGGATAATGCATTTAAGTGCTTAGCACAATTCCTGCGCCATAGAGAGTGGTCAAAAAGTATTAGCTGTTATTATCTAAGGTAAAACAAATGCCATTACAGTGGAAAGTACATTCTGTCCCAGAAAGAACACTGAACTGAAGGGTAAGAGTCTTGGATTCTAGCTCTGATTCTGGCACTAAATTGTCATAATGGCCTTGGGTAAGTGACAAAAATCTCTTTGGACCTTAGTTTATTCACTTGTAAAAAAAAAAAAATGAAGACATTGGACTAGATTGCTTCTAAGGGACTGCCTTATTTTATTTTATTTTATTTTATTTTTGTCTTTTTAGGGCCACATCCACGGCATACAGAGGTTCCCAGCCTAGGGGTCCAATCGGAGCTGTAGCCACTGGCCTACGCCACAGCCACAGCAACGCCAGATCTGAGCCGCGTCTGCGACCTACACCACAGCTCACGGCAGTGCCAGATCCTTAACCCGCTGAGCGAGGCCAGGGATCAAACCTTGTCCTCATAGATGCTAGTCATATTCATTTCTGCTGAGCCACGATGGGGACTCCAGGCCCAGTTTTAAATACCACTGTACAACAATTCCATAACTCCCCTATCACAGGAAAATCCACCCTCCTTGTCTCCTACTAGCCCAAGGGTGAGGGAAATTGAAACGTGTAAATGACTGGATTTAAAAAAATATGGTCAGAGAAAAACTTGTACAGGCTCCTCAGCAGTACTGTGGGGCTTCTCTGTCCACGGCTGTCATCTGTTTTGAGGGGTGGATGACTGTGGGAGCCCTGCTATAAACCTGCAGGGAAAGGTTGGCACAGCCCAGGAGAGCGTCATGAACACAGCAAATGAGGCCATGGAGCCCATGCCTTATCATCAACATTTATGTGCCTCTGCCCTTGGCATTGGGAACACATGGGGGTGCTTCAGAGGCGCCCACACAATTGTTCTTTGATGACTGTGTCTGGAATAATTAAAACATCCGCACTGATCTTGCCTTTGGCTTTGTGTGTACGAACCATTACTGAAAAATTGTTCCTGAAAAAAAACAAGCTGTCTCCGGAGCCTGGCAGCCTATCGATTTCTCGTGACTATAGTCCAGGATTGAATGGCTATGTGGGAAACTGGTCCTTATTGATTTGGGAGGGTGTGGGTGGGTATTAAAAGCACACTAAGTCCTGTAATTGGCTCTGTGCACCTGTTGTAGAAAAAACTTAGCAATATTTCATGGAAGCTCACTTGCTGACTTCCTTTTCTCTGGGGAGGGGGAGGATAAAGGGATAAATAGAGAAGTTTGGAAGGACACATCTCCATTGTGTGTGCTATTTTCCGAGAAAGTAACTAGCAAAATAGCCTTCAGTTTGGAGGCTGGTCAGTTCCATTGGGTGCATATGACATCGGGGTGCCCGAGGGACATTGGAAAGGGATGTCAAGTGTGCAGGGAAGCCAGGGAGCACCCAGGTGGCCAAGAGACAGGTTCTGCTGACAGTGAGGGACAGCATCGCTTTTCCCTATGGGCTGGTCCAGCCATTGCATTGGCATAAACACGGAGAACCCTGGGACGCCACCTCCGCTGGCGCCAGTCTAACAGCAGGAGGTACTTAGTGCAGAATCCACGCCTTCCCGCGTACCGGGGAGGCGCAGAGAGAAGCCCGGGCGCTGTTTCAGGCACAGCCTGGTGGGGTCCGTGCCCCCTCCACGTGGTCAACACCTCCTGAGGGCTGGTCCCTAGCTTTTAGGAGGCAGACCTTCAGCTGGCTCACTGCTTCTTCCTCCAAGGCGATGAGGTTCTGAGGAAACGATTCTCAGTGACCAAGCTCGCAATAGAGCCATTTCCAAAAATATTTCCCAAATGATTTGGAGGGATGACTTCATAACCATTCACAACCATTTGGTACTTGCTGTGCGGCAGAGACTCTGAAATTTTCTTTAGACGATTGATCTCATTTCAGCTTCACAATAATCCTGTGGGACACCAAGGAGGTACTACTTTCTCTGGGCCTTGGTGATAAAGGAAAATTAAGCCTCAGAGGAAGACATCTGCAGGTGGCACGTGACAGAGCTAGGTGGCTCCAAAGCTGTCGTGACACTTGTCATAATAAGAAGAGAAGACATAGCCCCTTTCTCCAGTTAAGTAGGGAGAATATGGGGACAGAAGAAGAAAAACGACCTCAGAGACGAAAACAAGCTCGCTCCTTGTGTCGGTGATTCAGCTGTGACTCATCCAAGACTGAAGGTCACTCAGCAAGTTGGAAATGACTCTGGACTTTCGTATTAGAGCCAAGACGTGAGCGCTGTAGCTCTGCTTTATCCCAAACCGACCTCCCTCACCCCCACTCCCACGGGCTAAACATTCTCCGGTCTCCCACGCCTACCTTCTCTCAGGCAAATGCGATCCAAGACACAAATGAGGTGCCTGAGTGTGCGGGTTGCGGGGCGGGGAGGGCGGTGGTGGGCTCCGAGACACAAGGGAGTTTGACCAAGAAGCAATTTCCAAGGCCCAGGAACTGGGCAGCCTCCCAGACCGGTCTGGCGGCATCCGCGTGGTCCGTGAGCATGGGGACTCCGCCCCTCTGGTGACGCTGATGTCGATCACGTGACAGGCTTTCCTCCCGTGGGACGCTGGGACAAGAGACTGCATCTCTCCTCTCTCCCTACCCCCTTCATCGTATGACCCTGACTGAACAGAAATTTTTCTCAGTCAAGCCCTGTTCTCATCCGCAGGTGCAAAATAAAATAGCTGCCTTTATATAATCACACTCGGCAATTGCACACATTACACGAAAATGGGTTGATTCCTCCATTTACATCTGGTTTGCAGAGGCGCTGCTGAGATGAAAGAAACCAGTGGATGGTATTCATTTCCAGCCGCCTCCGTATTAATCATCAGCTTTCTACCTGATGTGTGTAAGCATAAGCGGGAATTTCCGGTTGTCGTCACAGGCGGTAGGACGGGGAAGAAGGGGCGCTGCAGGGGACGTGTGTACTGGGCAGTTTAGCCCTTTTAACCTTGGTAAACTCTCAGGTTCCCGGGCCTAGGTTTTTGTTGTTGTCGTTTGGTGTTTTGGTACCTGCCAGCGTGCCGTCCTGGTTTTCCTGGGTTTCCTTGCCCACAGATTGCTTTACTCTCCAGCACAGCTGGCTCATACCAGTCTGGCCCTCCCGCCTCCCCCCTGCTCCCAAAGAGGCCTTGCCGGGGAGGCAGACCAGCAGGGACTGCCTAGTCTGAGTAGAACCGGCCTTTTCAGAATTAAGCCTTAGACTCTCTGTGTTCTCAGGTTTTGTCCGCCCACTCTTTAGGGCACCCCCCTCACCTCATCTAGAACACAAGCACACAACATATATACTCCCAAGGCCCACTCCCCATCCTGGGTGAAAGGCCCTCCTCACAATAGGCCCATACGACCCAGCCTCGGGCTTTCATAAATACCGACCTGTCTCCTCCTTGATGAGTGGCCTGTAAACTTCCTCTATTCCGGTTACGTAACCATTGGGCAGCCAATTCCCATAAGGCCCTTCTCTGACCTAGTTGCACCTCATAATTTAATGATATCATAGGTTACAAGAGGTGCCGCCGGCAGGTTGCTATAGAAACTTTTGCTCCACTGACCTTTTTTTATTTTTTCCCCTAATAAAACATTACAACAAAGTTAAGTCGACTATCCGAGGAGGGCTTGGGTCTGTTTTCAGTCCAATACGCTCTTGGACACTGGCGAATGCTTGAAAGCCTTCTGCCTCAGACAAATTCAATTCCTCTCCTGGGTTTTTGGTTTTGTTTTGTATTTCTACATTTTCCATCAAAGAATCCCATTGAGCTTCCCCCAAAGGAGAAATAATAACCTGGAGAGTACCCTTAACTGTGCACGCTCTGGCCAAAAGAAGTGACTTCATTGTCATGTCTGGTCTTCACAGGCTGGGATGGAGGAGGAAAGATCAGGTTATCGATGTCCGGCAAGCCTGTGGTCACACTGAAAAAAATGATCAGCTAAGGACTCAATTCAAGGCCCAAGGCACGAATCCAGTGCCTGGGAGACCAACAAGCAGAGGTGGGTGACCAGGGAACTGGAAGTCAGGCCCCAGGCACGTGGGCGAGGAACAGCTTTCATCCCTAAGAGCAAAGATTGAATTTGGGGCTGAATAACTGCCTAGTGTTATATAAGGTTAGAGGTCGTAGATGCCTCCTGCTCAGGAGTGGGGCCACCAAAGAGTAGCCTGGGGAACTATACAGACCATCTCTATAGCCATCTATCTCCCAAACTTACCTTCAAGCAAAAATATTAAAAGCCTTCTTTGATAAGAGCAATCTATATTTTTAAATATTGGGTAAAGGCTGAAAAAGGCCATATTTGGAGACTTTTGGTGTCTCTGCCTCTCTACCACATACACCTAAATAGAAGTAGTGTGCTCGTTATATAAACTCAGTTTCAAGAGGCCCCCTGGCCACACAGAGTGCAGTTCCTTCTTGGTCCCTCTCCCCACTTCCACTAGTAACCATTTGTTGCCTTTCTTAGATATGCAGCTATTCTTCCTTCACAGATATTCTAGAGCTGCACTTTGTCTCAGGCCGGCCCCTGGTTTCCAAGTAATAGAGAATCAAATTCACACAGAAAGAACCTCGTGTCATCCTTATTTACCATTTTTTTGTCTTTTTGTCTTTTTAGGGCCGCACCCGCGGCATATGGAGGTTCCCAGGCTAGGGGTCTAACAGGAGCTGTAGCCGCCGGCCTACACCACAGCTCACGGCAACGCCGGATCCTTAACCCACTGAGCAAGGCCAGGGATCGAACGAACCTGCATCCTCATGGATGCTAGTCGGGTTCGGTAACCGCTGAGTCATGACGAGAACTCCTTATTTACCAGTCTTTGTGGCTCAGTCCAAGAAGGCCTGGGATGGGGTGGAGGGGCCACATTCTAAGCAGCTTTCATTCCCAAGAAGCCCAGACTGAGCAGGGTTCACAGCTTCCTTACTCCCAAAGGCCCCACTTAGGACTGAACAATGTCTGTGGAGCCTAGTGGCCAAGCCAAAGCACTGGCTGAGGATGAAGGATGCAAAGGAAGGACCCAAGGAAGTAGGGAAAAGAGAAGAAAAAAACGCTTCAAGTCAGGTGTTCCTCTTGCCAGCCTCTCCGATGGCTGGAGCCCTGTTCCAAGTTGCCTCAGTTCTGAGAACCCTGCGGCCATCACCATCCAACCTTGAATGTTCCTGACACTAGGAAGCCTTGCAGCTGAGTTATTCTCAGGATACAGAGGTGGGACCTGAATCATACCAGTCAGTGGTCTTAATTATAAGCCACAGAAGCCATCTCTAACTGATTTAGGGAGAAAATGTATTTATTTAAAAGTCTCGGTAGCTCCCAGCGTCCCTGGGATTGCTAGGGAGCCAAGCTTACCGTAGGGCTAGCCCACGCAGGGTATTACTGCAATTGCCGTCAGTGGGCACTAGACACGGCAGCCTGCCCTCTTAATACTCTCAACGTTGAACTCCACCTTGATACAACCATCGCTGCTGCTAGAGAGGCTTTGCCTCCCACAGCACTCATCAGTGAGGACTTCCCCAAATCCTGAAGGAGGGGTTTAGAGTCTCAGAAGTAACAAAAAGGGACAGTATTCACTCCCTAAGGCTGCCATAACAACACAGATGGGTGGCTTAAACAACAAAACTTTATTCTCTCACAGTTCTGGAGGCTAAAAGTCCAAGATCAAGGTGCCAGCCCGTCTGGTTCTCCTGAGGCTTCTCTCCTTGGCTTGCAGATGGTCACCTTCTCATTGCATCCTCATGGGCCCTTTCCTTTTCTGCCCCAGCCAGATGGGATTGGGGTGCTAATGGCTTCATTTTAACATAACTACCCCTTTCAAAACAATGTGGCCAAATAGTCACATTCTGAGGGAAAGGGGTGGGGTGGGGCATTCAGGGCTTCAGCATATGAATTTTTCAGGGGACACAGTTCAGCCCACAACAGGGACAAAAGTTTATTTCTCCAAGTTTGCCACCCTGCCTTGGGCACCATGAGTTTGGGTTGTCTCACTACTCCATTCCCTCGGCCCGTCTAAGGGCAAACCAGGTTGTCTTCCCCTCCCTCCATTTTATCCAATGCCGCTTCCTTCTCCTTCTCTACCCTAGTCCTCTGCTGAGGTCCCAGCAAGCTTTGCGGCTGCACTTAGCCAAATTACAACATCTGGAGTTCTTAACTCTCCTGATCTGATATTCTTCTAGATGAACTACTGAACTTCAAATTCGCTCATCTAACGGCAGCTAGTTCCTATGTAAGTACCAACTCATGAGCCAAGGATCAGATGAGTGGAGATATCTAGGGAGATATGACTATCATGTTCCTCAAGATAAGCTCCCAAGAAAACAATTTCGAATGTGGGTCGTGCTGCCCTTGACGAGATCGTGGTCTACATGCACCACTGTTAACCTAAAAAGGTTAGGCACAGGTGCTGTGCTTTCATTAGCAGAAA
This sequence comes from Catagonus wagneri, assembly GCA_004024745.2. Classification (NCBI taxonomy): domain Eukaryota; kingdom Metazoa; phylum Chordata; class Mammalia; order Artiodactyla; family Tayassuidae; genus Catagonus; species Catagonus wagneri. The sequence goes on along the minus strand of PVHT020000015.1, from coordinate 26,218,623 downwards.
TACACTCTTCTCTTTTTGCGATGTACTTCTAGGTCAATGAGGAGTGTTAACCCAACAGTTTGTGTATCTAGGACCCATTTTGCCAATTTCCATAATCCTGTTTTGTAAATTGATAGTCATTCATTTTCCCCAATGGATGGCTATTAGTAGAAGTGACCTAGCTAAAATTCTGTTTGAAAAGGGTAAAAAGAGGTTGTTTTATTTATGAGCCCTCACGTATACATCTCTGGGCTCAATTTGATGACCTCTTTTCTTTAGCCAAATAGACACGATGTTCTAGTCTTTTGCCCCACAGCTAAGGGATGGCAGAGGTGGGGGGAGGTGTAAGGCTACTCTTGGCAAAGGAGGGAATTTGAATGGTGGAAGCCAATGGTGGATAGCAGGAGAGTCAGAAAAAGACTTTTTTTTTTTAACTTTATGGAAGTTCCTGGGCCAGGGATTGAATCTGAGTTCCAGTTGTGATGCAGGAGGCCCCAAATATATGTGCCTGTGTATATGGCTTTTAGCAGATTCTTGAAGGCAGAACTAATTAAATAAATTTTCTGTTTACACAGAATGGCCCCATAGAGATGCAATGAGTATTTACATTTGCTTGTTTGCTGGGTCATTTCTAGGCTGTAGCCAAGTAGTCAGCATGACCGGGAGACCAAGTCAGAGGGAGATGTGGTGGGGGGAGTGGCAGTCCTCAAACTGGTTAGACTGGGAAAGTTGGGAGTTTGGGTCAAGTTCAAGATTAGCATGTTGTCCCGATATGCGGAACCACCACCAAATTACTGAACTATTATGGGGCTCTCATGTTAATCTTGGTGACCTCAAATAATTATGAATTAGGACTGCCTATTAGAGAGTGTGGTTTTTCATGTGGAAAAAGTTCTTATAGAGACCACATGAATGGGATTCACTGATTCTGAGGAGGTCTGTTGACTGTATGTATGCAAAGTGTATTCAAAATAGTGTGTGTGCCTTTTTCTAGAGAACGGATACATAATGTTCTGAGTTTGTGTGTGAAGCAATGGTGAGATATACGAATATGAAGAACGATGAAATAAGGTTAAACTATGTGCTTGGATGACCAAAAAGTCACGACAAAGTTGTCTTGGGCCAGAAGGACTTTCAAGCTTGTCCAGTCCCTCTGGAAACCGTAGTGTGGGTCAGAGCTGCGAAACCGAGTGTGAAACTGTTGGCACTTCTGCGAGGCCCCTTGCTGCCTGAGGTCACGTCAAGGCAAAACATGGCTCGGGCAGCTAGAAAAGCCATTTGTAATCGAGGCTTTCCATTCACAACCGACCTCAGTGTTTGAGGTTATCTCACAACGAGGCTATTTTTCATGCATTCACAGTGTTTCACTGACAGGTCTGGACAAAGGCAACATTCATCATGCAACTTAAAGCTGTGTCCCATTTTCAGAAGACATGGCATATAGTGCGATACAAATCAATGTTTATTTAAATTCTGGATTTATCTTGTGAGTAGTAAAATCATACTATATTAAACTGTTCTGAAATAAAATGTGTGAATATGTTACCACAAATTTTGTAACCTTATCTTTGGCACTTCCTCATTTTTTTTTTCTATGTACTTGCTGTAGGATTTTTTTAAATGGTAATAAGCACATAGCATAAAATATACCATCTTAATCAACTTTAAATGTAAAGTTCAGTTGTGTTTGCTGTATGCATTTTGTTGGGCAAGAGATCTTTAGAACTTTTTCTTCTTGCAAAACAAACTCTATTCTCATTGAACAATATCCCACTAATCTTGTGAGCAGCAAAATTATATTGCATTAAAATGCTCTATTTTGGGGGAGGCAACACCCGGAGCATTAAACTTGCACCACAGCAGTAACAACGAGTCACAGTAGTGACACTGCTGGATCCTTAACCCACTGAGCCACCAGGGAATTCCAAAACTGTTCTGTTTTAAATGCATGAATGTATTACCACAAATTTTGTAAACTTATCTTTGGCGTTTCCTTATATTTTTGTTTTAATACCACTGGAAGGAATCCTAAAGTGGAGGTGGTCTGGGACTTTCTCAGTTCTTATAATTTTCTCATTTAATGGTCAAGTTCAGCCATACATCTAAGCCCTAGGTGGGCCATCCCACAATGGACAGGAAGAGAGAAAGTCTGCTCACGGAGAAGAGGGAGTGAGTCGGGGCCAAGCCAGGGGAAGAGCCCCGAGGCCGGCTTTGATGGGAGAAAGCTCCCTGCCATGGTGAAAAAAGAATGCTCTGGAAGCAGGCTGCCTGGATTCCAATCTCCCTTCACTGCTCAACTGCTCTGTGCCTTTGGGCTGACTCCTTAACCTCTCTGAACCTGTTTCCTCTTCTATAAAAAGGGGGCGCTAATGGTATTTTCCTTGTAGGACTGATGTGAGCACTAAAGAGCACTGCCTGCTACACAGTAAGCTCTTATTATATTCTACCTGCTACTGCCATCATCATTCTTACTTACCCCTGTGTAGGGGCAGTAAAAGTGAACCTCTCTAGCTGGGAGCTCCTGGGCTGGGGACCTGTCGATCCACTTTGTCATGACCTTCGTGGGGTGAACGATGAGGAGTCAACTGCCTAATTCCCCTGAAATCCTATTCCGGGGGAAGAGCTTCGGGCTTGTGGTTTGAAGGAGGTGGGGGTGGAAGGATGACCTTAAACAAAAACATAGAGGGGACTGTTGTCTGTCATGTCCATTTCAACAGCCGCTGAAAAGTCTGGTCTGAAAATGTCCGTCAGTCACACCATCATGGTCTCCCCGAAAGACCTCTGTTAAAGCACAAAGAAATTATCTAAGAGGCCGAACCAGAAATCTGGACCCCTAGCGCTTTGCACATGTACATGAATCCGTTTTCAGGATCGCTTTTTCCTGAAAACAGCTATAGGCATTGCAGGTAAGCTCAGAGATGCAGAAAGGAAAAAACCCCAGAGCCAGTGCTGTGCTGCTAACAGTTATCGCCACCAGTTGTCACCGCCACCAGGAGAGGAGCCCTAACTTCGAGCATGGTACCCATCCCGCACCGCGGCTGATTTCAGCTACCAGCCTGACCTCCTAACGCCAGGTTCCCCAGCGGGTACCCACCAGCTGAGCTCTTCTCTGGGATCTGTGACGTCATGTGACTCTGGAATCAGATTACGCATAAGCAAGCCAACCAACCGCCCTGTGCTGCAGTTTGCCCCCCTAGGACTAGAGATCTACTTCATAGATTCGAGTGAGGATCTAGTGAGAAGCTAAATGTTAGAAAGAAAAAAAAAAGTATGACCGGGTCTCTTTGCTGTATAGTGCAAATTATCACGGCCTTGTAAATTAACTAACTTCAATAAAACTTTTTTTAAATGTAGAAAAGGGCCTGGCACACAGGGAACTCCCAGTGCATGTTAGCCGGGGCTTTGAATGCCTAAAGGTATATAAACGTGGCTCATACTTCCTGAAGACTTGACTGTGGTCCCGGTTTGGGTAGAAATAGCAACCCCAGTGGATGGAAGATCAGATCTTGTCACTGTGAGAAGAGGATGCCCACAAGGTGAAATGGAAGTCCCTCAGGATTAACCATTTCCGTACCCTTCTCTCCCTCCCTCCAGTTGGCACTCATCCCTGTAGGCTGCCGAGGACCAAAGTGCTTCTTCCACTCGTGACCTTCATACTCTCCCAAGGCCCAGTCCTGGTTCCCTTAGGAGGTCGTCTTATGCTCACTGGGGCTTGGAGGAGGAGAACGTGGTCCGGAGAGTGCAGCTGCATGCTGGGCATGGCAATGGGCATCCTGATGAGCCCAAGGGGCAGTGATCACTCCTGTCCCCATGAGGGTGGCGAATATTCCCATAACGCACCTCTAAAATCCAAGAACTTCCCACGCCGAAGGTACAGCCAAAACAATAAAACGACAAAATAAGGAGTTCCCTTCGTGGCTCAGTGGAAACAAATCCGACTAGTATCCATGAGGACAGGTTCAATCCCTGGCCTTGCTCAGTGGGTTAAGGATCTGCAGTTGCCATAAGCTGTGGTGTAGGTCACAGATGCGGCTCGGATCCTGCGTTGCTGTGGCTGTGGTACAGGCTGGCAGCTGTAGCTCTGATTGGTCCCCTAGCCTGGGAACCTCCATATGCCATGGGGGCAGCCCTAAAAAGACAAAAATAAAATAAAATAAAATAAAATAAAAATATAAAATTCAAGAGAAGCAAGGTTTTTATAACACAACTGGACTTAGGTTAAGTAAGCAATTTTAGGACTTTGTTTCGTTGCACTTGTGCTTTCCACAAATTGTGCTTTCCGGAAATTTCCACCTCCTCCTGCTGGGAGGTGGGCGGTGTTCTGCAGGAGGGCTAGAGGGCAGCAAGTCAATACGCGGAGAAAAGGGCTTTTCAGGGCTTTTTAATGCAGCAATGCCATTGGCTAATACATGTGTATAAGCGGACTTACTGTCACTACACAGGTGACAGTTAATGCTTACTACACTGGTGGTCCGTCAACAGGAAGATCAGTTGAAACAGGGAAATCGGTAACAGAAAACTGGAAAGGGTGGGAAAAGTGGGCTCTGAGATCTAGAAGCAGGGCTCCTTGGGGCCTGCACTTTTCTGCCTTGACCAGGCCATGCCTCTGCACTGGGCTGACCATGGACAAGCCTAGCTGGGAAATTTCCAAGTTCCCCGGAAGAAGCGAATGTGGAGGGTACCCTGACCAGCTCCTGTGCCACCACCTCAGCCCTTCCTGGAAGGGAAGAAATCATAAAACCTAAGAGACGAAGCAGAAGTTTAAACCTCTAGGGGCCTGTGGGTCCAGGGTGTCTATTCTCCTCTCGCTCCTTTCTTATTCCGAGGCTGCGAGTTCCTTCTGGGGAGGCATCTGGGGCCCCGGAGAACTCAAAGGGTGGCTCCCCGAGGAGAGGAAGCAAAATATGTTGGCTTCGGCTTTGCTCAAACAAGACCTTCTTTTTAGATGATCCAAACCAGTTCTCCAGAGACAATCAGGCTGGCATTCCGAACCGAAGAACCGCCCTGGAAGCAGGACCGTGCCTTTGGCCGGCGCGCGCTCATGAGAACCAGAGACTAGCAGGCGGCGCACAGAAGGGCAAAGCGCAACAGAACCCAACATTCCCTCTGGGGCCTGGCTGGGCAGGAGTTGTGATTTTTCTCAATTACCCAGAAGATCCTGTTACAAAGAATACGGTCAGGCCCAGGTGGAGTTTCCTATCATTTCACTTTTAAAAATTGTTCTAGGTTTTTTTTTTTTTTCAGTGATAAAGTAGAACCTGTGCAAAGTCACCCACGGCACGAGATAAAACCTGTACGGTCAGGGAGATGAGATGTTGCTGAGGCTCTCGTGCTAGAGGCACCTCGGTCGACACTGCTCATTGTCCCAGTTAGTTTTATCAATTTTTTTGTCAAAGAGTTTAGGCTGTGGGCCTTAGCTATAGTGTATCGTTGAGAGACAATTTAATTGAATTTAAAACGTGTAATTTGGGAGTTCCTGCTGTGGCACAGCGGAAACGAATCTGACTGGGAACCATGAGGTTGCGGGTTCGATTCCTGGCCTCGCTCAGTGGGTTAAGGATCCGGCGTTGCCGTGAGCTGTGGTGTAGATCGCAGGCGCGGCTTGGATCTGGCATTGCTTTGGCTGTGGTGTAGGCTGGCAGCTACAGCTCCGATTCCACCCTTGGCCTGCTAACCTCCATATGCCACATGTGCAGCCTTGAAAAGGTAAAAATAAAACGTGTAATTTGCTTTCATGAACATTTTATAATGCCGAAGAAAACAGAGTAGATAGCGAGCTCTGCTTTAAGGAAACCCAAAATATGAATGGACTGACAGATAAAGTAGGGGCAGATGATTAGCCAAAAGCTTCAACACGATTAGTAATAACAAGCTTTTCCAGTGCATTTTTAAACAATTTAATCAATTCACACCTGCCTCACTGTCGCATACATAAGAGCTTGCTTTCCGAGTGCAGGTCTTATTTCCTTGAAAGATCTTCTGGTCAAATGTATTACAACCAATAAGAACAAGATCAAAATAGATGTTCCGATTGCTTTCCCTTCTATTTGGCTTCCGACAAAACGATACAGAAATTATTTGGGCAATTTTTGCCCTAAAGTACAGTAGAGTTATGTTAGATACAAAGTGAGACAATAGGAAACATTCTTAAATGATCAACAAGCTTTCACAGAGACTGTCTATATCACATTGTTATTACAACGGAGGTGAGCTGAAACTTCTAGACAGATTTAGAGCAAACAAGACCCTAAAAGAGACATCAAGCATAGAGAGGTAGTTGAATAGCAATATGGGAGGAAAAACAAAAAGCATTATCTTAATTCCCCTTTCGGTTCATTACAGTGCAAGAGTAAAATGGCTGCTTAAGGAACAACTGGAATTACAAACACAAAGACACAATTGCCACTGTGTAAATGGCTTGCTTGATATTTAAATCCTGGCATTACTGAGAACTGCATAAAATGGTGGAACTAGTTTAGCTAAGGTAAGCCTATAATGCCACATTGACGTATTTGCTCTTTTTTAATTTTGTTGTTGTTTGTTACTGTTGCTTTGATGATGGATCAATGTCAAGCAACTTCTTAAAATGGTGCATAAGCTACAGTGTTGCTTTGTAAACTTCTGTTAATCACATTTGCTGCGACAAAGTTTGAAACAGCAGCTACAGAGTCAGGAAGCAAAAGCTTGAAAACAACACCAGGAACACAGATTACAGGCACTTCTTTCTCAAGGTTAACGTAACGCATTTGAAAATACCCATTTGTAAGGGAAAATGTCTTCATCTCACCTCTGGATGTGCATAATCCAGGTTATTAAACAGTCAATTAGTGGGAGCTATCTTGCTAAGAGGAACCAAATGCGTACATTTTACTTGGCTCCTTTTCCTTCTTTTTCTCTGCACTCAGGAAAGGCCACAAACTGCAGCCCAGGCAGCTGGCTGCTTCTCAGAACTGTCTTTGACCAAATCAAAACCTTATTCCTCAAGCCCAAGAACGGGCTAAAAATCTGTCCTTTTCCCTTATTTGGGCTTCCTTCTATTTGCATCTTGATTACACATCTCTGCTATGATTTTGCCTTGGAAACAGAAATGGATGCAAAGTCAACATATTGGGAACTCAAGGAATGAGTCCCTGAATAAAACTCCCATCTTGGCGATGGAGTTGGTGAGGGGAAACACAGTCCCCAACGGGTTCCAGTCTGTCAACGGTATGCCATCTATTGACAGTAAGAGACCTCTGGGCGCTGTGAACCAGCCTCAGAGCTCCACTGCTCCACCAGCCCGTCACAGGGGACCACCCGAGCCCAGTCCGGCTCCCCGGGCAGGACTGGAAGCGCTGCACGCGCAGCGACTTGACTAGCCCCAGCATGCTGCAGCAGCACGGGGCTAGAAGCAGTCGGCCTTCAGAAAAGGCAAATTGTTGACATAGTCAGTTCTCTGCCCCCCATGTAAGGGGCGAGCACTCTTTTCTCCAAGTTGTCTATAGAAAATTAGTTTTATCATTTTTCTTTTTCTACATTTTGCTGGTTATTAGCTAGCAGCAGTAGTACAGTACAAAGCAGAAAGGCATAACGTCTGCTTGGTACCTAATATAATATATACACATGTACATATATACACACACACACACACACATATATATATATATATATATACACACATCTATATACATCTATACACACACACACACACACACACACACAGAAAATAACCTACTATGAAAAGACTAGGCCGGTCACAATAGATAGGAAAACTAGCTGAATAAACGGCACTAACTACCAAGGGGGAAGTCTTGTTCTTCTGGCCTAGATTTAACTTTATGCTGTTTCTCTGTATACTCTTCATCCCCAGACTTTGCAGCAAAATCAATTTACAGGTGGTGAAATGGTCACGTCCAACTGATTACTCCATTCAGTACATACCAAAGCAAGCCAAGGATTAGCCTTGCACCTTGCCTCCGCCCCACTAATAGAGCACAAGTTTGCTGTAAAACAACCCAAGCATGCATTGAACCTACTGAGAGGAAAGTGCAATTCTGCCCAGCCAAGATCTACGTGTGCTGGAGTTAGGCCCTCACTCGCTAACATGAAATAGTCTATGATGAGGAATTCTGCACCTTTTGCACAGCAGGGAGTGATGAGTTGGGTATTCTAATGGAACGAGAACTTTAGCCTTTCGTTATATCAGAAATTCTAGCTCTCCGCACAACGCTACTTTTTAGCCCTCTTGAAAGAGGAAGAACTGGCTGGCACAGAATTCTCCCTTATCTCTGACTCTCATTTGTTTGCCAGGCTTTTCATTTTCCCAAACAGACTGGACCCCCCCCCCCAGAGGATTTACATGTAAATCATCAAGCTCTGGTCCAAAAATCAGAGTTGTGGATTCCTCTAATGAAGTGTACAGGAGGTGGAAATGGGTATTGTGTGAAAAGGCAGGGTTTTATGCAAATGTAGCTCCCTGACGATATTCTATAACCATGAATAATCTAATCAAAGCTATTATTTGTTGAATAACTCCTATGTACTGGGCACAATGTTAAGCGATCCATATGTACTATCTTATAGAGTTGTATAACAACCCTGCATGCAGTATTTGTCGTCTCCATTTGCTAGATGAGAAACCAAGGCTCAAAAAAAGGGAAATCACAAAAGTTAACACATCTAGCCATCGGGGACACCTATGACCCTTCTCTATGTTGCAGTTACACTAGATAATAGGAAACTATTGTCCTAGGATCGTCTTAGGATCACATGGTAGGGCCCCAGGTGGCAGGAGGAGACTTTCATTTCCCCTTCCCTGAGCCTTGTGGTGTTTGCTTGGGCAGTCACCTATATTTCCATACTACCTCTTTTTTTTTTTTTTTGACTTTTTATACTTCCATTCTTTACCAGCCCAGCTGGGCTCCAAACATCATGCCTGGTAACATAATGTTCTGGCAACACAGTGCTCATTAAAGAAGTGCAGAGAAAGGTTATTTGGCTTCTGCTTGCACTGAGTCTTTTTTGTTGTCGTTGCCTGGATCATCTCGTTCTCTCTTTTCTGTGTCTAGCCACAGGTGGTGATGGAAGAAGTCAGAGTGATTACTTGAGGCATTAACCTCTCGCTGGAACAGAGCAGATGGGCTGCGAGTGAGTCGCACACTGCAGCTGTCTAGGAGCACACGGGGGGGGGGGGCGGGGGGCGGGAGGGGGATAATTGGCATGAAGGTAGGAACAACACGATTCGCTTCTTCCCTGACCTAATCTTTTCACCCTGTCATTGTAACACTCCTGTACTCAGGGTATTTTTCAGGTTGTCCTGGCACTAAAGCAATCAAACTGGCACCGAGCAAGCCAAACAAGACCTCGCTCTTACCTCTTTAAACTATTCTTCCCCTGTATTGAAATCCTCGGCCCATCGCAACTAGGAGGAAAGACAGGGTTTAGATAAAATCATGGATTAATTGCCCACTTCCTTTAAAAGGATTTAAAAACCAAAAAGGTAGCTTGAGGGATTTTTTTAGGGGTTCTACTTTTTTTTTCCTGGCTTATTTACACTTTTAATAATGAACTGTCTTCATCAAGTGTTTCCACACATGAAAACCGGGTCCTGATCTGCAGAACCCCGAGAAGAGGGAGGGGTATGGAGGCTCACTGGACATGCCTGTGATGGGCCAGACTAAAAACCATTATCTCTGAAGCCTTAAGTAGTATCCTGCCTAAAAAAATCCCATTCCTAACTGCACTGGGGAGAAATTAAGATACAATTCGATGGCTGGAATAAATGCCTAGAAGAGACTGCAATAAAAGACACTCCTCTAGTTCATCTCTTGATGCCAGAAAAATAATTCCTTCATCCTGGCTCGGTATAACACATAGGAAATGGATTACTTCACTTCACCCTGACTTATTCCATAGCCTATGCCAGATCCCTTCGGTATTTTATATTGTTGGATTCAAAATGAAAACAAAATTGAATCTGTACAGACAGATAATCCTAGCACGGTTCTGAACTTCCTTTAAGCTTCCAATGGGATAGATACAAAAATGGTTCAAGAACTGGGATCAAATGTAGCAAAAGCCGTGAAAGCAGAAACGACACACTTCTAGTATTGTTACTTCCCCCTGGGTACATAAGAAACCATGGCAATAAATAAAGCGACTGACTCTTCAGTACTGCACACTTAAATAGTTACAAACACACATGTAGGAGAAAAAGGATACAGTAGTGCAAAAAAAAAATAAATTATTAAACCAGAAAGAAGTATGAACATTATCTTACACAATGCAATATAAAATTGGAACCATTTGGAATGAGACCTCAAGTCAGTGGGATAATGAAACAACACGATTAGTAACTTGGTGTCACATTTCAACCACACAGTCATTCATCTATGAAAGACAGAAAAATTAAAGCAAAACCACTTTAAACTTTGAGAAAATTTTATGTCAAAAATCAAAAATTTTTTTTTTCTTCTGGGCTCTTAAACAACCTCTGCTGTGCATGGAGTTGTGCAGCATGTCAAGTTGCATCTTAAGAAAGAAAGTTTCAAACAGGTCTCATTCTTTCGGTCTTTCTACTTAATTTCTGCCTGCGCGTAACAGCGGGGCAATGCTTCTGTTTGAGACTTCCTTCTAAGATGTTATTGCAATTAGATATATTTACAAGACGACTCCCCCAGGGTGGTGGGGGAGCGTCGGAGCTCCTTTTCAGCAATTCACTCACTAGTTTTGGTTTCGGGATATAAAGGCCAGGACTCGCCGGATACCGTTGAGCCTATCCTTCAGGGACCTCATTGCTAGGAACGGAAGCTGAGCTCGGCTTTCCAATGGAAGAACCGCTAACGTCCACCAGCACCAGGCTGGCCCATTCGGGTTGATCTGCAACAGAGAAACGCAGAGGGTTCACCCTCCTCCTGTGCAAGTCGTAGCAGTCTGCAGGCGGCCAAAACCGCAAGGGAAACCTCCCGGGTGGAACTGCTCCTGTGCGTGGCAGATTCTGCTCATTAACCCCCGCATCAGTTTCCCTATCTTAGCTGGGCCTGCAGCCACCATTCCTCAGCCTCCCATGCAGCTAGGTGAGGCCACGAGACAAAGTCCTGGCTAATGAGATGTACAGACAAGGTGACCGGTGTAACTGCTGGGAAACGCTCTGGGAAAGGGACACGGGCCCTCGCCTTCCTCTTCCTCTCCTTTGCCCCCACCTGGGACGGGGACGTGGTGGTCATCAGCCTTCTTCAGTCAGGAGGACGAGGGCAACCCTCAAAGGACGACAGAGCTTCTGTCAGGAAGGATCCTGGGTCTCTTCTGACAAATGACCTCACGGAGCCTGAATCTCTCCTTACAAATGACCTCACGGAGCCTGGATCTCTCCTTACAAATGACCTCACGGAGCCTGGGTCTCATCTAACAAATGACCTCACGGAGCCTGAATCTCTCCTTACAAATGACCTCACGGAGCCTGAATCTCTCCTTACAAATGACCTCACGGAGCCTGGATCTCTCCTTACAAATGACCTCACGGAGCCTGGATCTCTCCTTACAAATGACCTCACGGAGCCTGGGTCTCATCTAACAAATGACCTCACGGAGCCTGAATCTCTGCTTACAAATGACCTCACGGAGCCTGGATCTCTCCTTACAAATGACCTCACGGAGCCTGGGTCTCATCTAACAAATGACCTCACGGAGCCTGGGTCTCTCCTTACAAATGATCTCGCACACCGGGGCTGCTTTAGCCCCGCCCCCATCCCCATGGCTGACGCTCTCCAGCTTGTCTACCCCATGGTTATTTTTGGTAGTGGTTAAAGCAAACAAATCGATATCCTGACAAATATACCCCCACCTTCTAGCCAGTGCGATTTTACGAGCTGGACTATCTACTACAGTTAGCCCTCCGTATCCATGGATTCAACCAACTATGGCTCGAAAATTGGTTGGTCGAATCTGCAGATGCGAAACTATGGCTGCAGAGGGCTGAGGGTATTCATTGCATTCTATAAAAAGAGCATTTTATAGAAGGGATTTCGGTATTCATGGGGCCTCCCGGAACCGATCCCCCATGGACACCGAGGGATGACTTCTCAGCCTCTTTCACCACTTAGATTCGGTCTGATGCATAGAGCACGTGGGTCTTTGGTTCCCAGGGCCCCTTAGGCTCTGTGTGTCTCTCACTTCCCTTCCTGTCTCTGTTTCTGGCTGAAGGCCACAGAGTCCACACATGCCAGGTGACAATATGGGGCCGAAGCTAGCTTCTTCCCTAAAACCAAAGCCTAGGATTCACAGTCCCAAAGCACAACCATCCCACTTGGCAAACATTCCAATTGGAAAACACAGCCACAGAGAAATGGATTCCATCCCAGTTTTCCTCTAATAAAGACTTTTCCCACCCCACGAAAATCTTGCACCAAAATTCTGTTTGTCGGCAGTGTCCCAGGCACACATTGCAGACGTTGGTGGTTTATTTCCTGCTAAGCCCCAACTGAGCTTTCTGCCCACAACCTTTAGAAGGTTCGCTTTAAGACTTGGGAGAAGTACATTTTGGCCAAACCACCCACATGTGGGATTATTTGCCTTCACATTGGTCATGTGGTTCTCCTCCAACCCTCACTACCTCTTCTCTGTGCCTCGAGATTCATTTGGATTCGTCTTTTTTCTTTTTTGTCTTTTTAGGGCCACACCCGTGGCATATGGAGGTTCCCAGGCTAGGGGTCTACCAGGAGCTGTAGCTGCCGGCCTTCGCCACAGCCACAGCAACGCCAGATCTGAGCCACATCTGCAACCTGCACCACAGCTCATGGCAACGCCAGATCCTTAACCCACTGAACGAGGCCAGGGATCGAACCCGCAATGTCATGGTTTCTAGTCGGATTCGTTAACCACTGAGCCACTACGGGAACTCCAGAACATTCTTATTAATGGGACCGCTGGGGCTGCAGCATTCACTGGACCAAACTGGATGGGATTTTTTTTTCTTGCTGCTGCTGCCACCAAAGCAGCATGGTAAGAGTCCTAATAAGAAAGGAAATGAAAACCAAGACTTCAGCTTTCTGTGTCACTGAGCCCTATGAATCACTCTGTGGCATCAGTGTTTTCGCTTGTGGAAGATGCTGTTATCATTGTGGATTGCTATCTTCGGAATACTTTCCAGAAGGTGAATGGGGGACATACAACTTGATCATGAGCTTGCTGAGCTCTGCTGTAGCCCTGAGTCATGGTGACCCAGAGCCAGGAGCTGGATCACCAGGAAGCACTAACTGGCCTTTGTCCCTCTAACATTCAGGATGACTTTGAATGGGGCAAAGGGGCCACCTTTGTGGTCTGGAGAGAATAAGTCATGTCAGCCCATTAGGGAACAGACTGATGTTTTACAGCCTCAGAATGCAAGAGGAAGAAGGAAATTTAGAGACCTCCTCGTTACCCTCCCTCATTTCAGAGATGGGGAAAAAAAAAGTCAAGAAAGGGGAAGTTACTTACCCAAGGTCATTCAGCTAGAGAGGTAAGTAGGGCCAGCCTTTTGGCACAGAAGCCAGAATATACATATTGTATGTTACTATTGTGACAGAGTCAGGAATGAGTCTAAGAAAAGAATCAACGAAGGGATGGGGGTGATTAGGTAGGAGAGCTGGCTCAGAGTGTGGAAAAGGTGACGGTGGGGAGATATTTGACTAGGATATCTCCAGCCTTGTCCCAGACATTATTCCTGGATGTACACCAGGCAAGCAAAGCTTGATGAAACTTAACTATCTCCACTTTCCTGGAGAGCTGCCCACCTGCAGTCCGATCTTTCTCTCGAGTGGATCTGTGCCCCCCCCCGCCCCCGAAATAGACGGATCAAGTAGAATCTAATGGACTGTTTCCTAGTATAACTCAGCCCGAGGTAAATTTAAGGATTGGGTTAGTTTTCTCAGAAAAATAGGCTCACTCCTGATGAGGCCAATGACGAAGGTCTGGACCCACAGGGCTAAGCATAGAGGGACCTGGGTGTGAAAAGTTTCTGTGGTCCTGCAGTTGGAATCCTGTAAGGCGGCTGGCCCTAGTGCCTTGCTCCTGCAGCAACGGGGAAGAGAGTCATGAAGCCCCCCGGATGTGGCAGCCTTTGGTCTCTGCTCCTTGGGTACCCTGCTCTTAAGCCTAGCCTTTTGTGAGTCTTGTTACCCCAACACATCAGCATGGTGGGAACCAGACTCCCATTAAAAGCTCTTCTGTTGATGGTGCCTGCGTCCCCATTCCCTCACCTGGCTTGTCTCTCAAGACCTGTCTTAGATCCAAGTCCCTACTGCTTTACTTCAGTTACTCCAATTCTGCCTTGGGATCTTCCTGGTGCCCAGTGCTCCGCCAAACAAGACCAACTGGGATTCACGCTCCTCTCTACGCTTGGTTGGCTGGATGGAAACCACACACCCATCTAGTCACAGACCCTAGGTTCTCTCATCTGGTGGGGGTGACCGATCACAAAGAGACATTTTTATATACCTGGGGATCAGCATCTTTCTCTGGCATTGGACCGAAATGATTGAGGATCCGATTCTTCAGAGATGACTTGAGTGAATGAAACCATGATGATGCTTGCTCATAGACACAGTTATGTAATCCCATGAGCTCAGCACAATCCTCTCCTTGTACCTGAAAGTACCAAAGTGGAAGTGAAGCCTCCTGTACCTTCTCTGTCACGACCAGAGCCCCTTTTTGACACTCGACTCTCTGAGTATCCATCCTATCACCCTATGGGAAAGCTCACCCCTCTGGCTTTCTCCTTTGCGGTGTGGGAGAGTCTGCCAGATGATGGACTGTGTGTAAATGCTGATGAGGGTGGAGGACGGAGAAAGGTCAGGCTGGGCAAATGAGCCGAAACCACAAGACAGACAGAAAACCGGCGATGCCAACTGGCCTGAGTGGAGGCGTGCCATTAAACTAGGCTGTACTGGTTCATGCCTCTGTCTCTTTCATTTTTTACATCTGCCTGCCCATTGCTGCCCGGGAAGAGAGACGCGAAGGTGTCTGTGTCTGAGTGTGTGACTCTATCTTCCAAGTCAAATACATTTATTCATTGATCAAACATTTGTTAATCTTGTACTATCTGGTGAATGTCAATATAAACGATGATGAGATTATTTACCTCCTCTTCTACCCATCAGTCCAGAAAACTAAGGCTTAACTGGATATGTCACCTTTTCATCTTACAGGACGATGGATTATTATTGGGAAGGGCTCTCGGCCAGTCTGCACGTTTAAAAACACCAGTGTGCGTGTGAATCTACAATGATCCCAAAAGAGAAAAGCTTTTAAATTAGAAGAAGTTGAAAAATAAAATACACATGTGTAGCTCCGCTCCAGATCTTGGTATCCCTGGCGAGACCTAACTCGGCAACTGAGCAGGGAAAACCTGGACCCTGGGCTGGCTCTCTGCCGGTCCACAATCGAACAGCAACCTGGCAGCATTCAACGCTGCTGCAGCAATTCGGAGAGCAATCCCAAGCACCCACTGGTGCTAAGAAATCCTTCTGCAATCATCTTTGTCTGCCAAGCTACACAGATAGCCTGGCTTTGGGGTTCTTGGCACCGGCCACCCTCACCTTTTGGTCCTCAATGTATTCGATGTCAGCTGTGTTGTAACCATCCCGCTGGCCCTGATGGAGGACCTTGAAGCGCCTCTTGCCTATGCTGTCAACCACGGAGCGGCCATCGGCAAAAAACTGAACATTTCTGATCTCTAGGATGCAGCCATATTCCGCAAACCTGTTCATTGGGAACAGAGTCAAGAAAGTAAATTCTTTTTTTTTTTTTTTTTTTGCTTTTTAGGGCTGCACCCATGTCATATGGAGGTTCCCAGGCTAGGGGTCAAATCAGAGCTGTAGCTACCGCACTACACCACAGCCACAGTAGCACAGGATCTGAGTCGCGTCTGGGACCTACACCACAGCTCACGGCAATACCAGATCCTTAACCCACTGAGCGAGGCCAGGGATCAAACCCACAACCTCCTGGTTCCTAATCGGATTCGTTTCCGCTTCACCACGACAGGAGCTCCCGGGGCAGGCACTATTATTGCACCCACTGGACAGATCAGGAAACTGAGTCTCCGAAAGGTTAAGTAACTTGCCCAAAGGCAAACTTGCTCCAAGGCTGGAGCCAGAATGTGAACCCAGGCAGTGTGGCTCCAGAACCCACACGCTCATAAAACAAGTTTTCTAAGCATATGCCCGTTTAATGAAACGTTGATTCTGGGGTTCCTTCAAACGGGCAGCCTCTCATGTGGTAAACTAGGGGCCAGAGGGATCCGGATGCTTGCAAACGCCCCCAGGACTGCCCCAAAGTAAAACAAAAACCCCCTACTACCCAACCTCCCTTGACTCGCACAGCTCCTCACTCACCCTTTGACGGGATCTCCAAGGCACATGCCAAACTGTCTCGTGCCTGTCTCGATGCATCTACGAATCATCAGACGGTAACAAGGCTCAAAGATGTGCAGGGGACAAGGAACCGTGGGATAGGCCATGGTACACACGAAAATAGGCACGTTCTTATTTAAGCTGTCAGGAAGAGCAAATGACATGGATCTCACAGCACTGGAGCAGAACCCAGAGAGGCTGGTCAATGTCACCACGTGGTTCCCCCACAGGAAGGCCAGGAGATGTCAAGTGTTGATGGCTGATAAAAAATGCTAACGTGCAACTGATACTGTGGGCTAGGTCCCTTGATCTGGGGCACAGGCTAGCTTAAGGGATAAGATTAAAATTGATGTTTTACACATGCTGACTTGGCCCAAGAAGTTCTCAAGTACCTTTATGTCCTCAGTGATAGTTACACCTCATATTTTTCTTTCTTTTCTTTCAGGCGCTCCCCTCCAAACAATCTCTCCAGGTTGTCTTCCTGGCATTATGGGGAAGGGTACTGCTGGTAAAAGTGAACCAGCTCTCCAGAGGGATGATGGGAAAATCTTGGCAAGGTCCCCGTGAGCATCTCACATTTGCAAAGCCCTCAGAGGATCTTACACGGCAGGCCCAGCTGAGAGGAGGAGGCAAGAGGAATCTAGTCCGGTGATGCTCAAACGCGCCTGTGCACTGCGATCACTCGAGGCGCTTACACACAGCTAATCAGGCCCCTGCACCCCCAGGACACTGGTGCAGAAGCTCTGGAACCGAGACCTAAGAGTCTGCCTCTCAACATGTGCTCGCGAAGATTCAGACACACAGCCTGATGGGGAACCGCCAACCAGGCCTGCTCCTCCTGCATCACTGTTCTGTCATTTGTCTAGTAAATCTGATACAGGGACATCTGAGCCTAAGCCTATCAATAGATGTATGACCATCTGCCCAAATCGCAAAAAGATTAAGTTTAGGGTTCCTTTAAAGAGACATTTCCCTGTATATTTCAGTGTCTGTTAATACGACATTAAATGATATTTGAGAAAAGCGTTAGAGAGACTCGAGGGGAAACTTAATCAGAAGCAAAGATAAAGATGTCTTGAGTCGATCTAATATGTCAATGAGAAAAGAAGGATTTCATTTCTGGCTCCCCAGGAAAACACGTTATTCAAAGTGAGAGGCACAAACTGGGGGCAGTGTAGAAATGTTCCCTGCAGGGTAGGCATAGAACCAGAACAGCTTTTGCCGTCGGGAACTTCGCCCCCAGAACGCTGTGAGAATTCCAGGGCGATGGGGAGATGGGAGCGCAGCAGTGTAAGAGGCAGAAATTAGTGAGTTCCCCTCCTGCTTTTTCTGCTAAGGGAGCTGTTCCTCCAGCCAGACCGGGGCGGGAGGGGTCGGAGCCCTCCTTCCATCTCCACCCCACCCTGCGCCTCTCACCATAGCCGTGGATGGAAGAGGAAGCATAATAACAAGCAGCATTCTTATTACTCCTTTTCTTAGGTGCTGACCGTGCACTAGCTCATGTGATCTTCATAGCAAGTCCATGAGGTCAGAACTACTATTATCCCCAAACCACAGATGAGGAAACTGAGGCCCAGAGAGGTTACGGGACTCGCCTAGGGTCAGGAAGTGTACTCACCTTGCGGAAAAACTGCATCATAAGCCCAGCTCTGGCTGACCTCAAAGTTCTTAACTTTATGTTATCTGAAAACAGTCTTCTGCATACAGTTGACCCTTAAACAATGCGGGGGTTAGGGGCGCCGACCTGCCACACAGCTGAAAATCAGCCTATGACTTACAGTCAGCCCCCCGTATCCACAGTTCATCTGTATCCACGGTTCTGCATCTGTGGATTCAACCAGCCGCAGATGGGACCATGCAGCATTACGGTATTTATTATTAAAAAACAAATCCACATGGAAGTGGAGCTGTACAGTTCAAACCCATGTTATTTAAGGGTCAACTATACTTCATATGTCCCCCTGGTTAAGTTATTCCAATTTACTCCTGTCCATGATACCCAGTTATCAGTGTCAAAATGTGACCTGCTCAGTGATTCAGCTTAGGTTTCTTCAGTGGTGTGCTGGTAAATGAACAGCTGGATTTCCGGTGCAGGGAAAGGCCTGGTTTATAGCACTCGCCAACTTCCATGGGTAAATAACTCTCACTATGGCCAATTTCAAGCTACCAACGTAGTATCACTAAATGAGGAGCCAGGAAGAAATGGGCACTTTCAGTTCTGTGAGCAGCTATGGGTGAAAGTCAAAGTAGAAACGTGCATAGGCATACTTAGAAAGTTCTTCCATTTCCTCTTCATAAAGCCTCCTTCGTTCCTTGAGTTCTTCCGGAAGGAATTTAGCTATTAGCTCTTCCATTATGACATTTTTGCTGTATTTTCTTGATGCCAAGCACTATAGGGGGAACAAGGCAATCAGATATTATGCAGTGATCAGAAACACACAGAGCACTCCTGAAGGGAACGGAAGAGTTAAATGACACACATACTGGAGTAATCTGGATGCACGTATTGGCAGCTGATACTGTCATAATGTAAATATTCTCTGGAGGTTAGAGTTTAGTTTTTTTTAAAAAAAAAAAAAACATATGCAGGAGTTCCCATTGTGGCACAGTGGAAACGAGTCTGACTAGTGACCGTGGGGTTGCGGGTTCAATCCCTGGCCTCACTTAGTGTGTTAGGGAACTGGCGTTGCTGAGAGCTGTGGTGTAGGTCACAGATGCAGCTCGGATCCTGCATGGCTATGGCTGTGGTGTAGGCCAGCAGCTGTAGCTCCGATTGGGACCCCTAGCCTGGGAACCTCCATATGCCTCAGGTGCGGCCCCAAAAAGCCAATAAATAAATAAATAATTTAAAAATTAAACACACACGCAATGAATTACTTTTATAATTAGAAAACAACTTTAACAAGGGAAAAGGACCTGCTTTGAAGTTTTTAAAATCTCATGGCTTTTCTAAAACACTGAAATTGATTGAGATCATGTTCTTGTCAAAAAAAAAGGGCAAAGACTTTCCTTTCCTTTTTCTGATTATTGTGTTTACAAGTTCCAAGAAACGGTCTTTGTCTGAGATATGCTGAAAGTCCACGGTGAGAAAATGTTCAGGGAACTAAAAAGCAATTTTCAGTAACTGATCTTTTCCTGCCCTGGCGCACTCCCATCCCACTCACCCCAATGTTTAGCTTCTGGATATTTCAAGCCCCTATATATTTTTTTTTTCTCCTATAACTTCAGGTTTTTTTTTTTCAAAGCTAAATAATGGTGATTTTGTTTGCCCATTTTCTAAAATGATACCACGTACGTATCACTGAAATTGTGTTATAAACCCTCATTTCAGAACCTAACTCGGGCTCAGTTGTCATTATTACTTCCTCTCAAACACCCCTACCGCACGCAGAGCCAGGGATCTGTAGATCGTGGGTGTCTGTGTGAACCAGACAATGAGAAAGAAAACATCTGCAGAGAATTGCTGGCTATAGAGACTACCCACACAGACCCAGCAGGGGGAGCTCCTGAGTATAACACTGCAGGCTTCAGACATCTTTTCCTTTCCTAGTATGGATTACGTCTGTCTATTCCGCAGTAAACACGATTGGAATAAGATATTCATCTTTCTGGAAAATGGTGCACGTGTGACCCTGAGTAAATACATAGAGATAGATGGTAACATCTTCTAGCCCCTAAGTCCAGGATGCCTTCTCAGCCAGTGCCAGTGCCTGGCTGCAGGAAAATCAGCTGCTTTGCCCAGTCCCAGTCTTTGGGGAAGGGCCATGATGCAGGACGTAGCCTATCCAAGAAGGAGGTGACTCCTCTGCTGATGCTAAAACAAAAACCCAGGAAAGGCACATACTAAAATTTGAAGAGGAGATTTTCCTTCTTTCTGCTCATCTGAATGTTGTACAGTTATGACAACACACATGTACTGTTATGACAACACATATGTACTGTTATGACAACACACATGTACTGTTATGACAACACACATGTACTATATAAATATAAGGACCATGGGCTTCTCACCTACAGTCAGGACAGAAAATGCCACCTCTTTACTTAGGCCAGATATGACATTGACCCTCCCCCCTCCCCAGGGCTATCCTGGATGAGTATTTCAGTCCCTTCCCTTAGTTTAAATGTTGGGATGTTGGGAAAGCTCAACGCGTGACTTCTCTGGATCCACATACACCTAGAGATAGTCCTACATCGTCTCCAATCTTCCCTCAGGGAAGACAAGGGCCAAGGAACATGAATACTGATGGTAAAATATGGCACACAAGCCCCTCCCCCCAGGGGGGGAACAAGATGGCTTCCCGGATCTTCTTGTGCTACAGAAAATTACATCCGGCCCACTTGAAAAACAAAGGTGGCAGCTTGTATGATTCATTTTAGAGGACCTGATGGCCCCAGAGATTTTCAAGCAGCCAAGTATCTGCTAATAAGGACAGAGGCAGCTGAGGAGTGGGTCAAGGACTACCATGAAGGTCTATGAGGTTTTTTCTGGGAACCTGGGAGTAATCTCTTCAAACCATGGGATAAACAAACATTAATGCAAAGGGACATGTGGGCTCATCGAGTCCAAGCCCAGAGAGAAAATATTTACTCAACAGGATAGTGAATCAGGTGCCATGATGGGATTACAACCAGGATTCATGTCTATCATCATTTTGATATTTTTGTTTCCAACACAAATTAATTTCACTACTGACCATTCATAAAAGGCTAGATGTTGCCTCATTTCCCTGGAGAACTTTGTGGAGAGGGGAGGGGTGGCTCCAAGGCAGGAGAAATAGATGGTTGGAGGGGGGTGTTTTGCCCTAGCACAGTGCAGTGGTTTGGGATCCAATAGGATACTGTCTTCGTACCCAATTCCAAATAAGCTCACCCAATCAAGAAAGAAATAACGTTTTACCTGTGAAAGACCATCTTTGCACAGTGGGCACTTCGCATTGTGATCTAGGCATCTTTCAAGGCATTTTAAGCAAAAAGTGTGTCCACAAGGTGTTGTGACTGGCTCATAGAATAATCTGAAATTTAGGAATCAAAATGGAAGAAAACTGCAATCAGACCAAACATAAAAGACAAAGCTATTCAACGTTAAGGTTTTATAGCATTATGTGGGAAATTCTATGTGTGGGGGTAGGAGGGGGGTATCACCCCCCCTTTCCTTTGAAATCTCTGCATTTGCTTTTTATTTCTGAGCTGGATTTAAAATAATGCATTCATTAAAATTTAGGCCATAGCTAGATCATTTTGTAACATTAGTTCTAGTCAGTCTCTTCCAGGGCATCCAGATTTTTTTCCCCCATCAGATCCCAGAAAAATAGAGATGAATGACCAGAGTGTCTGAATAGATTTCATTCTAAAATATCTAGCCAGCCTGTTCACTTGAAGATCTGTAAACACACAGATAAACCAACATACAGATATATAAACACACACATTCCCACCTTTAAGCCCTTTATATCACATTACAATGGAAAAAGACTAGGCTTATTTAATTTTTCACTTATGCAATGCTTACAGCCTGAAGGATCTCTACATTGCACCTGTAACAAACATATAACTGCCTTTTATATGGATGGATCATTTTCCTACAGGCAGTAGAATAATATTATCAGCAGACTTACTGATTGAGAGACAGACACACATACATACATGTGTATGCATACACATACTTTAATTAGATCCTATTTTAATTGCTTTGCAAGAGCTGGCTATTTTTTTTTCAAAGCAATCTGAGGATCTTTTTAAAAGCTGTTCTGTACATTCAAAGATTCATGGATTTATTTTGCTTAAAGAAAGGCTCACCTGCAGCAGGACCACTGGATGGGGGCAGCTGAAGATGATGCTTCAGAACTGGAGCTCGCACTCACCAAGAGGACAGAAAGAAGGGAAAGACGCCTGACCAGCCTATTTTGACCTCACAAGAGTGTGCAGTTGAGAGGAAGAGGCTGCAGGCTTCACAGCCCCCTCGTGTGGCCAGGAGGTGCAACAGCAGCCTGGCCCACACAGCCAGGCTGAGCAGAAGAATCAAAATTGTCAGAGCTGAAACGTACTTGAGAAAAAAATTGAACCCACCAACCAGAATGAAACTGAGGTTCAAAGAGGATGAAGTCACTGATCTAAGAGCACACAGCCAACTGTTGGCAGATGAAAGTCTTTGAACTTCTCCTTCCAGCCCTGTGCCCTTTCTATTAGAACAATGATTCTCAACCACTGCTGTACAGGAGAACCACGTGGGTTGTTTCTCTTTAAACAGCTTTACTGATGTATGACTGACATAGAGTAAACTGCACATATTTAAAATATACAATGTGGCAAGTTTTGACACATGTACACACCTATGAAACCATCTCCACAATCCAGGCAGTGAACGTACTTGTCGCCCCCAAATGGCTCCTTGTCCTCCCTCCTGCTCCTCCTCACACCATCACCCCCATAACCTGGGGAGCTTCCAAAACCTACAGAGTACCAGGACCTCACCTACAGAGATTCAGATCAGTCGGTCCAGGGTAAGGGCCAAGCATCAGGGTTTTTTTTTTTTTTTTTTAAATACGCCTGGGATGGTTTTACTGTGCAGCCAGAGTTGAGAATCACGGTATTACAAAATCCTGCTAATCTCTGTGTAGGAGAATCTTCTTTATTGGTCTCCAAACCTAATTATCAGAGTCCCTGGTAGGGCTTTAAAAACACAGACATGGTGAAGTCTCGCTGGATAAAGTTTATAGTTCAAGAGGTCAGGTGGAGGAGCAGAGATTTGATATTTTTAACAAGCCAATGAAAGTCTGGACTAGGAGAGACGTTTTTCATATATTTACTTTTTTCTTCTCTTTGAATGTCATCAACCTATTGAAAAAGTAGTTAACTTGTTTAACTGAATTAATAAGCTTTAGTTACTAAATTGGCCACAAAGTAAAATTACTTTTTAAAAAACCTCTTTGATGGAGGTCCTAACTGGGTACTAAGACAAGAAAAAAAAAAAGTATGAGAATTGAAAAGGAAAAAAAGTCAAATCTGTCATTATTCACAAATGGTATGATGATGAACTTAGAAAAATCTAAAATAATCTATAGAATGATCATCCAAATAATAAGAATTGATGGAATTAGCAAGGAAACTAGATAAACACACACACACACACACACACACACACACATACACACACAAGTGTAGTTCTATATATGCTCAACGAGCATGAGAGAATACATCTTTTAAATGTGACATGTACAGGAGTTCCCATCATGGCTCAGCGGGAACGAATCTTACTAGTGTCCATGGGTACGCAGGTTTGATCCCTGGCTTCAATCAGTGGGTTAAGGACCTGGCGTTGCATTGAGCTGTGGTGTAAGTCGCAGACACGGCTCAGATCTGATGTTGTTGTGGCTGGGGTGTAGGCCAGAGGCTACAGCTAGCCTAGGAACTTCCATATGTGTGTTCAGCCCTAAAAAAAAATGTAAATGTGACATTTATAATCACTTTTAAAAATCAAGAGCCCAGGAATAAATCTAACAAAGTTTATGAGACCGAGATCTCTATTGGAAAAAGCTGTAAATATTTCATTGAAAGAAAGCAAAGAAGACCTAAGTCCCAATTAAAAAAAAAAAACCCAATGGGTTATTTCACATGTTTGTTTGTTTTTGTGGAACTTGGCAGGTTGATTTCTAAACTTTATAAGGCAAGGCAAAGGGCCAAGAAGAGCTGAAACACTTTTGAAAAGCAGCAGTGTGGGAGGACTTGCTCTGCCAGACATCAGTACTTATTATAAAGCAGTAGTGATTAAAACAGTGTAGGACTAGCACAAGGACAAATAGATCTGTGGAACAGAATAGAAAGCCCAGAAATAGATAGAGACCCAGATTCTTCATTTAGGACAAATGTGGAGGGAGGATTGTCAATATGTAAATAGCATTCTTAATAAATGCTCTTTGCGGTAGTTGAGTATCCATACCAGGCAAAGAGGTTGAACTGTCTCTCACACCATGTGCAAAACCCAGTTTCACATGGGCTGTAAAAATAAATGTGAAAGGCAAACAGTAAAGCTTTTAGAAGACAAGATAAAATATCTTTATGACCTCGAGGGGAAAAAAATTTCTTTTTTTTTTTAATTTTATGGCCACACCCATGGCATATGGAAGTTCCCAGGCCAGGGATTGAATCTGAGCTACAGCTGTGGCAACACCGGATCCTTTAACCCACTGTGCTGGGATCGAACCTGAACCTCCGCGGCAGCCCAGGCCTCGGCAGCAGGAACTTTAAAAAGAGATTTCTTAATGAAGACTCATGCGAAAACAAAAAGTACCCTGATAAGTGTAAATGAAAGGATTGATCATTTTTACTGCATTTAAATGTAAGAATTTGTTAATGCATCAGATGATGTCATTGACAGAGCAAAAAGGCAAGCTACACAGTGGAAGAAGGTATCTGCAACACGCGTGACCAACACAGGACTTGTATCTAGAACATACAGAAAGCTCCTATAAGTCAGTAAGAAAAAGAGAGATAACCCAATCAAAAATGGGTCAGAGAGTTATGTACCAGCAGACATAAGAACCAATTGCCCAAAGCAACATTGTCCATAATAGCCCTAAACTAGAAACAGCCCAAATATCCATCTATAAAACAACTGGTTTTGGTAGATTCATACAATGGGACACTGTATACTAATGAAAATGAGCCAACTTCACCTGCAGGCAATAATATGGATAAATCTTAATCCTGAGGAAAAGAAACCACAAGAGAATACATTTTGGATAATTTAATGTATATATGTTTTTGTTTTTTTTTTAAATCAGGAGTTCCAGTTGTGGCGCAACAGAAACGAGCCCAACTAGTATCCATAAGGGTGTGGGTTCGATCCCTGGCCACACTCAGTGGGTCAGGGATCTGGGGTTGCCGTGAGCTGTGGTGTAGGTTGAAGACGCGGCTTGGATCTTGCATTGCTGTGGCTGTGGTGTAGGCCGGCAGCTATAGCTCTGATTTGACCCTTAGCCTGGGAACTTCCATATGCCTCAGGTGCAGCCCTAAAAAGCAAAAAAAAAAAAGGAAAAAAATAGGGAAAATGAAATTATACTGTTTTGACATACATACATGGGTGGTAAGACTATTTTTAAAAAAGAAGAGATAAAACTCAAAGGTAGTGGTTTCAGGGGCCGTGGGGGAGGGAGTTGTGGAAGTAGCAGATGGGTGGCAATGGTTTTTTGTTTTTTGGGTTTTTTTGTTTGTTTGTTTTGCTTTGTTTATGCTTTTTAGAGCTGCACCCGCAGCATATGGAAGTTCCCAGGCTAGCGGTCTAATCGGAACTGCAGCTGCCAGCCTATACCACAACTATAGGAATACAGGATCTGAGCCGTGTTTGCGATCTACACCGCAGCTCACAGCAATGCCATATCCCCAACCCACTGAGCAAGGCCAGGGATTGAACCCAAAGATCGAACCCGTGTCCTTATGGATACTAGTTGGATTCGTTTCTGTTGCGCCACGATGGGAACTCCTGGGCAGCAATGTTTTATTTCTTGGGCTGAGACAGGTGACATGAGTACCTTCTTTACAATATTTTGTTAAGAGAATACATTCATATTTTTGTGTATTTTTTCCACAGAGTATATTTCCTGATTTAAAATGTTTTACAAAGTTGTGATTTGCAGGCTGATTTGGGGAAGCACTGCTGGGGTCTAACTCCCAGAAGCAGCCAAACCAGACTCATTTGCTCAGTCATTTGAGACCTATGAATCTGGATGCTCTTTATATATTATTCGATGATGCTAATGATGAAGACTGACTGATGAATCTGTTATCTCCAAAACTGCTTTTCCTGAGAATTTTTAAGTTAGGCCTTCTGTTCATTTAAGAATGTTAATCCACATACAAATGATGATCTAGCTGACCAATTATTGCAATAAATACTGACATTGAATGAGCAGATGAATGAAACAGGCACAAGAAGATACAGCAACTCTTAGCAGCAAGAGCTATGATTAAAAAGCCCCTGATCAGTAGTTCCCTTCATGGTTCAGCGGTTAACAAACCTGACTATGAGGACGCGGGTTTGATCCCTGGCCTCGCTCAGTGGGTTGAGGATCCGGCGTTGCCGTGAGATGTGGTGTAGGTCACAGACGCGGCTCAGATCCTGAGTTGCTGTGGCTGTGGCTGTGGCTGTGGCCAGCACCTCCAGCTCCGATTGGACCCCTAGCCTGGGTACTTTCATATGCCGCGGGTGCGGCCTTAAAAAGCAAAAGCAAAAAAAAAAAAAAATCCCCTGATCTGAGTGGCCACAAACAGGGATGCTGCCACAGATGCTGCTTTAAAATAATTCAAGGTTCAGATGCTTAAAACATGTCATCTTGCAATATTCAATCTACTTCTATAGTCAGGCTGAGCGAGTAAAGTGGCTGGGAAAACATGGAATACATTTTTCTTGCTGGCCTGGATTGTGCAATATTGTTTTGCATATACATTATCTTTACACAGTAATAGGCCATAATTACGATTAGCTCCATTCTTCTATTGAGGAAATTAAGACTCAGACAAATTAGCTTGCCAAGGTCACACCACCAGCTAGTAAGCCGCAGGGCTTGGGATGTGAAGTCACATCTGATCACTGAGCCCATCTTCCTTCCCCGCTATGTGACACAGCCACGACTGTGCACACATCTCTAGAACAGACACCATCCACGTACCTGTAGATGCACACAGCCACGCACACCCGTTTCTCCTTCCTCTTTCTCTCTCTTCCCTCTCCCCACTGAGAGAGAGAGAAACTGTATGTATAGATACATAGAGCTAGAAATAGATGTATACTCAAATTCTTCTCCCTTTTATTTACCACTTTAGGTGATGATTTCGGAAAACACTTCGGGGAGGCATTTATACATCAGAGCAGGGCCAGATTTTCTCACAAGAAAACCTTTTCCAGTGTCACAGTGATGGAGTAAACAATAGTAATAATAAATGCTTTCAGTTAGATGTCAGCCGGGATAAAATGTTTGGCTTGTCTGGAAATAGCTATCTTTTCCCAGCAGTTACATCCTTGTGTTGTGCTCTTTCGCTGCTATCAAAAGAGGGGAGAGGAGGAGGGAGGGGGAGGGGAGGGGGGGAGAGGGAGAAAGAAGGAAAGCCGACACCTTAACACCCAGCTACTTGAGCGGCAAGAACTAGGTTAAATATACAGCTTTTCATTTCAATTGACAAAGAGGTCACTGGGCCATTAGGTAACTGGTTCAAACATCAAACATTCCTGCTCTACATTTCAAAATAGCCTTGTCATCCCAAAGGTGTGTCTTCACAGCAGCCCCAGAGGTGGCCCCCAGGGCTAGGGCATGGGGATCGGGTAAATCCTAGCGGAGGATGTGAACTCACTGAAGATGGAGGGGCAGAGTCTGGAGGTGTTGGAATCAGAGCTCTCCCCATCCGTGGGAGACAGAGGTTCTCATCAGCGCACCCGCCAGCTACGGTCCCGTTCACTCTCTCCAGCCTTCTCCCTGGGGAACCTACAACCTGCTCCTGATTTTCTCTCTAGAATCAGAATAGATAAATTCACTCTAACTTGTCTTCTACCAATGCGGCACCACCGGACTGGATGTCATTCTAGACGCCTGCACAGAAGGTACAAATGTCTGATAGTTTGAAAATATCTCTCCCCTTCAAAGACACAGGAGGATCATAACAGAATCTAATAATAATCCTAATAACAATTAGAAAATGAAGACCACTAAAAGAGAGGTGGAAACAGGAACTTTTTCTTTCTTTCTTTCTTTCTTTTTTTGTCTTTTTAGGGCCTCCCCGGCGGCATATGGAGGTTCCCAGGCTATGGGTTGAATCAGAGTTATAGCTGCCGGCCACAGCCACAGCAACTCAGGATCCAAGCCACGTCTTCGATCTACACCCCAGCTCACGGCAACCCCAGATCCTTAAGCTACTGAGCTAGGCCAGGGATCGAACCTGTGTCCTCAGGGATACTAGTCAGATTCGTTTGCACTGAGCCACAATGGGAACTCCAGGAACTTTTTCGAGAACGCAATAATTCGAGCTAAAGCACATATTTGAAATGGCCTCTGTCAACATGTGATTTCTGACTTGGAGACAAACCCTGCTGGAAGGGGAACTATAGGCTCCTGAACTAGGGCTACAGTTTTAAGAGCCTTGAGATCAGAAATGTTCTCTAGACTCGGCAGGTTTCTTCTCACCACGAAGCAGCCAGAGCCCCACTTCCCGTAACTCACCAGCCCATACAACAGCCACTCCAGGCAAAGACGGGCTTTCGCTTTAAAGTCTCGTTTAGAACAGAGGGTAAGAGAAGGGAAATAATGGATTTTAAACTCAGGGTGAGCTCACTAGAAGAGGGTCTTGGCCACTTCATTATTTCTTGGGCCAAATTTCTAACCCTTCTCCAAAGCCCCCTGCTGAGATTGGGGACAAACAAGATGAAAGGGAGAAATCAGAGGAAAGGGAACACAAGGACGTCAACCTCGGGATTCTTAGTCCTCGGGGAAAACACAAACAAGATGGGTCTGTGGATTTGATTTCGCATCCCCTGGATGCCGGGAGGGATGTCAAGGAAGATACGGACACCAGAGACCAAGGCTTACTAGTCTATCGAACCGCGACATCTGAGAGCCACAATGGCGTTACCTGCGGAGGCCGCTGCTCTGCCTGGAAGCAGCGTTTCTCCATCTCACGCCTTGGCTCTGGCGCGACCTACCTGCTATGCTGTTGTGAGGGGGAGAGAGAGGCGGTGAAAGGGAACCGGTTATACAGCCCAGGCTACCCTTGCCCCCTCCACCTAAAATGCCCACAGCACGTGGAAGGCTTTCTTCAGTGCTGCCACATTCATCATCAGGTCTGTCTGAGCTTTTGAGCAAATCTGACAATGCTCCCTTTTTTCTTTTTTTAAGAGAAAGAAAAAGTACATGTTTGGGGAACGCATGCCTTACTCATTTTTGTTCAGAGGACAAGAAAAGGCATCCTGAGTACAAATGCATGGGAATGATCTGGAAGGCATCTGTGCTTATAAAGGCTAAGGAAACATCTGAGCAGCCTCTGTTGGCCGGATCAGCCTGTGTGCTGGACTGACAGGTTTTCCTTGACATCTCTTCTCTTGGCTCAAACATCTTAACTTTTACGCAAATATATCAGCCCCCTTTTCATACTCTCTGGGGCGGGGCGGGGCGGGGGAGGAACCTTTGAGAACCTACTGAAAGCTGTAGACTCTGTTCTGGAAAACACACAACACACACACACACACACTTTTACATACAACCTTAGGGAATTCATAGATTCATTGGAGTCCACACATAGAACCCCTCAGGGGTCCATAGACCTTAAGTTAAAGAACGTCTAGTCTAGAAAAAAAGTTAACATCTATTGAGTACTTACTATACGGCAGGTACTATTCTGAATGTCTTTTTTTTTTTTTTTTTTGGTCTTTTTGCCTTTTCTAGGGCTGCACCTGTGGCATATGGAGGTCCCCAAGCTAGGGGTCTAACAGGAGCTGTAGCTACCGGCCTTCGCCACAGCCACAGCAACGCGGGATCCGAGCCGCGTCTGCAACCTACACCGCAGCTCACGGCAACGCCGGATCCTTAACCCACTGAGCGAGGCCAGGGATTGAACCCGCAACCTCATGGTTCCTAGTCGGATTCGTTAACCACTGAGCCACGACGGGAACTCCATATTGTAAATATCTTAAATAGCTTTTCTCAATGAATCCTAACAACCCCACAGAGCAGGTACTACTGTTCTCTCTTTTATGGATGAGGAAACAGCGCCAGAGAAAGTCACTTGCTCCAGGTCAAACAGCCAGCAAGCGGCAGAGCCTGGGTTGAAACCTAGGCCATCTGGCTTTGGAGCACCTCCTTTAAGCCACAAAGTCACAGCTGTGAAATGAAACAAATGAAAGTAATTTTTTTTAAACACAGACCCCAACAGTAGCAGCCTCCTTTGTGTGTGTTGGAGGGTGAGGGTGGGCAGGCATGTGGCTAAGTGGCCTCTCCAGAGATCTGAGAAAAAGTAGAAACAATGTGGCACCAGGTAGAGGAGAGACGCTTGGCCAAGTAGTACCTACATGCCCACTACTAACTACTCTTCATGGCCCAGGACGAAAAATCATCAGGCCCTCTCCTTGGCTTCTAAAGACTAAGCCTGTGGTCTCGAGATTGGCCCTTGAGCTTTGAGATCTTGATCTAGTTGCCAGTTGAGATTAGCTGCAGGGTCACCAATTTAAATACGGACAAGGGGCCAGGAAAGCAATGCAAGTGTGAGACGAGGCCTGGTGTAAGGCAATGGGCCTGGGAGGGGGCCATGGTCAACTGGAGAATGTCTGTTCTATTTCAGAACATTCACCTTGAACTCCAGCTCTCCACATCCCACGAAGGCCTCGAAAAAGACATCCGGCCTGTGGGCCATCAGTTTGTGGCCTCTGAGTAGACAGTTTTCTTCCTGCTCTCTAGGTATTTCCAAGTCAAGAGTGCAGAGAATGGGAGGTCCCATCGTGGCATAGCGGAAACGAAACTGACCAGTATCCATGAGGACACAGGTTCGATCCCTCACCCCGCCCAGTGGGTTAAGGATCTGACATTGCCGTGAGCTGTGGTGTAGGTGGCAGATGTGGCTTGGATCTGGTGTTGCCGTGGCTGTGGCATAGGCCAGCGGCCGTAGCTCCCATTCGACCGCTAGCCTAGGAACTTCCATATGCCAAGAGTGCGGCCCTAAAAAGACAAAAAAAAAAAAAGTGCAGAGAATGCAATCTGTAAGCAAGGGATGTCAGCCGGCCCGTGTGACGGTCACTGTTGTGATTTGCATTTTGTTAGAACCACGCTTTCCTGTGCTAACCTACCCAGCGGTAGGTCAGGAGCAGAGAGGTCCAGACACCAGAGAGGAAGAACGCTTGGGGAGTAAGTGACAGTACGCATCACATACCTCATACAGAGGGAGCATTCAAGGTCAGAGGCGTCAAAGGATGCGAGCGGAACACTGAGAGCAGGTTTGGCCCCCGGATCAGCGGGAGGGTCTACGATTTAGAAAGCAGAAGTCAGAGGTGAACTAAGCTTGGTTTCAGAGATGTGACTTCTGAGGCAAAAAAAAAAAAAAAAAAATTATTTTTTTAGTCGGCCACACTGACCACCTCCCAGAGAGTTAGTGGCCACCTGAGCCACCGAGAACGGGGTACCCTGCAAGAGGCACGCGTACGTTGCCAGCAGCCTCACAGAGACAGACATGCCGGTCAGGGGCCTTCAAAGGCAATAGGCACCTCCCTCAGCAAATAGCAGCAGCAGCAGCAAATTTGTGGACTGAGCCAGGACTTCAAAGCTCATACTGGATCTCAGCACCACCGGCCTCCCTTGGAAAGATATCAAGCTGCAGCTGCTGCTTCTCAGATGCCTCCCTCTCCGGGAACACAACTGGGAATGAGCAGAGTGAGGCCCAACCACGCGGCCCTGGCCCTACCTTCCTGCAGTGGGGGTGGGGGCAGGGAGAGGTTGGCCTGGAAGGAAGGAGCACCCTCAGGGGCGTGAGATGTCATTACTTGAGGCTGTGCTGGACCATGAGCTTTGGTTTTCCTTATAATCAGTACCGAGTACGGGAGGATGCTGGGAGCTGTGCTTGCTCTCGGGGACAGCCCGCAGCCAGCCCCGAGGTGGCAGAGCTGAGAGCCTCGGAGCCCCCACGTGGAGGGGGAGCAACCTGCAAGTGCGGGAAGCCCAGGCTTCTCCTCCAAGCCCCCTTCTCCTCCCCAGGGCAGAGTCCGCACCTGGCTTAGTGGCCTTATTAGGCACCTCTGGGTCTTGGGGTTCCACCTGGCAGTGCTTCCTTTTCTTCTCCTGACATTTGCCAGTCCTGCTGGAGGCAGCTCGGGGACAGGCGGCGTCTGCCTTCTCCTCCTCCTCCTCCTCCGCCCCATCCTGGTCTTCCCTGTCGCCCTGATGCCTGGGCCCTTGGACTTCAGCCGGGTTTGCCCTGGCTGCCGCCGCCTCCTGACTCGAACAATGTGGGAGCTCAGGCGTCTGCTGGAGGAAGAAAGACACGACCATCAAGGACGGACTCAGGACCAGCGTCGCCCCCTGACATTTCTCCCCCAGGGGACAAAGAGAGAATGCTGCGTAGTCCTGATCATCTTGAGGACACAAAGCTTAACTGAGGGGCAGTCGTGTGGCAGCTTTTGCACTTCTGTCCACAGGGCAGAGCGGATGAATGTTCCAGGCCAGGACAGACAGGCGTACTGGGGAGAGAGTCCTTGAGCCGCGGCGAAGGGGAGAATGGAAAGTGTGGCACCAGCCCAGCTCCTCTCCGAACCCAGTCCCGGGTTACCACTCAAGGGAACCAAGGCACGCGGCGAGGGCAGACCCTGCGCCACACTCAGCGGGCAAAGAACTTTCGGTAAGGCTCTGGCACAGCTGTGTTCACAGGCGGGCCGAGTCCTCTCACGCCTCAGGGCGAGATGTTACACGAGTCCAATGAACCGGGGACAAATTAGTGCTTTCACTAGATTTTTGGGTGAAAAGTCTGAAAAAGAGACAGATCATTTGGCAAAACCAATAATGTCTCTTTCCTCTTAAAATTTTTTTTGTCCAGGAGAAGGATCTAGAAAAAAAGAAAAAAAAAACACCCCAATGGCAAGGTGTCTATGCAGATTTACCTGGAGAATCCCCCTCTACGTCCATAGTGCATGGATCAAAATGCTCGTGCTGTTTTCTCCCCTCCAACTCCAACAACAACAAAAATTGGGTGAGAGATGAAAAAGGGGGAGCGTAGAGCTGGGCGAAAACAATGAGATGAGGAGAAAAAGGATGTGGGTTTTCTGAGTTGCTAACCCGGGGAGCTCGGGGTTTTCCAGCTCTATGGCAATGCCGCATCCTCATCTTTCCACGAACTCCAGGCATTGCCTACACGGCACGCTGCTTTGCAAGGCAAAGTTTAGGTGGAAACCCAATCTCCACTCCCCAGCTGGGTCACACAGGAAAGCCAGGGGTGCTACTTTTCTTCATGTTAGACCGAGCTGCGATCAGAAGTCACTCCAGGCACTTGGGTTCAGTATTCGTGTTCTCAATCCTCTCTCTCATTTCTTTTTTAGGGCCACACCCGCGGCATACGGAGGTTCCCAGGCTAGGGGTCGAATCGGAGCTGCACCTGCCGACCTACGCCACAGCCACAGGAACGCAGGATCCAAGCCACGTCTGCGACCTACACCACAGTTCACCACAAGGCCGGATTCTTAACCCACTGAGCAGGGCCAGGGATCGAACCCGCATCCTCGTGGATATTAGTCCGGTTCATTACCACTGAGCAGCAACGGGAACACCTCAGTCTTGTAATATTGATCTCAAACAAGTACTGAAATGCACTAGGGGCGTTTTGATTTCAGGAGATACCCTTAAGTTCTGCCCCCCCCCCCCCGGTTGGAGTCAGGCACACCTACACTTCATTAATTCTCTAAATCAGGGAAAGCAGCCTGGGAAATTTAAGAGTCTCACCTGCCAGGGGATCCAAAAAACCAAGGAGACCCCAGGGCTCCCACACAGGGTCAGAACACAGGGCACGGATGGAGGGGAGGCAACTGCTCCAAGGTGCCTAGACCTTCAGAGCTCAAGTCCGCCTTCTGGCCTGCACTTCTGAGCCCCAGCTTCTATCCAGGTGCCCTCTGCTGGGAAAGCAGGAGCCTGAAGCCCATCGTTTTCAGACTCAAATACCTATCTTCCTCCTAGGAAATGAACACTTTCTATGTCGCTACCCTCTTCCGGGCTACGAATAGGTACTGCAAGTCTACTAATATGTAAGACACGGTGCAGGAATATGAAATTACTTCCACTTGGTGATCAAACGGAGCTGTCTTTGCACCAGGAACTCAGCTGGCGCTCAAAGAGCAAACAAAAAGCAGGAAAGGAGGGGCTGTCAGGCCCTCTTCCCAGGCTCCGCCCCTAAGCTGATAAAGTCACCCGATTGAATGGCTTTAGGGGAAGAGGGCCAGTTCCTTTCTAGTTCTGTCAAATCTCTCCCTCAGCTCCGATCTGACCAAGAACTGAAAAGCTGAACGGAATAAATCATAAACCCTGGGACCCTGCCTAAAATCCAGTTTTATCTTAAGGAAATAACCTCCTAGCAAAGAACAGAAGCCTCTGGCGACTCCGTTTCTTCCTTCTCAGGAACCGAGTTAGGACGGAAGGGCTCACTTCCCATGTTTGCCCACAGAACAGCCAAACGCAGCGTCACGAGCAAGCTGGGTGAGTGGAGGTTTTTTTTTTTTTTTTTTTTTGTCTTTTGGCATTTTGGGGCTGCACCTAGCATGTGGAGGTTCCCAGGCTAGGGGTTTAAATCGGAGCTGTAGCCTCCAGCCTGTGCCACAGCCACAGCAACACGGGATCCGAGCCGCATCTGCAACCTACACCACAGCTCACGGCAACGCCGGATCCTTAACCCACCGAGCAAGGCCAGGGATCGAACCCGCAACCTCATAGTTCCTAGTCGGATTCATTAACCACTGAGCCACGACAGGAACTCCCTGGGTGAGTGGAGTTTTACCTGTGACAACTTTGGTAGATTATGGCTGGTGCTTTCGGTAGCCATTGGCTCTACTTGTTCCTTTAATCTTGGGTGAAGGTGCCAACAACTTCAGGATGTCGGCAGAATGTTCCTGAGAATCCCCCGGGGAATGATGGTGAAAAGAAACTAAGGAGAAGCTGTGACTTAAAACAGAAGACTTCACTACTTAAGTTTCTACGGGTGCTCAGGTGAAGGGCAGGGAGAGGAGGGCACGGCTCGCAGGGCCAAACTCCAGGCAGGAAGCCTCGGACCAGAGACCCCGACCCAGGAGGCAGGTGTCCTCACTAGCGCCTCGGAATCACCTGGCGAGCTCATGCAAAGTCCAGGCTCCGAGTTCCCATGACTCGCTCCCCCAGGTCTGAAGTGCTCCCCAGATGGGGAGTCTGGATTTGGAAAAGGCACTGCAGATGCCTTTGTCACCCTAGCCAGGCACAAAGCACCGCTCCAGGGCTCCCCTTCCTTCGAAGTATCTGCAGTGGGATTTCAGAATCTGTCTGAGAGGAAGGAGACGGGGGTGAAGGCAGGAGAGAAACATCAGCTGGGGGACCTGAAGTCATGCCAGAGACACCCCCGGGGGTACAGGTCTACCGACATCATCGAGGTTCCTTGATAATTCTTTCCTCTTTGCCTGCCTATTTTCTCCCTCCTTCCCCGACCATCAGCTCGGGATCCTGAATCCCTTCAGCAGTGAAGTGCTAGGGAAAGCAGAACCCAGGCCTCCTCCCTCTTCTCCCAGCCTCTCCTGCCACTTTCGGCCCGGCCTTTACTTTCCAGAGAAGGTCAGGTAACTTCAAGGACCGGGGGCAGGCAGGTTGCAGTGTATGGCCGGTCTCCTTTGCAACTGGATAAGCTGAGGGCCGTGTGGAGGTGGGGGGGTGGGCAGCTAGAAGACGCAGAAAGGACTGGAAGCAAAGACGTGTCTGTGCCATTAGCTCCCCACGTCTTTGCTTCAACCCCTGTGAAAGCACCTGTCATCAACATACCTACGTATCTGTTCTATGTAACACGTAACACAAGAAGGCTGGACACTTGCTTCTAAAAACATCATCACAGGTTTACAGCTAAGACCCATTAAAGGGCGCTCCACTCCTTGCTTGGAGTCATAATAGTCAGGGTATTAATTGACCAGGGGAATCTGACCGAAACTCCCACCAAACTCTCTCTGGTTTGCTTTGTTCCCTTGCTGGCCCCCAGCAGTTCCTTCATGATGATCCTCCGGATGCCAGCACGTCCCACGTGGCCCAGCCTTGCTCAGCCTTCAAGGCCCAGCTCCGGTGCTACCGCCCCTACTCCCCGCAGGCTCCCTGATCGCTCCTGTCCTTCTGGGTTCTCTACTGCACCCCAATAGAGCGCCTTACACTGCACAGTCTTGTATCAGCCTCAAATCGTGCCTTTCTCCCTAACCAGATGGTCGGCTTGTGGAGGGCCCTTGACAGAAGCCCAATAAATTACTCATCACGCTGGATGGAACTGAATGAAGACACTGTCCACTCCGGGAACCAGGGAGAGGCTGGGGGTTCAGACCCAAAGTCCTCAGACAGATGCCCATGTTTCCTTCCAGCTCTGCATGGGTAAAGCAGTGAAGTGGGGAGGTCACGCGGCCCAGGGCCGGAACTGCCAGCTTTCAGAGGCCCCTCCTCCCCGGGAGCCAGAGCTGGCCCTCAAAAGCCCTCCCAAGTCGCCCGCCGGGACCAAGCCACTTCGGAAGCCGTCTGCCAGGAATTCTCCCCAAAAGAGGCAGAGAGGGCAACTCGAAGGAAACAAAGCAGAAGTAATGGCAGCACTGAGCTCTTTCCCTGCCCAGGTTCTCATTCTAGGCCTTCTCGGTGGCTTTGGAAAACAAAATTTGGGGTCAGCGCTCAGTCACAGTGATCATTCCACAGACAAATGGAAATCAATTCCATTTGAGTGTCAGCCTAAAGGCTCCAATGGGCCAAAGGGGCAAAAAAAAAAAAAAAAAAAAGAATCAGAGGTAAAAACAAACATTAAAAAGAAACTCAGGAGTTCCCGTCATGCTGTTGTAATGAACCCGACTAGTATCCATGAGGACTTGGGTTCAATCCCTGGCTGGCCTCGCTCAGTGGGTTAAGGATCCTGCGTTGCCGTGAGCTATGGTGTAGGTCACAGACGCGGCTCGGATCCCGCGTTGCTGTGGCTGTGGTGAAGGCCGGCGGCTACAGTTCCTGTTAGACCCCTAGCCTGGGAACCTCCATATGCCGCGGGTGCGGCCATAAAATGTCAAAAAAAAAAAAAAACAAAACCCCAGACCTGTCAGTGGCTAAGGCAGCTAATTAATGCCAAGTGAACTTGAACCATCTCGTCACATCTGTAGCCATGGAATGGGAACAGTGCACCCGCGGCATATGGAAGTTCCCAGGTTAGGGGTCAAATCGGAGCTGTACCCGCTGGCCTGCACCAAAGCCACGTCAGCGACCTACACCACAGCTCACGGCAACGCCGGATCCTTAACCCACTGAGTAAGGCCAGGGATCGAACCCGCAACCTCATGGTTCCTAGTCGGATTTGTTAACCACTGAGCCACGACGGGAACTCCAGTCCTCGGTGTTTTTAAGTAACTGCCATGGCCTCGCCACACCCAGTGGAAATCTGCCTCTACGTTCTCAGCGTAGCTGCAGACCTCCGGAACACTCGTCACAGGCAAATGCTTGTTTGTATTGTTTGGCATTTGCATTACACTGTTTAACTAATGCCAGGCTGTAAGGTCCTTGAAGACTGAGACTGTGGCTTTTGCCTCTTTGGGTCTCCGGAGCTTAGTGCAGCGTCTCACCTGGCCCCATTAAGGCAACCGTGGCAATGACACTAGCTGGTCTATAAAAGTGGCTGGAAAAAGGGGTCAGCCCAATTGATGACAGCAGAACCTCTCAGGCCAAGTGGGAAACAGATAAATGAAAGTGAAGAAACCACTCATCACCACCCCCCCCTGGGGCCCAACACCTGCCTCTGCTGGCCTTGGCACACTCTGTCTCCAAGAGTCAAAGTTCTTCTAACCACCTTTGTCCATCCATCCCCAAACTGGATAATCCCATTGCTACTCTCCCCTCAGCCCACCAGCCACTGCCGAGGCTCCTGACGCGGCCTCCCAGGATGGCAGGACAGCAGAGCCACTCACAGGGCAGATTCTGGAAGCAGGTGGAGGCTGCCAGTCACTAAGTGAGTGACCTCAGGAAAGTCACCCAGCCTCAGCTTCCCCATCTGTAACATGGGGATAATAATAGTACTTACTCTCGTAGGGATACTGTGGAGATTAAACTATCGTTTCCCATAACAGCCACAGCACAGTGCCTGGTGCATAGGAAATGCTCAATAAATGTTCATTATCATTATTATTACTCACACTACGGACCACAGTAAAGACCTGGGAAAGGGTCCACAGCTTGGAGCAATTCCCTGCCACCAACTTCCCAGAAAAGAAACTTTCCACGAGCGGCCCAACTTCCAGAGCTTGGCTTCCCCTACTTCATTGATTTTGCTGAAGATTCCTTTCCAGAGCCTTCAGAAACCAGCCGTTTGTCTTCTACCCTTTCTTCCTCCGATGCTCTGCCAAAGTATCCTGGGACAGAAGCATTTGGGGTGCGGTGGGGCAGGGGCAGAGCAGAGGCCAGCACTGACTGTTGGCAGCATCCACCTTCCGGGTCAGTTAGCCAGGCACCGTGACAGCACAGTGCACGGCTTTGAGCGACAAAGTCCACGAACTGAGGATGCTTGAGCCTTCAGGGCTCAGTATTTCATGCAATTAAAAACAAAATAACGACGATGTTCTCCCAGGACTGAAGAGTTAGAATGACTGGATTACAGCGTACACAGCGTACACACAGAGAGACAATGTGAGCTGGTGTATGTGCTTCATCTCTAGTAAAGGGGCTGAAGGGTGGAGTTCCGCATACGGCATTGCAGATGGGGACCAACATCCCTTCTGAGGAGCTGGCTGCCCTGTGTGGCTGGTGAAGCTGTACCTCGGCCAAAGGAAAGTCCGACAACTGCAGGCACCCTCACACCCAGGACCTCTTGCCACCAACCAGCATCTGCTCGGTGAGCCTCCGTCCGCATGCTGACATATTTGCTCCAGTTTGGTTTGTTTTCCCACTGACAACCCACACCCTGAGTCAAAGCAGCAAGAACATTCCTCACAGGTTCCCACAAGAGGTAGGAACTGCTCCATCCGACTGACCGTGACCAAAGGATGGTGCTTCTGGGCCAGCGGTTGCCATTTGTGTCTCGCTCCTGTCCCCTCAACCCAGGAAGCCACCCACTCAGGACCTCTAGCCCCCGGGGAGCAGGGCGCCGCGCCCTCACTCCCTGCCCTGGAGGAGACGGAGAGGTGGGAGCCCATCAGGCAGCTGGACCTGACGTCATCGCAACTCACCCTTTGGGCTTCAGCTCTTGCTCTTTTGTTCTTCCCATCGAGGGACACACAATATAGAAACTCCCTTAGTGCTTCCTCCACCTTGCCTAGGGTGGCTAAGGCTTGTGCTTTTCTGAAGTGGGCCTGAAAGAGAACATGAGCATTCAATCCCATTTTCACCTACCTCTTCACGCCGCTACCATTCATAACATGAGCTAAATACGTCATGGGTATTCACTGTCATGTGAAGGGTTTTAAAAGGTCTCTCTCCCCCCCCCCCTTTTTTTTTTGGCTAAGCACATGGCATGCAGAAGTTTCCCGGCCACGGCTCAAACTTGAGGCACAGCAATAATAACACTGAGCCCTTAATCA
Source organism: Catagonus wagneri (assembly GCA_004024745.2). Lineage (NCBI taxonomy): Eukaryota > Metazoa > Chordata > Mammalia > Artiodactyla > Tayassuidae > Catagonus > Catagonus wagneri. The sequence goes on along the minus strand of PVHT020000015.1, from coordinate 26,179,017 downwards.
CTAGGCCACCAGGGAACTCCTAAAAGGACTATCTTATCTACAGCCCTGTTATGTGGGCAATTGTTCTGAAGCCCCCCCCCCTTTTTGGTCTTTTTAGGGCTGCACCTGTGGCATATGGAAGTTCCCAGGCTAGGGGTCCAATTGGAGTTGTAGCTACCGGCCTACACTACAGCCACAGCAACACCAGATCCGAGCCGCATCTGCGCCCTCACCACAGCTCACAGCAACGCTGCATCCTTAACCCACTGAGCGAGGCCCGGGATCGAACCTGTGTCCTCATGGATACTAGACGGATTTGTTTCTGCTGAGCCACGATGGGAACTCCTGAAGCCCATTTTTAAGGAAGATCAAACTGAGATCCAGAGAAGTGACTTGCCCAAAGTAACCCATTGTGGAAGCAGGGTTTGAGCCTGGGACTGACTGACCCGAAGCCCAAATTCTCAACCCCTACCTCCCCACCCCCACCCCACCGTTGTATTGAAGGTCACACCCAGTATAGCAAGAACCCCGCATGTGAACACATACTAACCAGCTCTCAGGACCCACCCGGACGGTCCTTTCTGTCATCAAGTCCATCAAGTAGACCCCTAGTCCATGTGACCAAGTGACCACCTACACTCACTGATCAGTTGTAAGAAGCAGCCCAAGTGAGCCAAAGCCCGGGACCTCTCCGAGACCTCAAAGGGAGCTTGTGGCAAAACAGCCTGCCCTTCAGAGGGCTAACCAGGGGCCGCGCAAACGCTCTAACTCCTGCGGGCTCGGCTCACTCCTCCTCCCTTGACACATCTTGAAAAAGTACAGAGAGCGTCCTGGGGAAGAGGGAGGAAGAAAAAAGATGTGGGAAGAGGGCTGCAGTTCTCTCCACGTCTCGGGATGGGTGGTCCTACAGCTTGGCTTGGAGGCTACCCCTCCGGGGCCGGCTCCCCACTCCTTTGCCTCCGTGGCTGATGCCAAGTCTAACTTAGTGAAGGAATGATCCAGGTTGAGGCTGAGAGCTACTCTGAGGTCCTGGACTTCCCTGTCCAACACACCTCTGCAGGCCCCGGCACCCTCACCGGGACTGGGTCTGGCTGCAGGGGCAGGCCGGGATCTGCCTTCTTGAGCAGCGGCCCCTGCTCCAAGCCTCTTGGGGGGCCTCTAGTCGAGCCCCCCGCCCTCCTTCTAGAGCTGGACGCGGGGCTTGCCAGGGGCCCTCTAGAGAAAAGTTTGGGGGACATTTCAGGGCAGCTGGAGGGAATGAGTGCTGGGAGACCGGAGAGGCGTTTGGGATCTGACCAGTCATACCAAGTAGGAACCCACAGACTCTACCTGCTCAGGGCAGCCAGCTTACCCCCACTGAGAGCTGACCACCTGCAGGGGGCTTTGAGGACTACTGAGCCCTGGCTGGGTGGCTGGAATGAACCCTGGGAATGAAACTCTTATTTCACACCTCCCATCAATCAATGCTTCTTTCACAGGGGAAGTCGCTTTTCCCATCCCATCCGATAGTCCCACTGCACTATCGAGGACTCTGCCCTTAGGCTCTGGATTTAAGATTGGAATGGGAAAAGTTGCAAGAAAAGTCCTCTGACCCCCAGGCAGCTCCCTGGCCTGCACCCCTGCAAGGCCTGGAATGCTCCCACTGAAGCTCCTTTGGGTTAAGACACTGGTGAATTTGAATAACCTATAAATGTGCTCCTCTGGAAAGAGACTATACTGATCCATCATCACTCACGAAAACCTCCTCATGAAAGAACATATGAGATGCACTCTGACATTAACAACCCAGTAGGCAGGTCCCCAATGTTTTATCTGAAGTTTCCAGATCTAAAAAATCCTGATAATCCAATCTTTTCACAAGCTTGATAGCAAAAGTCATTAGGTGGCGGAGCTCCTGTTGTGGCTCAGCAGTAATGAACCCGACTAGTAACCATGAGGATGAAGGTTCAATCCCTGGCCTCGCTCAGTGGGTTAAGGATCTGTGTTGCCATGAGCTAGGGTGTAGGTCGCAGACACGGCTCAGATCTGGTGTGGCTGCGGCTGTGGCGTAGGCCAGCAGATATAGCTCCGATTCGACCCCCAGCCTGGGAACTTCCATATGCCATGGGTACGGCAGAAAAAAAAAAAAAAGTCATTAGTTGGTAAAACTTGACCTGAAATGATGAGTCTTTACCCACCTACTGTGAACTTTCATGTAATATGTTGCAGAAATATTAGTATGTTTGACTATGGGGGCTATTTATACCTGGTCTTTGTGAGATCAGAAACATTCCAGATTCTGAACATATCTGGCCCCATGGGGTCCAGACAAGGGATCATGGACTTGGATGAGTTGGGTTTCTGAGGACAGCATCCTGGGGACGTGTAGAGAGAGCGCTGCACCAAGAGCCAGTGTTACAGCTCACAGAACGGCCTCTCACAGAACGGCCCTGCTCACCTGTCACCTTCACTGCATCCCTGTGAGGCCATGAGGGCAGATACCAAGATCTTTGTTTTGCTAACAAGGACGCCTGGGGTTCTGAGAGTGAAGCGACTTCCCCATGGTCACTCAGCTTGCAAGTAGTAGAGCCCAGGCTGAAATCTAATTTTCTAAACAAAATATCGATGGGTGGGGCTGAGGGCAGTCCCGAGGCCCAACAGAGATGCAGAAAGTGACACTTTGCACCCTGGCATCTTGAGAGATGCTTAACCTATTTTTCTCCCCACCTCTCCATGGGACCTCCATGGTCAGGGAAATTGGCAGGCTGGCTGACTACATTAAGGACTTGAGATGGCAGAACCAGCCAGCAATAACTCCCTTACACTCCTCTTTTTACCGGAAAATAATGATGACGATGATAGCAAACATAATAATGCTATGCACATCGTTCTAAGGATCCACATGTATTAGCTCACGTGATCCTCGCAGCAAACCCTGTTAAGCAGGTGCTTTGAATATGCCCATTTCATTGACGAGAAGATGAGGCACAGGGAAGTTAAGCAATTTACCCAAGGCCATGCAGCTAGCGAAAGGAGCAGAGCTGGGCCGTAAACTCAGGCAGTCTGGCTCCCAAGTCCACGTTCTGGAGAGTCACAAAGCCCAGGCCGCTCTGCAGGTCATCAGCTGAAGATCAGACGGGGAAAGCATCCAGCTCCCTTGCAGACCCCTGAGTCACCCTTTGTCGAGGGGCCCCCAGCTCCTTTGCGGAGGCTTCTCCCTGCTCTGCGTGAGCTCTAGTGCCCCAGGCCCATGGCCTTCCTGCCAGTTCCTGTCTACTGTACATTTCCTTCCCAGCGCTCCCTCCCGTCCACACTCACCTTAAACCCCATGGGGCGGAGCTTACACGCTATTTCTGCATCATGCAGTGCGTCCTCATGAGACTCCAAGGTGAAATAAATTTGTGACCGGTTGCTATAAAGCAAGTGGTCATTTGGAGCTGCCAGAAATGAGAGAAAAAAAGGAAAAACCTCATTAATGGCCCCCAACACAAAAAAAAGTGCTAAGTCGTAGATGAGGATGACTTCTGAGCAAGGATCCAAAGCACTAAACTCATCTTCCAGCCCTAATATTGCCCTGCCTGGGTCAGAGCTCCCCTGACTGTAAAGAAACCATTTTTGCCCTTCCTTCAAGCAGTTCCTTAGAGGGCCCGTGGTGTCGGCCACGCATTAGCAACTTTGACATAGCAGAAACCCTGGCACCCTGCTCCGTGGCCGCGGCTGGCAACCGGCAGCCTGGCTTCTGAATGAGGTATCGCCCACAAGGAACAGGTCAGGCAGGAGGGAGAAGGGGGTGGCCAGATATGCCCCTCATCCTGGCCACGAAGAAGACAAGTCCAAGTTCGTCCCCTGATGACATCAGCAACATCTCTGCCTACAAACCCCAGGTCATATGAAGTTTCTCTGAAAAAACCAGAAATGCATTTACAAGCCTCCGTCCTCTCGTTACAGATGGCCAAATGTGAACGAACAGGAACAAGGCTTCTAGGAATACAATGAGGCTGGCTCTCATCAACACTCTCAATCACTAGTTGCCAAGGCTGGGCGGGCCTTTAGAGACCATCTGGCTCAATCAACCCATTCTTCAACTGAGGAAAATCAAGCTTAGACAGGGAAAGGCGTCTGCTCAAAGTCTAGCTAGCTGGTCAGAGTCATCACTGACTGACCAGACTTTAAATCTGGGGTGGGAGACAGGTTCCTTTTTTTTTTCTGAAGGGCAGTATAGTACTTGGAATAATAAGGAAGAGAGACTGGCCATCTTTCAGCACAAAGATAGCTCTTTGTTGGGAAGGCCCCTTTCCTCTTAGAAAGGTAAGGTGGTCTTGACATTTTTGCCCTGACTCCTCTGGAGGTGCAAGAAAGACTCCCCAGGGAAAAGTGGTGGCGGCAACAAAGACGCAGGAAAGGGCTTCATGGGCCCTTGGGGGATAGGGGAAAGGTTCTTTGGAGACCTGGGCTTAAGTGGCCTCGGCTTGTCCCCTTCATAGTGCTCTGTTCTTCCCCAGGGCCTGAGCTCCAGCTTCTGCTGTGGGAACAGGCTTCGTTGTTTTTTTTCGCCACAGGGTCTGCAGAGGGTTCGCTTGGGTGCCTATTACTCGCTCTTAAGATATCAGTCAAGAATGACAGTCTCCTCTGTCAACTCTTTCCTTCAGCACACAGGATGCTTTGCTGGGGCACAGGGCATGGGGGGGCTCTCCCTCGGCTGCCAGTCTAACCCCAGGCTACCCCCGTCCTTCCCCCTCCCCCACTGCCCGCTCAACACGTGGAGCCCACTCTCTCCTCCACCCCTCAGAGTCGGGCTCAGGGCACCCTCGGATCCCAGAGCCCTGTCTGCCCAGCCTTGTCGCCTCCTTCCCGGCACGCCTCACCAGACACCGCGCCCCGCCGCCGAGCTCCTGGCAGCCGGCCCGAGCTGGGCAATACTGGCGGCTCAGCGGCCACTTCCTGGGTCCAGACAGGGGGTGGGCTGGGGGTGTTGAGGGGGTGCGGCCAGAGGCGCGGAGCTGCCCTCGTCGCCCTTAAGGCCACAAAACCCACCCATCCCTCAGGCGACACGGGAAAGCGGGACAGAGGCGGGGCCCCTTGGCAGCCAGCCCACGGTCCCCGAGGATCCCCGAGCTGTCGCCCGGCCGGTCGCCCTCTGTGCTGGCGGGCTGGGGTTCCAGGCGAGGGCACAGGCTGCGGGCGAGCGGGCGAGCGGGCGGGGGGGGGGGGGACATCTATTTCAGCCAAGGATCGTGTGATAGGAAGCGGTGACAATGAGTCACAGGGCAGCGGGGCGCGAGCTCCCACCACCCCTCCCCCGCACACGCTCGCGGGATGGTTTCCGAGGCGAGCGTGGCCCACTTCGGTTACCTCAGCCGTTACACAATCCCGCCCGCCCGCGCGGAGGAGGGGCCGCCCGGCCCGGGCCGCTCGCGGCCCTTATGCAACCAGTGCTCTCCTGACCTAATTCCACGCCGGACCCACCCCACCGGGAGCCGCGGCCCCGGAAGGGACAACTCAGGCTGGCGGGAGCCCAGAGGCCCCGGCGCAGTGGCAAGGGTGCGAAGTTCCCTTCCTGGTCCGCAAGGTGCGGGCAGGTGTCAAGAGTGCAGAGGCAGAAGGAGAAGGCGGGCCTGAGAAACCGAGACAGTGACACGGCGCAAGAGACAGAGTGACAAAGATGCGGAGAGAGAAAAAGACACAGAAACAGAGTGACACAAACAGAAGCAGGGACTGAGCGACGCAGAAACACAAAAGCTAACAGGAGACACAGGAAAAGACAAAGAGCAGGGAGACAGACAGAGACCCAGAGAAAGGGCGATGAATCGGCAGAGACGGAGAAAAAAGTCGGGGACGGAACTCCAGAAACCTCCTCCCCCACTCCGGGCTCGGTCCATCCCCCGGTCCGCGCGCCTTCCTCCGCCCGGTCCGCCTCCCAGCTCGCAGGTCCCAGCGGCACGGTGGGCTCACCCAGCCTAACTGCCTCGTTGTACTTGAGCAGCGCCGCCTCCACCTGGCGCTCGCGGTACAGCCGGTTGCCCTCGTGCCGGAGTTGCGACGCCCGTGCCGGGCCCGGGAACAACTTGCCGAGGAGGCCGCTGAGCACCACGTTGACCCGCAGCGGCGGCGGCGCCTGCTGCCCAGCCCGCCGGGCCCCGCGCGCCCGCCCGGTGGCCACCATCAACGCGGAGAGCTTGACCCCGCACAGCGCACAGCGCCGGTCGGCTGCCCGCCCGCGTTCCAGGCACAGTTTACAAAAGGTGTGGCCGCAGGACAAGGACACGGGGTCTGAGAGAAATCCATGGCACTTCCGGCACTTGAAGCCGTCCCACACCTCGGTGGCCTCGGCGGCCGTCGCCACCCCTGCCTCTTCCGCCGCCACCGCGCAGCTCGCCGCGAGGCTCCCGTCCGGGGGCGCCGGAACCTCGCCTTGCGGGACGTTCTCGGCCAGGCAGCGCACCAGCTGCTCCAGCTGCTCGGCCACCAGCTGCTGCCGCTCGGAGAGCTGTCGGTACACCTCGAGGGCTTCCCGGAGGCGCCCCCCAGACGCCAGGGCATCGGCCTGCTTGAGCAGGACTTTACACTCGGGCGTCGAGGCCCTCGGAGGCTGCTCCTGCCCCGGCGGCCTCGTCGGTGGAGGAGCGGGGCCTTCTCTAGCCGCCTCCGGGTGGGGGCCTGTGTCTCCTCGGGCCGCTGATGCCGCCGCCTCGGCCAGCTCTAAGTTGTTGCTGCCGAGCTCGGCGGGCAAGCTCAGCATCTGTCCAGTCTGAAAGGAATCCATAGGGAGAGGGTCACGCGCGGGAAGAGGCGTCTAGGGGCCGGGGACGCGGAGTAGGGAGCGGCGGCTGGAGGGAATCGGGGCTGACACTGCCGCCGCTCTGCCGCGCGCCTGTCCCCGCCGCGCCTCCGCGAGCTCCATGCCGGCTGCCCCGCGCCGCCTAATAACTGTCTTGTCTCAGCAAAGTGTTATATAAAACGGCACCACGTGATGCACCGCCACGCCGCTCATTGGCCGGCGGCAGGGCGATTGTTACAAAACCAGACAGTTTTGTAACAGTGTTGCGCTTGCTTCTTTGGGCTTCGCTTTTCTTGGCTTCTTTTTGAGGTTGTTTGTGTTTACACTCCGTCTTATTTCCCCCCTTGCAATGTGGTTCCTTTTCGGAAGAGGGAGAGAAAAAAACAAAACAAAACAGCGTCTTCTCTTGGGCTTCTCCGACTCCAAAAACCCTATCCGATCCCACCTCCAAACCCGCCAGCAAACAGGTTCCTTCTGCCAGCCGCTCGCTAACGGCCCCCTCCCAGCCTCTAGAGGCCGGTACCTCGAGGCGCGCAGTCCACTAGGTCTTTGGGGGACTCCGGAGGCTCGCCTTCCCAGGGGCGAAGGCTGCTGTCTGCGAAGGGAAGCGAGTTGAGTAAAGGTCCCCGGGAAGCCCCCCACCCGGGTCCCGGCCCCGGCTCCTCACACCCGGGGACCCTGGCTACCTTCCCCAGGGAGTCCCCCAAAGGTAGTGAATGCGGTTATCCGAGGGCGCTGGGTCTCCTGTGCTGGGAGCGACTCGGAGGCTCAGCAGTTGGGCGGCGCTCGCCGAGCGGAGAGGGACGCGCGGAGAAGATGCGCTCGCCAGCTCCGGCCCGGAGGAGGCGCCCCGCGCGCCCTGCTTCCTCACCTCTCGGTCCTCCAACGCTGGAACCTGCTCTTGCGCGGGCGGCCCGCGCCCTTGCGGAAGACGCGCCCAGCCCTGGGGGCTACAGGCAGGATGGGCGCGGCCTTGGGAGCAAGGCCTGCTGGGGTCAGTGGGTACTCCGAGGCCATGGGAGAACAGCGGGCGGAAGATGGCAACCCAGAGCGCTGTTCGGAAGAAAGTCCGCGAGTCCCGGCGCACTCCAGCGGCCGGCCCAGCCACCTCCAGGTTCGCCGCTCCAGAACGCAGAGCTCTGACACAGGCGCGTCCCGGTGGGGGGCTGCGCACCAGCCAAGCCGCAGTGTTTGGCTCACCATGGCTAGGTGCCTCGAGGGTGCCCAGCTTACTCCCAGAACGCCAGTGTGAACCGCCCACTGTATGTCTCTCTGCTCACCCCACACTTCGGACAGGAGCCACACGCACAAATAAGCCGGCAAGCGTAGAGAACTAAAGGAACAGCGTACTGCTCCAAGGGTCACGCCGCTCAGAGCTAGGCTTGCCCCGACTCAGGGGGCTTTTGGACCCAGCGGGCTCTGGGTATTGCCTGGAGCTGTACCTGGGGCTGCCCTACAATGTGGCCATTTCTTAGCTGAGTGACCTTGGGCAAATGATCTAAACTCTGGGAGCCATCATTTTTTGGCTTCTGAATCAGTGTCATGGATGACAAGTCATTTATCAGAGCTGACTACAGGCTGTGTCTCTTTAGGTCATTAATCCCCCCCCTTTTTTTTTCCCTGTCTTTTTGCATTTTCTAGGGCCGCACTGGAGGCATGTGGAGGTTACCAGGCTAGGGGGCTAACGGGAGCTGTAGCCTCCGCCCGCCACAGCAACACCAGATCCGAGCCTTGTCTGCAACCTACACCACAGCTCACAGCAACGCCAGATCCTTAACCCACTGAGCGATGCCAGGGATCAAACCCACAATCTCATGGTTCCTAGTCGGATTCGTTAACCACTGAGCCACAATGGGAACTCCCTCTCTGGGTCTTCTATAAAGGCATGAATCCCATTCATGAGAGCTCCACCCTCATAACCTAATCACCTCTCCAGAGCCCCAACCTCCAAATACCATCACATCGTGGATCAGATTTTAACATATGAATTTTGGCGGGGGTGGGGGAATACTCTGTCTATGGCAGGGTCCCCAGCATTATCTGTCTGCCCCTTCTGGCCCCTGTGAAGAGGGATAGTCCGTAGGATAGGTAAAGAGATTTATAGGAAAGAGCCATGAGATGGGTAATTCTAAAAACCTCTTAATTCAATAATTTTATCCTTGTGATAAGTTTTTTTGTGTCTTTTTTGGCGGGTCTAATTGCACCCATGGCATATGGAGGTTCCCAGGCTAGGGGTCAAATAGAAGCTACAGCTGTAGCTGCTGCCCTACGCCACCAGAGCAACACCATATCCGAGCCACCTTTGTGACCTACACCACAGCTCACAGGAACACCGGATCCTTAACCCACTGAGCGAGGCCAGGGATCAAACCCGCACCCTCATGGATACTAGTCAGATTCATTTCTGCTGAACCACAATGAGAACCCCAATAAGTTTTATTACTCTTTCTTTTTCTTTCTTTCTCTTTCTTTCTTTCTTTTTCTCTTTGTCTTTCTGTCTGTCTTTCTGTCTTTCTCTTTCTTCCTTCCTCCCTCCCTCCCTTCCTCCTTCTTCCTTCCTTCCTTCCTTTCTGTTTTAAATGGCTGCATCACAGCATATGGAGGTTCCCAGGCTAGGGGTCGAATCAGAGCTACGGCCGCCAGCCTACGCCACAGCCACAGCAATGCCAGATCCTTAACCCAGTGATCAAGGCCAGGGATCGAACCTACATCCTCATGGACACTATGTCGAGTTCTTAATCTTCTGAGCTACAACGGAAACGCCCTTTGATAAGTTTTTAAAATAGATATTGGTTATCCCAAATTGTCTTCCAGATGTGGATTTGGGATGTGCCTTGCCCCCTGGACCACCTTGGCAAGTAAGCATCCCCTGGGTTGGTTGCCCTCCCTTGCCTGTCATGGGTGGAGAGGCAAGGAGAGAGCCAAGTCAGGCTGCGGGTTTCAGTCCTGCAGACATGGAGTAGAGACGCTCTCATCAGATTGTCTCTCTGGGTAGTTGTGTGTGCCCAAGGCTGACCATGAACTTGGGAATGCTAAAAACTGCCAGGGTGATGCAGGGTGCAGTTGTGCAAAAGGCAGCACCAGACTCCACACGAGTTTTACATTGCACTTTGAAATCACTGCTCCCTGCAGTGTAACAGCAAATGGTTTTCTACTGAATGCTGGAAAACTTTAACACAGTGCTTTTCTTTCCTTCTTTATTTAAACAAACATTACATCGACCTTCCTTTGTGGACCCACTTATGAATCTGCTACTCAAAACTTCTTCCCCTCTGCCCTTAATAATTGAAGCTCTTCAAGTTCCCATCGTGGCTCAGCCGTAATGAACCTGACTAGTGTCATGAGGACGTGGGTTCGATCCCCGAGCTCGCTCAGTGGGTTAAGGACCCGGTATTGCCATGAGCTGTGTCGCAGGCCACAGACAAGGCTCGGATCCTGTGTGGCTGTGGCTGTGACTGTGGCCAGCAGCTGCAGTTCCAATTCCACCCCTAGCCTGGGAACTTCCATGTGCCACAAGTGTGACCCTAAAGTGGGACCCTAAAAAGACCAAAAAATAAATAAATAAAAATAAAAAAATAAAAAAATAATCGAAGGGAGAAATTTACAACACTTTTTCAGATGCAGACATTCCCTTTAGAGGACCAGGGCCTTCAAACCTCCATTTGTCTTGCTAAGATCCCCTTGTAGCTAAGGTTAACCAAGAAAAAGAGCAAGGTTTGATCTGCTCCTCCCTTCCAAGTGTCTACAGCAAGTTTTCCAACTGGGCTCTGAGGAACCACTCTGGGGTTCGACTCTAGCTCCTTTCAGCCAGGGTAACCTTACATCCATCGGTTTCATGTTGTGAGATTTGGGGTATGATTTCATTGAAGAAAGCTTTTTTTTTTTTCCCCCTTCCTTAAAATAAAAGGTTTGAAAACCATGGCAGTGTTCACCTATTTAACCTATTTGTTGAGCATCTTCCAGGACTATTCTAGGTACTGGAGATATAGCAAAGCAGCACTTGGTTCCCAGGTCCTCACTTACATATGGGAGCACAGCTTCTCCCCACCCCTTCCTGTCTGGGTCTCCCAGGCTGACTAGAGGGCAAGGACTAGCGCTTTCAGCTCTCATGTCCTCCTCAGGGGGCAGTATTTGAACAATCAGACTGAACATTGCAGTGGACATTCTGGCCC